>CM070634.1:60888534-61618376 GCA_036346255.1 Ampelocalamus luodianensis
GAGCTCAACTGGCCTAAATCACACGTAGCTCCCACTAGGGAGGTCGTGAGTCTGATGGATTGAAATCTAAGGGCTCGGTTTAGAATTATGTGTTGAGAGTCCTAACACTTAGGGAGGTCGAGCCACGGATCTCAAGATGGATGGCCCGATCACCCAAGTGCTAGGGGTGGTCGTGGAGGGTGAGGAGGTCGCCTGGGTGGTCTTTGCAAAAGGTGCAAAGGAGGTCCTAGGGAGGTCCTCGAGGTTGTCTTTGCAAATAGAGCAGGAGGAGGTCGTGCGGGTGGGAGGTCTTTTACAAAGACCCGAGGAGGTCCTTGATCGTTGGATTTGAAATCCACGCCTTTTTCCACCCGCACTAGCTTTGTCGAGCAAGGCCGACACGGCTTAAGTGGCTTGCGATGCGACCAAGACACTGAAAGTCCGGACACAGGGTTTGAGTCTAAGTTTGACTCGGACCGGGCTTAGAGTTTTAATTTGAATTGAGATTTGAAGGGTCTTAAGAGATAGAATTAGCTCCAAATTTTATGAAATTTTGTGATGGCACTAACCTTGAGATGGACCTTGTATAAAATTTCCAGAGGTTTTTATCTTTGAGCATTTTCCTCCGAAATTATACAATGCTTTGAGCTAGGGTTTGACTACAAGTCAAACAAGTTTGATTGACCCTTAAAAATATTCGAACAATTTCTAAAAATTGTGAAATTTTTGAGGGGTCTCCAACCATCCCAAGAACTTAGGAAAATATTTCGAGAAGGATCACAAGATTGGACAAGATTGTTTTTGGAGGATCAAGATTTGGATCAACAGGACTTGTGACTTTGTATTTCCATACTCTTGTACAATAATTGTTTAGTACATACAAGAAATACATGATGTAAGAAAAGTTTTAATTTCTACCCATTTTCTTACCTTTGAAACACAAGTTGAAAATGGGGATGTTACATATACTTCCGAGCGATACTCGCACCTCGTTACAAAATTAGACATCAACTCCATTCAAAACATAGAGTCCAAACATTACACTACAAGCGGAAGATAAACAAATAGTAACAATATTACGGACATAGGCCGACGAGGCCACAAGATACAAAATAGACAAGAAACGGCAGTGAAGCAAAAGTGCCATAAGATGCATATAAACAAAGCCAATCGTGTGCCTTCAACCCTGAGGCATGCGGCCAGGACCGCCAAGTCTAGTCGCCCCAGAGCGGCAACACAGCTCACGTAAGTGAGGACCACGAGGCTCACCTTCTTCCTCTCGCAACAAAACATTAAGCAAAGCACACAGTACAAAGATTGTCTTTGTACATAAAAGACTCCACGTGTGAACTAACGGACTGTTCATAGACTACATGCGAAGCTTATTTGGTGGAGTCATATGTTTCATTTGCATAAAGCCAACTTTATTTGCAATAATGTAATACGGTTTTAAAGGCAAGTTTGCAATTCATTTTTACTGTTGAAATAATCGAGATAAAGATAGATACAAGTAACCACCTAGAAGTGACTATCCCAATAGTCACTACAACATAACCACTAATTCCCAGTTCGTACCACCACAAAGTTTTAATTTAAATGTTGTAGTCTAACTCTCGATAAAGCTTACCCAGCGTGTCCATCACCTAGGACGAGGCTATTCAGATAGTTTTTAACCACTGCGAGGTGTACCATGTACCCACACCTCGCATCGCTTTAAGCCAAAGCACACTTAGAGCTGTATGCAAGCACTGACTAAGTCCTACGAGGCTGTTTCCATATTGTGTATCAACCTCGAGCTTCCATGTGGATGAAACCCATACGCCATGGTAAAGCCGAAAAGACAACTACCCACTCGAGGATAAAGCTTTTGGACAACTACCATGCTCCCACTCCGTCCCTCTGCGACCTCCTGCGACCAGGACCAATACCGCCAAAGTACTAGGTCAAGAGAGGTCCCATACCCTCTAGTGTGGTTAGCACGCCGAAATGCTGGATAACGAAACTCACAAGATGTTCGGTCCTTAATTGACCCGGGCACCTTTCGATCCACCCAACAGATCACACCAATCTTACCATTGTGCGCGTCTAAATCATTTTTGTTTTTGGTTTTAGTTTTGCAAGTAAGCATAAAAATGTGAAACATAAAGTTGTAGTAAATTTTGTGTGATCAAGGTTACTGACTAAAGTCGATAACACGCTTGATTCTACCGATACTAAGCATGTCTAAGCAGTGAAATCGTATCTACTAAGTGACAGAAATCATCCGTGATCTCTAATCACAGCAAATAACCTAGGCTCAGTAGTAGAGATCAATATTTGTCTCTGAGGATATGCACTACTGGTTTAACTAATCCATTTAACACAAATTAAGCAATGCATACATACAAATTGAAACAAAATATTAGAATTTAAAGTATGGGGATTATCATGATCAAGCTCACTTTTTCTGGCTCACCTTGCTCAATATGGTGCGGAGGATGGAGTCCTCGGGGTTGCCGCAAATATCGAAGCCTAACGATCGAACATAACGACAAATAAGAGCGAATAACAACAAAACTCAAACATTCAACAACATCAAACAAGCCAAAACTCACACGGCCTAAGCATGAAATATATGAAATTTTAGAAGCAGAGAACAAATCATTTTAAGTTATTAGCAATTTTCTATGAATTTTCTAAGCTAAAAACACAACAAGTCACTAGTTAATTACTTAACAAATTTTCATGAATGTAACCAGTGTATAAAATCTATCCTAATAGTTAGTATCTGAAAATGAAATTTTCTGAAATTGGGTTCATTTAATTTGGACAATTATTGGAAGAGATATGCATTTTCTAATTTAGAAGATACATAAGACATCATTTTATTAGCTAACAGATTTTTGCTCTGAGACATGGGTGAAGTTAATTTTATCAAATAGCACACTTAAAATGAAAATTAACAAGACTGGTTTCATACAATTTGGATAAAAATTGAATTAGTTATGCATTTTCTAAGTTTAAATGAATTAACGATTGCAATGAAAACATATTACGAAATACTAAAGCATTAAATCCTTTTTCTACCGCGATCGAGAAGCCCCAACCAGCGGCGGGCTCACATGAACGGCTTGGCAGAATGACGCACCGCCTAAAGTGGCGTCGGGCGTATTCAAAAATACGTCTTCGGCTCACTAAAGTGCAAACCAAAACACCCTCACGAGAAATCGCTTCCCATCGGAGAAAACGCATAACGAAATTCACAAACCTAGCGGACAACATGGACCCACATGGTAGTGACTCGAGAAGAACAAATAACGGGCTGGATTAAAGGATTTCTAAACGCGATTATCAAGAGGCCCACAATCGAGACTCAGCGGACATGATTAGAGTTAAACTAATCTTCACCGGCGGTTCACTTGCGCGAGCACGGGCGGTGGCGGCGCCGCATAGCTGATCTTGCAAACCGAGGTTTTACGGGCGAAAAGTGGTACCTTAGTTCGCAGGACCTAGCGAACTTCGGCAGCGGTGGCGCGGACCACGAGGACGCCGGCGGTGGCGGCGCGAGCGAGGCGGAGAAGAAAGTGCGGTGCTTGCGGAGAGAGGGCCTTCTGAGGCGGCGAAGCTTGAAGGAGCTCCTCGAGATCGCGGAGACACCGAGAACGATAAGCCCACGATCTTGATGATGGAGGGCGGTGGCGCCGGAATTGTGCACGTGGCGCTTTCACGAGTTTGGAGAAGAAAGCGACGCGACCTCTCGTGATGCACCAAAGCGCGAAACAAGGTCACGGTTAGACTCAGCACGGTGATGCGATCCTAAAGGACCAAGTAGCGGCAGGAAACTCACGAGGCGCCAATAAGCTTGCGGGCCGAGATCACCGGAGGCGGAGGCGGCGAAGTGGCTCGGATGATTCATCGGGTGCTACGAGCTCGGGCGGGCAAAATGGATGCGGCGAGGAGAGTGGATCACAGCGCGGTGCGGTCGGGCTCGAGGGCGGCGCTAACACGCGGCGTTGCTCTCGGGTTCTTCTCGTGGGAAGGAAATTTGGGCGGAGAAAACACGAAATGGACCGAGGTAGTGGATGGGCTCGATGGGTAGATGAGATCGGCGATGCTTCGCGGTGACACGAGGACAAAAGGTGGCGGCGGCGAGGGCGTGGCAAGCATGAGCGCGCGCGCGTGAGCTCGGTGAGAGTGCGGAGAAGGCGAGGTCGATGCTGGCAGGTGGGACCACATGTCGGCAGCGAGGCAAGCGGTGCGAGCGGAGGTTCTACTCGATCGGAAGATGCCGTGGTTGGATCCGAGATGGGCCGGTCGAGATTGATGTATGCATTGGACGAGGTCGGTTGCGCATGCGGCGTGGATCGTTCGATTTGCATCGGACGGTCGCGATCAATTGGACTCGGTGGTGCGTTTAGTTGGCGCGACCGAACCAAGTGTGCGAGTCGGACGCGCAGCCCGAGTTGGGTTGGGCCGAGGAGCGATGCTTTAGAATTTGATTTAAAAGACGAGAGAAGGTTTGGGGAATTTTTAGAGATAGCTCCAGGCTCCAAAAATTCTGAAATTTTATGGTAGATACTTTGGGAATAGAACAACACCTCATAAATTTTCCAGAACTTTTATGCAATGCATTGTTCTGGAGAAAATTCTAAGCTGTTGAACTAGGGTTTGACCAGATTTCTAAACTGGTTTGACTTGGCCATTTGAAATACCAAATAAAATCTAAAATTGTGAAATAATTCAGAGAGGTAGATAGGATGATCAAGATGATAGGAAAAATAATTTCAGAGGACGATCACAAGTTTGAAAGCTAAGAATTTGTTGACAACAATTTCCATTCACAAGAATTTAATTCTAGAAAATGGAAATTGCTAGGGAAAATTTGGAAAACTTCAAATGATTTGAAGAGACAACAAAAGTTTTATTCCTCCTCAAAATTTTACATTTGAAATACAAACCCTAAGTTAGAACATATACGATCCAAAGGTTGCAAGCCCAGGAGTGAGTCAAGGTCTGTCATGTTGTGGTGAGGAAGGACACTACGATAGCAGTGTACTCTGACTGTCAAAGCGTGATGAAGACCACTTGCCGGGGATTGTCCGACCGCCAAAGTCACTTGTTTCCTCTGCGAGGTAAGCAATCACTCTCCCAAGGAGTGTAGTATGAGCAGGGTAATCTCCAGTCGTTAGAACTAGCAGTACGCTTCTTTGGTCATCTGTAGAATCGCACCGCCAATGCCTCCAAACCAGAGGTTCCTAGATGAATTATGCGAGAGCTACGGGACAAATTACAGTCTATACTTTCCCGACTTTCAAATTGTGGTGAAAATCCCGTTATTCTTTGAGGCGAGAAGAAAGCTAAAGGATCGTTGCGGGCGTCGAAGAAGGCTCAGGTGACATCGCATAGTGGCAGAGTCACTTGTTTCTTCACGTAACAACAAGGGCCACTATGCATAGTTGCCCTAAGAAGATTGTAGCAACCCCTCGTCCTCATGGTAGTGTCTCAACCACGTGCACCTACAACTCGGCCAAGGTGGCCTCCGCGATGTGACGAGGTCACATGCTTCTATTGCCACGAGAAGGGGCACTACGCCAACAAATGCCCCATGAAGAATCAAGATCAGAAGACTGCTCGTGGTCAAGTCAACCCCCTCTCCACCAAGGAGGCACAGGAGGCGCCTGACGTCATGTTGGATACGCTTCTTGTCAACTCTCGCCTTGCTACTGTTTGCTCTGAATCGGAGCACCAGCCCACCCTTTTTGAAAGAATTCCAGCCGCTCAACTTGGGAGTAGTTGAGCATGGCTTTCTCGCTGCCTTGATTGTGCCCCCACCTTGGTCGATCGGGTTAAGTCTGCTCAGCAATCGTTTGACTTGAGTGGCACCCTTCCTTCCCTATACCTCCGAGGGCGTCACATACCTGTTTTGCCTCAAATTTTCGTGACCTAAACGGCCATAATCCCTCTAAGAAACTGGCTGTGGAGGGATAACTCCGTATAGCTAGTTATCAAGCTGAGGTCTTGTTCGTAGTGGAGTAACCAGACAAATCGCTCCACCAGCTAACAACGGCCTTGCACCACCAACCCTAAAGTCAAGAAAGATCTCTCAGTCTATCAATCCTTGTTCTACCTAGACCTGGTAAGTTTCCCCGTGTTGACTATAGTGGAACGTTTTCTACCAGTCAAAACCAAGATTCGTACCAGTCACTTAGCTAAGCTTTACGCCCAAGGATCGTAAGCTCGCATGATGTACCGAAGGCGATTGCTTCTGATCGTGGTTCTCTGTTCACTTCTCGATTTTGGCATAGTCTACAAGAGACTATGTGAACCCCTCTCTCCCCCAGCTCAGCTTATCACCTTCAAACCGATGACCAGACGGAATGAGTCGACCATGTGTTGGAAGACATGCTCCGTGCTTGTGTGCGAACTACCCTTCCTTCTTTTCTGAGTGAGCCAAATCTCAGGACGAGATTTTTTGTAAGGGGGGAGATTTGTAACATCCCAATTTTGGACTTGTATTTTAAATGTAAGAAAATGAGTAGAAATTAAAACTTTTTCTTACATCATGTATTTCTTGTATGTTTTAAACAATTCTTGTACAAGAATTATGGAAATACAAAGTCACAAGTCTTTTGATCCAAAATCTTGTCTTCCAAAAGCAATCTTGTCAAATCTTATGATCATCCCTAGAAATAATTTTCCTGGTTCTAAGGTTGTTGTGTGACACCTTTGAAAAATTTCATAATTTTAGAAATTGTTTGAATATTTTTAGAGGCGATCAAACAGTTTGACCTTTGGTCAAACCCTAGAACAAACCTTTTGGAATTTCTTGAGAAGAATCCAAAGGCATAAAAATCTCTGGAAATTTTATTTAAAGCTAATCCAAGTCATAACCTCGAGTTAAAATTTCAGAATTTTTGAGTTAATTTGCTATCCCTAAAGATTCCCAAAGTTTTTGCCTATTTTCTAAAATCCAAAGTCAAAAGCTGTTGGACTCGAGTCGGACTCGAGCCCACCTTCCTTTTAAGTGCGACCCAACCAATCCCGAGCCCTTTAGCGTGCACTCAATATCGGTTGGATTTCCTCTCACGGCCTAGATCTTGGTGACTTCGGGTCACCCGAGCGTGCCAGCGCTTCTCGTAGTTGGATCCCCATCGGCGGTCCGCGTTAGTGAACTTTCGACCCCGATCACGCTAGTGATTCTCGACCATTGGATTTTGATCCAGCCGTCATGAGCGTACCCGCCAGCGCTCGGTCGCTTTTTAACCCCTAGCTCGGGCCACTTGGTTGGACCTAACCAACTAAATGCACCGGGCTCGTTCTAAAGCGATGCGCGTGTTTGAACCCTTGGATCTTAATCGAACGCTCCAGCTTTCTTTGAATCGTGTAGACCTCAGAGTTGGAGGATCAATCTCGACTGTCCATTTCTAATCCAACGGTCTAAAGCTTTGACTCAAGTTAATGGGTTCGGCTCAACCCATTTGTGAGTTAGCCCCGAGCCACTTTGAATTGTGTCACTTCCATGTGGGACCCCTGTGAATCTGGTCATCCCCTACCTCTCGCTTGCGCCATTGCCAGTACACAAACGTGGAGAGGCAGTGCCTTGTCACGTCCTTGGAAGCTTTAAACGGCTCTTTGCTGCAAGCATTCAATGCGCCTCAGAGTCCTCCTCCAAAAGTCGTGGTCTTCACCTGCTCCCATCTTTCACGGCATGTCCATGGTAGAGCCATGAACCGAGAGCATGTAAAACCCTAGTCTTTGCTCCTCCTTGCTTGTCCGGCTATAAATAGCCTTAGAGCTCCATCCTTATTCGTTTTCAGCACCCTATATACCTCCCTTAGCCTTACCCCTACCCATTTGAGCTCAATACACCCGTGAGCCCTAATCGCCATTGTTGGACCTTGAAGCTCCTCGGTGGCGACAGTGCTCAAAGGGTCTTTTTGCAAATATTTTTGCACCACTTAGTGCCTCTTTTCTTATTGAGAAAAACCCCTAACTTAATTGGGTTTGACATTCACAAGAATTGTCAAATTTGGGGTTTGTTCAATTTCGGCCGAAATCGCCCCTTTTCTTCCTCAGCTCCGGTGAGTGCCTCATTTCTCAATTGTTTGCTCCTGGACTTTCTATGAGCTATTGTGAAGCTGTATTGATGACGCGGTCTTTCTCATTTTGCTTAAGCCGTCGTCTCCACTTCATCTTCTTCGTTGCCAGCAAGCCTCTCCGCCGCCAGAGCAACTCCGGCCACCTCTGTTCCTCTCCAGCGATAAGGTAGCTCCTATGTAGTCCCTAGAGGCTTGGCACTAGCTTCCTTGAACTGCGGCATAGCTTTTTGCTTTTTCCCATTTTGGCCGTGCTTTGCACCGCCGCTCAACTCCAGCTAGCCGCCGTTATGGTCTTTCCCCGTAGTCACCACCGCCACTAGCGTGTGCGTCATACTATTGCAGTTCCATTTTGGCGCTTGGGCCACACCAGCGAGGCCTGCATCTCCGGCGACGAGCCTGAGAGCGCCGTCGGGTTTTGTCGGATGAGCACGACACTGTGCCGTGTCACGTTAGGACAAAGCCCAGCAATTAATTGCTTAATCATTAGTTAGTGATAATGATGTCTTAAGCCGGCTTTTGCGACCACTGACAGGTGGGCCCCGTATCTTAAACACCCCCTCTCGCACTGTGCGGAAGGTTTGGACATCATTAATGCTAATCATTGGCTAATCACTATTAATCATTGACTAGTGATTAATGGCGGTCTTAATTGAACTTTTGAGTCATTGCCGGGTGGGCCCGCGTGCACTGTGCGCGTGCGTTAAAACCTCGCGGACGTGGCTCTGTCGCTGACAGCGCCCCGCTTGTTAGAGCTTCTGTTCACGTCGCGATCGGCCTAATCTTTAGCAGCCGTCCATTTCCAGATCAGCGGCCTTGATCTATTGGGCCGTTCGGGTCACCCAATTTTCCCAATCCTTGTGGACCGTCCATCCTTAGATCAACGGCCCAGATCTGGGGAGCGTTCGCGAGGTCCGAACGTCGCCTTGTCTCGACCGATGATCTTAAATCCAACGGTGGTCTGTTGTGGGCTGTGCGCGCGTGCGCTATTTTCTAGTGCGCGTGGGCCGTTGGATTTGATCTCAATGTCCCACGTTTGCCCACGTCTATTCTTTTCGGTAAATGGTTATTAATTCCCGATAAGCTTTATTTCACAACTGAAAAATGCATTAAACTTAAGAAATTGATATCTAATTCATTTTAAGTCATTTTTGGTTGATTCAAATTTTGATAATTCTGTTTTTAACTAAATTTTAATCTGAAAATGGTTTTAAGCTTAGTATTAGCTCCGGAACAATATGATAATGGCTTTAATTCCTGTTAGGGTTATTTTGTGCATTAAAAATTCATTTAATTTGGAAAATGCATAACTAAATCTCTGTAGATCCTTTTTGGGCGAATCCAACTGTGTTAAATTCCTGTTTAGCTAAAGTTTAATCTAAAAATACATGTAGGCACTGATTCTTTATCAAAAAATTATATAGGTTGAACTGACTTGATTGGGTATAAACATTGCCTAGAAATTTATTTAAAATTTGTAAAAGACACAAATAATTCCCTGTAACTCCAAATATAGCAAACTAAAATCTGTTAAATTCCTCTAATAATGTACTTCAATATAGGATAGGTTTCGTTCATTTATTTGACTCTGAAAAATGATACGTTCCAGTTTTACAACTTAGAAAAATCATAAGTAATTCATTTCAACTCCAAATTGAGTAAACTCAACTTTGCTGATCTTAGGATGTCATAACCTACCTACCATAAAAATTTCAGACTTTAGATCATTCCAGAAATTTGTGTTATGAATAGTACTAGTAATTAATTTAGTTGAAATAACAGGCTGAGGGAAATTATTTTAGCTATAACTTTTTCATATTTAGTCCAAATGACTTGATTCTTGTTTCTAAATTCATTTAAAATCGTACCCTTGCTGCTATGTAAATTTCATGAGATTTGGATAAATTTTGCTTTTGGGTTTCTTTTAGTGTTCTTCGTCCTTATTGGTTTTATCGCATTTTTTGCGTTAGGTTCCGAAGAAATTATTGAATACGTGAGTGATCCTCTGCAGCAAGAAAGTGATCTCCAGCAAGGCAAGCAGTGTAACATCATTTGATCTTATTACTCCTATTACTTTCAAAGTCTAAAATCTTGTTTGCAAAAACTAAGTATGCATGCTTCTTGTGTCAAAGCTAAATTTTGTCGATTAGAGGTAGCTAAGCCTATTGCATAGTTTCCCTGAAATTGTTCATCCCCGCCACTACCCTAGGTTATTATCCTCACTGGTGAATTAGAGCCCGGTGGATGATTAATGGTCTTTT
The DNA here is from genome assembly GCA_036346255.1 of Ampelocalamus luodianensis. NCBI lineage: Eukaryota > Viridiplantae > Streptophyta > Magnoliopsida > Poales > Poaceae > Ampelocalamus > Ampelocalamus luodianensis. The sequence continues at coordinate 60,898,850 of CM070634.1, forward strand.
ATTGTCTTTACGATATGATGCTTAGCAATGCTTAGTTACCGGTAGAATTGGGCGGTTATCGACTTAGTCGGTAACCTTGATCACACAAACTTATTATGGCTTTATGGTTCAGCTTTTGTGCTTTGTTTATTTGCGAAAACTAAAAATGAAAACAAAAGGATTTGGACTTGGGCACAATGGTAACATTGTGTGCTTTTGGGTGTAACTGGTTGGTGCCCGAGGCAACAAGGACCGAGTTACTTGCACCATTGATCCAAGCAGTTTTGCGTGCTAACCACACTAGAGGGAAATGGGACCTCTCTTGACTTAGTAATTTGGTGTGTGTTAGCTTCGAGTCGTAGGAGGGCGTGTGTGTTGTGTTGTGGTAAAATGAGGTGGTTTATGTGTGGGAGCATTGTAGTTGTCCGGAAGCTTTACCCCTATAGGGTAGTTGACTTTCGGCTTTACAATATAAGCATATGGGCTTCGGTCCATACGAGCGGCTCGTAGTTGATACACAATATTGGAAATATCTCGTAGGACTTAGCCGTGCCGGCATACCTTCGGAAGTGTGCTTAATCATGTGGCTTAAAGGCGGTCTGAAGTGTGGGTACATTGGTACACCCCTGCAGGGTTAAATCTATTCGAATAGCCTCGTCCTAGGTTATGGACACGCTTGGTTATTTTTCGCAAGAACTAGACTACAACCTTTTAAACTAAAACTTGACATGGGTGGTACGAATGGGTAATTCGTGCTATTGTCGTGATGGCTATTGGGTTAGTCATCTCCGGGATGTCTTTATGTTATTACTTATTGTATCGCTGTTATTTATGCAATTAAAATTCAGATTGTCAAAATTGCCTTCAAATTATTATCTGCGCCACCTCGGATCCTTGGCCCATGTGGCATACCAGTCAACAGCCCATGTGGCGTATCCATCTCTTCACCCGAACCACAGGTCCATGGATCCAGTTCACCATGCACCATCTCTATGGCAAGTGGGCCCCACTTGTCAGCCAATTCCTTTTATTTTCTTTCTCGGCTGAAAATCCTTGCTGACGTCAGCTGAGGTCATAATTATCTTTTCCTTCAAAAAGATAATTCCAGTAAATCCATAAATTCTGATTTTCAGTATTTTATTTGATTTCAATCTTCCAGAGCTCATATCTTTTGCATCCGAACTCCGATTGAGTTCATTCAAATTCATAAATTTATCTAAATTCGAGATCTATTTATTTGGGATTTTTATTTAATTTTTGGAGTTTGTTTTCTCTCTGTTATTTATTTATTTGGTTTATTTGCTTGTTTTGCGAGTAGACATTGATACTCCGGGAAACTTTGAGCAAGGAGTAGCATACCAAGATCAAGATCAATCTCAGGATTTATTCCCAGGCAAGTCGTGGTCCTTTGATCATCTTGAACCAATGATTTCAAAAGTATATTGTTTTATACAATTGCATGCTATCTTTATATAAATTATTTTGGGTACAATTATTGCATGTTGTCATTATGCCTCCATTGATTATTTGAATGCCATGAATCCTTTGTATTGACAACATGGGTATCGTACCAATGCTTAGTTCAGCTTAGTTACGATGGGTTTGTCATCACATGTGTCTTAATAATTAATTTTGACTTAATGATTTATGGAATCGTGGTGGTGAGCCACTCTTGTTAAAATTTGTGTACCATGGCGGCGGGGTTAGTTATGGGTTTGAGTTGAACAAAATGGTTTTCGCTCGGGCAAGTGGTCGGTGGATAGTTGGGATGTGGATTGAACATGCTGTGGGTTTGTGGTAGTCTCGCCTGAGTAACTTGTCAAGGACTTAATCTTGTGCGCCATTGAACTAGGCCTTAACTGTACAACCACATTGTAACACCCCAGCCCAACACTGAGCCTGGAATGCCACTAAACTACCCAAACTAGACATTATTCATCAACACACTATAAATTTCAGCAGCCAAAGCACTAATAAAACCCATCCACGGGTCACATTAGAACATGAATAAAGACTGATCTGTAACATCCCAATTTTAGGCTTGTGTTTCAAATGTAAGAAAATGAGGGGAAATTAAAACTTTTTCTTACATCTTGTATTTCCTGTATGCTTTGGACAATTGTTGTAAAGAGATTATGGGAATACAAAGATCACAAGTCATTTCGACCCACATTTTATTCTTCTTAGTCGTCCTTGTTCCATCTTGTGATAATCTCCTGGAAGTATTTTCCTAAATTCTTGGGTTGGTATGCGACTCCTCTGGAAAAATTCCATAATTTTTAGAAATTGTTTGAATGCTGTTGGGGGAAAATCCACAGCACCAAAACCTCTGAAAATTTTATGCTAGGTCCTCGTTTGAGTCAGCCAACTCCTGTAAAAATTTCGTAAATTTTGGAGTCGGTTTGCTGCCTTAAACAATTCTCCAAAGAGCAGCTCCTTCTAAAACCAGAAAAACTAACTCTGTTTGAGTCGGACTGGGCTCGGACTGAGCCCAACTCAGCCGGCCGGGTTGGACCACGTCGCCGCGCGCCGCTTTCGGGCTCTAGGCATTGCGCGCGCAAGGCGAGTCGTTGGATCTCCATCCGGTACCTCCACGACCCCCCCTGATCCGAGGAGCTCTTGAGTGCCCTCAGCGCTTTGGGGTGGTCCAAGCCGTGGGATACCCATCGCGTGGCTCACAACCTCCCAGGACCTCCTCGCCCGCGCAAGACCTCCCCACCTCGGAGATTCTCGGACGTCCAGGACCACCCCAAGCAAATCTGGGACGTCCAGGACCTCCTTGGCGCTGTGTTTCTCTTCCTCACGACCTCTTGGAGGTCTGGTCATCATGATTTTTCCGCACCCGTGCGTGTGTCAGGGTCAGAGCACTTGGGGGCATTGAGATGTCACCTTTTGCCTCTTGTCAACGGCTCTTTCGGCTGACATGCATTTATTGCCAGTCAGCTTTAACCTCCAAAGTCTTCACCTGCTCTGCCACTTGTCCTGTCATGCGTGCCGTTGGCAGGGGCATGGTTCTTGCTCACAGTAGGTGGCCCTAGCCCTTGCCAAGCTCCCAGGCTATACATAGCCTGAAAACTTCCTCTCCTTTTCCTTTCGTCTTGGCTGTGCTTGAGCTCCCTCAGTTGAGTTGGTCCTCAAACTCAAACCCCCAAGAGCACCACCCCGAAACCTCCATTGTCACTTTTGGAGCTCCCCAAGACCACCTTCGAGCTCCAGGGGTTCAATATTGCTATTCTGGCTGTCACTTTGTCATCTTGGTCTCCTCAAGCCTCCCAACTTGTTGTGTTTAACCCTCACAGAGGTTGACAATTTTGGGAGCTGCTTGTCGGGGTCGAGGTCGTCTTCTTCTCCTTCGCCGGCAAACGCATCACCGCGGGACTCCGTCGACCTTCTCCAAGTCCCTCCGTCTTCCTCTGGACCTTCCCTACACTCGGGTGAGTTCATTTTAGTCCCTTAGAGCTTAGGGTCTAGCTAGCTTAGCTCGTGGCGCTTCGTTTGTCATTTCGGTTTTTTGAAAGGCTTGTCCTCCGCCATTCTCGGCTCGCGGCGTTTAAAACCATCGCCGCGTCGAGTGCCTCCGCTAGGTCCACGGCACTATTGCGAGTTTATCGGTGCCCTTGGTCGGCGCCGGCAAGGTCCCCATCGCCGGCGGTGAGCTCGTTTAGGTGCTCGGGCGTTTTGCCGTGTCGTACTCGGACAGGATCTGTGATACGATGATTGGCATTAATGTTGTCCGAGGTTGCTCATTAATCTTTGTCTTGCTTGGCAAAACCCGCGTGCCACTAAGTCCCCGACCTCCTAGGTGTATTCATAGCCGTTAAGACCACCCCAGGATTAGATCTGGACCTTTAGGTCTTTCCCGTAAAGCCCTTACCGCACTAGGACCTCCCCTGGTTAGATCCTAGCCGTTTAAGACCTCTTGGAACTCCATCTGAGCCACTAGGACCACTCTCGCGCAAAAAGACCTCCTCGAGGTCATTTTTGTGAAAACCACCTCGGGACCTCCCGAGGTCCTCGTTGGAAAAGACCTCCTCGTGGTCCTCTTTGCAGAAAGAGCACCCCCGGTCCTTGTTAGAAAAACCCTCAGGACCTCCCCATCCTTGATCTTAGCCGTTCGCGACCTCCCCGGCTTTAGATCTGAGCGTTAGGTTTTATTTGTAAGTCTTTAGTCTCAGGACCTCCCTCCGCGTTGTTCTGGACCGTTCAAGACCTCCCTTGGTCTAATCTGAACCGTCCAGGTCTCCTCCCGCTAAAACACTATCGCTTAGGACCTCCCCGAGAAGATCTTGGTCATCCAAGACCTCCTCGTGTCAATCCCAGCCGATCAAGACCTCCCTCTGGAGATCTTGACCGTCTAGGACCTCCTCCTTTGGATCAGTAGCGTTAGGACCTCCTCCTCTGGTTTAAACCGCTAGATTTAGATCTAACGGGCTAGACCTCTTCAGCCTATTTGCAACTCTACCGCTTTGATTCTCTCTTTATCGTTCGTCTTTAGATCTACGGCTCGGATCTGGAGAACATTCGGACCCTCCGGATGCAATCTTGATCTAGGCCGTCCATCTCAAGATCCAAGGCCCCGATTCGTTGAGGCGCTCGGATGGCCCGAACATCCCATCTCACGTAGGCCATTGGATCTAAATCCGTCGGTGGAGTCATTGGCAGTTAAGACCTCCTCAGGAGATCTTAGCCGTCAAAGACCTCCCTCCTTCCGATCTCACCGCCCAGACCTCCTTCCATAGGTTTACTCAGACCTCCCTCGGTGCTCGGGACCGCGGATCTCGACCGCGGTCACGACTTCTGACTTAAGCGCGTGACCCTCCTTGCGCGCGCTGTGCAAGCACGGTCACGATCGTTGGATCGATCTCAACGATCCGCACCTCCCGGTGCGGGAGGAGGTCTTGTGCACGCCAGGCCGAGGCTCGTGGCCGTCGGACCTTGATCTAACGGCCCATGACCTCTCCTTTGTCTTCCAGTTCGTTTGGACCTCCCGAGAGCTCAAAGTTTCCTAAGTCTTCTGCTGTTTCAAATTTCAAAAGTGCATAACTTTGTCATTTTAACTCCTTTTTGAATGATTCGATTCTTTGTAGCTTTGTTATAGCATGAACTTTAATCTGAGAAGGAAATTAGGCCACTGGTTTGTAGCGCAAAATGATTTAAACACATGATCTTGTTTAATGAAAAATGATGTCTAGAAATTCATGGAAAAATTTGTAAAACACATAACTTCCTCTCTGTAGTTGCAAACTAAGCAAACTCAACTCAGTAAATTTGGCTGTAGACATGCTTTAATTTGATCTAGGCTTTGTCTTTATTCATGTTCCTGAGAAATGATATATGTTAGATTTATAACTTAGAAAAATCATAACTAAATCATTTTAACTCCAAATGACCTGAAATTTTATATGGGTTACCACTATACCAGTAGGTAGCTACCATAAAAATTTCAGCTTCAAAATCTTTCTAGAAAATATTTTTGCTACAGTGCTAATTATGGCCGAAAATGTATTTTTAGGCAATATCTTTTGTACCACAAATCCAAATTAGGTTTTTCCAGTTTCTATGTCTAGGTATATTTGTATTCTACCTTATGTATAAATTTAAATCGCATTTGGATAAATTTTGCTTGCTCTTTTGTTAAGTGTTGCTAGTCTTATTGGTTGTTCTTGGTTCTTTTGCCTTTCGCTTAGGGTTCGACATTTGCGGTAACCCCGAGAACGACCCTCCACAACAGCTTGAGCAGCGACAAGAAGGCAAGCGGTTTGATCATGTTAATCCCAGTATTTTAAGTATTTATGTTGATTACAAATTCTATGTATGCATTGCTACTTTGTGTTAGTAGTTGGCCTAGTAGATGCATTTCCTTAGCAAATGATTATCCTCTACTACCATGAGCCTAGGTTACTTGCTGTGATTTAGAGTTCGTGGATGAGATCTTGTCACTTAGTAGTTGCGAATCAATTGTTAGCCATGCTTAGTTTCGGTAGAAATGGGCGGTTATCGACTTGTCGATAACCTTGATCACTAAAACTTATTATGATTATGATTTCCACCTTGTGCCATGTCTATTTATGCAAACTAAAAACTGAAAACAAAATGATTTAGACTTGGGCACAATGGTATGATGGTGTGATTTTGGGTGTGGATCGAATGGTGCCCGGTCAACAAGGACCGAACATCTTGTTACACTAAACCAAGCATTTTAGCGTGCTAACCACATTAGAGGGTATGGGACCTCTCTTGACTTAGTACTTTGGCGTGTATTGGCTCGAGTCGTGAGGAGTCGCAGGAGGGATGGTGATGGGAGCATTGTAGTGTCCGAAAGACTTCACCCGTGATGGGATTTGTTGTCTTTCGCTTGCAATGTAGCGTATGGTGTTTCTACCCATACGAGCGGCTCGTAGTTAATACACAAGATTGGAAATGTCTCAGAGGACTTAGCCGTGTAAGCATACCTTCTAAGTGTGCTTTTGGCTTAAAGGCGGTCTCAAGTGTGGGTACATTGGTACACCTGCAGGTTAAAACTATTCGAATAGCCTCGTCCTAGGTTATGGACACGCTTGGCAAGGTCTTTCAAGAGTTAGACTACAACCTTTTAAATTAAAACTTGATGGGTGAGTGCGAATCGGGATTAGTGCTATGTTGTGGTGGCTATTGGGATAGTCGCTTCCGGTGGTTACTTGTATGTATGTTTACTTATGTTACTTTGATAACAAAACATTTGCAAACTTGCTTTTAAAATGTATTACATTATTACAAATAAAGTTGGCTTCATGCAAAATGAGACATACAACCTCCACCAAATAAGCTTGCATGTAGTTTATGAATAGGTCTGCTATTCCATACGTCAGTCTTGCGGGTACAAAGACAATCTTTGTACTCAGTTGCTATGCTGAATTGTTTTGTTGCAGAGGAAGAAGGTGAGCCTGTGGGGCCTCACTTTTGTGAGCTGTGTTGTGGTAGCTTGCGGGCGACTAGCTTAGCGGCCGTCGGTTGCCTTGTGGGTGTGTGGCTAACAGGTCGACTTTTGTTCTAGCCATCTTATGGCACCTTTTGCTTCATTGTCATTCTTGTTTATTGTTCTATTTGGCGGTGGCTCTCTTTTGTAATAACTTTACTTTATGTATGTTGTTGTTGAACTTAGTGATGTATCTTGTATGGAAATGATGTGTAATTTTGTGATGATGTGCATATGTTGCAATTCAGGAAACATATGCCCATTGAGGCTTAGAATGTTTAATTAGTAATGCTAGAACCATTTGGAGGTTAAGTGTTACTAGTTAAATATTAGGGTCCTCACAAAGTTGGTATCGAGCCATCTTGACCGACTGAGAAACCCTAGCTTGGTCACCTTTAGGATATTTTGAAAACTTACTTTCAAATAGTTTATGAAAACTTAAGTAAGTTCTCTAATTTTGCTCCTTACCTATCTTAGCTTGCTCATCTCACCTTACTCTCACTTAAGTTTGAAAAAATTGTTCCTCTCTTCCTTTCAAAAATTAGCCTCTATCGATTAACTTGGTTTTGGGAGCACCATGAGAGCTTGGAGAAAGAGATCTGGACAGCTAGCTAGTGGTGAGTAATTAAGGTAGGAAATGAGAGGTTAATTCAACTAAAACTTGTGGGAATGAAAGGGTAAGAAGTGATATGAGATTAGCTAATGCCTATACTCTATTAGGTGGTTATACCTTGATTTTTGGACTGTTTTGAGCTAGAATTTGGTGCTGAAATTTTGGGTCTTCTCAAACGATTACTCGTTCTTCCATACGAGATGGCTGGAGGGACCCGTAGTGGTGAAATCAGTAGGGTAGTCCCGATGAGGAGCTTCCCCTCCTCCACCATGGCGGAAGTCCTCATGCGGTCGAACGCAATCGTTCGGAGGACCGTAGGGTGTTGGAGGTTATCGCGAAACACCTCCACTCCCTCCGGTGCCTCTGGATGCGGAGGTGGTCACGGTCTCGTGGGGACTTGCGGAGTTCCTCCGTACTCAGCCTCCTACCTTCTCCCGGTCCGAGGATCCCTTGACGCAGACGATCGGCTGCGCCTCGATTGAGCGAAGCTCAACGTTGCTCAGTGCCAGGAGCAGGAGCGGGCACTTTTCGCATCCCATCAGTTGGAGGGTGCGGCACTCTCATGGTGGGAGAACTTCCTCGCCATGCAGCCCGCGGGACACGTGGTCTCGTGGGAGGAGTTCGGTCAGCTTTCCGTCGGGCCCATGTCCCCGCCTACCGATGAAGCAAGAAGAAGGAGTTCCTTGCGCTCAAGCAGGCGCAAATGCGTGATCGAGTACCTCCACGAGTTCAACCATTTGGCGAGGTGCGCTCTGCCGAGGTGGCCACTGATGAGGCCAAGCAGGAGAAGTTCATGGAGGGTTTGTCTGAGGAGCTGCAAGACAAGCTCTCTATTGTGGACTTCCCCGACTTCCAGACCTTGGTGGACAAGGCCATCGTCGCCGAGCACAAGGCGCAGAGCGCTGGGCGAGTCCCGCAAGCGCAAGTGGGAGGCCCAGCCGTCCGCAGCCGGCCTCGTTAGTCCCGAGTTGGGCTGCACGTGGCTCGTTCTTTGGCTTCACCACCGCCGAGGCCTTCTGCACCAGCTCCACGTCCTCCGCGGTCGTGGCTCGATCACGTCGCCGCAACCCGCAGCAGGTGTTCCCGCAACCCCGCGGCCGACGCGTCACGCTTCTATCGCCACAACAAGGGCCACTACGCGAGTAGTTGTCCTAAGAAGCTGGAGCGGCCTCGTCCTAATGGAGGACGCGGCGAGGAGTGGTCACCACCGACCGAAGACCGGGCTTGGGAGCGCCGAGTCAACCATATCTCGGTGAGGAGGCACAGGAGGCGCCCGGCGTGGTGTTGGGTACGCTCCTTGTTAATCTGCATCCCGCCACGCTTTATTTGACTCGGGCCTCGCATTCTTTTATTTCGAGGTTTTTTGTTGATTATGGACTTCACCGTGTTCCTTTGGGGTTCCATCTGCTGATTCGCTCTCGGATTCGGAAATGAGAGCGACCTAGTATCTTGTCGGGATGTTCCTATCCACATCGAAGGAGTGGGATTCTTGGCGAGTCTTATCTGCTCGACTCGGGCGCTTGGATGTGATTCTTGGCATGGATTGGTTGTCCCAACACTTGGGGCCGTCGATTGTGCCGTGAAGATTGTCTACCTCACCAATACTTGAGCGAGCAGGTTGGGTTTCGCCACCACGATTCGAGAGCCCCATCTTTATGTCCTTGAAGCAAAGCCAAAGATTGGAGATTCACGACGTCCCCACGTGTGTGACTTCGCGGATGTCTTTCCCGAAGATTTGCCCGGATGCCTCTGTTCGAGATCCGAGTTTGTGATAGAGTTGCTGCCCTGTACCGCCCTATTTCTAAGAGGCCGACGCATGCCTCCTAATGAGTTGGAGGAGTCAAGAAGCAATCCGGGTGAGCTGCAAGAGAAGGGTTTTATCCGTCTAGCTCATCTCCTTGGGGTTGTCCATTATTTTTGGGAAGAAGAAGGACAAGACCTTGCGCATGTGTGTTGATTACCGTCCGCTTAATGAAGTGACGGTGAAGAACAAGTATCCTTTGCCCGTATTGATGACCTTTTCGATCAATTGGCCAGAGCACGAGTCTTCTCAAGATTGACTTGAGACGGGCTATCATCAAGTCGGGATCGGGGCGAGGATATTCCTAAGACGGCCTTTGCTACTCGTTATGGCCTTTACGAGTACACGTCATGTCTTTTGGTTTGACTAATGCTCTGCTTTATTCATGAATCTTATGAACTCGGTATTCATGGAGTATTTGGATAGGTTTGTGGTGGTATTCATCGATGATATCCTTATCTACTCCAAGAGTGAAGAAGAGCATCTTTGAGCATCTTAAGCTTGTATTGGGCAGTGCGTGAGCACCACCGTATGCCAAATTCGAAAGTGCGAGTTAGTTGAAGAAGTGGCATTCTTGGGCCATGTTCTTTCAAAGCAGGAGGTGTGGTGTGGATCCTAGCAAGGTCGGTGATGTGCTATCTTGGGGTCACCCAAGTCACCACCGATGTGCGGAGTTTTCTTGGTTTGGTGGCTACTATCGCCGCTTTATCGAGAATTTCTCCAAGATTGCGAAGCCTATGGTGAACTACTCAAGAAAGACAAGAAGTTTGAGTGGTCCGCTGCTTGTGATGTGAGTTTTCGGGAACTCAAGGCGCGGTTGACCTCAGCCCAGTGCTTGTTCTCCCGATATTCACAAGAGTTTTGATGTCTATTGTGATGCTTCGTCGGGTCTTGGTTGTGTTCTTATGCGAGAAGGCAAGGTTGTGGCCTATGCATCGCGCGATTGAGGCCTCATGAACTCAACTATCCTACTCATGACTTGGAGTTAGTCTGCTGTGGTCCATGCACTCAAGATTTGGCGGCATTATCGATTGGTAACATTTGTGAGGTGTATTCGACCACAAGAGCTTGAAATATTTGTTCACCCACCGGATCTCGAACCTCGGCAAAGAAGATGGTTGGAATTGATTAAGGACTATGACATGGGCATTCAGTACCATCCGGGCAAGGCCAATGTCGTTGCGGATGCACTCAGCCGGAAAGTGTATTGCAACATGTTGATGCTCCAAGAGCAGCAGCCTACCCTCATTTCAGAATTCCAGCGCCTCAATTTGGGTTTGATCGAGCACGGTTCTCTTGCTACATTGGTTGTGCAACCAACCTTGGTGGACCAAATCAAGGCGGCTGTGAGCATGATGTTGGTGTGAGCCAAATTAAGCAGAACATCAAGGATGGGATAGCCAAGTGCTTTTCAGAGAATGAGCATGGCGTTGTGTGGTTTGGGCAGCGTCTTGTGGTCCCTAAGGTCATGGAATTGCGGAATTTGATTCTCCGCGAAGCCCATGATTCTCCTTTGTCTATTCACCCCGGGGCTACCAAGATGTATCAGGACCTTCGTCAGAGATTCTGGTGGACCCGAATGAAGCGCGAGATTGCCAAGTTCGTTGCCGAGTGCGACGTGTCTTTGTCGTGTGAAGGCCGAACATCGCCGTCCAGGTCTTCTTCACCTTTGCGGCTGCGAGTGGAAGTGGATTCGTTGGCATGGACTTCATCACCGGATTGCCCCGCTCGTCCAAAGGGAATGATGCTATTTGGGTCGTGATCGATGGTTGACTAAAGTGGCACATTTCCTTCCGTCAAGACTCGGCCGTGTGGGGCCTTTGGCCGAACTTTATGTCTCGAGGATTGTGAGTCTTCACGGTGTACGAAGACGATTATTTCGATCGTGGTGCGCTTTTCACCTCGCGTTTTGGCATAGTCCGCAGAGGCTATGGGGACCCGCCTTCACTTCAGTACAGCCTTTCATCCTCAGACTGATGGTCAGACGGAGCGAGTCAACCAAGTGTTGGAAGATATGCTCCGTGCTTGTGTTCTTTCCTATGGGAAGAAGTGGGAGAAATGCCTACCATTTGCTGAGTTCTCCTACAACAACAGCTTCCAGGCTAGTCTTGGCATGGCACCATTTGAGGCTTTGTATGGGAGAAGATGCAGAACCCCGTTGAACTGGTCAGAGACTGGCGAGCGGCAGTTGTTCGGCCCAGAATCGATTAATGAGGCCGAAAGTCAAGTTTAGTTGATCCGCGAGCATCTACGCACGGCCCAGTCCAGACAAAAGAGCTATGCAGATCGTCGTCGCCGTGAGTTGAGCTTTGAGCCCAATGACTTTGTGTATCTCAAAGTCTCTCCCTTGAAGGGCCATCAGCGTTTTGGCATCAAGGGCAAGTTGGCTCCTCGATATGTTGGGCCTTATCGCATCATCGAGAGAGTTGGAGCTGTTGCTTACAGGTTGGAGCTACCAGCTGCACTTGAGGGTGTGCATGATGTATTCCATGTGTCACACCTGAAGAAGTGCCTCCGTGTCCCGACTGAGGAAGCTCCGTTGGAGGTTCTCGATGTGCAGGAAAATTTGACCTACCGCGAGCATCCTATTCGTATTCTGGAGGAATCTGAACGGAGAACCAGGAACCGTGTCATCAAGTTCCTTAAGGTTCAGTGGTCAAACCATTCTGAAGATGAGGCAACTTGGGAGCGAGAAGATCGCCTTCGTGCAGATTTTCCTTCTTTCTTCTCCGAGTAAACGGAATCTCGGGTCGAGATTCTTGTAAGGGGGGGAGAGTTGTAACATCCCAATTTTAGGCTTGTGTTTCAAATGTAAGAAAATGAGGGGAAATTAAAACTTTTTCTTACATCTTGTATTTCCTGTATGCTTTGGACAATTGTTGTAAAGAGATTATGGGAATACAAAGATCACAAGTCATTTCGACCCACATTTTATTCTTCTTAGTCGTCCTTGTTCCATCTTGTGATAATCTCCTGGAAGTATTTTCCTAAATTCTTGGGTTGGTATGCGACTCCTCTGGAAAAATTCCACAATTTTTAGAAATTGTTTGAATGCTGTTGGGGGAAAATCCACAGCACCAAAGCCTCTGAAAATTTTATGCTAGGTCCTCGTTTGAGTCAGCCAACTCCTGTAAAAATTTCGTAAATTTTGGAGTCGGCTTCTTTGCCTCAAACAATTCTCCAAAGAGCAGCTCCTTCTAAAACCGTAAAAACTAACTCGGTTGAGTCGGACTCGGGCTCGGACCGAGCCCAACTCAACCGACCGGGTTGGACCACGTCGCCGCGCGCGACTCGGGCTCTAGGCATTGCGCGCGCAGTAGTGAGTCGTTGGATCTCCATCCACCGCCACGACCCCCGATCCGAGGAGCTCTTGAGTGCCCTCGGCGCTTTGGGGTGGTCCAAGCCGTGGATACCCATCGCGTGGCTCACAACCTCCCAGACCTCCTCGCCGCGCAAGACCTCCCACCTCGGAGATTCTCGGACGTCGGGACCACCCCAAGCAAACTGGGACGTCCAGGACCTCCTTGGCGCTGTGTTTCTCTTCCTCACGACCTCTTGGAGGTCCGGTCATCATGATTTTCCGCACTGCGTGCGTGTGTCGAGTCGAGCACTTGGGGCATTGAGATGTCACCTTTGCCTCTTGTCAACGGCTCTTTGGTGACATGCATTTATTGCCGCCGCCTTTAACCTCCAAAGTCTTCACCGCTCGCCACTTGTCCTGTCATGCGTGCTGCTGGCGTGGGCATGGTTCTTGCTCACGAGGTGGCCCTAGCCCTGCCAAGCTCCTGTGCTATACATAGCCCAAAACTTCCTCTCATTTTCCTTTCGTCTTGGCTGTGCTTGAGCTCCCTCAGTTGAGTTGGTCCTCAAACTCAAACCCCCAAGAGCACCACCCCGAAACCTCCATTGTCACTTTTGGAGCTCCCCAAGACCACCTTCGAGCTCCAGGGGTTCAATATTGCTATTCTGGCTGTCACTTTGTCATCTTGGTCTCCTCAAGCCTCCCAACTTGTTGTGTTTAACCCTCACAGAGGTTGACAATTTTGGGAGCTGCTTGTCGGGGTCGAGGTCGTCTTCTTCTCCTTCGCCGGCAAACGCATCACCGCGGGACTCCGTCGACCTTCTCCAAGTCCCTCCGTCTTCCTCTGGACCTTCCCTACACTCGGGTGAGTTCATTTTAGTCCCTTAGAGCTTAGGGTCTAGCTAGCTTAGCTCGTGACGCTCAGTTTTGTCATTTTCGGTTTTTGCCGAAAGGCTTGTCCTCCGCCATTCTCCGGCTCGCCGGCGTTTAAGGCCATCGCCGCCGTCGAGAGTGCCTCCGCTAGGTCCGCGGCACTATTGCGAGTTTATCGGTGCCCTTGGTCGGCGCCGGCAAGGTCCCCATCGCCGGCGGTGAGCTCGTTTAGGTGCTCGGGCGTTTTGCCGTGTCGTACTCGGACAGGATCTGTGATACGATGATTGGCATTAATGTTGTCCGAGGTTGCTCATTAATGCTGTCTTGCCGGCAAAACCCGCGTGCCACTAAGTCCCCGACCTCCTAGGTGTATTCATAGCCGTTAAGACCACCCCAGGATTAGATCTGGACCTTTAGGTCTTTCCCGTAAAGCCCTTACCGCACTAGGACCTCCCCTGGTTAGATCCTAGCCGTTTAAGACCTCTTGGAACTCCATCTGAGCCACTAGGACCACTCTCGCGCAAAAAGACCTCCTCGAGGTCATTTTTGTGAAAACCACCTTCGGGACCTCCCCGAGGTCCTCGTTGGAAAAGACCTCCTCGTGGTCCTCTTTGCAGAAAGAGCACCCCCGGTCCTTGTTAGAAAAACCCTCAGGACCTCCCCATCCTTGATCTTAGCCGTTCGCGACCTCCCCGGCTTTAGATCTGAGCGTTAGGTTTTATTTGTAAGTCTTTAGTCTCAGGACCTCCCTCCGCGTTGTTCTGGACCGTTCAAGACCTCCCTTGGTCTAATCTGAACCGTCCAGGTCTCCTCCCGCTAAAACACTATCGCTAGGACCTCCCGAGAAGATCTTGGTCATCCAAGACCTCTCGTGTCAATCCTACCGATCAAGACCTCCTCTGCGAGATCTTGACCGCCTAGGACCTCCTCCTTTGGATCGATGGCGTTAGGAGCTCCTCCTCCGGTTTAAACCGCTAGATTTAGATCTAACGGGCAGACCTCTTCGACCTATTTGCAACTCTACCGCTTTGATTCTCTCTTTATCGTTCGTCTTTAGATCTACGGCTCGGATCTGGAGAACATTCGGACCCTCCGGATGCAATCTTGATCTAGGCCGTCCATCTCAAGATCCAAGGCCCCGATTCGTTGAGGCGCTCGGATGGCCCGAACATCCCATCTCACGTAGGCCATTGGATCTAAATCCGTCGGTGGAGTCATTGGCAGTTAAGACCTCCTCAGGAGATCTTAGCCGTCAAAGACCTCCTCCTTCCGATCTCACCGCCTGCACCTCCTTCCATAGGTTTACCCAGGACCTCCTCAGGTGCTCGGGACCGCGGATCTCGATCGCGGTCACGACTCTGATAAGGCGCGTAGACCTCCTTGCGTCGCTGTGCAAGCACCGGTCCCGATCGTTGGATCAGATCTCAACGATCCGCACCTCCCGGTGGCGGGAGGAGGTCTTGTGCACGCCGTGCCGAGGCTCGTGAGCCGTCGGACCTTGATCTAACGGCCCATGACCTCTCCTTTGTCTTCCATTCGCTTGGACCTCCCGAGAGCTCAAAGTTTCCTAAGTCTTCTTGTTTCAAATTTCAAAAGTGCATAACTTTGTCATTTTAACTCCTTTTGAATGATTCCATTCTTTGTAGCTTTGTTATAGCATGAACTTTAACTGAGAAGGAAATTAGGCCCTGGTTTGTAGCGAAAATGATTTAAACAAAGATGATCTTGTTTAATGAAAAATGATGTCTAGAAATTCATGGAAAAATTTGTAAAACACATAACTTCCTCTCTGTAGTTGCAAACTAAGCAAACTCAACTCAGTAAATTTGGCACAGTAGACATGCTTTAATTTGATCTAGGCTTTGTCTTTATTCATGTTCTAGAAATGATATATGTTAGATTTATAACTTAGAAAAATCATAACTAAATCATTTTAACTCCAAATGACCTGAAATTTTATATGGGTTACCACTATACCAGAGGTAGCTACCATAAAAATTTCAGCTTCAAGATCTTTCTAGAAAATATTTTTTCTACAATGCTAATTATGGCCGAAAATGTATTTTTAGGCAATATCTTTTGCACCACAAATCCAAATTAGGTTTTTCCAGTTTCTATGTCTAGGTATATTTGTATTCTACCTTATGTATAAATTTCGTCGCATTTGGATAAATTTTGCTTGCTCTTTTGTTAAGTGTTGCTAGTCTTATTGGTTGTTCTTGGTTCTTTTTGCCTTTCGCTTAGGGTTCGACATTTGCGGTAACCCCGAGAACGACCCTCCACAACAGCTTGAGCAACAGCAAGAAGGCAAGCAGTTTGATCATGTTAATCCCAGTATTTTAAGTATTTATGTTGATTACAAATTCTATGTATGCATTGCTACTTTGTGTTAGTAGTTGGCCTAGTAGATGCATTTCCTTAGCAAATGATTATCCTCTACTACCATGAGCCTAGGTTACTTGCTGTGATTTAGAGTTCGTGGATGAGCTCTTGTCACTTAGTAGTTGCGAATCAATTGCTTAGCCATGCTTAGTTTCGGTAGAAATGGGCGGTTATCGACTTGTCGATAACCTTGATCACTTAAAACTTATTATGATTATGATTTCCACCTTGTGCCATGTCTATTTATGCAAACTAAAAACTGAAAACAAAATGATTTAGACTTGGGCACAATGGTATGATGGTGTGATTTTGGGTGTGATCGAATGGTGCCCGGTCAACAAGGACCGAACATCTTGTTACACTAAACCAAGCATTTTAGCGTGCTAACCACATTAGAGGGTATGGGACCTCTCTTGACTTAGTACTTTGGCGTGTATTGGCTCCGAGTCGCAGGGAGTCGCAGGAGGGATGGTGATGGGAGCATTGTAGTGTCCGAAAGACTTCACCCGTGATGGGATTTGTTGTCTTTCGGCTTGCAATGTAAGCGTATGGTGTTTCTACCCATACGAGCGGCTCGTAGTTAATACACAAGATTGGAAATGTCTCGTAGGACTTAGCCGTGCCGGCATACCTTCGGAAGTGTGCTTTTGGCTTAAAGGCGATCCAAGTGTGGGTACATTGGTACACCTCGCAGGTTAAAACTATTCGAATAGCCTCGTCCTAGGTTATGGACACGCTTGGCAAGGTCTTTCAAGAGTTAGACTACAACCTTTTAAATTAAAACTTGATGGGTGGTACGAATCGGGATTAGTGCTATGTTGTGGTGGCTATTGGGATAGTCGCCTGTGTGGTTACTTGTATGTATGTTTACTTATCATTACTTTGATAACAAAACAGATTTGCAAACTTGCTTTTAAAATGTATTACATTATTACAAATAAAGTTGGCTTCATGCAAAATGAGACATACAACCTCCACCAAATAAGCTTGCATGTAGTTTATGAATAGGTCTGCTATTCCATACGTCGATCTTATGGGTACAAAGACAATCTTTGTACTCGGTTGCTATGTCTGAATTGTTTTGTTGCAGAGGAAGAAGGTGAGCTGTGGGGCCTCACTTTTGTGAGTCAGTGTTGTGGTAGCTATGGGCGACTAGCTTATGCGGCGGCCGGTTGCCTTGTGGGTGTGTGGCTAACCGCCGACTTTTGTTCTAGCCATCTTATGGCACCTTTTGCTTCATTGTCATTCTTGTTTATTGTTCTATTTGGCCGGTCGGCTCTCTTTGTAATAACTTTACTTTATGTATGTTGTTGTTGAACTTAGTGATGTATGTTTGTATGGAAATGATGTGTAATTTTGTGATGATGTGCATATGTTGCAATTCTGGAAACATATGCCCATTGAGGCTTAGAATGTTTAATTAGTAATGCTAGAACCATTTGGAGGTTAAGTGTTACTAGTTAAATATTCCGGTCCTCACAAAGTTGGTATCGAGCCATCTTGACAGTAGAAACCCTAGCTTGGTCGCCTTTAGGATATTTTGAAAACTTACTTTCAAATAGTTTATGAAAACTTAAGTAAGTTCTCTAATTTTGCTCCTTACCTATCTTAGCTTGCTCATCTCACCTTACTCTCACTTAAGTTTGAAAAAATTGTTCCTCTCTTCCTTTCAAAAATTAGCCTCTATCGATTAACTTGGTTTTGGGAGCACCATGAGAGCTTGGAGAAAGAGATCTGGACAGCTAGCTAGTGGTGAGTAATTAAGGTAGGAAATGAGAGGTTAATTCAACTAAAACTTGTGGGAATGAAAGGGTAAGAAGTGATATGAGATTAGCTAATGCCTATACTCTATTAGGTGGTTATACCTTGATTTTTGGACTGTTTTGAGCTAGAATTTGGTGCTGAAATTTTGGGTCTTCTCAAACGATTACTCGTTCTTCCATACGGGATGGCTGGAGGGACCCGTAGTGGTCGAAATCAGCCGGGTAGTCCCGATGAGGAGCTTCCCCCTCCTCCGACCATGGCGGAAGTCCTCATGCAGATCGAACGCAATCGTTCGGAGGACCGTAGGGTGTTGGAGGTTATCGCGTAAACACCTCCACTCCTCCGGTGCCTCGGATCCGGAGGTGGTCACCGCCTCGTGGGGACTTGCGGAGTTCCTCCGCACTCACCTCCTACCTTCTCGGTCCGAGGATCCTTGGGCGCAGACGCATCGGCTGCGTCGATTGAGCGAAGCTCAACGTTGCTCGATGCCGTGAGCGGAGCGCACTTTTCGCATCCCATCAGTTGGAGGGTGCAGCACTCTCATGGTGGGAGAACTTCCTCGCCATGCAGCCTGCGGGACACGTGGTCTCGTGGGAGGAGTTCCGGTCAGCTTTCCGTCGGGCCCATGTCCCCGCCGGCCTGATGAAGCTGAAGAAGAAGGAGTTCCTTGCGCTCAAACAGGGGCGCAAATCTGTGACTGAGTACCTCCACGAGTTCAACCATTTGGCGAGGTACGCTCCTGCTGAGGTGGCCACTGATGAGGCCAAGCAGGAGAAGTTCATGGAGGGTTTGTCTGAGGAGCTGCAAGACAAGCTCTCTATTGTGGACTTCCCCGACTTCCAGACCTTGGTGGACAAGGCCATCGTCGCCGAGCACAAGGCGAGAGCGCTGGGCGAGTCCCGCAAGCGCAAGTGGGAGGCCCAGCGGTCTGCACAGGCCGGCCTCGTTCGTCCCCGAGTTGGGCCTGCACCGGTGGCTCGTTCTTTGGCTTCACCACCGCCGAGGCCTTCTCGCACCAGGCTCCACGCCCTCTGCAGGTCGTGACTCGATCACGCGTCGCAACCCAAAGCGAGGTGTTCCCGCAACCCCGCAGCCGACGTCACCTGCTTCTACTGCCACAACAAGGGCCACTACGCGAGTAGTTGTCCTAAGAAGACTGGAGCGGCCCCTCGTCCTAATGGAGGACGCGGGCAGGGGAGTGGTCACCCACCTGACCAGAAGACCCCGGGCTTGGGGAGCGGCCGAGTCAACCATATCTCAGCTGAGGAGGCACAGGAGGCGCCCGACGTGGTGTTGGGTACGCTCCTTGTTAATCTGCATCCTGCCACAGTTTTATTTGACTCTGGGGCCTCGCATTCTTTTATTTCGAGGTTTTTTGCTGTTGATTATGGACTTCACTGTGTTCCTTTGGGGGTTCCACTGCTGATTCGCTCTCCGGATTCGGAAATGAGAGCTGACCTAGTATGCCGGGATGTTCCTATCCACATCGAAGGAGTGGGATTCTTGGCGAGTCTTATCCTGCTCGACTCGGCGCGCTTGGATGTGATTCTTGGCATGGATTGGTTGTCCCAACACTTGGGGCAAATCGATTGTGCCAGGAAGATTGTCTACCTCACCAATACTTCAGGCGAACAGGTTGGGTTTTCGCCACAGTTGCGAGAGCCCCATCTTTATGTCCTTGAAGCAAAGCCAGCATTGGAGATTCACGACGTCCCCACTGTGTGTGACTTCGCGGATGTCTTTCCTGAAGATTTGCCCGGATGCCTCTGCTCGAGATCCGAGTTTGTGATAGAGTTGCTGCCGCATCGCCCCTATTTCTAAGAGGCCGACGCATGCCTCCTAATGAGTTGGAGGAGTCAAGAAGCAACCGGGTGAGCTGCAAGAGAAGGGTTTTATCCGTCCTAGCTCATCTCCTTGGGGTTGTCCAGCTTATTTTTGGGAAGAAGAAGGACAAGACCTTGCGCATGTGTGTTGATTACCGTCAAGCTTAATGAAGTGACGGTGAAGAACAAGTATCCTTTGCCCGTATTGATGACCTTTTCGATCAATTGGCCGAGCACGAGTCTTCTCAAGATTGACTTGAGACTGGCTATCATCAAGTCGATCGGGCCGAGGATATTCCTAAGACGGCCTTTGCTACTCGTTATGGCCTTTACGAGTACACCGTCATGTCTTTTGGTTTGACTAATGCTCTGCTTTATTCATGAATCTTATGAACTCGGTATTCATGGAGTATTTGGATAGGTTTGTGGTGGTATTCATCGATGATATCCTTATCTACTCCAAGAGTGAAGAAGAGCATCTTGAGCATCTTAAGCTTGTATTGGGCAGCTGCGTGAGCACCACCGTATGCCAAATTCAGCAAGTGCGAGTTCGGTTGAAGGAAGTGGCATTCTTGGGCCATGTTCTTTCAGCAGAGGTGTGGCTGTGGATCCTAGCAAGGTCGGTGATGTGCTATCTTGGGTCAGCCAAGTCGATCCACCGATGTGCGAGTTTTCTTGGTTTGGTGGCTACTATCGCCGCTTTATCGAGAATTTCTCCAAGATTGCGAAGCCTATGACCGAACTACTCAAGAAAGACAAGAAGTTTGAGTGGTCCGCTGCTTGTGATGTGAGTTTTCAGAACTCAAGACGCTGGTTGACCTCAGCCCGTGCTTGTTCTCCCGATATTCACAAGAGTTTTGATGTCTATTGTGATGCTTCTCGTCGTGGTCTTGGTTGTGTTCTTATGCAGAAGGCAAGGTTGTGGCCTATGCATCGCGCGCTTGAGGCCTCATGAACTCAACTATCCTACTCATGACTTGGAGTTAGGCTGCTGTGGTCCATGCACTCAAGATTTGGCGGCATTATCGATTGGTAACCGCTGTGAGGTGTATTCTGACCACAAGAGCTTGAAATATTTGTTCACCCACCCCGATCCGAACCTCGGGCAAAGAAGATGGTTGGAATTGATTAAGGACTATGACATGGGCATTCGGTACCATCCGGCAAGGCCAATGTCGTTATGGATGCACTCACCGAGGAAAGTGTATTGCAACATGTTGATGCTCCAAGAGCAAGACCTACCCTCATTTCGAATTCCAGCGCCTCAATTTGGGTTTGATCGAGCACGGTTCTCTTGCTACATTGGTTGTGCAACCAACCTTGGTGGACCAAATCAAGGCGGCTGTGCATGGATGTTGGTGTGAGCCAAATTAAGCGTAACATCAAGGATGGGATAGCCAAGTGCTTTTCGGAGGATGAGCATGGCGTTGTGTGGTTTGGGCAGCGTCTTGTGGTCCCTAAGGTCATGGAATTGCGAATTTGATTCTCCGCTAAGCCCATGATTCTCCTTTGTCTATTCACCCCGGGCTACCAAGATGTATCGGGACCTTCGTCGAGAGATCTCGTGGACCCGAATGAAGCGCGAGATTGCCAAGTTCGTTGTCGAGAGTGCGGCGTGTCTTTGTCGTGTGAAGGCCGAACATCGGCGTCAGCGAGTCTTCTTCACCTTTGCGGTGCGAGTGGAAGTGGGATTCGTTGGCATGGACTTCATCACGGATTGCCCCTTCGTCCAAAGGGAATGATGCTATTTGGGTCG
This sequence comes from Ampelocalamus luodianensis, assembly GCA_036346255.1. NCBI lineage: Eukaryota > Viridiplantae > Streptophyta > Magnoliopsida > Poales > Poaceae > Ampelocalamus > Ampelocalamus luodianensis. The sequence continues at coordinate 60,920,097 of CM070634.1, forward strand.
TGATCGACGGGTTGACTAAAGTGGCACATTTCCTTCCGTCAAGACTTCGGCCGTGTGGGGCCTTTGGCGAACTTTATGTCTCGAGGATTGTGAGTCTTCACGGTGTCACCAAGACGATTATTTCGATCGTGGTGCGCTTTTCACCTCGCGGTTTTGGCATAGTGCGCAAGAGGCTATGGGGACCCGCTTCACTTCAATCTGACCTTTCATCCTCGGTGATCGATGGTCGACGGAGCGAGTCAACCAAGTGTTGGAAGATATGCTCCGTGCTTGTGTTCTTTCCTATGGGAAGAAGTGGAGAAATGCCTACCATTTGCTGAGTTCTCCTACAACAACGACTTCCAGCTAGTCTTGGCATGGCAACATTTGAGGCTTTGTATGGGAGAAGATGCAGAACCCCGTTGAACTGGTCAGAGACTGGCGAGCGGCAGTTGTTCGGCCCAGAATCGATTAATGAGGCCGAAAGTCAAGTTCGGTTGATCGCGAGCATCTACGCACGGCCCGATCCGGACAAAGAGCTATGCGGTCGTCGTCGCCGTGAGTTGAGCTTTGAGCCCAATGACTTTGTGTATCTCAAAGTCTCTCCCTTGAAGGGCCATCAGCGTTTCGGCATCAAGGGCAAGTTGGCTCCTCGTTATGTTGGGCCTTATCGCATCATCGAGAGAGTTGGAGCTGTTGCTTACAGGTTGGAGCTACCAGCTGCACTTGAGGGTGTGCATGATGTATTCCATGTGTCACACCTGAAGAAGTGCCTCCGTGTCCCGACTGAGGAAGCTCCGTTGGAGGTTCTCGATGTGCAGGAAAATTTGACCTACCGCGAGCATCCTATTCGTGATCGGAGGAATCGAGCGGAGAACCGAGAACCGTGTCATCAAGTTCCTTAAGGTTCAGTGGTCAAACCATTCTGAAGATGAGGCAACTTGGGAGCGAGAAGATCGCCTTCGTGCAGATTTTCCTTCTTTCTTCTCCGAGTAAACGGAATCTCGGGTCGAGATTCTTGTAAGGGGGGGAGAGTTGTAACATCCCAATTTTAGGCTTGTGTTTCAAATGTAAGAAAATGAGGGGAAATTAAAACTTTTTCTTACATCTTGTATTTCCTGTATGCTTTGGACAATTGTTGTAAAGAGATTATGGGAATACAAAGATCACAAGTCATTTCGACCCACATTTTATTCTTCTTAGTCGTCCTTGTTCCATCTTGTGATAATCTCCTGGAAGTATTTTCCTAAATTCTTGGGTTGGTATCGACTCCTCTGGAAAAATTCCACAATTTTAGAAATTGTTTGAATCTTTGTTGGGGAAAATCCACAGCACCAAAGCCTCTGAAAATTTTATGCTAGGTCCTCGTTTGAGTCAGCCAACTCCTGTAAAAATTTCGTAAATTTTGGAGTCGGTTTGCTGCCTCAAACAATTCTCCAAAGAGCAGCTCCTTCTAAAACCAGAAAAACTAACTCTGGTTGAGTCAGACTCGGGCTCGGACCTGAGCCCAACTCAACCGACTGGGTTGGACCACGTCGCCGGCGCCGCACTCGGGCTCTAGCTGTTGCGCGCGCAAGCTGAGTCGTTGGATCTCCATCCAGCCGCTCACGACCCCCCCTGATCCGAGGAGCTCTTGAGTGCCCTCAGCGCTTTGGGGTGGTCCAAGCCGTGGGATACCCATCGCGTGGCTCACAACCTCCCAGGACCTCCTCGCCCGCGCAAGACCTCCCCACCTCGGCGATTCTCGGACGTCCAGGACCACCCCAAGCAAATCTGGGACGTCCAGGACCTCCTTGGCGCTGTGTTTCTCTTCCTCACGACCTCTTGGAGGTCTGGTCATCATGATTTTTCCGCACCCGTGCGTGTGTCAGGGTCAGAGCAGTTGGGGGCATTGAGATGTCACCTTTTGCCTCTTATCAACGGCTCTTTCGGCTGACATGCATTTATTGCCAGTCAGCTTTAACCTCCAAAGTCTTCACCTGCTCTGCCACTTGTCCTGTCATGCGTGCCGTTGGCAGGGGCATGGTTCTTGCTCACAGTAGGTGGCCCTAGCCCTTGCCAAGCTCCCAGGCTATACATAGCCTGAAAACTTCCTCTCCTTTTCCTTTCGTCTTGGCTGTGCTTGAGCTCCCTCAGTTGAGTTGGTCCTCAAACTCAAACCCCCAAGAGCACCACCCCGAAACCTCCATTGTCACTTTTGGAGCTCCCCAAGACCACCTTCGAGCTCCAGGGGTTCAATATTGCTATTCTGGCTGTCACTTTGTCATCTTGGTCTCCTCAAGCCTCCCAACTTGTTGTGTTTAACCCTCACAGAGGTTGACAATTTTGGGAGCTGCTTGTCGGGGTCGAGGTCGTCTTCTTCTCCTTCGCCGGCAAACGCATCACCGCGGGACTCCGTCGACCTTCTCCAAGTCCCTCCGTCTTCCTCTGGACCTTCCCTACACTCGGGTGAGTTCATTTTAGTCCCTTAGAGCTTAGGGTCTAGCTAGCTTAGCTCGTGACGCTCAGTTTTGTCATTTTCGGTTTTTGCCGAAAGGCTTGTCCTCCGCCATTCTCCGGCTCGCCGGCGTTTAAGGCCATCGCCGCCGTCGAGAGTGCCTCCGCTAGGTCCGCGGCACTATTGCGAGTTTATCGGTGCCCTTGGTCGGCGCCGGCAAGGTCCCCATCGCCGGCGGTGAGCTCGTTTAGGTGCTCGGGCGTTTTGCCGTGTCGTCGCACGACAGATCTCGTGATACGATGATTGGCATTAATGTTGTCCGAGGTTGCTCATTAATGCTGTCTTGCCGGCAAAACCCGCGTGCCACTAAGTCCCCGACCTCCTAGGTGTATTAATAGCCGTTAAGACCACCCCAGGATTAGATCTGGACCTTTAGGTCTTTCCCGTAAAGCCCTTACCGCACTAGGACCTCCCCTGGTTAGATCCTAGCCGTTTAAGACCTCTTGGAACTCCATCTGAGCCACTAGGACCACTCTCGCGCAAAAAGACCTCCTCGAGGTCATTTTTGTGAAAACCACCTTCGGGACCTCCCCGAGGTCCTCGTTGGAAAAGACCTCCTCGTGGTCCTCTTTGCAGAAAGAGCACCCCCGGTCCTTGTTAGAAAAACCCTCAGGACCTCCCCATCCTTGATCTTAGCCGTTCGCGACCTCCCCGGCTTTAGATCTGAGCGTTAGGTTTTATTTGTAAGTCTTTAGTCTCAGGACCTCCCTCCGCGTTGTTCTGGACCGTTCAAGACCTCCCTTGGTCTAATCTGAACCGTCCAGGTCTCCTCCCGCTAAAACACTATCGCTTAGGACCTCCCCGAGAAGATCTTGGTCATCCAAGACCTCCTCGTGTCAATCCCAGCCGATCAAGACCTCCCTCTGGAGATCTTGACCGTCTAGGACCTCCTCCTTTGGATCAGTAGCGTTAGGACCTCCTCCTCTGGTTTAAACCGCTAGATTTAGATCTAACGGGCTAGACCTCTTCAGCCTATTTGCAACTCTACCGCTTTGATTCTCTCTTTATCGTTCGTCTTTAGATCTACGGCTCGGATCTGGAGAACATTCGGACCCTCCGGATGCAATCTTGATCTAGGCCGTCCATCTCAAGATCCAAGGCCCCGATTCGTTGAGGCGCTCGGATGGCCCGAACATCCCATCTCACGTAGGCCATTGGATCTAAATCCGTCGGTGGAGTCATTGGCAGTTAAGACCTCCTCAGGAGATCTTAGCCGTCAAAGACCTCCCTCCTTCCGATCTCACCGCCCAGACCTCCTTCCATAGGTTTACCCAGGACCTCCTCAGTGCTCGGGACGCGGATCTCGATCTGCGGTCACGACCTCTGTTAGGCGCGTAGACCTCCTTGCGTGCGCTGTGCAAGCACTGGTCCTGATCGTTGGATCAGATCTCAACGATCCAGACCTCCCCAGTGCGGGAGGAGGTCTTGTGCATGCTGTGCTTCGAGGCTCGTAGCCGTCAGACCTTGATCTAACGGCCCATGACCTCTCCTTTGTCTTCCAGTTCGTTTGGACCTCCCGAGAGCTCAAAGTTTCCTAAGTCTTCTGCTGTTTCAAATTTCAAAAGTGCATAACTTTGTCATTTTAACTCCTTTTTGAATGATTCCAGTTGCTGTAGCTTTGTTATAGCATGAACTTTAATCTGAGAAGGAAATTAGGCCCTGGTTTGTAGCAGAAAATGATTTAAACAGCATGATCTTGTTTAATGAAAAATGATGTCTAGAAATTCATGGAAAAATTTGTAAAACACATAACTTCCTCTCTGTAGTTGCAAACTAAGCAAACTCAACCTGGTAAATTTGGCCTGTAGACATGCTTTAATTTGATCTAGGCTTTGTCTTTATTCATGTTCCTGAGAAATGATATATGTTAGATTTATAACTTAGAAAAATCATAACTAAATCATTTTAACTCCAAATGACCTGAAATTTTATATGGGTTACCACTATACCAGTAGGTAGCTACCATAAAAATTTCAGCTTCAAGATCTTTCTAGAAAATATTTTTGCTACAATGCTAATTATGGCCGAAAATGTATTTTTAGGCAATATCTTTTGCACCACAAATCCAAATTAGGTTTTTCCAGTTTCTATGTCTAGGTATATTTGTATTCTACCTTATGTATAAATTTCGTCGCATTTGGATAAATTTTGCTTGCTCTTTTGTTAAGTGTTGCTAGTCTTATTGGTTGTTCTTGGTTCTTTTTGCCTTTCGCTTAGGGTTCGACATTTGCGGTAACCCCGAGAACGACCCTCCACAACGCCTTGAGCAACGAAGAAGGCAAGCGGTTTGATCATGTTAATCCCAATATTTTAAGTATTTATGTTGATTACAAATTCTATGTATGCATTGCTACTTTGTGTTAGTAGTTGGCCTAGTAGATGCATTTCCTTAGCAAATGATTATCCTCTACTACCATGAGCCTAGGTTACTTGCTGTGATTTAGAGTTCGTGGATGAGCTCTTGTCACTTAGTAGTTGCGAATCAATTGCTTAGCCATGCTTAGTTTCGGTAGAAATGGGCGGTTATCGACTTGTCGATAACCTTGATCACTAAAACTTATTATGATTATGATTTCCACCTTGTGCCATGTCTATTTATGCAAACTAAAAACTGAAAACAAAATGATTTAGACTTGGGCACAATGGTATGATGGTGTGATTTTGGGTGTGGTGGAATGGTGCCCGGTCAACAAGGACCGAACATCTTGTTACACTAAACCAAGCATTTTAGCGTGCTAACCACATTAGAGGGTATGGGACCTCTCTTGACTTAGTACTTTGGCGTGTATTGGCTCCAGTCGCGAGGAGTCGCGGGAGGATGGTGATGGGAGCATTGTAGTGTCCGAAAGACTTCACCGTGATGGGATTTGTTGTCTTTCGACTTGCAATGTAGCGTATGGTGTTTCTACCCATACGAGCGGCTCGTGAGTTAATACACAAGATTGGAAATGTCTCGTAGGACTTAGCCGTGTTGCATACCTTGGAAGTGTGCTTTTGGCTTAAAGGCGATGCAAGTGTGGGTACATTGGTACACCCCTGCGAGGTTAAAACTATTCGAATAGCCTCGTCCTAGGTTATGGACACGCTTGGCAAGGTCTTTCAAGAGTTAGACTACAACCTTTTAAATTAAAACTTGATGGGTGGTACGAATCGGGGATTCGTGCTATGTTGTGGTGGCTATTGGGATAGTCGCTTCCAGGTGGTTACTTGTATGTATGTTTACTTACTGTTACTTTGATAACAAAACAGATTTGCAAACTTGCTTTTAAAATGTATTACATTATTACAAATAAAGTTGGCTTCATGCAAAATGAGACATACAACCTCCACCAAATAAGCTTGCATGTAGTTTATGAATAGGTCTGCTATTCCACACGTCAGTCTTGCGGGTACAAAGACAATCTTTGTACTCAGTTGCTATGCTGAATTGTTTTGTTGCAGAGGAAGAAGGTGAGCCTGTGGGGCCTCACTTTTGTGAGCTGTGTTGTGGTAGCTTGCGGGGCGACTAGCTTGGCGGCCCGGTCGGTTGCCTTGTGGGTGTGTGGCTAACCGGTCGACTTTTGTTCTAGCCATCTTATGGCACCTTTTGCTTCCGCTATCATTCTTGTTTATTGTTCTATTTGGCCGGTCGGCTCTCTTTTGTAATAACTTTACTTTATGTATGTTGTTGTTGAACTTAGTGATGTATGCTGTATGGAAATGATATGTAATTTTGTGATGATGTGCATATGTTGCAATTCTGGGAAACATATGCCCATCGAGGCTTAGAATGTTTAATTAGTAATGCTAGAACCATTTGGAGGTTAAGTGTTACTAGTTAAATATTCCGGGTCCTCACAAAGTTGGTATCAGAGCCATACTGACCGTAGAAACCCCTAGCTTGGTCGCCTTTAGGATATTTTGAAAACTTACTTTCAAATAGTTTATGAAAACTTAAGTAAGTTCTCTAATTTTGCTCCTTACCTATCTTAGCTTGCTCATCTCACCTTACTCTCACTTAAGTTTGAAAAAGTTGTTCCTCTCTTCCTTTCAAAAATTAGCCTCTATCGATTAACTTGGTTTTGGGAGCACCATGAGAGCTTGGAGAAAGAGATCTGGACAGCTAGCTAGTGGTGAGTAATTAAGGTAGGAAATGAGAGGTTAATTCAACTAAAACTTGTGGGAATGAAAGGGTAAGAAGTGATATGAGATTAGCTAATGCCTATACTCTATTAGGTGGTTATACCTTGATTTTTGGACTGTTTTGAGCTAGAATTTGGTGCTGAAATTTTGGGTCTTCTCAAACGATTACTCGTTCTTCCATACGGGATGGCTGGAGGGACCCGTAGTGGTCGAAATCAGCCGGGTAGTCCCGATGAGGAGCTTCCCCCTCCTCCGACCATGGCGGAAGTCCTCATGCAGATCGAACGCAATCGTTCGGAGGACCGTAGGGTGTTGGAGGTTATCGCCAGAAACACCTCCACTCCCTCTGGTGCCTCTGGATCTGGAGGTGGTCACCAGTCTCGTGGGGGACTTGCGGAGTTCCTCCGTACTCAGCCTCCTACCTTCTCCCGGTCTGAGGATCCCTTGGGCGCAGACGCAGTGGTGCGTCGATTGAGCGGAAGCTCAACGTTGCTCAGTGCCAGGAGCAGGAGCGGGCACTTTTCGCATCCCATCAGTTGGAGGGTGCGGCACTCTCATGGTGGGAGAACTTCCTCGCCATGCAGCCCGCGGGACACGTGGTCTCGTGGGAGGAGTTCCGGTCAGCTTTCCGTCGGGCCCATGTCCCCGCCGGCCTGATGAAGCTGAAGAAGAAGGAGTTCCTGCGCTCAAGCAGGCGCAAATCGTGATCGAGTACCTCCACGAGTTCAACCATTTGGCGAGTGCGCTCTCGCCGAGGTGGCCACCGATGAGGCCAAGTAGGAGAAGTTCATGGAGGGTTTGTCCGAGGAGCGCAAGACAAGCTCTCTATTGTGGACTTCCGACTTCCGACCTTGGTGGACAAGGCCATCGTCGCCGAGCACAAGGCGAGCGCGGGGCGAGTCCGCATAGCGCAAGTGGGAGGCCCGCGCGTGCGCACGGCCGGCCTCGTTCGTCCCGAGTTGGGCTGCACGGTGGCTCGTTCTTTGGCTTCACCACCGCCGAGGCCTTGGCACCAGCTCCACGTCCTCCGCGGTCGTGGCTCGATCCACGCGTCTTTGCAACCAGCGGCGAGGTGTTCCCGCAACCCCGCGGCCGCGTCACCGCCTTCTCTTGCCACAACAAGGGCCACTACGCGAGTAGTTGTCCTAAGAAGAGCTGAGCGGCCCTCGTCCTAATGGAGGACGCGGGCGGGAGTGGTCACCCACGACCGAAGACCGGGCTTGGGGCGGCGAGTCAACCATATCTCGGTGAGGAGGCACAGGGGCGCCGGCGTGGTGTTGGGTGCGCTCCTTGTTAATCGCATCTGCCACGCTTTTATTTGACTCAGGGCCTCGCATTCTTTTATTTGAGGTTTTTGCTGTTGATTATGGACTTCTTTGTGTTCCTTTGGGGTTCCACTGCTTGATTCGCTCTCGGATTCGGAAATGAGAGCGACCTAGTATGCCGGGATGTTCCTATCCACATCGAAGGAGTGGGATTCTTGGCGAGTCTTATCTGCTCGACTCGGCGCTTGGATGTGATTCTTGGCATGGATTGGTTGTCCCAACACTTGGGGCAAATCGATTGTGCCGAAGATTGTCTACCTCACCAATACTTCAGGCGAACAGGTTGGGTTTTCGCCGCAGTTGCGAGAGTCCCATCTTTATGTCCTTGAAGCAAAGCCAGTATTGGAGGTTCACGACGTCCCCACTGTGTGTGACTTCGCGGATGTCTTTCCTGAAGATTTGCCCGGATGCCTCTGTTCGAGATCTGGAGTTTGTGATAGAGTTGCTGCCGTCGCCCTATTTCTAAGAGGCCGTGTCGCATGCCTCCTAATGAGTTGGAGGAGCTGAAGAAGCAATCTGGGTGAGCTGCAAGAGAAGGGTTTTATCCGTCTAGCTCATCTCCTTGGGGTTGTCGATTATTTTGGGAAGAAGAAGGACAAGACCTTGCGCATGTGTGTTGATTACCGTCAAGCTTAATGAAGTGACGGTGAAGAACAAGTATCCTTTGCCCGTATTGATGACCTTTTCGATCAATTGGCCGAGCACGAGTCTTCTCAAGATTGATTTGAGGCTGGGCTATCATCAAGTCGGGATCGGGGCGAGGATATTCCTAAGACGGCCTTTGCTACTCGTTATGGCCTTTACGAGTACACCGTCATGTCTTTTGGTTTGACTAATGCTCCTGCTTTATTCATGAATCTTATGAACTCGGTATTCATGGAGTATTTGGATAGGTTTGTGGTGGTATTCATCGATGATATCCTTATCTACTCCAAGAGTGAAGAAGAGCATGCTGAGCATCTTAAGCTTGTATTGGGCAAGCTGCGTGAGCACCAGCTGTATGCCAAATTCAGCAAGTGCGAGTTCTGGTTGAAGGAAGTGGCATTCTTGGGCCATGTTCTTTCAGCAGGAGGTGTGGCTGTGGATCCTAGCAAGGTCAGTGATGTGCTATCCTAGCAAGGTTTGTTTATACACACATTCACCAAATTCACATCGTGTAACATCCCAATATTCAACCTGTGTTTCTAATGTAAGAAAATGAGGGAAAATTAAAACTTTTTCTTACGTCATGTATTTCTTGTATGTTCTAAACAATTTCTGTACAAGAATTATGGAAATGCAAAGTTACAAGTCCTTTTGACCAAAACCTTACCCTTCAAAAACCTTCTTGCCAAATCTTGTGCTCATCCTCTAGAAATAATTTTCCTAGGTTCTAAGGATGTTGTGTGACCCCTCTGAAAAATTTCAGAATTTTTAGAAATTTATTGAATATTTTTTGAGGCAAGTCAAACCAATTTTTCAATTGGTCAAACCTTAAATTCAAACAATCTGGAATTTTTAGAGAAACATGTAGTGCATAAAAATCTCTGGAAATTTTATGTAAGGTTTATCATAGAGTCATCAACCTCTAGTTAAAATTTCATGATTTTTGGAGCTAGTGTGCTATCTCTCAAAATCATTCCAAGGTTTAGCTCGTTTTCAAAATCCATAGTCAAACATCAAGAACATACACTTAAAATCATTTTTGGAAAAGAATTTACTTCAATTAAAACTATGGAAATAATTTATTTAAATCTTATAATAATTATAATGAATAACTATAATTTTCCCAAATTTTTGGAGCTAAATTCAATCCACATAAAATTCAAACTTGCTTCAATAACCTTTTGTAAGTTTGAATTTAAAATAAGCAAATGATTCATGAACAATAAGGTTTAAAATTTTATTTGGTCACTAGGTCATCCCAGGAATTTCTATGAAAAATTTCAGGTTTTTATGAACTTATTTCCTTTATTTTGAAGCTCGGTCAAAGTAGGAGCTTTGAATTAAAACCCAGTCAAACCTCTGTTCACTATTCCCCCGCCGGACCCAAGCCCGACCGAGCCGTCTTGTCTTGATCAAACCGCTTAGCTGAACCTGGCTCGGCCGCACCGCACTAGTGCATCTCCAGCCGTCCATTTTAAAATGAACGGCCAGGATCAGGGCCCCCGGCCTGATCTTCTTCCCGGGTCAAGCCGCCCCCGAGCTCCCTCCCGTTCGCCTCCGGCTCTCTGCCACCGCCACCCACTCCGCGACTTTGGAGCACACCCCCAATGGCTCCTCCCCTTGGCTGCCTATATGAAGCCTAGGAGCTCCTGCCTTCCCTTTTTGCAACCGGACCCTTTCTTCCTCCCAAGCTCCATTGAGCTCCAAGCTCCAAAGCCTTTCGGCCATGGTCGCGCCGCCTTCTAGCGCTGGTCACTCCGGTGGTCCCCTTCCACTCCCGACCGCGTCACGTCGTGGCATCCATCACAAGGAGTTGAAGCCCTCTGTCAATTTGAGAAATCTCACGGAGCACCTCGCGCCGCCCTTCTTCCCCGACCACGGCCACCACCGCCAATTCCACCGCTCCTTCTTCTCCGATGGCCCCGTCTCAATTGTTTCACACTAAGCACCCTTGGACCTCCTCTACCTAATACCACCACTCACTTGGGCTCTCCTCTTCGCAGTTCTTGTCACCGTTGACCCACCTCGCGCGCCCGCGGCACCGTCGCTAGCACACTCGGCCACCCATGCCTTCGCCGACCTTGTGGGTGAGTTCCTAACACCCGCCGATCCTCATGCTCCCCTATCTAGCCCCAACTTCACCGTGCACCGCCGCCCCTTTCGCCTCCATTGCCGGCCGCGCATGACCTCGCCGCGCCACGGTGCCTCTCCGGCGCGCCAATGCCACCCCTAGCTTCAGTAGCACCCTAGCAACCCATTTTGGCCGTTGTTGTCGCCTCCATGCCACTCCCCTCACCGGCGATGAACCAGCCCTAGCCCCCCTGTTCATCGTCTCTGTCAAGCCCCTCTCTGTGTGTTTTTCTGTTAAAGCACTGTAGGAGCCTTAATACTTTTGCTAATAGAACTTCCTACTGCTTGTTGAATCACTTAGTGCATGTGCCAAAAATTGAACTTTGATCTTGCAAGGATTTGAGTTCACAGCATTTCATCTCCAGCTAGTTCCTGTTGAAAGATGTTTTGTCAGAGAAGCTGTTAGATGCAAAATGGTTTTGTCAGTAAACTAAAAGCTTAACCAATTAGGAATTGTATTAACTCCATTAATCAGTTGGCATTTAGCTCTTAGCAACGACTAAAATCTGGAAATCAACATGGCTTTGTAGGTTCAGAAAAACAAACAGAGAAGTTGATTGGGAGACAAATTGAAATGTCAGTAAGTAGGAACCCTCTTGCAGACCCACCATTTTGTCTGACATTGATGCCACTCAAACTTGTGTTTAGCAATTTGAAAATTTTAATTAGGAAGAAGTTAGCTGACAATAACATGAAATCCCTTTTAATAAAGTATTGAGTAGAGAAAGTGTTTAGGTAAAAGATTGAATTGTCAGTAAAACCCCTTGCTAGATGACTGAACAGAGGTGAGAAGAGTTAAAATTGGAAGTGGGCTATAGCTTCGCTCAGTCAAGTAGTCTAAAACAGCACCAATCCAAAACCTTGGAACAAAACAGACTAGTCCAAAGCATTCACCTAAGCTTATTCAATTTCTAACATGTCCTAAAAGTAGTCTAGATAATGAATCAAATGGTTCTCATAGCAAATAATCATGTGTCTGAAATATGAAACTATTCCATGTGCTCTAGTCCCTCTCAAACGTGGCGCCCTCAACGATCACCTAAAAACAACAAAGAAGCAAGGGACGATTAGCTTGGCGGTCCGGTTGGTTGCCTTGTGGGTGAAAGGCACACCGATTGGCTTTTGTTTATCGCCATCTTATGGCCATTTTGCTTCCGCTGTGTATTTATCTATTCGTATGTCTTTTGGCCGGGCGGCCTCTCTTTTGTACTAACTCTCTTTATATTACGTATGTCTTTAAGTTAGTGTTGTGCTTCGGTTCTATGTGAATGAATGGAATTGATGCATGATTTTGTAGCGAGGTGTGTATACTGCATTTATGGGAAGTATACATATCTCGAGGCTTGGTTTATTTGATTTGTACTGTTAGGACCAAGTGGATGGTTAAACAGTACAAGCCGAATAAACCGGGGTCCTCACAAAGTTGGTATCAGAGCCATTCCGACCGTAGTAACCCAAGCTTGGTCGTCCTTAGGATATTTTGAAAACCTTATTTTCAAAGTATCAAATGATTTATGAAAGCTTAAGTAAGTTCTCAGATTTTACTCCTTACCTATCTTAGCTTTCTATCTCACCTTGCTCTAATTTAAGTTTTAAGAGTTGTTTTCCTCTCCTTCCCTCCAAAGATAGTTGTTATTAATTAATTGGGTTTTGGGAACCAATGAGTTTGGCAAATTGAATTGTTAGCTGCCCTTCACTAGGTCTTGAAGCTTCTGAAGTTGAAGGTATCGACTAGGAGGCTTGGATGCAAAATCTGGACAGCGATCATTCAATTTCCGGACAGCAAGCTCAATGGTTCTAAATAGGATAGAAAATGAGAGGTTAATCAACTAAAAACTTGTGGGAATAAAAGGGTAGGATGTGATACTAGTTAGCTAAGTATCTAACATTATTTTTATCGCCTTAACCTTGTTCTTGAGTAATGTTAGACTTGAGGTAGTGTGCTGAAATTTTATCTTCTCAAACCATGGCTCGTTCATTCAATACGGGTTGATGACATCGAGAAGTTGAGATTTGGTTTGGTGTTTCCCTTGCTGTTTTGGAGCCTCTTTGGAAGCATTTAAAGTGTTTATGCTTGCTATTTTGGTTTTCGTCTAGGGTAATACCTCATTCCCTAGTCATTAGCTTTTCGCTTTCTTTAGGCTTTGTCTCTCGGGTTTTGTTGCTAACCCAAGTTAATGATAACACCCTTGTTTTCTAAACCTTTTTAAGGCATTTAAAATGAAATAGAACCATTTGGTTTTGATGAGAGTTCAAACTTAACCTAAGTTTCGAAAAGAGTCCTAAATGACTAAAACAAACTTCAACAAATCAAATCTGGAAGTTCCTTGTGTTGAGTGGGTTCTAAAACTACCAGGCCTCCTTTTTGGTTCTGTCTTCTCTAGAACTCTCTTTGGTACCCTTTCTCTCGAATATCCATACCGCATCAACTCGGTGTTACCGTTATGCGGTATTACCTCCGTTCAATTTCACACCGCTTCATGAGAGAAACAAACTCTTAGGAACATGGGTTCTGGTAATCCCTTACCGCCGCATAGCAACGGTGCTACCACAAGGTAGTGGTACCGCTTATAATCTGCGGTATTACCGTTTCCTGGAAACTCGCAAAGACCAGTGTTTGAACCTCTTTATACCATATGAGACCTCCTTGATCTAATCCGAGCCGTTCAGACCCCTTTTTGATTTGATCTTGACCGTCAAAGACTATGACATGGGAATTCATTACCATCCGGCAAGACTAATGTTGTCGCAGATACAATTAGTCAAAAGGTGTTTTGCAATGCATTGTTGCTCTAGGAATCGCTGCGACTGCCCTCCTTGAAGACTTTTATTGTCTCAACTCGGGTGTGGTTGAGCACGGGTCTCTTCTTTGCCTTGGTTGTGCAACCAACCACAGTGGATCGATCAAGTCGGCTCGGCGATCGGATCTTTGGAGTGAACCGAATCAAGCAAAATGTCCAGGCCGAAAGTCAAGTTCAGTTACTTTGAGATCGATTGTGCGTAGCTCAACCAGACAGAAGAGCTATGCGGATCGTTGTCATCGCAAATTAAGCTTTACTTTTGTGGCCTAAATGCCCATAATCCATCTACGAATCTAGCTACAGAGGGATGACTCCGTATAGCTAGTTAACCGGCCGAGGTTTCGTTCGTTAGTGGAGTAACCAGACAAATTGCTCCACCAACTAAGAATGACCATGGCCCCTCTAAGATAGCTAGCTGTGGAGGATGACTCGCATAGCTAGTTAGCGAACTAAGATCCGTTGTTGGCGAAGCGGCCGGACAAATCGCTCCACCAGCTAACAACGATCTTACGCCACCACCCATAACATCAGGAAAGAGCTCTCAGTCTGTCAAACCTTGATTATATCTAGACCTGGTAAGTTTTCCCCGTGTCGACTAAAGTGGCACATTTTCTGCTAAACAAAGCCAAGATTCGTACCGGTCACTTGGCTGAGCTTTATGTCTCAAGGATCGTAAGCTAGCAAGATGTACCAAAGATAATCGTGTTGAATCATTTCTCTGTTCCCTTCTCGATTTTGGCATAGTCGCAGAGGCTATGGGAACTAAATCTGCTTTTAGTTCAGTTTACCATCCTTAAACCAGTGGTCAGACTGAAAGTGCCTTTGTGTTCCAACTGAGGAAGCTCCGTTGGAAACTCTTGGTGCGCAAGTAGTTAGGTCAGAATCGTGACCTAACGAGAAACAATACAATAAAACAATAGATCCAAGTACAACAAAAATATTGTAAATGGATATAAAATCATAAAAGAGGGTTTGCATCCTTAAAGAAGCTGAGCGAAAATCAAGAAATCGTGTCCTCAAGATCCTAAAAGATCAGCGGTTACATCATTCCAAGGATGAAGCTACTTGGGATCGGGACAATCGTCTGCATGCGGACTACCCCTCTTCTTCCCCGAGCCAGCCAAATCTCGGGACGAGATTTCTGTAAGGGGGGGGGGGGAGAGTTGTAACATCCCAATTTTCAACCTGTGTTTCTAATGTAAGAAAATGAGGGAAAATTAAAACTTTTTCTTACGTCATGTATTTCTTGTATGTTCTAAACAATTTCTGTACAAGAATTATGGAAATACAAAGTTACAAGTCCTTTTGACCAAAACCTTACCCTTCAAAAACCTTCTTGCCAAATCTTGTGCTCATCCTCTAGAAATAATTTTCCTAGGTTCTAAGGATGTTGTGTGACCCCTCTGAAAAATTTCAGAATTTTTTAGAAATTTATTGAATATTTTTGGAGGCAAGTCAAACCAATTTTTCAATTGGTCAAACCTTAAATTCAAACAATCTGGAATTTTTAGAGAAACATGTATTGCATAAAAATCTCTGGAAATTTTATGCAAGGTTTATCATAGAGTCATCAACCTCTAGTTAAAATTTCATGATTTGTGGAGCTAGTTTGCTATCTCTCAAAATCATTCCAAGGTTTAGCTCGTTTTCAAAATCCATTGTCAAACATCAAGAACATACACTTAAAATCATTTTTGGAAAAGAATTTACTTCAATTAAAACTATGGAAATAATTTATTTAAATCTTATAATAATTATAATGAATAACTATAATTTTTCCCAAATTTTTGGAGCTAAATTCAATCCACATAAAATTCAAACTTGCTTCAATAACCTTTTGTAAGTTTGAATTTAAAATAAGCAAATGATTCATGAACAATAAGGTTTAAAATTTTATTTGGTCACTAGGTCATCCCAGGAATTTCTATGAAAAATTTCAGGTTTTTATGAATTTATTTCCTTTATTTTGAAGCTCGGTCAAAGTAGGAGCTTTGAATTAAAACCCAGTCAAACCTCTGTTCACTATTCCTCCGACCGGACCCAAGCCCGACCGAGCCGTCTTGTCTTGATCAAACCGCTTAGCTGAACCTGGCTCGGCCGCACCGCACCAGTGCATCTCCAGCCGTCCATTTTAAAATGAACGGCCAGGATCAGGGCCCCCGGCCTGATCTTCTTCCCGGGTCAAGCCGCCCCCGAGCTCCCTCCCGTTCGCCTCCGGCTCTCTGCCACCGCCACCCACTCCGCGACTTTGGAGCACACCCCCAACGGCTCCTCCCCTTGGCTGCCTATATGAAGCCTTGGAGCTCCCCTTGCCTTCCCCTTTTTGCAACCCCGGACCCTTTTCTTCCTCCCCAAGCTCCATTGAGCTCCAAGCTCCAAAAGCCTTTCGGCCATGGCTGCGCCGCCTTCTAGCGCGCCGGCCACTCCGGTGGTCCCCTTCCACTCCCGACCGCGTCACGTCGTGGCATCCATCACAAGGAGTTGAAGCCCTCTGTCAATTTGAGGAAATCTCCACCGGAGCACCTCGCGCCGCCCTTCTTCCCCGACCACGGCCACCACCGCCAATTCCACCGCTCCTTCTTCTCCGATGGCCCCCGTCTCAATTGTTTCACACGGAAGCACCCTTGGACCTCCCTCTACCTAATACCACCACTCACTCGGGCTCTCCCTCTTCGCAGGTTGCTGTCACCGTTGACCCACCTCGCCGCCTTGCAGGCTCCGTCGCTAGCACACTCCGGCCACCCACCGCCTTCGCCGACCTTGTGGGTGAGTTCCTAGCACCCCGCCAGTCCTCATGCTCCCCCTATCTAGCCCCCAACTTCACCCGTGCACCGCCGCCCCTTTTCGCCTCCATGGCCGGCCGCCGCATGACCTCGCCGCGCCGCCACAGTGCCTCTCCGGCCGCGCCAATGCCACCCCTAGCTTCAGTAGCACCCTAGCAACCCATTTTGGCCGTTGTTGTCGCCTCCATGCCACTCCCCTCACCGGCGATGAACCAGCCCGAGCCCCCCTGTTCATCGTCTCAGTCAAGCCCCTCTCTGTGTGTTTTTACATTTAAAGCACCAGTAGGAGCCTTAATACTTTTGCTAATAGAACTTCCTCTGCTTGTTGAATCACTTAGTGCATGTGCCAAAAATTGAACTTTGATCTTGCAAGGATTTGAGTTCACGACATTTCATCTCCACTAGTTCCTGTTGAAAGATGTTTTTGTCAGAGAAGCTGTTAGATGCAAAATGGTTTTGTCAGTAAACTAAAAGCTTAACCAATTAGGAATTGTATTA
This sequence comes from Ampelocalamus luodianensis, assembly GCA_036346255.1. Taxonomy (NCBI): domain Eukaryota; kingdom Viridiplantae; phylum Streptophyta; class Magnoliopsida; order Poales; family Poaceae; genus Ampelocalamus; species Ampelocalamus luodianensis. The sequence goes on from CM070634.1 coordinate 60,936,877, forward strand.
ACTCCATTAATCAGTTGGCATTTAGCTCTTAGCAGCACTAAAATCTGGAAATCAACATGGCTTTGTAGGTTCAGAAAAACAAACAGAGAAGTTGATTGGGAGACAAATTGAAATGTCAGTAAAGTAGGAACCCTCTTGCAGACCCACCATTTTGTCTGACATTGATGCCACTCAAACTTGTGTTTAGCAATTTGAAAATTTTAATTAGGAAGAAGTTAGCTGACAATAACATGAAATCCCTTTTAATAAAGTATTGAGTAGAGAAAGTGTTTAGGTAAAAGATTGAATTGTCAGTAAAACCCCTTGCTAGATGACTGAACAGAGGTGAGAAGAGTTAAAATTGGAAGTGGGCTATAGCTTCGCTCAGTCAAGTAGTTAGAAATATTATGGAGTCAATTAGGCGATTGAACCCTTAAGCTAGCAGCACCTCTACTCAGGAGTTGTCCTCTTGCTAAATAGCTGCACCACTGATAAGATGTTAAATTTGGCTAGTAGCTGTGCAGTTTTGAGAGTGGTCTGTTTGTAGGTTGTTTTAGCGGCCAGTAGGCTTGTTAGTTAGTGGGGCTTTCAAAATTTCTAACCGCATGGTGTTGAAGTCTAGTACTTAATAATTGTTGCCAATTCTTTGCAGTCCTTAATAGCCAAATGAACTTAACAACAAAGTTATCAACTTCTTTAGGATCACAGTGTCTAGCTTTACAACAACTAATCCTAAGAGGGCAAGAATTAAAGTAGGGAGGCAAGATTGGAATGTAAAATTGTAATAACAGTGAAGTAAAGCTTGTCTAATGCCTTTACAAATGGTTTATAAAATATAAATACTAACCTTTCACATCTAGTCTAAAGGAGTAAAAGTTATCATAAGTCAAAATTTAAATATTGGGTTAGCTAATCAACAGTAGAACTTATGCCTTCATGTCTAATTCAATAACTAACGAGTTAATATTTTTGAGTTGAATTAAGATAATTATTGTGGATTATTTGGATTATAGTTGGATTACAAATTTGTAACACCCAGCCCAACACTGAGCCTAGAATGCCACTAAACTACCCAAGCTAGATAATATTCATCAACACACTATAAAATTTCAGCAACCAAAGCATTAATAAAACCTATCCACGTGTCATAATAGAACATGCATAATGACTGATCAAGCATGAATAAATAAGTGAGGGAAACATAGCAAAATAATAAGTCTAAAACAACACCAATCCAAAACCTTGGAACAAAACAGACTAGTCCAAAGCATTCACCTAAGCTTATTCAATTTCTAACATGTCCTAAAAGTAGTCTAGATAATGAATCAAATGGTTCTCATAGCAAATAATCATGTGTCTGAAATATGAAACTATTCCATGTGCTCTAGTCCCTCTCAAACGTGGCGCCCTCAACGATCACCTAAAAACAACAAAGAAGCAAGGGTGAGTCCACGACTCAGCAAATACATCAATATACAACGAGCAATGATAAATCAACAGTATTCAATAACTTCATTATCATCACATGTCCTGCTATTAATATTCTCATGCCATTCTCTTCTCTTTGTTTTCACATACATTCAACTCATATCTCAGTACAACCCTACTCTACATGTCCACATGCACTTCTTTCGCGTATACCGGTATAGCATGAGTGAACGCTCGCGACAACGTTCACTCTTAAGCCTGCACCTCCTCGAGGATCTGGGACCTCTTCCACTCCCGTGGAGTTGTGATCAATCATGATCACCTACTCATATGCAAAGATGCTTATGAATGCAAAATGCATAATTTCGTCATATTCATCATATCCAATTTTCCTCATGTTCGTCAACAAGATATAGTCATACCATTCTATTGCTTGCAATTTAAATACAAATAAAAGCACAACAATAATGGTAATGAACGACAAAGAAATACAGATATGAATCATCGATTGTTGTCTACCATGCACTTGCTTTTACTGGTTGCGACACACAGTCTGACTCGAAGATGGCAACAAGCACGACGTCTCTTCTTCAATAAACACTCAAATTTCAATACAAGCTACAACATCACAAAAACAACAGTTAATTGACATCGCTCCTACATCTAATTAATCTCGATTCAAATATCTAATTAAATCTCTCTCCATCTACTGCTCCCATTAAAGAAACGTATGCAGGCAGCAATTTGCTAGTGCCAAGCATCAGCAGAGCAAAGAAAAAATGCATGTCGTACTAGCTAGTATCTAATTCATATATCTCCCCTACTGCTCCAATTAAAACACATGCATGCAACACTATCTAAATATTTAATTTACCTCTCTCCCCTACTACAATCCCACTTAAAATAATTAGCCGTTGCAACCCTTACCAAGCCAATTAAATAATCAAAGTAGATCACAATTAAATAATTCCTAGCAGGACCAATAACTAATCAACTACAACCCTATATTAGTTAATACTAATGCCATTGAAACAATGCATGCACACAAAGCTACGTGGCCTCTAGATAACAACTAGTTAATGCAGCACTTTCTAACCCAAATCAGCAGCAGCCAAAAAGAATCACGCGGCAAACCTTGCACACGTTGAGGAGATGGCGACGTGCGGTAGCAAGCACAGGCGATCAGCGAATGGGACAGCCGATCCCACGCGACAGGTATGGGCAGGCGACGCTGCGCTCAGGCATGCAGCAAAATGGATGGGCAGGGGGTAGCCCAGCCAACACGCGCGCGGACGTGCAACCACACGGGCGTCCCAGCGTCGACCAAGCGGCAGCTCTTGGCGAGAAAAAAAACCAGAGGGTGGCGGCGCCCCATGATCCTTATATCTCGGTACGAACCAACTCCCCCCTAAAACTCTAAAATATCCCGTTTTCGCGTATCCTTTTTTATCTAATTATGCATAGGCCCTTAAGGGTTAATTTTGGGATATTACATTCTACCCCTCTTAACTAAATTCGACCCCGAATTCTACTCGCCGCTCTACTCAAAGAACAACCACACTAAAATTAAACAACAAACCACACGTACCCGACGTGAACAACTCCGGATATTGCTCGCGCATGCGAACTCCAACTCCCAAGTTGCCTCTCTCTCGGTCTCATGCGTCCACAGCACCTTGACGTATACCAACATCTTGTGCCTCATCACTCGCTTCGACCTCTCCAGAATATGCACCGAACGCGACTCGATTGTGAGGTCTTGTTGAATAGTCAGCGGCTCCAATGAAATCTCATGCTCTGGGTCTCTCAAAAACTTCCTCAACATCGAGACGTGAAACACATTGTGAACTCCGCGCATGGACTCAGGAAGGACCAAGCGGTAAGCCAACTTCCCAATTCTTGCAATAATCGGGAACGGTCCAACGTACCTCGGGCTAAGCTTCCCTTTGGTGCCAAACCGGACAATGCCTTTGGTGGGAGACACTCTCAAGAGCACCTGATCACCCATCGCAAACTCCAAGTCACGCCTCCTCACATATGCATAGCTTTTCTGTCTGCTTTGAGCTGCTAGCAGATTCTGCCTCACCATGGCCACACGCTCAACGGTCTTTTGTATCCAGTCCGGACCCAAAACTGCTTTCTCACCCACTGCATCCCAACAAAGTGCCGATCTGCACTTCCCGCCATACAGAACCTCGAATGGTGCGGCTCTAATACTAGAATGGTAACTATTATTATAAGAAAACTCTACAAGTGACAACTGATCCTCCCAACTACCCTTCCAAGACAGAACGCAAGTCCGCAACATGTCCTCCAAAGTCTGAATAGTGCGCTCTGACTGCCCATCAGTCTGAGGGTGAAACGCTGTACTAAGACAAAGTTGTGTGCCCAACGCACTCTGCAGACTCTCCCAGAACTTGGAGACAAACTTCGCATCCCTATCAGAAATGATGGTCTTTGGCACTCCATGCAATCTCACTATTTCACGAACATAAATAGGAGCTAGATCACTCGCTGAACTTGTCGTGCGAATAGGAATGAAGTGCGCTGACTTGTTGAAACGATCCACCACTACCCAAACTGCATCCTTCCCTCACGGTGAATGAGGTAATGCCACCACAAAGTCCATAGAGATATCATCCCATGGCCACTGGGGAACCTCCAAAGGCTGCAACAACCCTGCAGGACGCTTATGCTCAGCTTTCACTTGCTGACAAACACCACAAGAAGCCACATAATTAGCAATATCAACCTTCATCCTTTTCCACGAAATTTGCATTTGGATCTCGATACATCTTAGTCTCACTAGGATGAACAGTGTACGGAGTGCGATGAGCCTCCCTCAAGATGTCATCTTTGACCTCTGCCTTTTGTGGCACACAAAGGCGCCCTTTAAACTGCAAAGCACCAGATTCATCCATGCTGAAATCTCCCTCTTTGCCCTCATCCAGACGCTTTCTGACCTCCTGCAATAATCGGTCACTCTGTTGTGCTTCCCGCACACGGTCTGGAATAGCTGACTGAATGATCAACTACGTCTCAACATGTGCTATGCCCGCATAGCAATAGGAGATCCCCATGCGATCAAAATCAGCAATGAGGCAATCTAGAGTAGCGGGAGTCGCCTTGCCTGGATGATACTGAATAGTAAGATCATAATCCTTGATTAATTCCAGCCACCTCCTTTGCCTCAAATTCAGATCCTTCTGAGTGAAGATATACTTGAGACTCTTATGATCTGTGAAAATATCACAAGTCTCACCGTACAGATAATACCTCTAAATCTTGAGAGCAAAAACAACCGCATCCAACTCTAAGTCATGAGTGGGATAATTCTGCTCGTGCTTCTTTAACTGCCTCGAAGCGTAAGCAATCACCTTGCTGTCTTGCATAAGAACACAGCCAAGACCCCCACTTGAGATGCATCTGAAAAGACCGTGAACCGCTTCCCTGGCTCAGGAAGAGTGAGAATAGGAGAGGTCACCAACCTCTCCTTAAAAGCACAGAAATTGCACTCACACTCATCAGTCCACTGGAATCTCACACCTTTCTAAGTAAGCTGAGACATTAGCTTGGCGATGACAGAGAAATCCTGCACAAAACGCTGATAGTAACCAGCCAAACCCAAGAACTCCTCACCTCCTTGACATTAGTCGACCTCTTCCAATCCACCACTGTGGAGACCTTGCTAGGATCAACTGCAATGCCCTGAGGATTTATCACATGACCCAGAAAACCCACTTCTGAGATCCAGAACTCACATTTCTTCAACTTAGTAAAGAACTTGTGCTCTCTCAAAGTTTCTAATACTAGCCTCAAGTGACGCTCATGATCCTCATTGGTCTTGGAATAGATAAGAATATCATCAATGAACACCACCATAAAGTCATCTAGATACCCGTGCAACATGTTGTTCATGGTCTTCATAAAAATGGCAGGTGAATTAGTCAGTCCAAAAGACATAACTTTGTACTCATAATGCCCATACCTGGTGGAGAAAGCTGTCTTCTCTACATCCTGCTCACGCACACGGATTTGATTATACCCTAACTGGAGATCAATCTTGGAGAACACCTGAGCTCCATTCAACTGATCAAACAAGTCCTCAATGCAGGGCAATGGATATTTGTTCTTGATCGTGACTGCATTAAGCGCACGATAATCAACACACATGCGCCAACTGCCATCCTTCTTCTCTGTGAATAGAACAGGAGCTCCCCATGGCGAAACACTACGCCTGATCAAACCTTTAGCCAACAAATCGTCCAACTGCTTCTTCAACTCATCCTGAAACGGACGTGCTAGTCGATATGGAGACAACGAGATGGGCCGAGTGCCCGAAATAAGATCAATGCGAAACTCCATGTCTCGCGCAGGTGGCATGCCCAGAAGCTCAGCTAGGAACACATCTGGATAATCACTAACCACCGGAATCTCCTCAATCCGCGAAGCCACGCTCGGTTTGTCAGCAAGAGCTAAGAGAAGTCCAGTTTTCACCGCACACTGACCCGTTGCATTGGCCCTCCTTTCAATGTTGATTACCCTTTTACCTTGAATGATTAAGGATTGAGGCAAGTATTCTGGTTGTTGATATAAGTATGAATGTTTGACAGTGAGTGCTTGTATTTTATACATACTAGCTACGCATGAATGATAGTGTGATATGCATGAATAAGATTGGCGAATGCTTGAGTTATGGCTAAAGGTTATTCATGTATGTTGATGATGCAGTACATGCTATTTAAAGTTGGAGATTTTGGTACATAATTGTTTATTCATATGTTGTTGAAAGATTGTAATACTCCAGAGTAGAAATCGGGAGAAAACCAAATATTTTAAATAAAAAAATATTAATTAGAATTTGATCTGGGAGAAGGATCTATTGGGAAACCGTTACTTAAACAGTTATTGGAGGGCTTAGCAGCAAATTTTGGACAGCGTGGGCCAAGGCCTCAGGCCCATGGGCATTTGGCCCATTGGTGGGAGGGAGGAGGCCGGCCTTAAGGGGCCAAACCCTAGGATGCCCCTCCCTCCCCTTTGGCCGCCCCACTTCCCCATTGGCCGCCTCCCCATCTCCCTTGGCTGCCTCCTTGCTCCCTTGCGCCCCACCATGCCCCTGCTGCGGCGAGATCGTCCACCCTGCTGCCCTGCTGTTGGAGGAGGAAGGCGAGGCTCTTCGCGGGGCTGTTGTTCAAGAAGGAGAAGGAGGGGAGGGACAAGGAGAGGATCGTCTTCGAGGCTAGATCATCGTCGTCCCGCGGGTCTTCAAGGGTAACGAAGTGTTTCCCCCCGCTGTTTGATGAGTTTTAGTTGCGAATCCGATTAGTTGCGTTAGATCGTCTTGCTGCCGGTAAACGTTCAGTTCTGTCCAGGAAGTTGTGCAACGGTTTTCGCGACCTTAGAGGCAGAATCAGAGTATCCCATCTCCTAGAGTTTTGTAGGTCTTGTTCTTAGCTTTCATTGGCCACCGAGTTCACTCGATTCCGAGGTCTGAGTCAAAAGTTATGGTCGATTTAGTTTCTGCTGCCAGAAATCTGACGAGAATAAACTGTCTGGATATTTCCTAAAATATGATAGGGAAATTGGAAGAATATGAAAGTTCACCCAACTAGGTTATTGTAGATAATTCGATAACCTTTTCAGATTGTTAAAGAACGATCAATTCGGAGTTATATCTCAAAAGTTATGGTCATCTGAATATTGCTGTTGGACTGCTGTCCAGAGACGGTTTTCTGTCAGTAAGTCGGTGTTCTGCAGTGTTAAAGATTGTCGTTTTTGCGTAGGTTGAACGTAGAATTGGGTCTGGGCCTCTCCTAGAAAGTTGTAGATATCGTAGTTACCTTTCATGGCCGACAAGAATCAAGTCATTCGGACTTCGGTAGCCAAAGTTATGAATTTCTTAGTATTTCTGTGTTTCTGGAGAGAAGCAGAATTACTAGTGTTGGTTAACCTGATAGAAGCGCATATTTAGAGGGGTTTCCAGAGGGTCTCACCATAACAAAAACGAGGCTAATCCTCTTAGCTTTCAGGAAAACTAAAGATCACTAAATTCGGACGAACGTAGAGAAAGTTATGATAGTTTCTTTGTCGCTGTTCAGAAACCCGCCGTGAAATATTTGCTCTGATTAAATGGATTGGTAGGACTAGTAGATGGCTGAATCAGAGGGTCTCCCCAACTAAGTTTATTTAGAAATTTTAATTACCTTTCCAGAATGTCCGAGATCATCTTATTTGGACACCCGAGCAGAAAGTTACGTATTTTAGAAGCTAGCTGTCTGCAGTGACTGATCGCTAGAAATTATGAGAATTAGAAAATGCTAAGATGTTAGCGAGTTCAATTACGATGCTACTTATGATTTTGGTCCAGAATGTTGGACTTAGAATGGGGTTTTCTTCATGTCCAGATGTGGGATTGGTACCGGAGGCAGCACCGTCTTCACGTCCTCCATTCGTACGCGGTTAAGGCAAGTGCATTGTTGTTTGAATGATTGGCTATATTGTGTGTTATTTGTTATATGGTTGCATAGCAAGATGGTATACTTGATGAATTCTTAAGTATGGTTATTTCTCAAATGATGCTCATGTTTTACTATGGTTAAGTGTTGTTGTCTTTTGGTAATTTGATGATGATTAAATGATGAGCATGTGCATATTGAAATCATATTGAGGCTTGGTCACGTGGTGACCAAGTGTATTTCCCTTTGAGATTCTCGTCATGAATATGACGGGCCCGAGATCCCCTCACTCGTGGAGTGTGGGCTTGAGGTCCCCGTTACTTGCGGAGTAACAGGCAATTGGTCCCTGTGCGTGCGCGCACAGGCATGGGTATGCGGCGACGGTTGCTTACTCTGCATTACCGATGTAATGCACACAGAAAGTTAAAGTTAAAGGATCCTTGAGCATTGCATTTGCATATGAGATGTTCTATTGTTGATTTCCTTTACATGGTTGCTGATGTTATGGTTTCTTTATGTACTTGCTGAGTCTATGGACTCACCCTTGCTTTTATTGTTGTTTTAGGTACCCGAACCAAGAACGTCATGCGTGGGGGGAAGTAGAATGCTAGTCACACACATGCCACCTGAACTAAATAAAGATGAATGATCTTCAGAACGTGATTGATTTTAATAAATGCAAAGATTATTATGTTTTGTCTCATGCAATGGATTAAATGTAATAATGATGTGTAGTGGAACTTCATAACTCTTTAGTTATGTTAAATACTTAGCATGTCTTCGATTATCTTTTGATGTCTTTGGATGAAAGTTTTAGTTAATATTTGGTTAATCTGTGTGTTGGAACCTTCGTGTAATTAACTTTACAAGGAGGTTCTGCGAAATTTATTAAGATTGTATAGATTATAATTATTAGAGTTTGTTTAGTAGTATTCCGTGCTCATGTCGGGTGGGGTGTTCTGATTGGTATCGAGCGGTGGTAGGTCCGTGGTGATTGGATTTACAACGTAGGCAACTTAAATTGCTAAAATTTTGTAATGGTTAATGAACTTGTAAACCTGATACACTGGTGCACAGTAGGATGGGATGGGTCAAGCATTGCATTTACGCATCTGTTGAGTTGTATTAATGATTCCTGTTTTGAGATGATCTGTTATATCTATAGTATAATACTATGGTTATTATGTGTGGGGGTAACCCATGTTGAGAGGTGGAGGTAGTGGTTGTGGTCCTGGGCTATACCAGGTTACATCACCGTTCGTGGTATAGGAATAGCGAAGTATCCACATGAGAGATCATAGTACAGACGTTGGTAGCGAGTATGCTTAAAAGAGTGGTTCTCTTCCCTGAATTTGAATTTGGTCAACTCTTATCCAGTTGAGATTGATGAGTTTCTCTTGGGTTATTTATTCTTGTGGTTGATGGGTTGCTTTGAAAAAAAAATATTGGTGTGTTTTCTTTGGCTTAATTTGTCCTGTGAAGCAATCATTATTTTCTCAACTGATGAGGTATTCTTGCGGCTGGTGAACCGAGTTGATTGTCAAGTTTGACCTTTATTTTGGAGTTTTGTCCTTCTCATTGGAAAGCATGACCCATTTATCCGGTTGATGTTCTTGGATAATGAAAGTTTCCTTTTGCAAGTCCTGTAGTACGTGGAAGTTTTGATTCAATATATTTCTTTTGGGTATCTTGAGTGTTGAAGTTGAAAAGTTCTTTTATACAAGAAAACGCCAAACCCTTTAGCGATGTCATCTCGTGGTTAAGTGGAAGGTTATAATCGGAGAAGTTAGTGAATATGATATGAGTTATCAAGTTGGGTCTGTAGTGTGTTGTATAATCGATCCTAACTAAGATCCTGGAAGGAAAGTTGATTAATTTGATGGTGTCATGTAGTAGTTCTTGTTGAACTGTGATTAGGTGTACGGCTATACCTAATTGGAATCAATAGAGTTATTAACCATCGTGGAACATTAACGAGTGGTTGATCCTGAGTTGTTTAGTTTGCTAAACTAGTTAGATTATTTGATCTTAATGGATTAATCTAACGTGCGAAAAGAAAATATAAGATGTGTTCGACTATCGTCTTGGTAGATATTAATATAGAAATCTTCTTTAATTGGCTATTTGATGATCTTATTTATGCTCGTGGGAGTACAAATAGATATAGGACCATCACTTAGTCCATGATTGAATAATCATCAAAAGTTTATGATAACCTCTAGATTGGAGTTAGTGTGTACTAAATAAGTATGAGCATTCGAATATCTTTGTGTTTACATTGGAAAGGTTTATGATGGGATTTAATAGGTGACATGTGTTTGCTTGATGGTGAGATTGTCGATAATAGTATGTCTTTGATGAAAGGGTTTTGTGTAACCTTGTAAATTGTGTAGTAGGTTCCTTGAAAAATACGGTAGTTGTTATAGTGAGGGTGTAAGAATTTGGTGTACCCTCATTTGAAGAAGAGAGGATAAAGTGAAATGTAATATTTGGTCAGTTTTGGGGACTTTATAAAGGAAGAGTTGATGATAACGAACCTTGCTAAGAGTGAAATATTCTTGATGTTAGTAATAAGGTCTACAAGAGATTGTGACGTGTTGGAGTGGTGATGATTCTTCCGAGAGAAAGTAAGTTGATTGTTTTAATAACGGTTAAATGAAATATTTGGAGTTTTGTATTCGTGATCTTTTGGGACTCATGATTTTTGCGATGAGATAAAATTAGTTGAGCAATGTGACATATGGAAAGGTTCCGTTTGGTTCAAGTGATGAATGTGTTTTGGTATTAAAGACATCTCTTGTTTGGTTTGACAAGTAATGTTGTAATCAAAGAGATTACTTTCGTTGTGTTAACGGAAAATGTTTACCATAAGTATTTGAGGTTGGAGCTAAAAAAAAATGTAATCCGCAACTTTCTTGTTGTCTCGGCTGAAGAGTTTCTTGGGTTTGCATAGCAATGTTTTATTATGATTTATGGTGGTGGAAAAATTTCTTCTTGTGGGACTTGTGCCCTTGACAAAGGGCTCGTATCTTGTTTTCTCGAGATCCTACTATTTGATCTGTCTCTCTTGGTCTCGTGCTCACTTGAGGAGCCACGATTTCTTGTCTGTTGAACCTTCTATCTGCTTATTTCTTCCTTTTGAGTAAAGCATTAACCAAGTTGTGTTGTCAAGTGTTATAAAGAGTAATATGGTGATTGGTTGGAGGTGGTCAAGTATTTGGAATGTTGAGATTTTTCAGAACCAATCAATTTGAAGAGCAGATAAAGTGAATTGGTTTGATTTACAACACCGGAGAGAATTTTATTTAAATGGAAAGTTGTCGATGAGATAAAAGTGATTAGTGTTGCAACTAGTGGAACCTATTGCGAATTATGATCCAAAGAACCTTTGTCCGTGTTGGAATATTGGGATTATCGAAATTATGGACTCTTGATAAACTTATCGAGTATCGCAATTGGATACTTAGCATGTTTGTGCGTAAGAATTGTGGTGGTGAAGTTTAATGAAAGTAGCGGCGTGGAGGAATCTAAGTGTCATCTTGATTAATGGGATAGCGAAATCGTTGAACTATTGTCAACTATAACTCGGCCTTAGCAAGTAACCTTATGGGAGTTAAATTATTTCTAAGGATGTCATGGTCAAAGGATATATTTATTTATTGACGCTAGTGATTGGGTATATTTGAATGTCGGTTAAACAGCTTAGGGTTTGGCGAATGGGTATATTGTGGTTGTGTAACCGAATTGGATTGGTGTGGATTAGAGAAGGTCTAAGACTTGTGAAATAAATCGTCTTGGGGCGGTTACTTGATTATGTGCGTATGGTAGAATAAGAGTGGATTTGAGTAGTGGAATGATCACCGATAGTATCCTTTGGGGCTAGTATATGAGAGTGTGGGATGTGAATTTGAAATTGTTCATCCTTAACGGATTAAGGGATGTGATGGTGGGTGAAATCTATATTGAGTTGTGTTGGAAATTATTTTGACAAGTTCATTGGTAGGAAATTGGCTAGAGTACAATATTGTGGATTGGAAGAGTCTCCTACATAAGTGTGGATTTTGTGTTCGGTGAGAGCATAGGTTTGAGGTTGCCAATTTAAGAGAAATGAGTTAATCGTTATACGATGATTTGGGATCCTATGGTTTAAGAGAAAGTTGATTTCTTAAAAGAAAGATTTTGGTAAAGGGTGTGATCTTGGATAGTTAGATGCTTTCTTAGTTCTTACTTGAACTATGTGGTTATGATGGATGTCGATTATAAATTGAGTTGGTTCTTGTCGGTATGTGTGATTCCTACCGTTAGAAAAAAAGGGTAAGACTGGTTTTGAGTAATTTCGCTTTTGGCTTGTGTGGCATTATTTCTAAACTGCCTATTTTGGAAAGTGGAAAAGATTTCGTGGTAAATCCATTGATTTTGAATTGGGCTCTTCTAAGAGAAGGTGACTTTGAGTTGGTTGCATTTTGACTCCTTTGTTTTCAGTTGAGTTCTTGGATAAGTGAGTTGTGGTGAGTTCTTTGTGCGTCCCTTGTTAAAGGAGATCTTGCTTGCTTAGGTAAAGTGATCGATTGAGTGTTGGAACAAGAGTTCGGGTTACTGCGGGACGATGTACTTGGTACAAAAGGAAGTTTAACCAAAGGTGTGTTGAATAGGTTCCTTAGTCACGGAATATGTAGATTGGCGTATCGCTAGGACCGCCTCGAGTACATGCGTGGAGTACGTAAGGTCTTGTATATTTGGTGATGAGAGAGTACATGAGAGGTCCAAGCTTGAGTTTTGGTTAGAGTCATGTTGTGTGAGTAAGACCTTACCTTTGAGCCCGTGTGTTGAGTGTACCAGAAGGTCGAGACTAGTATTGAGGTGGAAGACCTTAGTATCCGTCAAGGTGTTGTGAGGCCATAAGTCCAAGAGGGAAGCGACTTGTGAATTGGAGTCTCACTTGCGCGCACACTATCTGGAGTTATTCAAGAGATTGTGGGAATGTTGGTAGCTTTTGCGTGATTATACCTTAGCGTAGCGTTGTTAGAATTCGGGACGAATTCGGTTTAAGGGGTAGAATGTAATACTCGAGTAGAAATCGGAGAAAACCAAATATTTTAAATAAAAATATTAATTAGAATTTGATCTGGGAGAAGGATCTATTGGGAAACCGTTACTTAAACAGTTATTGGAGGGCTTAGCGACAAATTTTGGACAGCGTGGGCCAAGGCCTCGGGCCCATGGGCATTTGGCCCATTGGTGGGAGGAGGAGGCCGGCCTTAAGGGGCCAAACCCTAGGATGCCCCTCCTCCCCTTTGGCCGCCCCACTTCCCCATTGGCCGCGCCTCCCCATCTCCCTTGGCTGCCTCCTTGCTCCCTTGCGCCCCACCATGCCCCCGCTGCCGGCGAGATCGTCCACCCTGCTGCCTGCTGTTGGAGGAGGAAGGCGAGGCTCTTCGCGGGCTGTTGTTCAAGAAGGAGAAGGAGGGGAGGGACAAGGAGAGGATCGTCTTGAGGCTAGATCATCGTCGTCCCGCGGGTCTTCAAGGGTAACGAAGTGTTTCCCCCCGCTGTTTGATGAGTTTTAGTTGCGAATCCGATTAGTTGCGTTAGATCGTCTTGCTGCCGGTAAACGTTCAGTTCTGTCCAGGAAGTTGTGCGACGGTTTTCGCGACCTTAGAGGCAGAATCAGAGCATCCCATCTCCTAGAGTTTTGTAGGTCTTGTTCTTAGCTTTCATTGGCCACCGAGTTCACTCGATTCTGAGGTCTGAGTCAAAAGTTATGGTCGATTTAGTTTCTGCTGCCACAAATCTGACGAGAATAAACTGTCTGGATATTTCCTAAAATATGATAGGGAAATTGGAAGAATATGAAAGTTCACCCAACTAGGTTATTGTAGATAATTCGATAACCTTTTCAGATTGTTAAAGAACGATCAATTCGGAGTTATATCTCAAAAGTTATGGTCATCTGAATATTGCTGTTGGACTGCTGTCCAGAGACGGTTTTCTGTCAGTAAGTCGGTGTTCTGCAGTGGTCGTTTTTGCGTAGGTTGAACGTAGAATTGGGTCTGGGCCTCTCCTAGAAAGTTGTAGATATCGTAGTTACCTTTCATTGCCGACAAGAATCAAGTCATTCGGACTTCGGTAGCCAAAGTTATGAATTTCTTAGTATTTCTGTGTTTCTGGAGAGAAGCAGAATTACTAGTGTTGGTTAACCTGATAGAAGCGCATATTTAGAGGGGTTTCCAGAGGGTCTCACCATAACGAAAAACGAGGCTAATCCTCTTAGCTTTCAGGAAAACTAAAGATCACTAAATTCGGACGAACGTAGAGAAAGTTATGATAGTTTCTTTGTCGCTGTTCAGAAACCCGCCGTGAAATGTTTGCTCTGATTAAATGGATTGGTAGGACTAGTAGATGGCTGAATCAGAGGGTCTCCCCAACTAAGTTTATTTAGAAATTTTAATTACCTTTCCAGAATGTCCGAGATCATCTTATTTGGACACCCGAGCAGAAAGTTACGTATTTTAGAAGCTAGCTGTCTGCAGTGACTGATCGCTAGAAATTATGAGAATTAGAAAATGCTAAGATGTTAGCGAGTTCAATTACGATGCTACTTATGATTTTGGTCCAGAATGTTGGACTTAGAATGGGGTTTTCTTCATGTCGGATGTGGGATTGGTACGGAGGCAGCACCGTCTTCACGTCCTCCATTCGACGCGGTTAAGGCAAGTGCATTGTTGTTTGAATGATTGGCTATATTGTGTGTTATTTGTTATATGGTTGCATAGCAAGATGGTATACTTGATGAATGCTTAAATGCGGTTATTTCTCAAATGATGCTCATGTTTTACTATGGTTAAGTGTTGTTGTCTTTTGGTAATTTGATGATGATTAAATGATGAGCATGTGCATATTGAAATCATATTGAGGCTTGGTCACGTGGTGACCAAGTGTGTTTCCCTTTGAGATTCCCGTCATGAATATGACGGGCCCGAGATCCCCTCACTCGTGGAGTGTGGGCTTGAGGTCCCCGTTACTTGCGGAGTAACAGGCAATTGGTCCCTGTGCGTGCGCGCACAGGCATGGGTATGCGGCGACGGTTGCTTACTCTGCATTACCGATGTAATGCACACAGAAAGTTAAAGTTAAAGGATCCTTGAGTATTGTATTTGCATATGAGATGTTCTATTGTTGATCTCCTTTACATGGTTGCTGATGTTATGGTTTCTTTATGTACTTGCTGAGTCTATGGACTCACCCTTGCTTTTATTGTTGTTTTAGGTACCCGAACCAAGAACGTCATGCGTGGGGGGAAGTAGAATGCTAGTCACACACATGCCACCTGAACTAAATAAAGATGAATGATCTTCAGAACGTGATTGATTTTAATAAATGCAAAGATTATTATGTTTTGTCTCATGCAATGGATTAAATGTAATAATGATGTGTAGTGGAACTTCATAACTCTTTAGTTATGTTAAATACTTAGCATGTCTTCGATTATCTTTTGATGTCTTTGGATGAAAGTTTTAGTTAATATTTGGTTAATCTGTGTGTTGGAACCTTCGTGTAATTAACTTTACAAGGGAGGTTCTGCCGAAATTTATTAAGATTGTATAGATTATAATTATTAGAGTTTGTTTAGTAGTATTCCAGGCTCATGTCGGGCTGGGGTGTTACAAAGATAGAGTACTAGTACATGTGCATGTTGAGAGCATACCTGAGACTTGGTCCTGTGGTGACCAAGTATGTATATTTGAGATCTCCGTCATGTAGATGATGGGCTTGTGGTCCCCACATTCATGGAATATGGGCATTGAGTAGAGGTCCCCATCATGAAGATGATGGGCTGTGGTTTCTATACTTGTGGAGTATAGGCTCTTGGTCCCTGTGCTAGAGGGCACAGGCAAGGGTATACATCGACGGTTGTATAGCCCGCATTACCGGTAAAATGCGAAAAGAGTAAAAGAGGAAATGATGCATTGCACATTCGCATTACATAAGTATGTGAGTTGTTTTAGTGTAATGTTTCTTATGGTATGTTGATGCTATAACTGTGAGCTTTTTTTTTTTTATACTTGCTGAGTCTTTGGGCTCATTCTTGCTTTTGTTGTGCTTTTAGGTACCACTTGCAAGATCGGCATGCATGGGAGGGTGTATGTTAGCTTTGGATGCACTCACTACCACACATCTTTAAAGATGAATATCATTTAGATCGTATCTTAATAATAAGCAAACTGCTTAATAATTAATTATGTCTATGTTTGAATGCATTGGATTATTTGTAATAAGGAGAGTAGCAAATTTTGATTATGCTTTAGCTGAATCGATTATTCTTTTGAATGTTTTGATGGATTTTGGAGGTTGGAATATTGATTATGATATAAGTAACTGTTGGAACCTCCGGTATACTTAGTTATACAAAGGAGGTTCTGCCAAAAATTTAGATCTATGCCTTATGTTTAATTTGTTTTCATGTTTATTTAGTAGCATTCCAGGCTCTAGTTGGGTTGGGGTGTTACAGTGTGACACAAGATGTTCGGTCCTTATTGACTCGGGCACCAAGCACACACCCAAAATCACACCATCTTACCAATGTGCCCAAGCCTAAAAAATTTCATTTTCAATTTTAGTTTTTCTAAATACAATACATACATGAGTATCCTGACTCAAATATTTAGAGTGATGATATAATGACCATCTCCGAAGAGATTATCCCCATCTACCATTCTAAGCATTTCTAAGCTCAATCAACTCGTGATGACAAGTAAAGTGACTAGAGCCAATCCATCGGGCTCTAAATCACAGCGGTATAAACCTAGGCTCAGTGGTAGAGGATGAACATTTACCTACAGTTTATTCAACTATTTAGGATCAACTACGTGAACGATAATTTAACAACAAAATAGAGCATGCATACATACACTTTGCAAACAAGATATTAGACTTTGAAAGTAATGGGTCAACATGATCAAATGAAGAACATCTGCTTGCCTTGCTGGAGATAATCGACTTGCTGCAGAAGATCACTGTCGTAAAGAATTGAATCGTCAGAACCTATCGAAAGAGTCAAGAAGACCGATAAGAACGAATAACACCGATAATACTCAAAAATTCAAACTCATCCAAAAATCATGAAATTTACACAAAAGGTAGAGAATGATTTTAAATGAATTTAGAAACAAAAATTATTAGATTTGGATGATGCATACAAAAGTTATAGCCAAAACAAAACTGTCGGGAAAGAAAATCAATATAACTCACTTTTGGTTACTGTTCATGCACAATTTTCCAGAGAGATGGCGAACATGAATATTTAATGGTAGACAAATAATGACATTCTAAGAACAACAAAAATTGGTTCACCTCATTTGGAGTTAAAATGAATTTCTTATGATTTTTCAAAGTTATGAAAGTTGTGCACAAATAATTTGCAAAACAAGATTCTACATTAAAGTATAGTAACAGAGGAAACTAACAAGCTTGAGTTTACTCAAAAAGGATTTACAGAGAAATACTTATGCATTTTACAAGTTTAAACAATTTTTAGTGCAAGAATAATGCCAAACCAATTTAATTCTACTAACAACATTTTCTGGAACTGAAACATGATTCCAACCAATTTTAGATTAAAGTACATTTAATAAGGAAACCAACTAAATTTGAATCATCCAAAAAGGAGTTAAAATGAATTACTTATGTAATTTTTAAGTTTATACTAATTTTCAGTGAGCAAATAATTGTATTTCGAAATTTGTAAAGCATTTAACACTTTTCTTACCGAGCTAAAGCTAGCCACAGTCAATGACATGTGGGGTCCACTGCATAGTGTCCTTCTTCATTTTTTAAAATTCTAAATTTCATTTCCTACTGACAGGTGGGGTCCACCTGTCATACTCTCGGTCTACATGCATAGTGCATGGACCGAAAGCCAAGAGCTTGGTCCACAAGTTCACCACCCAGTTTACTACACACATAAAGTGTGGGGCCCACGTGTCATAGAGACATTACTCAAATAATTCAGTGCTTAATTAATCTAATCAATGCTTTACCGATAGTGATCATGTTTTAAAGACTAATCATCGTGCTTAACTCCTAATGACGAGCTACAGGACCGGTCGGAATCGGAGCATCTGACAACACGTGCTCTGGCCTCGCCGGAGCTCCATCAGTGTTCCCGACCATGGCGGCACTGGGCAAGAGGATGGATGGGTGCACAATAGCATTGCGCACCTATTGGTGGCATTCACAGCGGCTGAGCCGGCCGGTAGCGACGACAACCGTGCATGTACGAGTAGAGCTCTGCATTGTGCCACTACGCGGGTGCCAAGCATCTAAGAGGTACTAGGATGCTACCTGAGCGCCAGAGAGTAGAAGAGATGACCGGAGGTAGCTCGATGTCGGTGAGGTCCACTATGATAAGAAGGCCTGAGCAAAAAGAAGGATAATGAAGGTGCGAGATAGCTTAACGATTCTAAGTAGATAGTGCACATGAATGGAATCGGGTAATGCCTTACTGGCCAGAGTGGAAGAAGATGAATAGGGTTTTCGACCCACAAAAGAACTTCAAAATCCGAGAGTTCCTACGAAGCATTGCCCAAATAGGTTGAGGGGAAATCTTACTCATGCTCATAGGCGCGATGTGACGTGCAAGAATGAGCATAAAACTCACCAGACACGAAGTTGGCACGGAGATGACGGATTTCGCAATGGGACGAAATGGTGATGCACAGGAGTGGGTGGAACGTGCGGCGGATTGACAGCGTTGACGGAGCTGGGAAGAGCGTCTCGATCGTGTGGCAAGGGCGCTCTGAGCTCGCCTGTGAGAGGTCAGGGATGAAGCTGACCTATGGGCCTTGTGTGGCAGTGGCTCAGCATGGTGCGGGACAGGTGATGAGGACATCCCTAACTTGGATACAATCGCGCCTACACACACAACTAATCCACAACCAGTGCTCGCCAACTTAATCATCAGGTGAATTCGTTCATAGGTCTATATATTACTGAGAATAGATCGCTACCTAATGGAAGTGATTTAATTGTGCTTAGGAACATGGGAAAGGACCAAGGAGAGGTATGTGGAGTCATGGACTAGCATAGAAGGCATAATGGAGGTCATCACATCACTTTGGGTCCAAGCCAAGCAAGAGTTCGAGTTGGGCTCGTTCTGGATTCGAGTTCGGACTGCTGCGACAACACTAAGTTCAAACGGCTATAACTTCTTCATACGGACTCCATTTGGGACATTCTTGGACTTCATTGAAAGCTTATCAAGTCACTTTCCGATGGATCCAATCTCAGCTTCAAATTCCAACCGAGCCGACCACAATAAACAAAACAATCCACTTCTGTTTTTCTGCTCGAGTCAAAAAGGGTGCTGCGCCACCTCCTCTTGAGCCCATGGGCCTTGTAACCCTAGAGGCGTGTGTCCACTTCCCTGGCCGCCACCCTTGGTCGTCTTCCCATATAGGAGTCACCGTCCCCCTGGCTAGAACGGGGATTTCGTTGAGTTTAGGTTTAGCCATTGTGCAAACTTCTGTTCTTCAGTTGTGTTGGACGATCACCTGTCAAGACAGCCTTCGGGATCCCATATTTGTTTTTTACTACCATCTATACTATAATTCCTATTTGCAATATCAGATTGCCTATATTTTATTCTTGCTAGTTATTCGATTGCTCGCAGGAATTGAAACTCATGTTTAGGTTGATCGCGCTTCCAGTACGGTCAATAACGTCTCGGAGTTGGTTAAACGATTGCTAAGACGCAAGCGTCGTCGTACGGTTGTAGTCGGATCGCGAGAGTCACCTCCACCAAATCGATATTTACCAATCTCATCGAAAGATCGGGCACCCGGCCTCCATCAAGTGGTATCAGAGCTCAAGGTTGCTCGATGAGAATTTACTGTCTGTCGTAGTTAGGTTGCTTAAGTCCGAAAGTCCAGAAAAAGCCAAAAAAATTATAGGATTAGATCACCTATATGTCCAAGACCAATTGTGTTATTGCATCTTTCTTTTCAGTGCATTGCATTGTTGAACTTTCGGTTGCATCCTCGTGTCCTTTGCTAGTCTTAGTGTCTAGTTCCTTTAGAGTTTCGAGTTCTGCTCACGTTTAGTCGCACCGTTGTGGTTGGGTTCAATCCGTCGCCTGTCTCCACCACTAGAGCCGTTGCCGCGACCACTAGCGTCGCCATCCCTTGCCGCATCCTTCCGTGGCCACCATCCTTCTACCGCGGAAAGCCACAATCCTTGTGCCACCTCCACTACAAGGGAAACCCTAACCCAGAACAAAAGTTCGTTTCGGTTTGTGATAAAAAAAAGAGAGAGAAAAAAAGAGAAGATGTTGTTTTCGTGCCGCCAGAAGGAAACCTAAGATTCATCTGACTTCAGCAACGCGATCCAAAAAAAAAAAGAAGAAAAAAACACACAACTTTTGCATACGACCTCCGATTGGGATGATTCTTGATCCGTTAGAAAGGAAACGAGAAGATAGAGTGGAAAAAGAGAAGTCCGAGGAATATGGGGATTTTATCTACGCGTACACACCCGGGCGCACGTGTGGCTGCTCTGACCCCAAAAAACGTTGTTTAGCGCCTCAAAACGGGCCCGCAAACCTAGAAAAAAATCAAGTTTCTCAGAATTCGCTCAAATTTGATAGAGACCTTTTACAAGTGTATCTAAGGTTCCCCGTGAAGACGACATCCTTTTTCGAGCCTCCGAACTCTGTGTGCAACGTTTTCTAGCTCTGCCGCGTTGTGCTTTCGTTTGTGTTCTAGGCTCGTGTCTCTAGTCCGGTCTAGCCTAGGACCAGCACTAACCGGCGCTGAATGATTTTTCTACTTGCATTTGCTGAATTGTTTGTTGCTAATCCTTGCTACCATACTTGAGCCTTCCCAACTACACCGTTCCTACACCGTACAGGCTGAACTTCACCTGGCAATCGCTCCATCCAATCTTCGCTGATACGTTGACACCGCTGGTTGCCGATCATCCCTGTTTGCTTGGTAAGAATTGGTAAGAATTCGATAGAAGGTTTGTTCGGGCAACCCGAACGGCCAACAAGATCTGGTCCGTTGATTGAGGATCCAATGGCACGCGCTCATTTCGGCTTTTACCATTTAAAAATGGCATTGCCCGAAAATGGCGCACCGCAGGATTTGAATCCAACGGTCAGGATTACACGGCTCATCGGGGTAGCCCGAACGGCCCAATTAATCCGGCCCATCCATAGAGATCTGACGGCTGAGGTTTAGAGGCAAGATAGGATCTTGAATCAAGATCGGATGTCGTTGGATTGCGATCTGACGGTGGAGATTGCTTCGCATACGTGGATAGCCCATGTGGCTTCGCAAATCTCGCACGTTCGATTGGAGATCGACGGTTCACGTCACGTGTAGTGTTGGGCTCATGCCCGAATGTGAGCGAGCCGGACCAATTGCACCAGGTTGGACCCAACCTTATTGGGCTCGAGTTGCTACAGTACCACGGGTTAGGTTTAGACCGGGAGAGTTGACCAGCCCTAATTCAAATGTTTAAAAGTTTGACCGGCTTTTAAAATAGCACATAAATTTGTAAAAATATGAGATTTTGCAGAGAGGCTACTAGGATGATATATTCCCCAAATAAATTTTGAAACCCACTGTTCCATATTTTAAAATACATAAATAATTGAATTAACCCGAATAGGTTTATTTAAAGTCAATTATTTTTATCAAGGCCAAAATAATCTCTAAAAATTCAATAAAATTACTTTTAAGCCAAGATAATTTATCTGGATTTTAATAAAAATACTTCCGAGTCATAGTACCAACATTGACTAATATTTTTTCGTTAAATCTTTAAACAAGTTCTGAATTTTGACTAGAAAGGAATGTTTTAGATTGTAATAACACACCCAAATTTTTCATAACATTACTGTTCATAAAGCATATTATTACTGTTCCTTAAATCTGGGGCTGTTACATCTGACCACAAACCCAGTGTGCGTATAGCACCCGCTACTCACACCCGACCAACTCGCTCGAGCAAAAAACGATTTAAGGTTCAACCCAAGCCAAAGGACCACTAAGTCCAGGCACAAGTTTTAACATTAGCAGCATCGCACTGCAAATGACACAACTGGGCCTCACACCACAGTTGCACATCAGTGGCACCAACCACCATTCCATAGTTCTTTAGTCAAGATTATTAAAAGTGAAAACAAAGGTTCTCGAGACCCACGGTACTAAGGCAAGGCTAAGCACTATACGGTCCCAAGTTGGCAAAGCAAAGAGTGCCAACAAAAGCACCCACTATAAGGTGTTCAAGCTAAGCATGTCAACATGCTGAGTACAAACATCCAAGGAGGTCTAATAACAAGTAGGAACTGCTACTACCCAAAACCTTTTCTTAAGAAAGCGACCATGCATAAGAAGACAAACAAGATATCTTTAAAGGTTAGGTTCAAAATGATCAAAGGCCTGTGACTTGCCTTCATTGAGCAGTGGGGAGCCTTCGGTGGAGAGAGCTTGGTCTAAGAACTCCTCTTCAAACTCGGGACCAATATGTTTGCAAAAACCAAGTAAACAAGGCAAGCTCCACAAAAGAACTCAAAAGACATGAAAGAACTCAAGCAAATCCAACTAAAAACCAAGAAGAACAGGAGGTCCCGTGGGAGAGTAGGTCCAAACCGAAGGGAAATGAATCTCCTAGCATAGCACCGAGAGGAGCACCAGGAGGTTAGAAATGAAGAGAAAAGTGGTGAAGAGAGGCTCTCCCGGCTACAAATAGCAGGAGATAGCACTGAGGCTAGGGCAAACGTGTCAAGGGTTGGTGGAAATCAGGACAAAGATTGGACAAGGCATGCCATCAAAAGGAGGAACAAAGTACATCATATGTGACTATATTCAATGTGCTGCAGCACCACATTAAATGCTCAAAGACTTTCTGCTGCAAAATGTGCGGAAGGGGGAAAAGGGACATGGCTGGTTCAAACAAAGAGGTCGGTCAAAGCAATAGGAAAAAGTCCAACCAAGGAGGTGGTCTTAGGAGGAGGTCCTGAAGAGGAGGTCCTCTCAAGGCAAAAGAGGTTCTGCTCCACTAGGGTGGTCTTTGCACAAAGAACAGAGGTCATGACCACGTGAGGTGGTCGTGACAAAAGAGGGTGGTCTTTGCAAAAAGACCAGAGGTCATGACCACGGAAATGCTCAAAGGGAGGAGGTCCAAAGGACTAAGGAAAAGGCGCAACGACTCAGGGTCACACATCGTAGCCGCCCACATCGTAGCCGCCCAGACTAAATCGGACGATCCACAATGCAAGGGAGCGTTTGGACTATCCGAATGCCTTCTCAAAATCGGGCCATCCAAACAGGATCTAAGGGAGGCACGCACAAAGTTTGGACTTAAGGGAGGACCAAACAAGGAAAGGTTTCAATGAACCAGATTCAAAAGGAAATGTTCCAACAGAAGAGATGCAAGGAAAGAGGTCCAAGGTGGTCTTAACTGCCAGGATAGACTAAAAGAGATCCCGACAGTCAAGATCTGCAAGGAGGAGGTCCTAACGGTCAAGATCTACAAGGAGGAGGTCCAGACTGTCAAGATCTAATTAAAGGGGAGGTCCTAGCGGTCAGGTTCTACAAGGGAGAGGTCCTGACAGTCAAGATCTAACCAAGGAGAGGTCCTAATGGTCAAGATCTAACAAAGGGGGGGGGTCCTGGCGGTCAGGTTCTATAAGGGAGAGGTCCTGACGATTAAGATCTAACTAAGGGGAGGTTCTAGCGGTCAGGTCCTACAAGGGAGATGTCTTAACGATCAAGATCTAACAAAGAGGAGGTCCTGACGGTCAAGATCTAACAAAGGGGAGGTCCTGACGGTCAAGATCTACAAGGAGGTCCAGGAAAAGGAAAACTAAGCTAAGGAGCACACAGAGCAAACAAGGAAAAGGGCTAAAAGGTCAGGAACACTAAAGAACTTCAACAGTGAACAAAGAATTAAACCAACGTTAATTGGAGTTTGAGTTAAGTCAAGTTAAACCTTAAATCTTTCTAAAGTTCCAAGTTAAGCTTGAGCAAACCAATAAACCAAATGGCTCGTTTTAGGTTTTGAAATTCGACAAAAAGCCCTAAGACAAACAGGACGTTACACACGATCTCCTACATGCTACGCACGCACGCACAAGGGTTAAGGTACTTGGGCCCACATGACAGTGGTCGTAGCCAGAGGGTGGTCTTTGCAAAAAGGGGCCACGGGGTGGTCTTTGCAAAAAGGACCACGGGGTGGTCTTTGCAAAAAGGTTGAGAGAGGTCCTGGCCTAAGGCCGAGAGGGTGGTCTTTGCAAAAGTCCAAGAGGGTGGTCTTTGCAAAAACACAGAAGGTGGTCTTTGGGGAGGTCTAAGGGGAGGTCTTTGGGGTGGTCTTTGCAAAAACTAAGGGGGGTGGTCGTGGCTTACGACAACGGAGTTGAACTCCAAAGTGGGGCTCACCGCCAACGACTCCGGTCACGGCGGCGCAAACCAAAGGTAGGAATGGGTTCGTAATAACATTGTGCACCCAAAGAAGGCACTTTCAACGGCTGAACCGACCTAGAACGACGGCGAGCCGAAAAGGGGCGGTGGTGCTTAGCACGGCCAAAACGAAAAACGACAATGAGCTCCGCATTATCCAAAGAAGCAGGTGCCCAAGCATCTTGGGACTAACAAGGAGCTACCTGAGCACAGAAGAGGTCTAAAGATGGTTGGAGGTGTTCTGGCGACAACGACTAGCACCGGCGCTGAGGACGACAACGCGGAGAAGGAGGTCTGACCAAAAAGAAGGTAAAAGAAAAGTAAGGACAACTTCAATAGGTCTCATAGATGGTCCATGAGCAATTAATTGAAGAGAGGGGTGTAAACTTCGGCTGCAACGAAACAAACTAAAAATTAGACGATTCCTGTGAAGGCAATCCAAGATTGTGTTAGGGGAAAAGGTTGAGGTGATGAGGGGTACAAAGTGGAGCAAAAAGATGGGTAAAAGAACAACTAGAGCGCTAGTAATGGAGGAGGTCCTTCACGGCCAACAATGGCGACTTAGGTTTGAGCTCAAACAAGTAGAGCAAAAAACTAGAGAACTTGAGGCGGTGTTGGAAAAGAAACAAAGAGGGAGGTCCAGGGCTATTTATAGCCGGAGAGCAACCGGCAACGCGAACACAAAGCTCAAAGGTGAGCTCGGTTTCACACACTGCCCAGGACGAGCTTGAGGCGATGGGAGCAGTTGAAGATGATGACCTTAAGGGCGAAAACACATTGACGACATTAAATGCCAAGGAGTTGAAGGTGACGCACGAAGTTGACAAGGGCAGCTCTCTCCCATGCCTTGTTCTGTCACACGCGAGCGACCAACGGAAGAAGACGATGACCAGGACTAGTGAGGGCCCACACATCAGCGAAAGAAAACAAAGTGGTTTGGTCAAAAGAACAGAAAGGGTTAGGTTCAGTCAAGAGATTGAGTCAAAAGATCTAGGCGGTTGGATCAGGAATGGACGGCTCAGATTAGAAGTAACTTTCGGACGCTCCGAAGGTTCAAGGTAATCTATGCGGTCCGATCGAAAAGGAACGGCTTAGATTAAATCCCACTCTCGGGAGGTCTGAACGTTCACTTAGATCTCAGCGGTTGAAAGGAGATCTAACGGCTAAGAAGGAATGCGCCTTTAGGACCGAGCCTGAGTGCGCTTAAGAGGTTGGTCCAACCACGAGTCCGAGTCTGACTCAGACCTAAACAGTGGCTTGACTAGGGTTTTAGAATTGAACTGAAACTTTGAGGAATTTTTAAATGGAGCTACACAACTCCATAAATTCCAAATTTTTTACAGGAGGTTCCCAAATCCAGGATTGACATTGTATAAAATTTACAGAGGTTTTTATGCAAAGCATTTTTCTCCAAAAATTTCTTAAGGTACTCATCTAGGGTTTGACCCAAAGTCAAACTGGTTTGACTAACCTCTTAAAATATTCAAATACTTTCTAACAATTGTGAAATTGTTGAGAGGAGCCACACAATACCCTAGAACCAAGGAAAACTATTTCCAGAGGACGATCACAAGATTATCCAGAAAAGTTTTCAAAGGGTCAAGACTTAGGTTAAAAGAGGCTTGTAATTTTGAGTTTCCATAATTCCTTTACAAGAATTCTCAAAACATTCAAACAACAACAAGATGCAAGAAAAGTTTTTAATTTTTTCACATTTTCTTACATTTGAAACACAAGCCAAGATTTGGGATGTTATAGGTAGGGCCTAGCGCAGAGAGAGGGAGGAGTGGGAGCCGGCTGGGCTACGCGTGTGGAAAAGGGTCGGGCGACTAGCCCACGCAAGGGAGAAGAGATGGGCCGAAGGAGAGAATTCGGCCCAAAGGCCAGAAAAGAGATTTAAAATCCTTTTGAATTGCAGAAAAGGAAAGAAATGAAAAAGATTTTTAGAAAATAGCTAACACAGTCCAAAAATTCTAGGAAAATACATAGAAGTCCCTCGAATTATTTAGAACTTAATAAAAATACTTTTGACTTAACTTTAGTTTTTTTATTTTGCAATTAAATTATTTTTAACTTCGGAACAAAAGGAAAACCCTTTTAAAATCCAATAAAATACTTAATTTATTACTTTAGACTTTAAATTCAAATAAAATCCAGAAAACTTAAATAAACCAACTTTTCATTAATTGAAGTTTGATTAATTCAAATTAAATTGTTTTTTATTTCTAAATTTTAGGTTAATCTTTAGCAATTCAATAAAATCAAATGGTTCTTTTTATTTTGCAAATTTTCAAAAGGGCCAAAAAATTGGGTTGTTACAATCTCGCCTCCTCCTGGGTCCCAAACACATGCACTGCATGCTCCTGCACATGTACACACATGTTCTGGTCCTTGGGTACCATGTTTATGCGTTAGGTTTTCTTCATGCACGGCACGATGTAAATAATTTCGTTAGCTTTCTAGGAAGGTCTAGATCACTAGATTTGGAGTTACGAGCGAAAAGTTATGGCCTCAGTAGGTTGTTGTCTAGAAAACGGACGTCGTTGGCAGATGTCGTGAAGATGGGGTGTTTGCACCTAGTATATTAATGAATTAAATTTTAGTGATAACTTAAATAAGCTAGGAAATGTTTAGTAAATTCTAGAAAAAGTATCATTCGTAACTTTTCAAATTTTAGAAATAAAGATACGAAATTGTGAAGTGGTCTGTCCTGATAGATTATGGGACAGTCTTCGGGGAAGGAAACGAGAGAGAAAACAGTAGAATTAGAAGTTCATCATAATTAGGAAGTTATAGGAAATTTCATGAGGGTTCAATAAAGTATTGGTTTGCTGGATTTAGGGTTCACATGAATAATTTAGAGTGTTTGAACTACTGGGATAGTGGGTAGTGCGTTCGGTAAAAATTGGGTTAATTGTGTCATTTTGGTGTAGACATGCGAGAGCGATTAGTGTAATATGTTGTTGCTGTGATGATGTGATCTTGAGATTAATTTGAATTGTTTGTTTAGGGAGTGTGGCCTCTAATGCCCTACCACTGCCTCGCTATCCGGCTCCGAAGGAATAAAGAGGCAAGTGCTTAGTATAATGTTGAACAACGGGTGGTTGTTGTTCTCATGTGATTTAATTACGCTTTGTTATGGCTAATCCGGCATGCCCCATGAGAAAATCCTACAGAGGTAGGGACCCCACCCTAACAAAGCTAGAGGAGAAAAGTGTATCACCGATGACTAAACATTTGGTTGTACCGATATAAGCTTAAAGAGGTGCATCAAGGCATTTGCATACATGAGAATGATTTCGATGAGAATGAGAAGAAAGAGTTTTATGTTTATGCATTATTTGCCTAACATTGTGTTTAATTACTATTGTATCATGTACTTGCTGAGTCGTAGACTCACCCTTGTCTGTGCTTGGGAGAGTTTAGCGCACATGGAGCAAGAACATTCACCTCACTCATTTAAATCACTCAGCCATGATGAACATTTATTTAGTGGGATGATCTATTATTTATTAGTTAATTGTTCATTCAATAGACTTTATTCGATTGGTTTTACGTTGGTCTTGGACTATTATCGTGTTATGTGTCCTAGAGATTAATTATCTTTGATTACCATATCATTATGCATGTTTTATGGTGATCTATTGATGGGTTTTTATCGTTGAGATGTTTGGTGTAATTTATTTTTAATTGATGTTAAAATTGATAGTTAGTGTAGTTTAATGACATTCCGGACTCCAGTTGGGCCAGGGTGTTACACACAGCCATGCTCGAAGCTGTTGCCTCGCAGGACCTTTGGATATGACATGCATTTTTTGGTGTGGCTGGATCAAACAATGATATAAATGTCTTAAACCAATCAACTTTATTCACAGAAGTATTGCAAGGAAGAGCTTCAGATGTTGAATTTATGGTGAATGGCAATGAGTACAAATTAGGGGTGCTACCTAGCAGATGGTATTTATCCAGAGTGGGCAGCATTCATGAAAACAATACCCTTGCCTCAAAGTGACAAGCACAAGTTATTTGCACAGCACCAAGAATCAGCAAGAAAAGATGTTGAATGTGCATTTGGTGTTTTGCAAGCTCGTTTTGCCATTATACGTAATCCAACACATCAGTGGGAAAGACGAACACTTTCTGAGATCATATATGCTTGCATTATTGTAACTAGGGGTGAAAACGGATCGAATACGGACGGATAATGGCTCTGCCATATTTGTTTTCATGTTTTTTCCCGGATACAGATACGAATACGGATACCCCGGATACGAATACGGATGCGAATAATACCGAATACGAATACAGAGCGAATACGAATCGAAACGAATACGGTCACATATATTTTTTCGGAACATGAAAACCCCTTAAATTGCATGTCATTTAATCGTACACAGTTTATACATATGTTTGGTCCAATAATTACACAGTGTTGATATTTATTAATATTGGTGCTTATTCTACTACTAGATCTATTACGATTAATCTTTACTAAGATTTACCTAATTGCCTAATTTTTCATTGCTTTCCTAATCCTCTTTCCTAATTTCTTTCTGAATCTCTCTCCTTTTTCCCCTAATCTCTTTTCTCTCTCCACCCTGTCCTTTCTAGCCAAAAGCATCTGGGCTCCTGGCTCATCTCTTCTTCTTCCTCATCCTTTCTTTTCCCCCTTCTTCTCACCTCATGCTCCCGGCTCGGTCTCCAGCGTCCGGCCGCCGCTCCCGGTTCGGTCTCTAGCGTCCGGCCGCCGCTCCCGGCTCGGTCTCCAGCGTCCGGCCGCTGGCACCCCTACGCCTCCGCCCACACCCTCGCTCTCGACCACGCCCGTGAGCTCAGCTGCGGCTGCTGCGCTCGCGTGCCTCCGGTTGCCGCCGCCGCCTGTAGCCATGGCCTGCTTGACCCGTGCTCCTCCTTGCGGCCTGCCCCATGCCCTCCGGCATGGCTCCCTCATGTTGCCGCCACCGCCCCGGCTCGCGTGCCTGTGGCAGCTCTCCCTTGTGCCCACGGCCGGCGGGGAGAGGCGAACGGAGGTTGATGGCGGGTGCGAGGTAGGCGTTGACAGCTCGGAGGGCGGCGGCTTGGGAGGATCGGTCGGAGAGGTTGACGATGGGGGCGCGTAGGGGAGCCGACGAAGGCGTAGGCGCATAGGGGAGCCGGCGGGGGGCGACGGCGACGGTGAGATGGCGGCGAGCTCGCCGCAGCGCGGCGAGGGGCGGCGCCACCGGGCTGAGTAGCGGCGGCGTGGACTAGATTGTGGAGTGCGGCTGAAGCCTGAAGCTCCCTGCCCTAAGGATTAACTCCCTAAGTGGGCCGGCTGGGCAGTGGGCTAGACGCCAGTGGCCGTGTTGTAAATTCCAGATATCCGAATTAGACTTATTCGGATAATCCGTATTCGTATCCGTTTCCGCCAGATATCATGTCTACCGTATTCGTTTCCGTTTCCGTTTCCGTTTCTGATCCGAGAACTATCCGAGAAAATTCGATCCGGGACTATCCGTTTCCGTTTTCGTCCGGATCGATCGGAAACTATCCGATCCATTTTCACCCCTAATTGTAACACCCCAGCCCAACTAGAGCCTGGATGTAACAACCCCAAAACTAGGGTTTGTATTTCACATGTATAAAAGTATTAAAGTTTGAAAACTTTTGTTGTATCTCTTGGTCATGCTCTTGGTTTTCTACAAACTTGTGCACAATTTTAAATTTTTGATGTTTGTATTAAAGTTTGTGTTGAGATTTCAAATTTTTAAATCTAAATCCCATTGCTATTTGAATTCCAGAAAAAAAATGTGTGAATGAAAGTTTCCAAAAATAATTTATTCAAATACTAGATTATTTATCTTGAATTGTAATTATTTTTACCAAATTTTTAGAAGTCATTTTACCTTCACCAAAATTCAGATCAAATCATTAATGCAGATTTGAAAACAATTTAATTCTAACAAATTTTAATGTATAAAATATTTGAAATTATTTTTCCTAAGTCCCTTGTGAACCTCAGAATGTCCACAAAAATTTGCAGATATTTTCGAATTTTATTTCTAATTAAATTGGCTAGGTCAAACTTGCTTATTTTCGGTCAAAAATAAAACCTAATCCAAACCGAGTACTGTTCCTCCGACCGCACTCGAGTCCGACTGGACTCCTTCACCTCTGGGTCTGACCGAACCACCTCGCCCGAGCCGCTCTCCCTCTCCCACTGACCTTCGGGCCCCACCCGACAGGGTTCTTCCTCCACGCTTTGCCTTCGCGCTAGCAGCTCGCCTGGGCACCAGGGACACGCGCCCTTGCGACCGCGCGTCTCCTCGCCAGCACCACCAAACCGCCCGCGATTTCTCGTGTGCATCGCCTCGCCCACAACGACCGCTCATCGCCCACGCCCTGGACGGCATTAAAACCCTGTCACCTCCCTTACTGCCTGATATGGCTCATGTCCGTGAATGCTGCACCGAGTGTGCCGTCACCCATGCCAGCTCCTCCTTGCGACATCTCCGCCTCCCTCTATTTAAGCCGCACGCCCGAGCTCGTCTCACCCTTTCTTTGCCTCCCTCCAATCCTCCCACTCCTTCTGCTTCATCACAAGCTCTTCCGGAGCTCCAATTGAGCCATGATCCGAATGCCAAGAGCCGAGCAGCGCCGCGCCGCCTCCAAGCACGCCGGCCTCTCCGGTGATCTCCGACCACCCACGACCGTGTCACGGCGTGCCTTGCACCATTTTGAGCTCAACCCCTTCATAAATTCGGAGTTTACGCCACCGAGGAGCCGCGCGCACGGTTTCTTCTTCGGCTCCGGCCGAAACCGTTTCTTCCGCCGCCGTGCCTCCTCTAGCGAGCCCGAGCTCGATTCCTCCCTTTGTGAGCATCTTGATATACCCCTATACCTTCCCCGACAACTCATTTGCTCTTTCATTCACTCCAGGTCCCTGCCGACGGTGACCACCCCGCACCGCCGCAGGCTCCCGTCGCCGGACCACTCCGGCCACTACCCGTCCTCGGCGACCACACTGGTAAGCTCCCCACACTCCATATCTGCTCATGCTCACGCTAATTCCTCCCCAACTTCACCCGACGCCGCCGCCCCCTTTCCACCTCCACGGCCGGCCGCCGCTCGCCATCGCCACGCCGCCACCGTGCCTCTCCGGCCACCCCGCGACCACCCATGGCTTCCATGTCACCTCGACGACCCATTTTGGCCATCGCCATGGTCTACCCGCAGCTCCAACCACCGGCGATTTGCCGCTCCAAATCCAGCCCGAGCCCCCTCTCTGTTCTTCAGCTCATGTCTCCCTCTATCTCACTGAAAAGTGGGGCCCACTCCCTTAAGCCAAAACATTTGCTGCTAATCAGTTATGTGAAGGTAATTAGGTCACTCCAAATGTATTAGCAAATTTGGAAGTTGAGTTTTGAGATGAGTTTAATATCTGAAACTAATTTCACTGTTTTGGCAATGAACTGATATCAGAGAGGGTATTTTATGACAAGCTGTTTTGTCAGTAAGATTGAAAACATGCCCAACACTAATAGTTAGAGTTTGTTTGAATTCATTTAGTCAGTTAGAAAATGTATGTCAGTGGACCTTACTCCTTGAATAGTTGAGACACTCAGTGGTTTTTCAATTAGGAGAATCAGTGACTTTTTCACTGAGTTTTTGGCAAGTCGTGTTGTCGATGGCCAAAATCTTGTGTACTAGGTGTAATGCAATTGAATCCTTTGAATAGCTATTGTCAGTGAGCCCTTGGCTGTGAGCTTTCAGCTTATTAGGTGATTGGATTAGGATCTAACTGGAGCAACCTTGAGTAGGATGTTATCATCTAGAAAGTATCTGTTGGGGGCTCCCTTCCCCAGTATGTATAGCAATAGACCTAGCTGTTAGCATAGATTAGCTTAGTAAGTTGTGGGCCTTTGGAAATGGTTAGTGAGGTCAGATAGTTGTGTGTACCTCAACCTGCAGTAGCCCCCTCTCTGTGTTGGATCTCAGTGTATGGTCTTATGGCAGTAGGCTAATTTTTGCTAAGTCTAGTAGTTAGTATTACTTGTGTTCTTTTAGCCCTTGAGCACTTAACCAACAGTAGCAATAGGTCTTTATGATATATAGTACCTAGTGTTAAAGCATTAAGATTAGCAACTTTTGGTATGGTCTTTAGCTTAAAGTCTTAAGATCATGCTTCCATTTGAAAATCCAGGATAGATTGTTTACATCATGAAATTGGTTAAACTTCACAATTACAAAACTAATTTAAATAAACTCCTAACCAACTAATTTGTTGTTCCTAATTTCATAATCTATCTTCGGTGTTATTGTTTTTGGATTCTTTTGGCATTCTGGTGTTTATTTGCTGTTTTTCGCTTTGGCAGTTTTTATCGTTAGATGACGTTGATATCGAGAGTGATCCTCTGCAGCAAGTCAAATATCTCTAGCAAGGCAAAGGCAAGCAGTTTGATCATATCCAGTTCATTCCCATTATTTTCAAGTCTAATACTTTGTTTAACTTGTATGTATGCATGCTTTTGTGTCAAAGTTAATTTTATCGATTAGAGGTAGTTATTCCCATTGCATTGTTGCCCTGAAATTATTCACCCCTGCCACCGCCATAGGATATTATCCTCGCTGGTGAATTAGAGCCCGGTGAATGATTTATAGTCTTTTATTTGTCTTTACGATATGATGCTTAGCCATGCTTAGATACCGGTAGAATTAGGCGGTTATCGACTTAGTCGATAACCTTGATCACACACCTTATTATAACTTTATATTTCAGCCTCTGTGCTATGATTACTTGTGAAAACTGAAAACAAAATGATTTCGACTTGGGCACAATGGTAAGATGGTGTGATTTTGGGTGTGACTGGAATGGTGCCCAGGTCAATTAAGGACCAAACATCTTGTGAGTGGATGTTATCCAGGCATTTTTGCGTGCTAACCACACTAGAGTATATGGGACCTCTCTTGACTTAGTACTTTGGCGTGTATTGGCTCCGGGTCGCAGGAGGTCGCAGGAGGGATGGTGTTGGGAGCATGGTAGTTGTCCGAAAAGCTTTATCCTGAGTGGGTAGTTGTCTTTTCGGCTTTACCATGTAAGCGTATGGATTTCTATCCATACGAGCGGCTCGTAGTTAATACACAATATTGGAAAACGTCTTGTTAGACTTAGTCGTGCCTGCATACCAAAGGAAGTATGCTAACCGTGGCTGGTGGTAAGGCGGTCTAAAGTGTGGGTACATTGGTACACCCCTGCAGGGTTAAAACTATTCGAATAGCCTCGTCCTAGGTTATGGACACGCTTGGGTAAGCTTTTCAAGAGTTAGACTACAACCTTTTAATTAAAACTTGATGGGTTGGTATGAACGGGTGTTCATACTATTGTTGTGATGGCCATTGGGTTGGTCATTTCCAGGATGTCTTTATGTTACTACTTACTGTATCGCTGTTATTTCTGCAAATAAAATTTGAATTGTCAAAACTGCCTTCAAACTATTACATTATTGTAAAAGAAAACTGGCTTTTTGCTAAAAGTAAGTCAAGAGCCCCCTCCACTTAAATAAAGCTTGCATGTAGTTAAATTATAGTTCTGTTACCCTTACACGTCAGTCTTGCGAGTACAAAAACAATTTTTGTACTCAGTTGCTTTGCTTAATGTTTTTGTTGCAGAGGAAGAAGGTGAGCCCCAAGGGCTTCCCTTTTGTGAGATGTCTTTGGGTTGACGACTAGCTTGGCGGCCCGGTTGGTTGCCTTGTGGGTAAAGGCACACTAATTGGCTCTTTTATTTATCGCCATCTTATGGCTTTTGCTTCCGCTGTGTAGTTTGTTATTTTATCTTGTAAGTTCAATCTATTGTATATTATGAAGTTTTGATATTGTAACCTCTCGTGTATGGATTTGATGCATGATTTTGTAACGGGGTATGTATACTGCATTTCTGGGAAGTATACATATCCTGAGGCTTGGTTTATTTGAATTGTGATGCTAGGGTCATTGGAAGGCTAAGCATTACAAGTCGAATAAACTGGGGTCCTCACACTGGAATGCTACTAACTAAATATACTAACAATTTAAACACAAGGCATAGTTCTAAATTTCGGTAAAACCTCCTTTGTATAACTAAGTATACCGAAGATTCCAACCATTTCATATATTCTAATTACTATCTCATCATTCAAAATTCATTCAAGCATTCAAGATAATCTATTCAGCTAGAGCATTATCAAGCATAATCAAAATTTACTACTCTCATTATTACAATTAATCCAAAACATTCAACCATAGCCATGAATTAATCCTCAACAGATTGCTATTATTAGAGTATGATCCAAATGTTAATCAGCATTTAAAGTGTGTGGTAGTAAGTGCATCCAAGCAACCCTACTCCCTCCCATGCATGCTGTTCTTGCAAGTGGTACCTAAAACACAACAAACAACAAGAGGTGAGTCCAAAGACTCAGCAAATATAATAAATGGCATAAACAGCATACATGCATGTAATCTCATCAACTGTATTACACAAACCACACACCAATTACTTTGCATACACATGCTATGCAATATGCTCAACATGCTCTTTATCTTTATCTTTCTCTTTTGCATTTTACCGGTAATGCAAAGTGCGCATCCGTCGATGCACACCCATGCCTGTGCCATCTAACACAGGGACCATTGCCCATACTCCGCAAGTATGGGGACCTAAGCCCATGCTCTACAAGCATGGGGACCTTTAGCCAGTCATAAATATGCCGGGGACCTCAACAATTGCTTGGTCATCACATGACCAAGACTTCAATAAGCCATCATGATGCATATGTATGAAATCTCAAATTAATATAAACATGCATCCGCAGCAACATTGCATATGAATAATCTATTCATACTACAAATGCTCATACTCAAGACTTCATAACCTTCAAACATCTAAGAATAACACTTTACTCATTTCACTGGAAACCATGAATGTTACCAAACATACCAGCATAACAATCACGGATAACACAAATACTCCTAGTATTTATCAAACATTGTCATTCAATGATATCTATAAAATCCATCATTATACTTGCCTTAACCACGAGAGAGCGAGGGACGTGCAGAAGGTGCCGCCTCTGAGACCAAACCCCCACCTGAATATAATTATGAACCAAGCTAAGACAATCATACTGGATCCAAAACATAATTTAATAGCTCAAACGATAAAATGCCAAACTCTCAAATGCCTTCCCACTACCCACTTCTAACGATCGACCAGTCTCCTCTGTGGCAGTCAAATTCTAAAATTCATAACATTCACTACAAGGGTCCAAATAAGGTGTTCTAGGACTTTCTGGAAAGGTAATTAAATTACCCAACTAAACCTAGTTGAGGGGCCCTTCTGAATAGTACACCAAAACCACCATAACGTTTGCTACGAAAGGCCAAATCTTGCGTTCTTTAGTTCTCTGAAAAGGTAGGGAAATTACCTACATTTTTTGTTATATCGAGATCCTCTGATTTCCTCTTTAACTAACGGCTTAACCCAGTTTTCTACAAACTGTCTGGATGCTGACAGATTAGCAGGACAGCGACACTAAACAAATCATAACTTTTGATCCGTACGTTGGAATTAGGTGAACTCAGTGGCCACCGAAAGCTAAGAACAATTCCTAAATATCTCTAGGAGATGGGAATCCCAAAATCGGCTTCTAAGAACATGAAAACAGCCGTACCAATTTCTGGACAGAACGCGATCTAGCAGCAATTTAATTTGATCTACTAAACAAAATCGTAAACGCATCTAATACCAATCATACAACGATGAAATCTCTTCGTTACCCTTGAAGAATCGCAGGAAGACAAAGAACATTCCCCGTGCAGATGATCTCCTCCTTCTTCCTTCGCGTGGCCGGGCAGCACCAAGGTTGATCCTCGCCTGCGGAAGGTCTCACCGGTGGAGGGAGCAATGGTGGAGGGAGGAGGTGCTACAGTACCGCATGCTATAGTGCGGCGGCTCTACAGTAACCGTGCTACAGTAAAAAGAGTTTAGGGTTTTGGTTGCCCTTCTTAAATCAGCTTCACCTTGGGCCAAACAACGTGGGCCGAAAGACCACGGCCCAGGTTCTCCAAATTTCGCTGTACACCCCCTCTTTAACTGCTTAAATAACTATTTTCTAATTGGTCCTTCCCTCAATTCAATTTCTAAATAGTCCTCCTCTTTAAATAACTTAATTCTCTCTCGATAATCATTTCAAATACTTTTGGGGTATTACATTCTACCCCCCTTAAACTGAATTCGACCTTGAATTCTAACCATGCTTACGCCAAAGTATAATCACAGCTAAAACTTACTAACATTGCTACGTACCTTGGATATCACTCGCGCATGCGAGACTCCAATTCCCAAGTCGTTTTTTTCACTCGGACTTATGGGACCACCGCACCTTGATGCAACTGATGTACTACACCTCATCACTCGTACCATCCTAACCAGAACCACTCAACGGACATGACTCGAAGGTGCGGTAATGCTCGCTGGTCAACGGGTCTTACGAAACCTCACACTCCAGATATCTTAAGCATTCTCTCAACACCGGTTCATCCAAAACATTATATACCCCGCTCCAGGACTCGAGACGATTCTAGTGATACATTTTCTTCCAAAAATTCCCGCAACTTCTAGAAACAAACCAGTGTACCTTGGGCCAATCTCCCCTTTGGTACCAAACCACACATACTGCATATAACACACAAAACTCTTTTTTTCATCTCTCAATCAATCACCTCACCTACAAGGACCATCTCCTTTAACAAGGGTCGCACAAAGAACTCGTCTACCAACTCACTTATCCGGAAAAAAACTCAACTGAAATCAAAGGAGTTGATGAGGGCATCCCTAACACTGATACATCTTTCCCTATTGGTGGTGACGCACATACTGAGATGGACGCCATAAGTGAAGCTACAAATAATACAAGTGCAGAAGTGCATGTTGGTCCACTGACTAGAGCAAGAGCTAAACTTCTAAATCAACAGGTGCTTTTGTTTCTTAATGAATCTTCTATTTTTATGTATGAGAATTGGGTACTACCTTATGCAAATGTTTTGTGCATTCTCAGGTTTGAACATTGTGAAGCCTTTGGAACCGAGAGGGATAAGAGGGAGGCCGGAGCCAAAGCAATGGAGGAGAAGCTCACGTGGGTCAACCAAGAGGAGAAAGGCCCAAGAATTCAAGCCCAATTCGGATCCTCCACAAGTCCAACCGAAATTCATCTCGGAATCAACTCAGAATTCAATTCGGATTCGGTTCGGGACAGCCCAACAGGGCTGTAATAAAAAGGCCATAACTTTTGCATACGGAGTCCGATTAGGGTGTTCTTGGACTTGTTTGAAAGCTTATTCCAAGGCCCACACAATGGGTATGG
Source organism: Ampelocalamus luodianensis (assembly GCA_036346255.1). Lineage (NCBI taxonomy): Eukaryota > Viridiplantae > Streptophyta > Magnoliopsida > Poales > Poaceae > Ampelocalamus > Ampelocalamus luodianensis. The sequence goes on from CM070634.1 coordinate 60,974,584, forward strand.
CCCCAACTTCAGAAGACATACGGTCGCGCCGCTATGACCGAAATAATGTGACGGATTTAAGTTAGGTTTTCCTTTTTGTGTGTTTTTTTGGGTCTTAGCGAATTAGAGTTTGATTCGGCGTGTGTAGCCGGCCCTAGGCCGTGTGTGAGTCGTGGAGGGCGCCTTAAGTACCCTTGCCCCTCCTTTGTATCCATTAGACCAATTTATGCATAAGATTGAAACATAGCTATTGCTTGTTCTTTCGACACCAGAGTTCATGCGAGGACTTTGAGAGAGAATTAGGCGATCCATTGTTTTGTTCTGCAATCCAGGGTCAAGCCGTCGTTCCATTGGGAATTGGGGACTTGGCGTTAAATGCGTTCGTGGTCTCGCGACGAACAACTACCCGGTGTGTTTTGGGCGTATTCCGAAGAGTTGAGGGTTCGTGCATTGGCGCGAGTGTTCACTAGCGACATCGTCTGCTTCGCATCAACTATCCACGGTTCCTCACTGAGAAGATCGGGCCTCCCTCGTATCATGTGGTATCAGATTCTAGGTTTACTCGGTGAGAACTTCTTTACCCGTAGTTAGATTCGTTTTCTTTCCTATCGTCCAATAAACCGAAAATTGCAATACCCAAACCGTAGTTTAATCTGTTATTTCTTGTGCGTTTAATTAAGTTTTCATCCATTAGAGTTTTGTTTTAGTGCTGATCCTTGTGTTTTCATTGCGTAGCTTAATCTTTGTCGAAAATTGCTGATTGAACTCCCTCAATTAGCACCCAAAAACTGTAATCCAAAATGGTGTTGTTTCCTCATCTGAACTCCTTGGTGGGACTAGACTCCGAATCAACCTCTAGCTCAAACACAATCTGAGTTCAATTGCTCCATCTTGTGTTTCGGCCACTACATCATAGCCGGCCGAACCACATTTGGTATCTTGTTATATCCTTTCATCTTGAGACTAGCTATTGATATTGCACCTAGGGCTGCTCATTCAAGTTGATATTACACTTTGCTGATTTGTGAGGGTTGCGCACTTCCGCGGGGAGCAAAACACTTTCGGCCTCTACAAATAGAGAGAAAAGAAGAAAAAGGTAGCCGCATTTAGAAAGAGTCGCGACATAATAAAAAGAAGTCTGGGAAGTCTGGGGATTTTAGCTCCGCGTAAGCACTCGGGCACACGCGCAACGACTTCGACCCCAAAAAAGGTCGTTTAGGGCCTCAAAACGGGCCCGCAAACCGAGAAAAAATCAAGTTTTTCAGAATTATGCCACACATTGGTGGGAGCAGTTCATCCGTAAGCGCATGGAGCGCCATGAGTTGCCGATTATCACCTGGGAGAAGATGAAGTAGCACTTGCGGGCACGCTTTGTACCTCGCCACTACAAGCGCTCACTATTTGAGAAGTTGACAGGGCTGCGACAAGGTATGAAATCAATTGATGAATATCATAAGGAAATGGAGACTATCATGATACATGCAGATGTCCGTGAGAATGAAGAACAGACCATGGCGAGATTTCTAGCTGGCATGAATCATGCTGTCAAGCGCATTGTCAATCACCATCCTATAATGACATGATTGAGTTGTTGCACCAACCACGCGAAGCCGAGCGCCAAGTGATTGAAGACGCACGGTTCGCTGCCCGTTCACGTTCTTCAGCTAGTCCGGGACAGCCATATAACAACAGCCAGCCAAACAAGGGCACTCCGGGCGGAAGCAATTCGACGACGCGTAGTTCCGCAAGTAAGAAGCTGGAGAGTACACCATCACTGGTGCGTGGACCTGCGGCACCCGCTGCTAGTGCGACCTCGTCTATGGGGTCAACAGGACGTTCACGTGACATCATTTGCCACAAGTGCAAGGGTGTTGGCCATTTTGAGAGGGATGCCCAAATGTCGAACTATGCTTATCATCGAAGATGGCGGTTATGTTTCAGCTAGTGATGACGAGTCGCCTGATGCGCAGCCAGTCTTGCACACTGATGACATAGAACAATGTGAGTACGATCCTGAGTTTCCTAACATTGAGCAGTATTCCATTGTTTGCACACCCAAGGTGCTTAGTGTGATGCCATCGCCGTCACTCGAACAGCGGTGCAATTTATTTCAGACTTGGGCAAAACTTGATAAGGGTAAGGTGTGCAAAGTGATTATTGATGGTGGGAGTTGTCATAACTTGGCTAGCAAGGATATGTGTCATAAGTTGGGTTTGAAGTACTTGCCGCATCCACGTCCTTATCATGTGCAATGGTTGAGCGACAAAGAGGAAGTGAAGGTGAACTATATGGTGCGTGTGACGTTTTCTATTGGGAAGTACATCGACACTGTGGACTACGATGTAGTGCCTATGACGGTGTGTCACTTGCTCTTGGGACGGCCATGGCAATATGATCGTTCTGCTGTTCACGATGGGCGTACAAATCGCTACACATTTCGATGGAACAATATGGATATCATCTTGAAGCCGCTTACACCGCAACAGATTGTGAATTCTTCAATGAAGAAAATTGAGATGCACGTTGAGACTACCAAAGAGCGAGAGAAGAATTTAGTGATGTTAGCCACCAAATCAGAGATGAGAGAATTCAGCGAAGATCCCAATTTGGTGCACTTTGTACTGTTGTGCAAAGACGTCTTGCTTTCGACTAACGACTTGTCTTCTCTTCCTAGTGGTGTTGCTTGTGTTTTGCAGGACTTCAACATGTCTTTCGGTAAATGAGGTACCGGTGGGCTACCACCAATCCGTGGGATAGAGCATAAGATCGACTTGATTCCAGGAGCGTCGCTGCCAAACCGACCACCGTACCGCACCAATCCCGAGGAAACAAAGGAAATTCAGAAACAAGTACAAGAGCTTCTCTCCAAAGGGTATGTACGTGAAAGCTTAAGCCCTTGTGCTGTTCCTATTATTTTAGTTCCTAAGAAAGATGGTTCATGGCGTATGTGTGTAGATTGTCGAGCGATTAATAATATCACAATTCGATATCGTCATCCTATACCTCGCTTAGATGATATGCTAGACGAATTGAGTGGTGCTGTTATTTTCTCTGAGATAGATTTGCGCAGTGGTTACCATCAAATTAGGATGCATGAAGGGGATGAGTGGAAAACAACATTTAAAACAAAATTTGGGTTGTATGAGTGGTTAGTCATGCCTTTTGGTTTAACTAATGCACCTAATACATTCATGCGCTTAATGAATCATGTTTTAAGGCATTTCATTGGTAAATTTGTGGTTGTGTACTTTGATGATATTCTGATTTACAGTCGCACTGAATCTGAACACATAGACCATCTTAGACAAGTTCTACAAGTGTTGCGTGAGGCTAGGTTATTCGGTAACTTAGAGAAGTGCACCTTTTGCAAAGATCGTGTCATCTTTTTGGGCTATGTTGTTTCGCACGAGGAGTTGAAGTAGATGAGTCTAAAATTGAAGCGATTAAAAATTGGCCAACTCCTGTGAACGTAAGTCAAATTAGGAGCTTTCATGGTCTCGCTGGTTTTTATCGGCGCTTTGTGAAGGATTTTAGTACCATCGCTGCCCCTTTGAATGAACTTACTAAAAAGGATGTTGAATTTGTGTGGGGGGTAGCGCAAGACAATGCTTTTGCTGAACTTAAGAAACGCTGATCGGCGTTGCTTGTTTTACTGATTTCACTAAATTTTTGAAATTGAGTGTGATGCTAGTGGATTGGGTATTGGCGGTGTTTTAATGCAAGAGGGTAGACCGGTAGCTTATTTTAGTGAGAAACTGAATGGTGCTCAATTGAATTATCCGGTCTATGACAAAGAGCTTTATACGTTAGTGCGTGCGTTAGAAACTTGGCAACACTATTTATGGCCTAAAGAGTTTATTATTCATTCTGATCATGAGGCATTGAAGTATTTAAAAGGCCAAGCAAATCTGAACCGTAGACATGCCAAATGGGTCGAATTCATTGAGTCGTTTCCTTACATTGTGAAATACAAGAAGGGAAAGGAAAATGTGGTAGCTGATGCTCTATCTAGGAAAAGTATGCTTTTAACTCAATTAGGAGTGCAAGTTCCTGGTTTAGAGAGTTTGCGTGATTTATATGCTCATGACCATGATTTTTCCGTTCCATACACACATTGCAAAGAGGGAAAAGGTTGGGATAAATTTCACATCCATGATGGGTTTTTGTTTCGCACTAACAAATTATGCGTTCCAGAATCCTCCGTGCGTTTGTTATTACTGCAGGAATCACATGCAGGTGGATTGATGGGATATTTTGGACGTGAGAAGACGTTATCTATGTTGAGCGATCACTTTTATTGGCCTAAGATGAGGCGAGATGTGGAGAGGTATGTGCAGCGATACATTACTTGCCACAAAGCGAAATTGAAGTTGAATCCACACGGTTTGTATACCCCTCTACCTGTTCCCAATGCACCATGGGAGGATATTAGTATGGATTTTGTTTTAGGACTGCCTAGGACTAAGAGGGGGAGCGATTCTGTTTTTGTCGTTGTGGATCGTTTTTCGAAGATGGCACACTTTATTCCGTGCCACAAGAGCGACGATGCGTCGCATATTGCTAACTTGTTTTTCAGGGAGATTGTGAGGCTACATGGCGTGCCACGCACTATTGTGTCAGATCGCGACGTGAAGTTCATGAGCTACTCGGAAGGCGCTTTGGGAGTAAGCGGGGACGGTTGTTATTGGACAACTTGTCATCCCCAAACCGATGGTCAAGCGGAGGTGGTGAACCGCACACTTTCGATGCTACTCGGATTATGATCAAGAAGAACTGCGCGAGTGGGAGGATTGTTTGCCGCACGTGGAATTCGCTTATAATCGGTGTGCACTCCACTACGCATTGTGTCCTTTTGAGGTGGTGTATGGCTTCAAACCCTTTACGCCGCTTGATTTGCTTGCCACTTCAAGTCAAGACCGTGTTCATATGGAGCGTCCAAGCGAGCTGAATATGTGAAGAAATTGCATCTAAAAACAAAAGAAGAGATAGAGCGCAAGGTCAAGTCCTATCTTTGAGAAGGCGAACAAGAAGAGGAAGAAGATGATTTTTCAACTAGGTGATTTGGTTTGGGTACACTATCGCAAGGATCGTTTTCCAGAACATCGCAAGTCCAAATTGCTGCCGCGAGGTGATGGACCTTTCAAGGTGCTTGCGAAGATCAACGACAATGCCTACAAGATAGAGCTTTACGGTGATGACTATGGTGTGAGCTCTCGTTCAATGTCGATTTATCACCTTTCTTTGGTGGTGACGATCCAGCGTCGAGGGCGCCTTTTCAAGAGGGGGAGGATGATGAGGGCATCCCTAACACTGATACATCTTTCCCTATTGGTGGTGACGCACATACTGAGATGGACGCCATAAGTAAAGCTACAAATAATACAAGTGCAGAAGTGCTTGTTGGTCCACTGACTAGAGCAAGAGCTAAACTTCTAAATCAACATGTGCTTTTGTTTCTTAATGAATCTTCTATTTTCATTGATGAGAATTGGGTACTACCTCATGCAAATGTTTTGTGCATTCTCAGGTTTGAACATTGTGAAGCCTTTGGAACCGAGAGGGAGGAGAGGGAGGCCGGAGCCAAAGCAATGGAGGAGAAGCTCACGTGGGTCAACCAAGAGGATAAAGGCCCAATAATTCAAGCCCAATTCGGATCCTCCACAAGCCCAACCGAAATTCATCTCGGAATCAACTCAAAATTCAATTCGGATTCGGTTCGGGACAGCCCAACAAGGCTGTAATAAAAAGCCATAACTTTTGCATACGGAGTCCGATTGGGGTGTTCTTGGACTTGTTTGAAAGCTTATTCCAAGGCCCACACAATGGGTATGGCCCCAACTTCAGAAGATGTACGGTCGCGCCGCTATGACCAAAATAATGTGACAGATTTAAGTTAGGTTTTCCTTTTTGTGTGTTTTTTGGGTCTTAGCCGAATTAGAGTTTGATTCGGCGTGTGTAGCTGGCCCTAAGCCATGTGTGAGTTGTGGAGGGCGCCTTAAGTACCCTTGCCCCTCCTTTGTATCCATTAGACCAGTTTATGCATAAGATTGAAACATAGCTATTGCTTGTTCTTTCGACACCAGAGTTCATGCGAGGACTTTGAGAGAGAATTAGGTGATCCATTGTTTTGTTATGCAATCCAGGGTCAAGCCGTCGTTCCATTGGGAATTGGGGACTTGGCGTTCGTCGTTCGTGGTCTCGCGACGAACAACTACCCGGTGTGTTTTGGGCATATTCCGAAGAGTTGAGGGTTCGTGCATTGGCGCGAGTGTTCAGCTAGCGACATCGTCTACTTCGCATCAACTATCCACGGTTCCTCACTGAGAAGATCGGACCTCCCCCATATCAGGAGTCATAAAGCATTCTACTCAAAACCATCTTCCCTTAGAAGGGACCAATGCAAAATCAATGGGTTTAACATGAAAACTTTTCCACTTTTCAAGTAGGCAATTTAAAAATAAATGCCACATAAGACAAAAGAGAAACACTCGAATAACCAGATTAACCATTCCCTTTCTTTTTCTTAACTGGAAGGATTCACACTTACTGACAAGAACCAACTCAATTTGAAATTGACATCGGTCATAAACACATAGTTCAAATAAGAACTAAGAGAATATCTCACTATCCAAGATCACACCCTTTTCCACAATCTTTCTTTTAAGAATTTAACTTTCCCTTAAACCATAGGATCTCAAATCATCGCATAACACATTAACTCATTTCTCTTAAATTGGCAACCACAAAGCTATGTTCAACCGAACACAAAATCCACACTTATGCAGGGAGACTCTTCCAATCCACAATGTCACACTCTAGCCAACTTCTCTACCAAATGAATTACTTTGACAAAATAATTCCCAACGCAACTCAACATAGATTTCACCCACCATCACATCCCTCAATCCACTAAGGATAATCAATTTGAAATTCACATCACACACTCTCATTTACTACCTCCGAAGGATTCCATCAAAGATCACCATAACTCTTGGAACCTAATCATGGGAAACCAAGATGCTAGCATAAAAATGCAAAGCCCAAATTCAACCTCTAAGACTCTTACAATGAATTTTCGGTACTTGATAGGTAACCCTTAAAGCTAAAAACTAAAATTTCACACAGCTCAACAATAACCTCAGTCATTAATGTCATCATTCCTCACTAATCAAGTAACTGCCCAATGCGATTCATTACACCAATCTTAGACCTTATCTAACCCACACCAATCAAATGCAGATACTTGGCCACAATATACCCATTCGCAAAACCCTAATTGATTGACCGGTACTCAAACATACTCAATTACTAACATCAATAAATAAATATATTCTTGACCAATTTATCCTTAGAGACATTCTAACTCCCAAAGGATTACTCACTGAAGCCAAGTCATACTTGACCACACTCCACAATCCCTGTTGTCTCTTTAATTGCCATAATGATTGAATTACTTTGCTAATTCCCACTCATTAAACCACACCATCATAAATCACCTACACAACCTCGCCAAGTTAATCATCCAATTGCGATACTCTAATAAATTTATCAAGATTCCATACTTTCAATAATCCCATCATTCCAACATGGACAACGGTTCTTAGATTATAATTCGCCATAGGTTACATTAGTTGTAATACTAATCAATTGTACGACAAATATTCCATTTAAATAGAATTCTCTCCAAGAGTTATGGGTCAAAACCAATTCACCTTCTACTGTTCTTCAAATAGATTGGTTCCCAAAATCTCACCACTACCATATACTTGTCCACCACCAACCAGATGCCATATTACACTTTATAAGATTTCGTAACACAAGTTGGTTAATTCCTTTCTCAAAAGGAAGAAACAAACAAATACAAGTTTCAACACAAAAGAAAACGTTGCTCCTCGGAGTGAGCACGAGACCAAGAGAAACAATCAATTAGTAGTGATCTCGGAAAACAAAAGATGAGACCACGATTGAGGCACAAGTTCATGAAGAGAATATCAAACCTCAGCCAATAAGAATAAAGCATTGCTTTTGAAACTCGAGAAACCCTTAAGCGTCCAACAACAAAGTTAAGTACGCTTCAATAAGCTGCAAGCTACAAAACTTGAGTCCAACCTCAAATACCTCTACTACACTATTTCATTTAACAAAGGGAATAATTTTCTTTGATTGCAACATCATTTTGCCAACTAAAATAAAAGCGCCTCTAAGATCAAATCACATGAATCACTTAAGAATCAAATAGAACTTTCCAACACTTCTCTTTGCTCAACAAATTTTCAGCTACTACATAAATCATGAGGTCCAGAAAATCATAAATGTAAAACTCAAAACATTTTCATAATCTATATCACGAAAGGCGATCAAATTACTTCCTTTCTAAAAGAGTCATCACCACTCCCAACAAGTCACAATCCTTGCAGACAACTTACTAACATCAAGAACAATACACTCTTAATAAGAATCGTTATCGTTAATTCTTCCATTATAAATCCCCCAAGGCTCACCAAATAGTTACATACCCCTTTGTCACCTCATCCTCAAATGAGTGTATAACAAATTCTTACACTCTCACTACATCAACTACTTTATTTTAGAGGGAAACTACTACACAGTTTAAAAAGGTTATTCCAAAACCCTTCCATCAAAGACATACTATTATCCGATAGTTCTACCATCACGTAAACATTGTTCATCCATTAAATCCCATCAGTTTATATTTTAGTGATGCTCAACACCAAACTTTAATAGACAATAATTGCACCTAGCAATTACATATAATCACTACGTATCCACTAAAGGTTACTCCAAGATTAATATCCACTAAGACAATAATCTAACTCCTTTTGAACTTAACCATCTGTAACATCCCAATTCTGGACTCGTGTTTCAAATGTAAGAAAATGTGTAGAAATTAAAACTTTTTCTTGCATCTTGAAGCTTTTGACTTTTCCTGTAATTCTTGTAAGGGAATCGTGGGGAATCAAAAACCTAAATCTCCCTTTTTGCTAAAGTCCTAGACTCCTTGTTGAAAATCCTGGGTTTTACTCCCAAGAGATACTTTCCTTGGTTGTGTGACCCTCTAAAATTTTTGGCAATGGTTAGGAATGGTTTGAATATTTGAAGAGGCAGTCAAACCACCCTGACCCTTGGTCAAAATCTAAGTCAGCACCTTGAGAAATTTTTGGAGGAAAATGCTCAGCATAAAAACCTCTGGAAATTTTACACAAGGTCCATCTCAAGGTCAGCAAGATACTGTAAAAATTTCATAAATTTTTAAGTTAGTTTGCTATCTCTAAAGATTCCTCAAAGTTTTCAGCTCAAATGAAACCTTAAGTCAAACCCTTGGTTCGGGTTCGAGTCAGACTCTGGATCTGGGTTGAACCCAACCGCTTGGAGCACCTCAAGCTCTGTCGTTTAGGCGCAAAACAATCTCAGCCGTTGGATCCTTTGTCCTACGGTTTGGATCTTCGGGAGTTCCTCAAAGACCTCCCACCCGCACGACCTCCTCATGTCTTTTTTGCAAAGAGCACCCTCCCGGACCTCCCCTAGGACCTCTTTTGCATTTTTGCAAAGACCACCCTAGGCCTTCCTCCTCAGACCTCCTCGACCACCCCTGTTAGCACTTGGGTGATCGTGGGCTGTCCATCTTCGATTAGGACCTCTGAGCCTCACTTAAAATCTGAGCCCTTAGATTCTCATCCAACCGTCCAGACCTCCCTAGTTGGAGCTCAGTGCTTGTTTTAGCCGTTGCATTTGCTGACCAGTCCACCAAGGTTTTCTCACTGACTGTGGGACCTCCCTGAGCCTGGTCATCATCAATTTTTGTGTGCATGTCATTGTAGAGCAGTGCCTTGTCAACTCTAGGCCCTGACAAACGGCTATGTGCTGCCAACATTAAATGTGTGGCAGACCTTTTGCTCAAAAGTCTCTCTGTCACCTACTCCCATCATTCCGAGTGTGCCCTAGCTCAGTGCACTCATGTAGCTTGGCCCTGGTTCTTGTGAGGACCCGGAATATTTAACTAGTAACACTTAACCTCCAATTGGTTCTAGCGTTACTAATTAAAAATTCTAAGCCTCGATGGACATATGCTTCCCAGAATTGTAGCATATGCACATCATCACAAAAATATACAACATTTCCATACAACAAACATCACTAAGTTCAACAACGACATACATAAAGTAAAGTTATTACAAAAGAGCCGACCGGCCAAATATAACAATATACAAGAAAGACAGCGGAAGCAAAAGGTGCCATAAGATGGCTAGAACAAAAGTCGACCGGTTAGCCATACACCCACAAGGCAACCGACCGGGCCGCCAAGCTAGACGCCACGAAGACTACCACAAAGACACTCACAAAGTGAGGCCCTCAAGCTCACCTTCTTCCTCTGCAACAAGTACATTTATGCAAGATAACTGAGTACACAAAGGTACTCGCAAGACTGATGTGTGGAATAGCAGACCTGTTCATAAACTACGTGCAAGCTTATTTAGGTGGAGGTTGTATGTCTCATTTTGCATAAAGCCAACTTTATTTGCAATAATGTAATACATTTAAAAGCAAGTTTACAATTACATTTTAAAGTTGAACGTAACAGCGAAAATAATGATAAATACAAGTAACCACCAAGAAGTGACTATCCCAATAGCCACCACAACATAGCACGAACCCCTGATTCGTACCACCCATCAAGTTTTAATTAAAAAGGTTGTAGTCTAACTCTTGAAAGCTTACCTAAGCGTGTCCATAACCTAGGACGAGGCTATTCGAATAGTTTTAACCCTGCAGGGGTGTACCAATGTACCCACACATCAGACCGCCTTTAAGCCACAAGGCACACTTCCGATGGTATGCCGGCAAGGCTAAGTCCTACGAGACGCTTTCCAATATTGGGCATTGACTACGAGCCGCTCGTATGGATAGAAACCCATACGCTTACATTGCCAGCCGAAAGACAACCACCCGTTACGGGGGGAAGCCTTTCGGACTCTACAATGCTCCCAACACCATCCCTCCTGCGACTCCCTGCGACCCGAAGCCAATACACTCCAAAGTACTAAGTCAAGAGAGGTCCCATACCCTCTAGTGTGGTTAGCACGCACAAATTGCTCGGATAACAGGTACTCACAAGATGTTCGGTCCTTAATTGACTCGGGCACCTTTCCAGTCACACCCGAAAATCACACCATCTTACCATTGTGCCCAAGTCTAAATCCTTTTGTTTTTTTTTCAGTTTTAGTTTTCATAAGTAGACATGGCACAAGGTGAAAATCATAAATCATAATAAGTTTTATATGATCAAGGTTATCGACAAGTCGATAACCGCCCATTTCTACCGGAAGCTAAGCATGGCTAAGCAATCAATTCGCAAACTACTAAGTGACAAGAGCTCATCCACGAACTCTAAATCACAGCCATAACCTAGGCTCAGGGTAGTAAAGGATGATCATTTGCTTAAGGAAATGCATCTACTAGGCCAACTATCGACAATAGTTAAAACAAGATAGCAATACATACATAGAAGTTGTAAACAACATAAATACTTAAAATACTGGGATTAACATGATCAAACAGCTTGCCTTGCTGGATTTGTTCTTGCTGCAGAGGGGAGTGCTCAGGTTCAAAGTTTTCTTCGGAACCTAACGCGAAAAGGCGATAAAAACCGATAAGAACGAAGAACACCAAAAGGAACTCAACAGCAAAACACATCCAAATCCAATGAAATTTCTACAGCAGCTAGAGGTTGATTTTAGACAATTTTAGAAACAAGAATCACTTCATTTGGACTAAGCATGAAAAAGATATGCCCTAAATAATTTTGCTCAGCCTGAAAAATCCTAATTAAATTAATTAGGGTTACTCTTCATGGCGAAAATTTCCAGAATGATCTAAGGTCTGAAATTTTTATGGTAGGTAGATAATAGTATCCTAACAACAGCAAAACTGAGTTTGCACAAATTGGAGTTCTAATGAATTAGTTATGATTTTTCTAAGCTCTAAATCTAGCATATATCACTTTTCAAGAACATGAATAAAGACAAAGCCTAGTTCATATTAAAGCATGTCTATAGACAAATTTTACCAGGTTGAGTTTGCTCAGTTTGGAATTACAGAGAATAAGTTATGCATTTTACAAATTTTCCATGAATTTCTCGACATCATTTTTCACTAAACAAGATCATGTAGTTAAATCATTTTCTGCTATATGACCGGGCCTAATTTCATTCTCATATTAAAGTTCATACTAGAACAAAGCTACAGCAACTGGAATCATTCAAAAAGGAATTAAAATGACAAAGTTATGCACTTTTGAAGTTTGAAACATAAAAAGACTTAGAACATTTCAGCTCTCGGGAGGTCCAAACAGGCGAGCGAAAGGAGAGGTCGTGGGCCGTTAGATCAAGATCTGACGGCTACGAGCCTCGAAGCACAGCGCACACAAGACCTCCTCCCGCACTGGGGAGGTCTGGACCGTTGAGATCGAACGGCCACGACCAGTGCATGCACAGCGCATGCAATGGAGGTCCACGCGCCTAACAGAGGTCGTGACCGTCAGATCAAGATCTGGCGGTCCCGAACACTAGGGGAGGTCCTAAGGGTAAACCTACGGAGGGAGGTCTGGACGGCTAAGATCTCACGGAGGAGGTCTTCAACGGTCTAGATCCCCAGGGGGAGGTCTTTAACGGACACGATCCAGTGAGGGAGGTCTTGGGCGATCAAGATCAAACGAGGGAGGTCCTGATCGGCTGGGATTAAACCGAGGAGGTCTTGGACGGCCAAGATCTACTCGGGGAGGTCCTAAGTGACAGAGTTTTAACGGGAGGAGATCTGGACGGCTCAGATAAGGCCTAGGGAGGTCCTAAACGGTCCAGATCGAGGCGGAGGGAGGTCTGAGCGCTAAGGATTTTACAAAATGAGATCTAACGCTCAGATCTAAACTGGGGAGGTCGTGAACGGTCAGGATTGAGCCTAAGAGGTCTGAGCGGGGGTTTTCTTGGAAAAAGGCCAGGGGTGGCTTTTTACAAAGAGGACCCCGAGGGTGGTCTTTGCAAAAATGACCAAGGGGAGGTTTTTGCAAAGAGGACCTCGGTGGAGGTCCAGGGGGTGGTTTTGGCAAAATGACCCAGAGGAGGTCCTTTTGCGCAGGAGTGGTCCTAGCGGCTAGGATTTAACCGAGGTGGTCTTAGACGGTTAGGATCAAACCAAGGGGAGGTCCAAGCGCGCAAGATTTTACACAGAGCTAGATCTAACGGCTAAGAGCTAATCCCAGGAGGTTTTTAAAGGCCGAGATAGAACTAGGGAGGTCCTGGGACTTAGAAATTACACGGAAAACCCTTCTACGGTACAGATCTAACTAGGGGTGGTCTTAAACGGCTAAGATCCAACGATGGGGAGGTCCTGAGACTAGAGTTTTCCCAGAAATGAATCTAAAGCCTAGATCTAATCCCGAGGAAGTCATCGATGGCCAAGAACAACCCGAGGAGGTCCGAGAACTTGTCGAAAATCCGACAAAGTACAGAGCACCGCGCTGAGATCGCCGGCACATCACCGACGACCGAGACCACGGCGGCGGGGACCAAGGCCACCAAAACGAAGCTAATACTATTGCGAACCTATCGGAGGCATTCTCAACGGCGAGTGGCAGAACGCCGTGGCCGAGAGAAGCGGAGGGTGGTTTTCGGCAAAATCCGAAAACAGCAAAAAGCTCCACCCCGAGCTAACCTAGCGAATCCTTAAGCACTAAAGGAATAAAGAGAACTCACCAGGACACCGAGGAGGTTCAGAGGAGGTCGGAGAAGAGCTATCGGCGGAGCAGTTTGCCGGAGGCGGAGAAGACGATACCGACAAGGTGCTCGGAGCTGCCAGAGATAAAAAGAATGATGAGGATAGGATCGCGATGGTCCAGAGGTGGATCAGGACCAAGGGATTTGGATGGAGATTCTCACCGGAGTTGGAGACGATGAAATCCTCTTTTTGCCGCCTAGATCCCAACTTGAAATTTAAGGAGTTCCTGTGAAGGGAAACCAAAATCAAGTTAGGGGAATCGATCGGAGGCACGAGGGCTCCAAGGAATAAGAAAATATTCGGATTAGAACCACTGGAGCACCCAATCACCGAAGGAGCTCACAAGGCATCAATGGCGGAAGGAGTGCTCGCGGTGGTTGGACTCAACCACAGTACAAACGAGCTGGGGTGATCAGGAGTGGAAAGGGGAAAAAACAGAGGAGGGACCTGGGGCTTTTGAAACTAGCGAGCACAAAACAAAGAAAGGGGGCCCCCACGGTGAGATACGGTGAGCTCGGCCGTGCTAAAACTAGGGCCAATGAAGTAGGGCAGCGCGGAGCACGGCTTTTGGCTGAAAGTGCCGCCACGCCGCTACTGTCCTGACAACACGCGAGGACGCGGGATGTGACAGCGCCATACCGCCTGATGGCGCGTCGCGCGAGGAAGAAGACAGAGAGGAGGAAGAAGAAGAACAGGGGCGATCCCGACCGTTTAAGATTCATTTGGACGGTCGAGATCGTCCCACGTCTTCAGAGTTTCAAACAACTAGAGGAGCTCATGAGCGTTGGATTTCAATCCAACAGCTCAGAGCGACGATTGGGATTGGAGGGTCCGAACATTCACGCGAACGAGGATCGCACGATCGATAACCAACGGTTGAGATTGATCACGTGTTTTAAAAGTGGCTCGGGTGCGGTTAGTTGGCCGAGTCGAGTCGAGTGGCCCGAGCCCGAGTCGGACTCGAACCCAAGTCTGGCTCGAACCAGAGTTTGGATTTTAGAGTTTTTGATTGAGCTGAACTTTAGGGAAATGTTTGAGCTAGCAAAACAACTTCAAAAATTCTGAAATTTTTACAGGAGTTTGCCAGCTAAAGGATTGACCTTGCATAAAATTTTCAGAGGTTTTGGTGCTGTGGATTTTTCTCCAAAAATTTAACAAGGTGCTGGTTCACAGATTGACCAGATTTTAAATTGGGTTGACTTGCCTCCAATCTCATTCAAACAATTTCTAAAAATTGTGAAATTTTTCAGAGGGGGTACACAGCAACCCAGGAATTTAGGAAAATTATTTTCAGGAGATTAACACAAGATGGAACAAGAATGTTTTTGAAGGATTAAGATTTGAATAAACAGACTTGTGACTTTGTATTTCCATAATTCTTGTACAAGAATTGTCAAGCACACAAAGGAAATACATGATGTAAGAAAAAGTTTTAATTTCTACTCATTTTCTTACATTTGAAACACAAGCCCAAAATTGGGATGTTACAACTCTCCCCCCTTTACAAGAATCTCGTCCCGAGATTCCGCTTACTCGGAGAAGAAAGATGGAAAATCTGCACGAAGACGATCTTCTCGCTCCCAAGTCGCCTCATCTTCAGAATGGTTTGACCATTGAACCTTAAGGAACTTGATGACACGGTTCCTTGTTCTCCGTTCAGATTCCTCAAGAATACGAACAGGATGCTCGCGGTAGGTCAAATTCTCTTGCACCTCGAGAGCCTCCAACGGAGTTTCCTCAGTTGGGACACGGAGGCACTTCTTCAGGTGGGATACATGAAACACATCATGCACACCTCAAGTGCAGTGGTAGCTCCAACACGTAAGCAACAGCTCCAACTCTCGATGATGCGATAAGGCCCAACATATCGAGGAGCCAACTTGCCCTTGATGCCAAAACGCTGATGGCCCTTCAAGGGTGAGACTTTGAGGTACACAAAGTCATTGGGCTCAAAGCTCAACTCACGGCGACGACGATCCGCATAGCTCTTACGCTGGGTGGGCGTGCGCGGATGCTCGCGAATCAAGCGGACTCGCTTTGGCCTCATTAATCGACTCGGGCGGCGCGCTCACGACCGTCTCGACCAGTTCAATGGGGTTCTGCATCTCCTCCCATACAAGGCCTCAAATGGTGCCATGCCGAGGCTGGCCTGATAGCTGTTGTTGTAGGAGAACTCAGCAAATGGTAGGCACTTCTCCCACTTCTTCCCATAGGAAAGAACACAAGCACGGAGCATATCTTCCAACACTTGGTTGACTCACTCCGTCTGGCCATCAGTCTGAGGATGGTAAGCTGAACTGAAAGTAAGGCGGGTGCCCATAGCCTCTTGCAATTTATGCCAGAAACGAGAGGTGAAAAGAGAACCACGATCTGACACAATCGTTCGTGGCACACCATGCAGGCACACAATGCGAGATACATAGAGATCCGCCAACTGACTGACACTGAGGTTGGTACGCACCGGCAGGAAATGCGCTACCTTTGTCAAACGATCGATGACAACCCAGATGGCGTCATTCCCCGAAGAAGTACGGGGCAAACTAGTGATGAAATCAATGCCAACGGAATCCCACTTCCACTCTGGCACTGGCAAAGGCTGAAGAAGACCTGCTGGCCGCTGGTGCTCGGCTTTCACACGACAGCACACATCGCACTCAGCAACGAACCTGGCAATCTCGCGCTTCATTCGTGTGAGGACCCCGGTTTATTCGGCTTGTACTGTTTAACCATCCACTTGGTCCTAACAGTACAAATCAAATAAACCAAGCCTCGAGATATGTATACTTCCCAAATGCAGATACACACCCGCTACAAAATCATGCATCAATTCCATTCATACACATAGAGCGAAGCAAAAGCAACAAGCGAAAGACATAGATAATATAAAGAGAGTTATTACAAAGAGAGGCCGACTGCCAAAATTCAAAAGATAAGTAAATACAAAGCGGAAGCAAAATGGCCATAAGATGGCGATAAACAAAAGCCAATCGGTGTGCCTTTACCCACAAGGCAACCAACCGGACCGCCAAGCTAATCGTCCCAAACAGCGCAAGACCACACTCACAAAAGTGAGGCCCTTGGGGCTCACCTTCTTCCTCTGCAACAATTAATATTAAGCAAGCGGATGAGTACAAAACTTGTTTTGTACTGCAAGACCTGACGTGTGAGATAACGAACTATAATTAACTACATGCAAGCTTTATTTAAGTGGATGAGGCTTTGGACTTATTTTCAGCGTAAAGCAAGTTTTCATTTACAATAAGGTAATAGATTCAAAGCAAGTTTGCAATTAACTTTTATTGCTCAAATAAAGAGAGACAACAATAACATAGATAGAGACAACACCAACCTAGAAGTGACTAACCCATAGTCACCACAACAATAGCATGAAGTACCCTTCATACCACCCATGTCAAGTTTAAGTTTTTAAAAGGTTGTAGTCTAGTTCTTGTGGAAATAACCAAGCGTGTCCATAACCTAGGGCGAGGCTATTCGAATAGTTTTAACCTGCGGGTGTACCAATGTACCCACACGATAGATCGCCTTTCCACCACCACGGTTAGCACACTTCCTTTGGTATGCGGGCATGGCTAAGTCTAACAAGACGCTTTCCAATGGGCGATGCTAATTAAGAGCCGCAACCCACGGAGAAAGACACATTAAGCAGCCTAACCGGTGCGCTAATGCTCCTCCAACACCACAAACACACACACACAGGAACACACCCACCGACCAGCTCATAATTAACACCTCCCAAAGTACTTAGTCAAGAGAGGTTCCATATCCCCCTCGTGTGGTTAGCACGCACTAATTGCTTGGATCAATGGCACAAGTAACTCGGTCCTTAGGGACTTAGGCACCATTCGATCACACCCAACAGATCACCCAACATACCATTGTGCCCAAGCCAAGATATAATTTTTGTTTTCAGTTTTTGATTTGCAAAATGGTAAAACACAAGGGTTGGACATAATGGAATAATATAAGTATTTGTGTGATCAAGATCACCGACTAAGTCGATGATCGCCCAATACTACCGATACTAGGCATGGCTAAGCAATATTTATTGAAATCTACTAAGTGACAAGAGCTCATCCAACGAACTCTAATCACAGCAAATAACCTAGGCTTAGGTAGTAGAGGATATTGATTTACCTACAGATTATGCAACTAGGGATTAACTAATCAATTTAACACCCAAATAGCAATGCATACATAAAGTTTAAACAAAGTATTAGACTTTAAAAGTAATGGGATTGAATGGGAAATGATCAAACTGCTTGCCCGCTTGCTGTTGCTCAATTTGTTGCGGAGGGTCGTTCTCGGGGTTACCGCAAATGTCGAATCCTAAGCGAAAGAGCGAAAACAACCAATAAGACGAGCAACACTTAAACAAAAGAGCAAGCAAAAATTATCCAAATGCGACGAAATTTATACACAAGGTAGAATATGGATATACCTAGACATAGGAACTGGAAAAACATAATTCGGATTTGTGGTGCAAAAGATATTCTTTAAAAACCTATTTTCGGCCATAATTAGCACTGTAGCAAAAATATTTTCTAAAGGATTTTGAAACTGAAATTTTTAGGGTAGCTACCTACTGGTATAGTGATAACCCATATAAAATTTCAGGTCATTTGGAGTTATATTGAAAGAGTTATGGTTTTTCTAAATTGTTTAGGGTATTAAACTAAAATATGATCCTTATGATTTTTAAAAACAGTAAAATTTGTGAAACCAATTTTCCTAGCAAACACACTATCAGTGGAAGCTAATCCAATTGGATTCATACAAAAATCAGCTATAGATAAAAGATATGCATTTTACAAGTTTGCTAAAAGTTCTGAAAACAGTATTAAGTTCACTTGCTTATTATTTTTGAAAATGGTTTTCCAGATTTGATCATGGTCTGCAATTATTTTTCTATTTAAGTGCAAGTTATAAGGAAGCTAACAAAATTGGAATCATCTAATTTGGATCTAAGATGACAAAGATATGAAAATGACAAGACCCTAATGTGACACTGATTTCGGACTTAGCACTTTCGGGACTTCACCAACACCTAGCGATGTGGGCGAACCGAACCATCGATCTCAGATCGGACGTTCCCGGTTGAACCGCGCTAACGCGTTTGAAAACGCGTGCGTGAGGCGTAACGAGAGGCTGTGGACCGTCGATCTCAAGATGGGCGGCTCACAAACAACGTGACACGGTGCATAGCACAAATCTAACGAAAATCCCGGCGCAGATCTAGGGATAGACGCGGCGCTGCGAGGCCGCGTTGCGCCGCGCGCGCGCGCGTCGGCAACGAGCCCGATGGCTTCACCGCAAAACGCCGGCGACCAACAAAGCGGCGGCGCGAGTGAATGCGAGAAATGGGTGCGCAATAGCATTGCGCACCTGCTGGTACCACCCACACCGCGGTGGTGGACGAGCGGCGCGCGACGGCGGCGGCACGGAAAAGTGACAACGACGACACGCAGCAAAGAGCTCCGCGGCGGTCCATTCAAGCGGTGCACGAGCATCTAGGGGCTACCAGGAGCTACGGCCGACGCGGAGGTGCGAGGCGGTCGGGCGACTCGGCGGCGGCTCTGCGACGGATCCGAGGAAGGCGGCGTGGAGCGGGCGGCTGAGCAAAACCAACCACACGCGTCCTCAAGATGGATTCCAAGCGACTCGAGGATGCTACGAGCAAGGAATCGGAGGAGGAGGACTCACCGTGGCGGAGGCGAAGAAAGGTGCTCGCGGCCGATTTGGGAAAATCCAAAATCTCGGCGCTCCGTTGAAGCAACTGAAATGGAGTGGGGTTAAGCACCACCGAGGGGAGGGAACAACAGAGGCAGAAGGGCGCAAAGAACCACCGGGCACCGTCGGCGGCAGAGCTCCAAGCTCGGCAATGGCGGAAATGGGCGCTGTGTTGTATGGACCCACTCAAGCTTAGAGGTGCAAGAGAGCTGCGGGAGAGGAAAGGAAGCCAACGGAGGTGACCGGGGGCTTAAGTAGGCACGAGGGCACGAGCGCCGTTGCTTCACCTCGGGTTCTCTCTGCGCCCGTGATCGCCGTGGCGACGGGAGCGAGTGAGACGAGGACTAAGCGGGCGGTGGAGTGACGGGCATTAAATGCGAGACCGTTGGCGGGGCGAGGAGGGCGGCGCCGCACACCCACGCTCGCTCGCCATCGGCGACCTCGCGCGCCGAGCGAAGGAGGGCGACGACGCACACCGTCCGATTCGCATCAAGGGCGAGGCACGGCCGCGTTGGGCGCATCGGCGAATGTCGACCGCCGTCGAAATCCAACGGCTGCGAATCCCAGGGCAACCGGAGTTGTCCGAATGCCTACACGAATGAGAGCCGTTCGATGGGGATCCAACGGCCCATAGCGTGCGCGCTCGATCGACCGCGCCGGGTGCAGTTAGTTGGCTCGGTCGAGTCAAGTGACTCGAGCCCGAGCCTGACTCGCACCCGAGGAACAGTGTAGACCAGATAGGATTTGATTTTTGAAGCTGAAACTTTGGGGATTTAATTGAAGTATCAAATCAACTCCAAATTTTATGAAATTTTAACTGGAGCTTCCTGACTTAAGGATTAACCTTCCATAAAATTTCCAGAGATTTTGGAGCACTGAAATTTTCTCAAGAAATTCCAGAAGGTTATTTCAAAGGTTTGACCAATGTTTGACTTGCCTCTAAAATATTTCAAATAATTTCCAAAAATTATGGAATAATTCAGAGGTGCCACCAAGCAACCTTGGAACCCAGGAAAATTATTTCCAAGTGTTTAACACCAGATTTGACCAAGGAGGTTGTTGACTTGATAATAAATGAGGGTTTTGATTTTGAATTTCCCAAAATTCCTTTACAAGAATTTCAGAAAAGTTCAAGAGTGAAAGGATGAAAGAAAAGTTTTAATTTACCTCATTTTATTACATTTGAAACACAAGCCAAATTGGGGATGTTACAAACATCCCCCTTACAAAAATCTCGTCCGAGATTTGGTTCACTCAGCAAAGAAAGAGGGTAGTGCATGCGGAGGCGATCTTCTCGCTCCCATGTAGCTTCATCCTCGGAATGGTTTGACCACCGAACTTTAAGGAACTTGATGGTCTTATTCCTCGTTCTTCGTTCGACTTCCTCGGTATGCGAACAGGGCCGCGATAGGTCAAATCTTCACGGACATCAAGAGTTTCCAGCGAGCTTCCTCGGTTGGAACACGGAGGCACTTCTTTAGCCGGGACACATGGAACACATCATGTACCCCGCCAAGTCAGCAGGTAACTCCAACTTGTAGGCAACGGCTCCCTTCTTCTCGATAACACGGTATGGACCGACATATCGAGGAGCCAATTTGCCCTTGACACCAAAACGCCGTGACCCTTCGAGGAGAAACCTTGAGATAAGCGAAGTCATTGGGCTCAAAGCTCAACTCACGGCGACGGCGATCCGCATAGCTCTTTTGCTCGGATTGAGTACATGCGTGGCGATCACGAATGAGTGGACTTGACCCTCGGCCTCATTAATCGAGTGCGGGCCAAAGAAAGGTCTTTCACCGGTCTCAAACCAGTTCAACGGGGTTCTACACTTTCTCCGTATAAGGCCTCGAATGGTGCCATGCCGAGACCGGCTTGAAACCGTTGTTGTAAGAAAACTCGGCGAATGGCAAGCACTTCTCCCAGTGCTTCCCATAGGAAAGAACACAAGCTCGCGACATGTCCTCCAAAACTTGGTTGACCCTCTCGGTCGACCATCCGCTTGGGGTGATATCTTTGTCTTTGAAGAAAGACGAGTTCCCATAGCTTCTTGCAAGCTATGCGAAACTAGGAAGTGAAGATGGAACCACGATCGAAATGATCGTCTTGGCACCATGCAAGCTCACTATCTGGCGAGATAGAGCTCCGCAAGGTGACCGTACGAATCTTGGTCTTGGCCGGAAGAAAGTGCGCCACTTTTGTCAACCGGTCAATGATAACCCAAATGGCATCATTGCCCGCGGCGACTGGGTAGGCGGTGATAAAATCCATCCCGCCGAATCCCACTTCCACTCCGAATGGGCAAGGGCTGAAGCAATCCACCGACGCGATGCTCGGCCTTGACACGACGACACACGTCGCGCTCGACAACGAACCTCGCGATCTCCTCTTCATTCGGGTCCACCAAAATCTCTGGCGAAGATCCCGGTACATCTTCGTGGCCCGGGATGAATGGATAACGAGAATCGTGGGCTTCGGAGGATCAAATTCCGCAACTCTATGTCCTTTGGAACCACGGGCGTTGCGAACCTCAAGACACCAAGCTCATCTACGGAGAAGCACTTGGTGTTCCGTTCTTGACATTTTCCTTGATGCGGTTTACCCCAACATCCGATCGCCGAGCGGACTGATCCGATCCACCAAGGTTGGTCAGACAACCAAGGCGTGAGGAACCATGCTCAACCAAACCCGGTTGAGGCAGCTGAAACTCCTCTAGAAGAGGGGTGATGCTCTGAAGCAACAATGCATTGCAATGCGCTGCGACTAAGCGCATCCGCAGCGACATTAGCCTTGCCGGATGGTAGTGAATACCCATGTCATAGTCCTTGATCAACTCCAACCATCTCCTTTGCGGAGGTTCAGTGCAGTTGGTTGAACAAATACTTCAAGCTTTTGTGATCCGAATACACTTCACAGCGATTCTGATTAGGTAATGTCGCCAAATCTTAAGTGCATGGATCACGCGGCTAACTCCAAGTCATGGGTAGGATAGTTAAGTTCATGAGGTCTCAATTGCCTTGATGCATAGGCCACTACCTTGCCTTCTTGCATAAGGACACAACCGAGGCCTCGGCGAGAAGCGTCGCAAAAGATATCAAGCTTCGACGGACATCGGGAGAACAAGAGCGGGAGCGGTGGTCAATCGCTTCTAAGCGCTTGAAACTTTCCTGCAATCAGCGGACCACGAGAACTTCTTGTCCTTCTTGAGCAACTCCGTCATCGGCCGCTATCTTGGAGAAGTTCTCGATAAGCGGCGATAATATCCCGCTAAACCAAGAAAACTTGAACCGGTGACCAAGTAGGTGACTCGAGAAAGCACATCGCGATCTTGCTAGGATCCACACTCGCCTCTGCCGAAAGAATATGGCCTAAGAAGGCTACTTCCTTCAACGAGCGCACACTTGCCGAACTTCGCATCTGATTGGTGCTCACGAAGCTTGCCCAACACAAGCCTCAAATGCTCGGTGTGTTCTTCATCGTTCTTGGAGTAGATAAGGATATCATCGATGAAGACCACAACGAACCTATCCAAATACTCCATGAACACCGAATTCATGAGGTTCATGAACAAGGCTGGAGCATTGGTTAAGCCGAATGACATGACGGTATACTCGTACAAGCCATAACGAGTAGAAAAAGCGTCTTGAATATCCTCGGAGTCGAATCCAACTCGATGATATCCCACTCTCGAGATCAATCTTGGAAAGCGAGCTCGGTTAATTGATCGAAGAGGTCATCGATCTGAGGCAAAGGGTACTTGTTCTTTACCGTTACTTCATTAAGTGGGCGGTAATCAACGCATTTATCGCAGCGCGTCTTGTCCTTTTCGGGACAAAGATTGCTGAGCATCCCCAAGGAGATGAGCTAGGCGGATGAAACCCTTCTCTTGAAGCTCACCCACCGCTTCTTCAACTCCACCAACTCAATTGGGTCCATCCGGTAAGGCCTCTTTGAAATCGGGCGATGCAGGAACCAACTCAATGACAAACTCGAGGTCTCGAATGGTGGCATCCACGGAAGGTCGTCGGGAAGACATCAACAAAGTCACATACCACCGGGACTTCACTAATATCTAGAGTGGCTTCGCCGGCGCGAAGAGATGCGGACCTGCGCACTTTCGCGAACTAACTCGCCGGAAGGACTAGTGAGGTAGATGAGTCTCCTAGCGCAATCAATTTGTCCCATGTCTTTGAGACAACCAATCCATGCCTAGGATTACATCTAAGCTCGCCGATCGAAGGAGGATAAGGTTTGCCAAGAATCCTACCCTTCTATCTCAACGAGGACATCCCTACACTCAGTTCGACTCTCAACTCCGAGCCGGAGAGCGAATGAGCAATGGGACCAACAATGGAGTAAAAGAAGACCTCCACAGCAAAGAAAAGACTCGAAACAAGCGAATGAGATGCGCTGAATCAAATAATCTTGTGCAGGAAAGAGTTAGCAGAAAGGGTACCCAACACGGCGTCGGTGCCTCTGTGCCTCCTCCGCGGAGATGAGGTTGACGCGCCACTACCCACGCCTTGGGTAGCGGGGACAACCTTCGATCTGGGAAGAACAACCTCCTGCCGCGTCCTCCATTGGGGCGAGGGCCGCTCCGATCTGTTAGGGCAACTATTGGCATAATGCCCTTCGGTTGCACGAAAAGCAAGTGACCCGGCGGCCGGATTGCGGGGCCACCTGCCGGTTCGCAGCGCACGCGTGGCGAGCACGGCTGCGGAGGGCGAGGAGCCGTGCCGGCGGCCTCGGTGGTAGTGAAGCCACGAGCGGGCCCACAGGCAGGCCCGACACGGGGGCGAGAGGCGGCTGTGCGGACCGGCTGGGCCTCCCACTTGCGCTTGCGGGACTCGCCACCGCTTCGCCTTGTGCTCGGCAACAATGGCCTTGTCCACCAAGGTCCGAAAGTCGCAAAGTCCACAATGGAGAGCCCGTCTTGCGGCTCCTCGGACAAACCCTCCATGAACTTCTCTGCTTGGCCTCATCGGTGGCCACCTCGGATGGAGCATAACGAGCCAAGTGGTTGAACTCGTGCATGTACTCCATCAGCGACTTACGCCCTTGCTTGAGCGCGAGAAACTCCTTCTTCTTGACTTCATCAAGCCGGCGGGGATGTGAGCTCGGCGGAACGCCGTCCGAACTCATCCCAAGAGACAGGTGTGGCGGCGGGCTGCATGGCCAAGAAGTTCTCCCACGGAGAGTGCTGCCCCGAAGGCGATGGGAGGCAAAGAGTGCCTGTCTGGTCCAAGCACCGAGCAACGTCGAGCTTACGCTCAACTTTGACGCAGCCACCATCTGCGTCCAATGGGTCCTCGGACACGGAAAACGTGGGGTTGAGTGCGAAGAAACTCGGCCAAACCCCACGAGGCGATGTCCACCCGCCGCCCGGATCCCGAGGCACCGGAAGAGGCGGAGGTGTTGCGCGCAATAACATCCAGCAGACCCTCCCGCCTCTGAGCGGTTGCGCTCAATGCGGAGAAGGACCTCGGCCATGGTCGGAGGAGGCGAGCTCCTCATCAAACAGTCGCGACCACGGCGCTCGAGTACCTCCACCATCTGCTTTAAGAAACTTAGGTTAGAAACCAAAGCACTAACATTAGAAGTTGATGAAAGCGAGCGACTAACGATTAGGGAATGAGACATCACCCTAACCGAAAGCCAAAACAGCAAGTAATAACTTTAAATGCTTCCAAAGAAGTTCAAAAACAGCAAGGAAACTCCAAACCAAGCTCAACTTCTCAATGCCATTATCCCGTATTGAATGAGCGAGTAATAGTGTGAGAAGATAAAAATTCCAGCTCACTACAACCAGCCTAACACTACTCAAGAACAAGGTTAAGGCGATAAAAATAACGTTAGATACTTAGCTAACTAGTATCACATCTTACCCTTTTTATTCCCACAAGTTTTACTTGATTAACCTCTCCTTTTCTACCCAGTTAGAACCTTTGAGCTGCTGTCAGGAAATTGAATGATCGCTGTCCAGTTTTGCATCCAAGCCTCCTAATTGAAATCTTCAACCGGAGCTTCAAAACCTTGTAGAGGGCGGCTAACATTTCAATTTGCCAAGCTCATTGGTCCCAAAACCCAATGTCGATAATGACTATCTTTTGAGAGAAGGAAAGGGAAAACACTTTTTTAAAACTCAAATTAGAGCAAGGCAGAGAAGAAAGCTAAGATAGGTAAGGAATAAAATCAGAGAACTTACTTAAGCTTTCACAAATCATTTGACCCTTTGAAAATAAGGTTTTCAAAATATCCTAAGGAGGATCAAGCTTGGTTACTACGGTCGGAATGGCTCGATACCAACTTTGTGAGGACCCGGTTTATTAGAACATGTACTGTTTAACCATCCACTTGGTCCTAACGGTACAAATCAAATAAACCAAGCCTCGAGATATGTATACTTCCCAAATGCAGATACACACCCGCTACAAAATCATGCATCAATTCCATTCATACACATAGAGCGAAGCAAAAGCAACAAGCGAAAGACATAGATAATATAAAGAGAGTTATTACAAAGAGAGGCCGACCGGCCAAAATTCAAAAGATAAGTAAATACAAAGCGGAAGCAAAATGGCCATAAGATGGCGATAAACAAAAGCCAATCGGTGTGCCTTTACCCACAAGGCAACCAACCGGACCGCCAAGCTAATCGTCCCAAGCAGCGTCGCAACCACAACTCACAAAAGTGAGGCCCTTGGGGCTCACCTTCTTCCTCTGCAACAATTAATATTAAGCAAGCGATGAGTACAAAACTTGTTTTTGTACTTAAAACAACGTGTGAGATAACGAACTATAATTAACTACATGCAAGCTTTATTTAAGTGGATGAGGCTTTGGACTTATTTTCAGTAAAGCAAGTTTTCATTTACAATAAGGTAATAGATTCAAAGCAAGTTTGTAATTAACTTTTATTGCTCAAATAAAGAGAGACAACAATAACATAGATAGAGACAACACCAACCTAGAAGTGACTAACCCATAGTCACCACAACAATAGCATGAAGTACCCCTTCATACCACCCATGTCAAGTTTAAGTTTTTAAAAGGTTGTAGTCTAGTTCTTGTGGGAAATAACCAGCGTGTCCATAACCTAGGGCGAGGCTATTCGAATAGTTTTAACCTGCGGGGTGTACCAATGTACCCACATGATAGACCGCCTTTCCACCAGCCACGGTTAGCACACTTCCTTTGGTATGCGGGCATGGCTAAGTCTAACAAGGCGCTTTCCAATGGGCGATGCTAATTAAGAGCCGCAACCCACGGGAGAAAGACACATTAAACAGCCTAACCGGTGCGCTAATGCTCCTCCAACACCACAAACACACACACACGGAACACACCCACCGACCAGCTCATAATTAACACCTCCCAAAGTACTTAGTCAGAGAGGTTCCATATCCCCTCGTGTGGTTATACGCACTAATTGCTTGGATCAATGGCACAAGTAACTCGGTCCTTAGGGACTTAGGCACCATTCGATCACACCCAACAGATCACCCAAATACCATTGTGCCCAAGCCAAGATATAATTTTTGTTTTCAGTTTTGATTTGCAAAATGGTAAAACACAAGGGTTGGACATAATGGAATAATATAAGTATTTGTGTGATCAAGATCACCGACTAAGTCGATGATCGCCCAATACTACCGATACTAGGCATGGCTAAGCAATATTTATTCGAAATCTACTAAGTGACAAGAGCTCATCCAACGAACTCTAATCACAGCAAATAACCTAGGCTTAGGTAGTAGAGGATATTGATTTACCTACAGATTATGCAACTAGGGATTAACTAATCAATTTAACACCCAAATAGCAATGCATACATAAAGTTTAAACAAAGTATTAGACTTTAAAAGTAATGGGATTGAATGGGAAATGATCAAACTGCTTGCACCTTGCTGTTGCTCAATTTGTTGCGGAGGGTCGTTCTGGGGTTACCGCAAATGTCGAATCCTAAGCGAAAGAGCGAAAACAACCAATAAGACGAGCAACACTTAAACAAAAGAGCAAGCAAAAATTATCCAAATGCGACGAAATTTATACACAAGGTAGAATATGGATATACCTAGACATAGGAACTGGAAAAACTTAATTCGGATTTGTGGTGCAAAAGATATTCTTTAAAAACCTATTTTCGGCCATAATTAGCACTGTAGCAAAAATATTTTCTAGAAGGATTTTGAAACTGAAATTTTAGGGTAGCTACCTACTGGTATAGTGATAACCCATATAAAATTTCAGGTCATTTGGAGTTATATTGAAAGAGTTATGGTTTTTCTAAATTGTTTAGGGTATTAAACTAAAATATGATCCTTATGATTTTTAAAAACAGTAAAATTTGTGAAACCAATTTTCCTAGCAAACACACTATCAGTGGAAGCTAATACAATTGGATTCATACAAAAATCAGCTATAGATAAAAGATATGCATTTTACAAGTTTGCTAAAAGTTCTGAAAACAGTATTAAGTTCACTTGCTTATTATTTTTGAAAATGGTTTTCCAGATTTGATCATGGTCTGCAATTATTTTTCTATTTAAGTGCAAGTTATAAGGAAGCTAACAAAATTGGAATCATCTAATTTGGATCTAAGATGACAAAGATATGAAAATGACAAGACCCTAATGTGACACTGATTTCTGGACTTAGCACTTTCGGGACTTCACCAACACCTAGCGATGTGGGCGAACCGAACCATCGATCTCGGATCGGGCGTTCCGGTTGAACCGCGCTAACGCGTTTGAGCAGCGTGCGTGAGCGTAACGAGAGGCGTGGACCGTCGATCTCAAGATGGGCGGCTCACAAACAACGTGACACGATGCATAGCACAAATCTAACGAAAATCGACCGCAGATCTAGGGATAGACGGCGCTGCGGGCCACGTTGCGCCGCAGCGCTGGCGCGTCGACGCGAGCCCGATGGCTTCACCGGCAAAACGCCGGCGACCAACGGCGACGGCGGCGCGGTGAATGCGAAAATGGGTGCGCAATAGCATTGCGCACCCTCGGTACCACCACACCGCGGTGGTGGACGAGCGGCGGCGGCGGCGGCGCGGAAAAGTGACAACGGCGACACGCAGCAAAGAGCTCCGCGGTCCATTCAAGCGGTGCACGAGCATCTAGGGGCTACCAGGAGCTACGGCGCGACGCGAGGTGCGAGGCGGTCGGGCGACTCCGTGGCGGCTCGCGGCGGATCCGAGGAAGACGGCGTGGAGCGGGCGGCTGAGCAAAACCAACCACACCGCGTCCTCAAGATGGATTCCAAGCGACTCGAGGATGCTGCGAGCAAGGAATCGGAGGGAGGAGGACTCACCGCTACCGGAGACGAAGAAAGGTGCTCGCGGCCGATTTGGGAAAATCCAAAATCTCGGCGCTCCGTTGAAGCAACTTTGAAATGGAGTGGGGTTAAGCACCACCGGGGAGGGAAGCAACAGAGCAAGAAGGGCGCCAAGAACCAGCTGGAGCACCGTCGGCAGGGCTCCAAGCTCGGCAATGGCGGAAATGGGCGCTGGTGTTGTATGGACCCACTCAAGCTTAGAGGGTGCAAGAGAGAGCTGCGGGGAGAGAAAGGAAGCCAGCGGAGGTGACCAGGGGCTTAAGTAGGCACGAGGGCACGAGCGCCGTTGCTTCACCTCGGGTTCTCTCTGCCGCGCGATCGCCGTGGCGGCGGAGGCGGTGAGACGAGGACTAAGCGGGCGGTGGGTGAGCGGGCATTAAATGCGGAGACCCGTTGGCGAGGGCGCGGAGTGGGCGGCGCCGCACACCCACGCTCGCTCGCCATCGGCGACCTCGCGCGGCGGCGAGAGGAGGACGACGACGCCTGGCCGTCCGGTCGCATCAAGGCGAGGGCGCGACCGCGTTGGAACGCATCGGCGAATGTCGACCGCCCGTCGAAATCCAGCGGCCGCGAATCCTGAGGCAACGGAGTTGTCAGAATGCCTACGAATGAGAGCCGTTCGATGGGGATCCAACGGCCCATAGCGTGCGCTTTCGATCGATCGCGCGGTGCGATTAGTTGGCTCGGTCGAGTCAAGTGACTCGAGCGAGCGACTCGCACCCGAGGAACAGAGTAGACCAGATAGGATTTGATTTTTGAAGCTGAAACTTTGGGGATTTAATTGAAGTATCAAATCAACTCCAAATTTTATGAAATTTTAACTGGAGCTTCCTGACTTAAGGATTAACCTTCCATAAAATTTCCAGAGATTTTGGAGCACTGAAATTTTCTCAAGAAATTCCAGAAGGTTATTTCAAAGGTTTGACCAATGTTTGACTTGCCTCTAAAATATTTCAAATAATTTCCAAAAATTATGGAATAATTCAGAGGTGCCACCAAGCAACCTTGGAACCCAGGAAAATTATTTCCAAGTGTTTAACACCAGATTTGACCAAGGAGGTTGTTGACTTGATAATAAATGAGGGTTTTGATTTTGAATTTCCCAAAATTCCTTTACAAGAATTTCAGAAAAGTTCAAGAGTGAAAGGATGAAAGAAAAAGTTTTAATTTACCCTCATTTTATTACATTTGAAACACAAGCCAAATTGGGGATGTTACAATTCGGGTCCACCAGAATCTCTAACGAAGGTCCTGATACATCTTGGTAGCCCCGAGATGGATAGACAAAGGAGAATCATGGGCTTCGCGGAGAATCAAATCCCGCAATTCCGTGACCTTAGGAACCACAAGACGCTACCCAAACCACACAACGCCATGCTCATCCTCTGAAAAGCACTTGGCTATCCCATCCTTGATGCTCTGCTTGATCTGGCTCACCCCAGCATCTGCCTGCTGTGCCGCCTTGATTTGGTCCACCAAGGTTGGTTGCACAACCAAGGTAGCGAGAGAACTGTGCTCGATCAGACCCAAATTAAGGCGCTGAAATTCTAAAATAAGAGCAGGCTGCTGCTCTTGGAGCATCAACATGTTGCAATACACCTTCCGACTGAGTGCATCCGCAACGACATTGGCCTTGCCCAGATGGTACTGAATACCCATGTCATAATCCTTGATCAATTCCAACCATCTTCTTTGCCTGAGGTTCAGATCTGGCTGGGTGAACAAGTACTTCAAGCTCTTGTGGTCAGAATACACCTCACAGCGGTTACCAATCGGATAATGCCGCCAAATCTTGAGTGCATGGACCAAGCTGACTAACTCCAAGTCATGAGTAGGATAGTTGAGTTCATGAGGCCTCAAGCGCCTCGATGCATAGGCCACAACCTTGCCTTCTGCATAAGAACACACCAAGACCACGACGAGAAGCATCACAAAAGATATCAAAACTCTTGTGAATATCGGGAGAACAAGCACCGGTGAGGTCAACCGCTTCTTGAGTTCTGAAAACTCACATCACAAGCGATGGACCACTCAAACTTCTTGTCTTTCTTGAGCAATTCGGTCATAGGCTTACGCAATCTTGGAGAAATTCTCGATAAAGCGGCGATAGTAGCCACCAAACCAAGAAAACTCCGCACATCGGTGACCGACTTGGTGACCCCAAGATAGCACATCACTGACCTTGCTAGGATCCACAGCCACACCTCCTGCTGAAAGAACATGGCCCAAGAATGCCACTTCCTTCAACCATAACTCACACTTGCTGAATTTTGCATACAGCTGGTGCTCACGCAGCTTGCCCAACACAAGCTTAAGATGCTCAGCATGCTCTTCTTCGCTCTTGGAGTAGATAAGGATATCATCGATGAATACCACCACAAACCTATCCAAATACTCCATGAATATTGAATTCATAAGGTTCATGAATAAAGCAGGAGCATTAGTCAAACCAAATGACATGACGGTGTACTCGTAAAGACCATAACGAGTAGCAAAGGCCGTCTTTGGAATATCCTCGGCCCTGATCCTAACTTGATGATAGCCCAATCTCAAGTCAATCTTGGAGAACACCTGGGCTCCGGACAACTGATCAAAAAGGTCATCAATACGGGGCAAAGGATACTTGTTCTTTACCGTCACTTCATTAAGCGGACGGTAATCAACACACATGCGCAAGGTATTGTCCTTCTTCTTCACAAAGATAACTGGACAGCCCCAAGGAGATGAGCTAGGACGGATAAAACCCTTCTCTTGCAGCTCACCTAGTTCCTTCTTCAGCTCCTCCAACTCATTAGGAGGCATGCGTCTGGCCTCTTTGAAATAGGGCGATGCAGGCAGCAACTCTATCACGAACTCCAGTTCTCGAACAGGAGGCATCCCAGGCAAATCTTCAGGAAAGACATCCGCGAAGTCACACACAGTGGGGACATCGCGAATCTCCAATGCTGGCTTTGCTTCAAGGGCATAAAGATGGGGCTCTCGCAACTGCGGCGAAAACCCAACCTGTTCACCTGAAGGGCTGGTGAGGTAGATAATCTTCCTGGCACAATCGATTTGCCCCAAGTGTTGGGACAACCAATCCATGCCAAGAATCACATCCAGACGCGCCGAGTCGAGTAGGATAAGATTCGCCAAGAATCCCACTCCTTCGATGTGGATGGGGACGTCCCGGCATACTTGGTCAGTTCTCATTTCCGAACCCGGAGAGCGAATGAGTAGTGGAACCCCCAAAGGAACACAGTGAAGTCCACAATCAACAGCAAACGACCTCGAAATAAAAGAATGCGAGGCCCCAGAGTCAAATAAAACTGTAGCAGGACGTAAATTGACAAGAAGCGTACCCAACACCACGTCGGGCGCCTCTGTGCCTCCTCACCGAGATATGGTTGACTCGGCCGCTCCCAAGCCCGGGTCTTACGGTCGTGGGTGACCACTCCTTGCTGTGTCCTCCATTAGGACGAGGGGCTCCCAGTCTTCTTAGGACAACTACTCACGTAGTAACCCTTGTTGTGGCAGTAGAAGCAGGTGACGTCGGCCGCGGGGTTGCGGGGAGCAACCTGCTGCTGGATCGCAGGCGCACGTGATTGAGTCACGGCCTACGGAGGACGTGGAGCTGGTGCCGAAGGCCTCGGCGGTGGTGACGCCAAAGAACGGACCACCGGTGCGAGCCCAACTTCGGGACGAACGAGGCGGCTGTGCGACACCGGGCCTCCCACTTGCGCTTGCGGGACTCGCCAGCGCTCTCGCCTTGTGCTCGCGGCGATGGCCTTGTCCACCAAGGTGCGGAAGTCGAAGTCCACAATAGAGAGCTTGTCCCGAAGCTCCTCGAGACAAGCCCTCCATGAACTTCTCTGCTTGGCCTCATCGGTGGCCACCTCGGCGAGGCGTACCTCGCGAGATGGTTGAACTCATGGAGGTACCCAATCCGCACTTGCGCTCTTGTTTGGCGCAAGGAACTCCTTCTTCTTGACTTCATCGGTAGGCGGGGACATGGGCGGACGGAAAGTCGACGGAACTCCTCCCACGAGACCACGTGTCCGCGGGCTGCATGGCGAGGAAGTTCTCCCACCATGAGCGCCGCACCCTCCACCGATGGGATGCGAAAAGTGCCCGCTCTCTCCTCGGCATCGAGCAACGTTGAGCTTCCAACCAACGAGCAGCGGCCGTCGTCTGCGTCCAAGGGATCCTCGGGCCGGGAGAAGGTGGGAGGCTGCGTGCGAAGGAACTCCGCAAGTCCCCACGAGATCGGTGACCACCTCCGGATCCAGAGGCACCAGAGGGAGTGGAGGTGTTCCTGGCGATAACCTCCAACACCCTGCGGTCCTCCGAACGATTGCGTTCGATTTGCATGAGGACTACCGCCATGGTCGGAGGAGGGGGAGGAAGCTCCTCATCGGGACTACCCGGCTGATTTCGGCCACTACGGGTCCCACCAGCCATCCTGTTTCATCCAGATAAGTTAGATACAGTTCGAGACCCAAGAGCACGGAAATCCAAACTTAATTAAAATGACCAAAGAATAGCCACAAGAGAACATAAGGCCATAAGTCACAGAATCAACTTCCCGAAACGACTAACCCGTATGGAAGAATGAGTAATCGTTTGAGAAGACCCAAAATTTCAGAACTAACTTCCAGCTCAAAACAGTCCAAAATTCAAGGTATAACCACCTAATAGAGTAAAGGCATTAGCTAATCTCATATCACTTCTTACATTGTCATTCCCACAAGTCTTAGTTGAATTTACCTCTCATTTCCTACGTTAATTACTAACCACTAGCTAGCTGTCCAAATTTCATCCCCCAAGCTCTCATGGTTCTCCCAAAACCAAGTTAATCGATAGAGGCTAATTTTTGAAAGGAAGAGAGGAACAACTT
The DNA here is from genome assembly GCA_036346255.1 of Ampelocalamus luodianensis. Classification (NCBI taxonomy): domain Eukaryota; kingdom Viridiplantae; phylum Streptophyta; class Magnoliopsida; order Poales; family Poaceae; genus Ampelocalamus; species Ampelocalamus luodianensis. The sequence continues at coordinate 61,008,320 of CM070634.1, forward strand.
TTTCAAAACTTAAGTGAGAGTAAGGTGAGATGAGCAAGCTAAGATAGGTAAGGAGTAAAATTAGAGAACTTACTTAAGTTTTCATAAACTATTTGAAAGTAAGTTTTCAAAATATCCTAAAGGCGACCAAGCTAGGGGTTTCTACGGTCGAGATGGCTCGATACCAACTTTGTGAGGACCCGGAATATTTAACTAGTAACACTTAACCTCCAATTGGTTCTAGCGTTACTAATTAAAAATTCTAAGCCTCGATGGACATATGCTTCCCAGAATTGCAGCATATGCACATCATCACAAAATTACACATCATTTCCATACAACAAACATCACTAAGTTCAACAACGACATACATAAAGTAAAGTTATTACAAAAGAGCCGACCGGCCAAATATAACAATATACAAGAAAGACAGCGGAAGCAAAAGGTGCCATAAGATGGCTAGAACAAAAGTCGACCGGTTAGCCATACACCCACAAGGCAACCGACCGGGCCGCCAAGCTAGACGCCACGAAGACTACCATAGCACAGCTCACAAAAGTGAGACCCCTCAAGCTCACCTTCTTCCTCTGCAACAAGTACATTTATGCAAGATAACTGAGTACACAAAGGTACTCGCAAGACTGACGTGTGGAATAGCAGACCTGTTCATAAACTACATGCAAGCTTATTTAGGTGGAGGTTGTATGTCTCATTTTGCATAAAGCCAACTTTATTTGCAATAATGTAATACATTTAAAAGCAAGTTTACAATTACATTTTAAAGTTGAAGGTAACAGCGAAAATAATGATAAATACAAGTAACCACCTAGAAGTGACTATCCCAATAGCCACCACAACATAGCACGAATCCCTGATTCGTACCACCCATCAAGTTTTAATTAAAAAGGTTGTAGTCTAACTCTTGAAAGCTTACCCAAGCGTGTCCATAACCTAGGACGAGGCTATTCGAATAGTTTTAACCCTGCAGGGGTGTACCAATGTACCCACACTTCAGACCGCCTTTAAGCCACAAGGCAAACTTCCGATGGTATGCCGGCAAGGCTAAGTCCTACGAGACGCTTTCCAATATTGGGCATTGACTACGAGCCGCTCGTATGGATAGAAACCCATACGCTTACATTGCCAGCCGAAAGACAAGTACCCGTTACGGGGGGAAGCCTTTCGGACTCTACAATGCTCCCAACACCATCCCTCCTGCAACTCCCTACGACCCGAAGCCAATACACTCCAAAGTACTAAGTCAAGAGAGGTCCCATACCCTCTAGTGTGGTTAGCACGCACAAATTGCTCGGATAACAGGTACTCACAAGATGTTCGGTCCTTAATTGACTCGGGCACCATTCCAGTCACACCCGAAAATCACACCATCTTACCATTGTGCCCAAGTCTAAATCATTTTGTTTTTTTTTTCAGTTTTAGTTTTCATAAGTAGACATGGCACAAGGTGGAAATCATAAATCATAATAAGTTTTATATGATCAAGGTTATCGACAAGTCGATAACCGCCCATTTCTACCGGAAGCTAAGCATGGCTAAGCAATCAATTCGCAAACTACTAAGCGACAAGAGCTCATCCACGAACTCTAAATCACAGCCATAACCTAGGCTCATGGTAGTAAAGGATGATCATTTGCTTAAGGAAATGCATCTACTAGGCCAACTATCGACAATAGTTAAAACAAGATAGCAATGCATACATAGAAGTTGTAAACAACATAAATACTTAAAATACTGGGATTAACATGATCAAACTGCTTGCCTTGCTGGATTTGTTCTTGCTGCAGAGGGGAGTGCTCAGGTTCAAAGTTTTCTTCGGAACCTAACGCGAAAAGGCGATAAAAACCGATAAGAACGAAGAACACCAAAAGGAACTCAACAACAAAACACATACAAATCCAATGAAATTTCTACAGAAGCTAGAGGTTGATTTTAGACAATTTTAGAAACAAGAATCACTTCATTTGGACTAAGCATGAAAAAGATATGCCCTAAACAATTTTGCTCAGCCTGAAAAATCCTAATTAAATTAATTAGGGTTACTCTTCATGGCAAAAATTTCCAGAATGATCTAAGGTCTGAAATTTTTATGGTAGGTAGATAATAGTATCCTAACAACAGCAAAATTGAGTTTGCACAAATTGGAGTTCTAATGAATTAGTTGTGATTTTTCTAAGCTCTAAATCTAGCATATATCACTTTTCAGGAACATGAATAAAGACAAAGCCTAGTTCATATTAAAGCATGTCTATAGATAAATTTTACCAGGTTGAGTTTGCTCAGTTTGGAATTACAGAGAATAAGTTATGCATTTTACAAATTTTCCATGAATTTCTTGACATCATTTTTCACTAAACAAAATCATGTAGTTAAATCATTTTCTGCTATATGACCGGGCCTAATTTCATTCTCAGATTAAAGTTCATACTAGAACAAAGCTACAACAACTGGAATCATTCAAAAAGGAATTAAAATGACAAAGTTATGCACTTTTGAAGTTTGAAACATAAAAAGACTTAGAACATTTGAGCACTCGGGAGGTCCAAACGAAGTGAACGAAAAGGAGAGGTCGTGGGCCGTTAGATCAAGATCTGACGGCTACGAGCCTCGAAGCACAGCGCACACAAGACCTCCTCCCGCACTGGGGATGTCTGGACCGTTGAGATTAGATCCAACGGCCACGACCAGTGCATGCACAGCGCACGCAATGGAGGTCCACGCGCCTAACAGAGGTCGTGACCGTCAGATCAAGATCTGGCGGTCCCGAGCACTAGGGGAGGTCCTAAGGGTAAACCTACGGAGGGAGGTCTGGACGGCTAAGATCTCACGGAGGAGGTCTTCAACGGTCTAGATCCCCAGGGGGAGGTCTTTAACGGACACGATCCAGTGAGGGAGGTCTTGGGCGATCAAGATCAAACGAGGGAGGTCCTGATCGGCCGGGATTCAACCGAGGAGGTCTTGGACGGCCAAGATCTACTCGGGGAGGTCCTAAGTGACAGGGTTTTAACGGGAGGAGATCTGGACGACTCAGATAAGGCCTAGGGAGGTCCTGAACGGTCCAGATCGAGGCGGAGGGAGGTCTGAGCGCTAAGGATTTTACAAAATGAGATCTAACGCTCAGATCTAAACCGGAGAGGTTGTGAACAGTCAGGATTGAGCCTAAGAGGTCTGAGCGGGGGTTTTCTTGGAAAAAGGCCAGGGGTGGCTTTTTACAAAGAGGACCCCGAGGGTGGTGTTTGCAAAAATGACCAAGGGGAGGTCTTTTGCAAAGAGGACCTCGGTGGAGGTCCAGGGGGTGGTTTTGGCAAAATGACCCAGAGGAGGTCCTTTTGCGCAGGAGTGGTCCTAGCGGCTAGGATTTAACCGAGGTGGTCTTAGACGGTTAGGATCAACCCAAGGGGAGGTCCAAGCGCGCAAGATTTTACACAGAGCCAGATCTAACGGCTAAGAGCTAATCCCAGGAGGTTTTTAAAGGCCGAGATAGAACTAGGGAGGTCCTAGGACTTAGAAATTACACGGAAAACCCTTCTACGGTACAGATCTAACTAGGGGTGGTCTTAAACGGCTAAGATCCAACGATGGGGAGGTCCTGACACTAGAGTTTTCCAAGAAATGAATCTAAAGCCTAGATCTAATCCCGGGGAAGTCATCGACGGCCAAGAACAACCCGAGGAGGTTCGAGGACTTGTCGAAAATCCGACAAAGTACAGAGCACCGCGCTGAGATCGTCGGCACGTCGCCGACGACCAAGACCACGGCGGCGGGGACCAAGGCCTCCAAAACGAAGCTAATACTATTGCGAACCTATCGGAGGCATTCTCAACGGTGGAGCTGGCTTAGAACGCCGGCGAGCCAGAGAGGAGCGGAGGGTGGTTTTCGGCAAAATCCGAAAACAGCAAAAAGCTCCACCCCGAGCTAACCTAGCAAATCCTTAAGCACTAAAGGAATAAAGAGAACTCACCAGGACACCGAGTAGGTTCAGAGGAGGTCGGAGAAGAGCTATCGGCGGAGCAGTTTGCCGGAGGCGGAGAAGACGATACCGACAAGGTGCTCGGAGCTGCTAGAGATAAAAAGAATGATGAGCATAGGATCGCGATGGTCCAGAGGTGGATCAGGACCAAGGGATTTGGATGGAGATTCTCACCGGAGTTGGAGACGATGAAATCCTCTTTTTGCCGCCAAGATCCCAACTTGAAATTTAAGGAGTTCCTATGAACGGAAACCAAAATCAAGTTAGGGGAATCGATCGGAGGCACGAGGGCTCCAAGGAATAAGAAAATATTCGGATTAGAACCACTGGAGCACCCAATCACCGAAGGAGCTCACAAGGCATCAATGGCGGAAGGAGTGCTCGCGGTGGTTGGACTCAACCACAGCACAAACGAGCTGGGTTGATCAGGAGTGGAAGGGGAAAAAAACAGAGGAGGGACCTGGGGCTTTTGAAACTAGCGAGCACAAAACAAAGAAAGGGGGCCCCCACAGTGAGCTACGGTGAGCTCGGCCGTGCTAAAACTAGGGCCAATGAAGTAGGGCAGCGCGGAGCACGGCTTTTGGCCGAAAGTGCCGCCACACCGCTACTGTCCTGACAACACGCGAGGACGCGGGATGTGACAGCGCCATACCGCAGAGTGGCCGCGTGCGGCGCGAGGAAGAAGACAGAGAGGAGGAAGAAGAAGAACAATGGCGATCCCGACCGTTTAAGATTCATTTGGACGGTCGAGATCGTCCCACGTCTTCAGAGTTTCAAACAACTAGAGGAGCTCATGAGCGTTGGATTTCAATCCAACAGCTCAGAGCGACGATTGGGATTGGAGGGTCCGAACGTTCACGCGAACGAGGATCGCACGATCGATAACCAACAGTTGAGATTGATCACGTGTTTTAAAAGTGGTTCGGGTGCGGTTAGTTGGCCGAGTCGAGTCGAGTGGCCCGAGCCCGAGTCGGACTCGAACCCATGTCTGGCTCGAACCAGAGTTTGGATTTTAGAGTTTTTGATTGAGCTGAACTTTAGGGAAATGTTTGAGCTAGCAAAACAACTTTAAAAATTCTGAAATTTTTACAGGAGTTTGCCAGCTAAAGGATTGACCTTGCATAAAATTTTCAGAGGTTTTGGTGCTGTGGGTTTTCCTCCAAAAATTTAACAAGGTGCTGGTTCACAGATTGACCAGATTTTAAATTGGGTTGACTTGCCTCCAATCTCATTCAAACAATTTCTAAAAATTGTGAAATTTTTCAGAGGGGTTACACAGCAACCCAGGAATTTAGGAAAATTATTTCCAGGAGATTGACACAAGATGGAACAAGAATGTTTTTGAAGGATCAAGATTTGAATAAACAGACTTGTGACTTTGTATTTCCATAATTCTTGTACAAGAATTGTCAAGCACACAAAGGAAATACATGATGTAAGAAAAAGTTTTAATTTCTACTCATTTTCTTACATTTGAAACACAAGCCCAAAATTGGGATGTTACAGTTCTTTTTGGCTCTCTGGCTATAAATGAACCGCAAGCTTCTCCCTTAAGCTTATTTAGACACTCTTTTGCAACTCTTGTTCCTCTCCCTGCTCTTGTGCTCAAAACTTCTGAGAAGCTTTGCCACCATTGCCGGACCTTGGAGCTCTCCGACGAACTCTGAGCTCTAGTGGTCCAAATTGCAATCTTGGCATACCATTTTGTTGTTCTAGTCACCTCAAGCCTCCCCTAACTCGTTTTGTTTAAACCTTCACAGAGGTTGACAATTTGGGAGCTTGCTTTTCGTTGCTGGGATTGTCGTCTTCCTCAACTCCAGCGAGCATCACCGTCACCGGAGCTTTTGCGGCCATCCCTAGACCTCCTCCATTCCCAGGTTAGTACCTTAGTGTTGGAAATCTTGTTCTGGTAGACCGCGTTAGTTTTTCGATTTTGCCGTATTTGGTCTCCAGCGGTCGTCGCTGGCTAGCTGCCGGTAGGAGGCGTTTTAGCTGTAGTTCTTGGCACCTTTAGGTTCCCCTCGCTATTTAGAACCTAGCCGTGCCCTTGGTTCTCGCCGGTGTCGTCCACTTCGCCGGCGGTGAGCTAAAACCTAAACTCATGTTTTTGTCACACCTTACTCGGACAAGTCCTATAGCCTGATGATTAGCATATATGATGTCCTAAGGCTAATCATCAACGTTAAATGTTGTTCTTGTCGGCAAGCTGTGGGTGTGGTTAAGTCCCTAACCTCTTAGGTTAAATCGTGACCGTTAAAGACCTCCTTAGATCTAATCTGGACCCTTAGGAGCACTCTCTGTGTTTCCGCAAAAAGACCTCCCTTGGTCATTTTGCAAAAACCACCCCGAACCACCCCTCGAGGTCCTCTTTGCAAAAGACCACCCCTGGCCTTTTGTAAAGAAAACCTTTAAAACCACCCTTTGGGTCCTCTTTGTAAAAGACCACCATCTGGTCTTTTGTAAAGAAAACCTCAGGACCTCCTCGTGTTAATCCTAGCCGTTGGGACCTCTTTCAGTTCGATCTTGACCGTTAAGATCTCCTCCTGTGGAAATCTTAGCTGTTAGGACCTCCCTCGATCACATCTTAGTCGTCCAGGACCTCCCCCTGGAGATCTTGACCGTCTAAGACCTCCTCCGTTAAATCCTTAGTTTTAGGACCTCCCATCAGTTCTAGACCGCTATATCTAGATATAACGGGCTGGACCCCCTCAGCATATTTGGAGCTCTATTGTTTAGTTTCTCTTTTGTCGTTCATCGCTAGATCTACGGCTCAGATCTGGTGAACATTCGAACCTCCGAATGCGATCCTAATCTAAGTCGTTCCTTTTGAAATCTATGGCCCAGACTTAGTGGGGCAATCAGAAGTCCGAACATTCCATCTCCCGTGGGCCATTGCATCTAAATCCATCGGTGGAGTCTTTGGCAGTTAAGAGCTCCTCGGTAAATTTTAGCCGTCAAAGACCTCCCTCTTCAGATCTCACCGTTCAGACCTCCTCTCTTAGATCTCCACCTTAAGGACCTCCTTGTTAGATCTGGACCATCAAGTCTTGATCTAACGGTTAAGACCTCCTCTAGACGCGATGAGGTCTTTTCGCATAGGTGCTCGTGAAGGCCTTTGCACCTGTGCTCGTGAGCCGTGCGATTTCAAATCAACGGCCCACGACCTCCCCAGTTTGAGTTGGTTTTCAAGAATAAGTCCCGAAAGCTTTTATTTGCAATTTATTAATTGTTTTGAACTTCAAAAATGCATATCTTTCTCTTTGTAACTCCAAATTAAACAAACTAAAGTTCATTAAGTTCCTCTGTTAGAATACTTCAACCTAGCATAGGTTTTAAGGTAGTATTTAACTCTGAGATTAATCATACTCTAGATTTATAACTTAGAAAAATCATAATAAATTCATTTTAACTCCAAATACAGTAGACTCAATTTTGCTAACCTTAGAATACTAGTATCTACCTACCATAAAAATTTCAAGTTCCAGATCTTTCTAAAAATTTATGCCATAAACAGTAACAGATAGTAATTAATTTCGAATTTTCCAACATACTGAAAATGTTTTGGCCATATCTTTTACATCCTTACTCCAAATTAAATGATTCTTGTTCCTAAATTTGTCTAAAATCATGCTCTTCCTACTGTGTAAGTTTCGTGTGTTTTGGAACACTTTGGCTTTTGAGTTTCTTTCGGTGTTCTTCGTTCTTATTTGGATTTGCTTGCCTTTTCGATAGGATCCGACGATTGTGTTGAGTTGGAGAGTGATCCTCTGCAGCAACCAAGCGAACCGCAGGAAGGCAAGCAGTGTAACATCATTTGATCATATTGCTCCTACTACTTTTAAATTCTAATATCTTGTTTGTAAAACCTAAGTATGCATGCTTCTTTGTGTCAAGATTAATTTTATCGATTAGAGGTAATTAATCATATTGCATTGTTGCCCTGAAATTGTTCACCCCTGCCACTACCTTAGGAATATTATCCTCACTGGTGAATTAGAGCCCGGTGAATGATTTAGGGTCTTTACTTGTCTTTGTGATATGATGCTTAGCCATGCTTAGATACCGGTAGAATTGGGTGGTTATCGACTTATGTCGATGACCTTGATCACACAAAACTTGTTATTACTTATGATCCATACCTGGTTCTTTGTTTATTTGTGTAAACCAAAACTAAAAACAAAATGGTTTGGACGTGGGCGAACTTTGGTTTGTCATGGTGGGTGCACGGGTTAAACGTGCACGGGGAGTTGTGGTTCATCAGGCTTCCCCAGGTTGAGGATGCCGCCCATGTCATATAAGGACCGAGTTACTTGCGCCATTGATCTAAGAAATTTTACGTGCTAACCACACTAGAGATATATGGGACCTCTCTTGACTAAGTACTTTGGGGGTGTTAATTAATGAGTCGCGTGGTGGGTTGCATATAGGATGTATGCAACATGGACATGTTTGTAGGGAGGGGAGCATCCGTAGCGGCTGGAGCCATGGGCCGATGTCTCCTACTCTACGTATGCATTCTTGTGATCCATATTTGGCTAGCAGATCACAAAGGGTTAACCCCCATACGTGCGGCTCTTAATTAATGCCACCCATTGGAAATGTCTCGTAGGACTTAGCCGTGCCGGCATACCGAAGGAAGTGTGCTGAATCTAGTGGCAAAAAGGTGGTCTGAAGTGTGGGTACATTGGTACACCCCTGCAGGGTTTTTGATCTATTCGAATAGCCTCGTCCTAGGTTATGGACATGCTTGGTTATTTCCCGCAAGAACTAGACTACAACCTTTTAAATTAAAACTTGATGTGGGTGGTACGAGTGGGTAACTCGTGCTATTGTTGTGATGTCCATTGGGTTGGTCATCTCTAGGATGTCTTTATGTTATTACTTATCATCTCATTGTTATTTATGCAAATAAAATTCAGATTGTCAAAATTGCCTTCAAACTATTATCTATTGCAAATAAAACTTACTTTATGCTGAAAATTAACATTGAGCCTTCTCCTTTGATTAAATCCTGCATGTAGTAGTAACTAGGTTTGTTACCCGTAAGTCTTGCGAGTACATTTTTGTACTCATTTGCTTTGCTCGTTGTGTGTTGCAGAGGAAGAAGGTGAGCCCCTAGGGCCTCATTTTTGTGAGTTGTGCTGTGGTAGTGTTTGGGACGACTAGCTTGGCGGCCCGGTCGGATTGCCTTGTGGGTGTAGGTAAACCGGTTGGCTTTTGTCTTAGCCATCTTATGGCATTTTGCTTCCGCTGTCTTTCTAACTCTTTTAGCTTGTGCTTGGCCGGTTGGCCTCTCTTTTGTAATAACTATTATGTATGTCTTTTGCTTGTAAAGTTAAGCTTTGGTTCTGTGTGTTGTATGGAATTGATGCAATATTTTGTAAAAGGATGTGTACATTGCAATTCTGGGAAGTATACATTTTTCCGAGGCGCGGTGTATTTTGTTTGTGATGCTAGAGTCAGTGTATGACTAAGCATTACAAGCTAAATAAACCGGGGTCTCACAAAGTTTGGTATATCAGAGCCATACCGACCGTAGAAACCCCTAGCTTGGTCGTCTTTAGGATAATTTGAAAAACTTATTTTCGAAGTGTCAAATGGTTTATGAAAGCTTAAGTAAGTTCTCAGATTTTACTCCGTACCTATCTTGGCTTTCTTCTCTTATCTTGCTCTAGTTTGAGTTTTAAAAATTGTTTTCCTCTCATCCTCTTCTAAAAGATGGTCATTATCGTTTAATTTGGGTTTTGATAACCAATGAGTTTAGCAAATTGAAGTGTTGGCTGCCCTTCTACAAGGTTTTGAAGCTTCTGGAGTTGAAAATTTCGACTAGGAGCTTGGATGCAAAATCTGGACAGCAAGCCTGCAATTTCCGGACAATAAGCTCAAAGGTTCTAATAGGGTAGAAAATGAGAGGATAACTCAACTAAAACTTGTGGGAATAAAAGGGTAAAAAGTGATATTAGTTGGCGAAGTATCTGACCCCATTATTTCTGGTTTTGCCCTGCTATTTAGCCATGTTAGAATTGGAGTGCATGCTGAAATTATCTCCCTAATCGATTGCTCGTTTTTACCAATACGAGTTAGTCGTATCAGGGAGTTGGTTTTGTGACTTGAGACCTTGTGCTGATTTTGCGTTATTTTTGAGCATTTTGAATTCATTTCTTAGTGAGTATTGTTTCCTTTGCCTTAAGTTTTCGGGTTTGGCCCTTATATGTCTTAGTATCTATCCCCACCCCAACTTTCAGCAGAATTCCCTAGTCCTCGGCTTTTCTTTCACGTCCTTTAACTTCTAGTCTTCAGGTCCGTGTTAAGCCATCTCTTCGTAGCAGGATGTCTAGACACCCAAAGAAGTGACCGGGTCGACAAGTCGGTGGGATGAAGATCTCCCTAGCTCCAATCGCATGCGGACCGCCTCACAGCGCCTCTGCTCGCAATCAGAAGGATTTTGGTCCCATTGCCACGAGGAACGACAATTACCTCCTTTTTGCTTTAGCTATGGTGAAGAGAGCCATGTCGCTGAAGGTTGCGAACTAGGGAAGGTCAAGGTCTGCCAGCGCTGTGGTGAGGAGGGAGACTACAGCAACAAGTGTACTACAGCTTGTCCAAATTGCGGTAAAGACCACTTGCCAGGGAATTGTTCGACTGCTAAATTCACTTGTTTCCTCTGCGAGGGAAGCGATCACTATCCCAAGGATTAAACAGCAGGTGCCCGAGCACTAGAGGACTATTGCAGAAGTACCTGGGCACAGAGGAGGTCCGAAAGAGGTCAGAGGAGTTCTGGCGGCGGAGACCGCGCCAGAATTGAGGACGACAACAGGGACCAAAGGTTCTGAGCAACAAGAAAGAAAAAGGATGGTAAGGACAACCTCAACAGGTCCCAAAAATGGTCCCTGAGCACTGAATCAAAAGGAGATGGCCCTTACCGGAGCTGGGGACGAGGAAGACCACCTTCGACCGTAATCCGTGCAAACTCGAAATTGGGCGAGCCCTGCGAAGGTGAACCAAAATGGAGTTCGGAAAAAGTTTTACAACGAACAGAGGTCCACACGGAAGTGAAATGCAGGGCAAAAGGACCACTGGAGCACCGAGGTCCACAATGGAGCTTCACCGCCAACAATGGTGGATTTGGAGATTCTTGAGTTTGGAGGTGAAGTGAGTGGCCTAGATGCTAAGAGAAACGCTAAGAAAGGAAACAAGGAGGAGCTTGAGGGCTATTTAAAGCCAGTGAGCAACGGTCACAACTGGAATAGGAGCTCCATGGTGAGCTTCGGCCGCAAGGACCTGAAGTGATGGGAGCAGCTGGGAGGAAGACTTTGAGTGCGAAGGGGTCGGCCACAATTAATGCTAGGTCAGAGGGTGGTTGAGATGATGCACAGGACAAGACCGAGCGCAGCAACACTCTCTGCCATGGCGCATGCTCGTACGGGCGCGAGGAGGAAGAAGAAGAACAGAAGAAGAGGTCGTGACGGTTGGATCTGGGATGGACAGCTGGGATTAAAAGAGACCTCCGGAGGTTCGAAAATGGCATAGGAGGTCTGGGGCGTCGGATCGAGATCCAACGGCTGAAACACACGCGCCCAAGATCGAGCCCAAGTGCGGTTCGGGGACTTGGCTCGACCAAGTCAAGTGGTCGGGTCTGACTCGACCCTGAGCTCGAGTCTGACTCAGACCTAGGGTTTAAATTTGAAACTGAACTTTGGGGAAATTAAGGTAGCAAACTAACTCCAAAAATTCTGAAATTTTTACAGGAGCTTGCTAACTTTAGGGTTGACCTTGTATAAATTTTTTAGAGGTTTTTATGTAGTGCATTTTCCTCCAAAGATTCTGCAAGGTTCTAAGCTAGGGCTTGACCCAAGGTCAAACTGGTTCGACTGACCTCTTAAAATATTCAAATAATTTCTAAAAATTGTGAAAATTTTTAGAGGGGTCACACATTAACCCTAGAACTTAGGAAAATATTTCGAAGGGATGATCCCAAGGTTAAACAAGAAAGTTTTTAAAGGGTCAAGATTTAGGTCAAAAGAGGCTTGTGGTTTTGTATTTCCATAGTTCCTTTGCAAGAATTTTCAAAACATACATGAAACACAAGATGTAAGAAAAGTTTTAATTTCTACTCATTTTCTTACATTTGAAATACAAACCAATATTTGGGATGTTACAAATATCCCTCCTTACAAGAATCTCCTCCCGATATTTCGTTCACTCGGAGAGGAAAGACGGGTAGTCCGCACGAAGACGATCTTCCCGCTCCCAAGTTGCCTCATCCTCGGAATGATTCGACCACTGAACTTTAAGAAACTTGATGACACGATTCCTTGTTCTTCACTTAGATTCTTCAAGAATACGAACATGATGCTCGCGGTAGGTCAAATCTTCTTGCACATCGAGATTTTCCAACGGTGTTTCCTCAGTTGGAACACGGAGGCATTTCTTCAAATGGGACACATGGAACACATCATACACCCCCACAAGTGCAGCTGGCAACTCCAACCTGTAGGCAACAGCTCCCACCTTCTCGATGTATACATTTTTCCGAGGCACGGTATATTTTTTTGTGATGCTAGAGTCAATGGAAGACTAAGCATAACTGTAACAGCCCCAAAATTAGGATTTGTATTTTAATATATAAAAGTATGAAAATTTAAAAACTTTTGGTTGTATCTCTTGATCATGCTCATGGTTTCCAAAATCTTGTGCTCAATTTTAAAATTTTGAAGATTTTATTAAAAGTTTGTGTTGAAATTTTAAACTTTTAAACTTAAAATTCCATTTCTATTTGAAATCCAGAAAAATGTGTGAATAAAAGTTTACAAAAATAATTTAATCAAATACTAGATTATTTATCTTGAATTATCATTATTTTTACCAAATTTTTAGAAGTGATTTTCGCTTCACCAAAATTCAAATCAAATCCCTAATGCAGTTTTGAAAATAAATTAATTCTGACAAATTTTAAAATACAAAGTGTTTGAAATTATTTTTCCTAAGTCTTAGATGATTCTTAGAATGCTCACAAAAATTTTCAGAATTTTTGGAATTTTATTTCTATTCCAAACTGCTAGGTCAAATTTAGTTGTTTTCGGTCAAATCTAAGTCCAAAATTAAAACCTAACCCGAGCCCGCACTGTTCCTCCGACCGGACCCGAGTCAAACCCTGACCGCACCTAAACTTTTCCGGCTTGGTCCGACCGAAACCGCTCGCACCGAGTCACTCTCCCTCTCACTTACTTTCGGGCCCCACCCGTCAGGAGCTCTTCTCCACGTCTTCGCCGAGCGCTCTCGCCCGCGCGCCAGCGCATCGCCGCCTCCCCGCATGTGCGCCAGCTCGCCGGTCACCTCGCCGACTACGCGCCTCACCTCGCAGCCTCCGCCTCCTCCTACCATGGCCCGGCCGAGAGCTCCCCTTCTCGGTTTTCTTCTTCCCCCTCCTCGGTCCATCCTTCTCCACCAAGCACCGAATGCCATTCACCATGCCCGCGCCGCCTCCAAGCCCACCGGCCACTCCGGCGAACTCCGATGACCGCCAACCGCGTCACGACGTGTCCCACCTCCCCAGGAACCTAACCCCTCAATAAATTTCTGGTTTCATCCACTGTGGAGCTGCGCGCACCCGTTCTTCCTCGGCTCCGGCCGAAACCGCCTCCACCGCCGCCGCGCCTCCTCCAGCGAGCTCTAGCTCAATTCCTCCCTCTGTAAGCATCGTCTAGTATCCCTTGACGTTCTCCGATCACTCACTCGCGATGTCTTTCACTCCAGGTCGCCGCCGTCGGTAAAGCACCCGCGCCGCCGCATGCTCACGTCGCCAAGTCAACTCCGGCCATCTCAGCTTCCCCCGACAACATTGGTAGGTTCCCTGAGCTTCACTAGTGCTCGTGCGCGCGCTATATTTTCCCCAACTGCACCCGACGCCGTCGCCCCCTTTTCACCCTCACGGCCGGCCGCCGTGCTCCGTCGCTGCGCCGCCACAGTACTCCTCCGGCCACCCCGCGACCACCCATGGCTTCCTTGACGCCCCGGCGACCCATTTTTGTCATCGCCACCACCTCCGCACCACTCCCCTCGCCGGCGATTTGCCACCCCAAATTTCAGCCCGAGCTCCCTTTCTGTTCTTCGTTTGTGCCTTCCTCTGTCTCACTGACCGTGGGCCCCGTCCTCTTAATCCAAGCCATTCACTGCTAATCAACTAAGTGGATATATGTTGGTCACTTCCAATGGGTTAGTAAATTGGTAGATGAGTTTTGGAAATGAGTTTAATCCTCAAGCTAGTTTCACTGCTTTTGTCAATGAACCAAAATCATGTATTGGTGAAATGCATTGCAGAGAAGAGGTTTGAATTGAACTTGTAAAGAAGTTTAGCATTTCAGTTCATAAATTATTTGCTGCTATAGGTTGTCTAAATGGTAAACTGAAGTTTCTCAGTTTTGTCCAATTGTCTTGTAGAGTTCAGTTCTATTAGAAGTTCTGGACAGAAAAGGGAATCTGAAGCTAATGAAAGCTGTCATAGGCTGATAACCTTGCTTGGCCTAGTAGTTAGAAAGATGTGGAATCTATTAACCTTTTTAACACTTGAGCTATCTGAAGTAGTAAATCTGAAAATTATAATTTTAGTGAATATAACTAATAGTTCTTAGTGTAAGGCATGTCCTTATTGTAGGTTACCTGAGCAGTAAATTGAAGATTTTCAGTGTTAAGTTAATAACTCTGTTATTGTAGTAGTTAGCTTAGGGACATTAAGAGGTTAGTAGTTTATAAATAATAAATTGGCAGATTATGTTCTAAGACAATAACAGTTAATGGGCAAATCAATTGGTTAAAGTGACAATTAAGTGAAGGGGTAGGCTAGAATAGTTAAGTAGGTAACTAGAGCCCAACTGCAGATAATAGATGTGCACACAATCACCATCAAAGTCTGCCGAAATAGGAAAACATATAAGATGATTGATTTTAACTGTATGATTATCGTGGAAAATAAGTAAGTTTGGCAAAAGAGCAATCAGAAGAAATCCTATCTAATTTTAATAATCTCCGAATATGCTAATTTGTTGTTCCTAAATTCATATTCTATCTTCGGTGTTATTGTTTTTGGTTACTGTTGGCGTTCTGGTGTTTATTTGCTGTTTTTCGCTTTGGCAGTTTTTATCGCTAGATGACGTTGATTATCGAGAGTGATCCTCTGCAGCAAGTCGAATATCTCAAACAAAGCAAAGGCAAGCAGTTTGATCATGATAATCCCAGTACTTTAAATTCTAATATTTTGTTTCAGCTGTATGTATGCATTGCTTAATTTGTGTTAAAATGGATTAGTTAAATCCGTAGCTGCATATCCTGTAGACAAATATTGATCTCTACTACCTGAGCCTAGGTTATTTGCTGTGATTAGAGATCGCTGGATGATTTCTTGTCACTTAGTAGATACGATTTCAGCTGCTTAGACATGCTTAGTATCGGTAGAATCAAGCGTTATCGACTTTAGTCGGAACCTTGATCACACAAAATTTACTACAACTTTATGTTTCAAATTTTGCTATGCTTACTTGCAAAACTAAAACCAAAAACAAAAATGATTTAGACGCGCACAATGGTAAGATTGGTGTGATCTGTTGGGTGTGATGGAAAGGTGCCCGTCAATTAAGGACCGAACATCTTGTGAGTTTCGTTATCCAGCATTTCGCGTGCTAACCACACTAGAGGGTATGGGACCTCTCTTGACCTAGTACTTTGGCGTGTATTGGTCCCGGTCGCAGGAGGTCGCAGGAGGGACGGAGGTGGGAGCATGGTAGTTGTCCGAAAAGCTTTATCCTGAGTGGGTAGTTGTCTTTTCGGCTTTACCATGTAAGCGTATGGGTTTCTATCCATACGAGCGGCTCGGTTGATACACAATATTGGAAACAGTCTCGTAGGACTTAGTCTGCCTGCATACCTTCTAAGTGTGCTTTGGCTTAAAGGCGATCTGAGGTGTGGGTACAGTGGTACACCCCTGCAGGTTTAAAACTATTCGAATAGCCTCGTCCTAGGTGATGGACACGCTTGGGTAAGCTTTTCAAGAGTTAGACTACAACCTTTTAAATTAAAACTTGAAGGGTGGTACGAACTGGGATTCGTATATGTTGTGGTGACTATTGGGATAGTCACTTCCAGTGGTTACTTGTATCTATCTTTATTTAGTCTGTATTTCAACATTAAAAATGAATTGCAAACTTGCCTTCAAATCAGATTACATTATTGCAAAAGAAAATTGGCTTTATGCAAATGAAACATATGGCCTCCACCAAATAAGCCTGCATGTAGCATATGAACAGGTCTGCTAGTTCACACGTCAGTCTTGCGGGTACAAAGACAATCTTTGTACTCAGATGCTTTGCTTAATGTTTTTGTTGCAGAGGAAGAAGGTGAGCCCCAAGGGCTTTCCCTTTTGTGAGCTGTGCTGCGGGTTTGACGACTAGCTTGGCGGCCCGGTTGGTTGCCTTGTGGGTAAAGGCACACTAATTGGCTCTTTTATTTATCGCCATCTTATGGCTTTTGCTTCCGCTGTGTAGTTTGTTAATTATCTTGTAAGTTCTATCTGTTGTATATTTTGAAGTTTTGTTATTATAATCTCTCGTGTATGGAATTGATGCTTGATTTTGTAACGGGGTGTGTATACTGCATTCCTGGGAAGTATACATATCCTGAGGCTGGGTTTATTTGAATTGTGATGCTAGGGTCAATGTAAGGCTAAGCATTACAAGTCAAATAAACCGGGGTCCTCACAAAGTTGGTATCAGAGCTGTACTGATCGTAGAAACCCCAAGCTTGGTCGTCTTTAGGATATTTTGAAAAACTTATTTTCAAAATATCATATGGTTTATGAAAACTTAAGTAAGTTCTCAAATTTTTCTCCTTACCTATCTTAGCCTGCTCATCTTGTCTTATTCTTGTTGAGTTTTCGAAAAAGTTGTTCCCCTCTCTTCTCCTTTCAAAGTTAGTTGGTTATCGGTTAAATTTGGTTTGGGGAATAATGATGTTTGAAAATATGAAGTATTGGTCGTTATTTAGTGAAGAGTTGAAGCACTCATCTCGAAGCTCGGATCCAAAGTCTGGACAGCAAGCACAAGTTTCGGAATGCGAGCACTTAGTTCGTCGTTAGGATTAAAAATGAGATGTTAAATCAACTAAAACTCATGGGATTAAAAGGGTAAGATGTGATATTAGATGGCTAGTGCCCAATGCACCCTTATATGGTTTTTGCCATGCCTTTTAGATGCGTTAGAACTTGAGTTGTGTTCTAAAATGTTATCATCCTAAACGATTGCTCGTTCGTTCAATACGAGTTAGTCGTACCGGGAAGCAAGTCTTTTGCTTTGTGGTTTTGCGCTGGTCTTATGCTTTCATACAAATATTTGCAGTTCATTTCTTACTTATTATGTGTTTGCAATCGGGTTAGGGTAATGTCTGTTTCTCCTAAACGATGCCTTATTGCGATATTAGGATTAAATTAGGGTTTATTCTTAGAATATATACGCCTAATGATATTACTTAGCTTGTAGACGCTAGATTTTGTAACCACTTGCTCTCTTTGTTCCAAATAGTTGCACATCGCCTACTGGACGGCGTGTATAGCAACTATGTCTAACCTTTGGAGTAGTTAGTACATGTTAGAATTTAATTGCATACCCATTTCCATTCCTCGCTTTATGCCCATTCTTTCCTCAACTTATCTTTCATGTACCGAAATATTTAAGGGGGGTAGAAGATACCTCAAAATACTTGTTAGGCATCTTGATTTCTATACTTTGATCATGCATATAGTTTCTAAATTAAATCAAGCATGTCATGTTAACCAAGTTGCATAAAACAAGAAGCATGCAAGCATGCATGTGAGTATTTGCATTTCGGTAGAAGCATGTAAGCATGCATGTGAGCATTTGCACTCTCACTAAACCCAAAATTTAAAATTTAAAATTTGCCTTAGGACTAATTTGCACACATGTATCCCCTCGTGCATTCATCCTGTGCATTTCCTTTCCCAGCCAAGCCAATAGAACCAGATAAGTGAGGTTAAGTCAGACCACCTTAAAACTTTGCTTGCCTTCTCTTTTCTCAGACCAATCTCGGTATTGATACTAGATTACCATCTAACCGATCTTTCGTTTCTATCGATCGATGCCTTTTTCGGTCGACTGAGTGGAGCCAAGTCTTTCGTACTACCAGAAGACGACGTGAAGCGTGATGTCAAATTATCTTCGAATCAAGAAAGGAAAGGTTAAACAAAGCAATGGAAAGGAAAATGTGACAGCAACGTCAGGATACTGCATCATGATATTCCAGCACTATCTCTGAAGGAAATCAAGACAACAGATGGTGCATTTCGTTTAGATTTGAAAAGAACCACTTAGGAAACACTTATCAGAAAGACATTAGAAATCCTTTAACGAAGCTTCCCACTTTAAGAACCTAAAACTTCTGAAGAACCTATCCGGCTTCGGAGTTGAGTTCG
Organism: Ampelocalamus luodianensis; assembly: GCA_036346255.1. Taxonomy (NCBI): domain Eukaryota; kingdom Viridiplantae; phylum Streptophyta; class Magnoliopsida; order Poales; family Poaceae; genus Ampelocalamus; species Ampelocalamus luodianensis. Next base: position 61,026,763 of record CM070634.1, read on the forward strand.
GTTTGAGTCGAAATCCGAAAAGCGACCTCGTGACCAAACCCACCTAGGCTGCCACACTTTGCTCCGACTTAGAACTACCTAATCTCGGACGAGATTCTGTTTAAGGGGGGTAGATTTGTAACAGCCCCAAAATTAGGATTTGTATTTTAATATATAAAAGTATGAAAATTTAAAAACTTTTGGTTGTATCTCTTGATCATGCTCATGGTTTCCAAAATCTTGTGCTCAATTTTAAAATTTTGAAGATTTTATTAAAAGTTTGTGTTGAAATTTTAAACTTTTAAACTTAAAATTCCATTTCTATTTGAAATCCAGAAAAATGTGTGAATAAAAGTTTACAAAAATAATTTAATCAAATACTAGATTATTTATCTTGAATTATCATTATTTTTACCAAATTTTTAGAAGTGATTTTCGCTTCACCAAAATTCAAATCAAATCCCTAATGCGTTTTGAAAATAAATTAATTCTGACAAATTTTAAAATACAAAGTGTTTGAAATTATTTTTCCTAAGTCTTAGATGATTCTTAGAATGCTCACAAAATTTTCAGAATTTTTGGAATTTTATTTCTATTCCAAACTGCTAGGTCAAATTTAGTTGTTTTCGGTCAAATCTAAGTCCAAAATTAAAACCTAACCCGAGCCCGCATCTGTTCCTCCGACCGACCCGAGTCAAACCTCGACCGCACCTAAACTTTTCCGGCTTGGTCCGACCGAAACCGCTCGCACCGAGTCACTCTCCCTCTCACTTACTTTCGGGCCCCACCCGTCAGGAGCTCTTCTCCACGCTTCGCGAAGCGCTCGCCGCAAGGCCAACAAGATCGCCGCCTCCCCGCATGTGCGCCAGCTCGCCGGTCACCTCGCCGACTACGCGCCTCACCTCGCAGCCTCCGCCTCCTCCTACAAAGGCCCGGCCGAGAGCTCCCCTTCTCGGTTTTCTTCTTCCCCCTCCTCGGTCCATCCTTCTCCACCAAGCACCGAATGCCATTCACCATGCCCGCGCCGCCTCCAAGCCCACCGGCCACTCCGGCGAACTCCGATGACCGCCAACCGCGTCACGACGTGTCCCACCTCCCCAGGAACCTAACCCCTCAATAAATTTCTGGTTTCATCCACTGTGGAGCTGCGCGCACCCGTTCTTCCTCGGCTCCGGCCGAAACCGCCTCCACCGCCGCCGCGCCTCCTCCAGCGAGCTCTAGCTCAATTCCTCCCTCTGTAAGCATCGTCTAGTATCCCTTGACGTTCTCCGATCACTCACTCGCGATGTCTTTCACTCCAGGTCGCCGCCGTCGGTAAAGCACCCGCGCCGCCGCATGCTCACGTCGCCAAGTCAACTCCGGCCATCTCAGCTTCCCCCGACAACATTGGTAGGTTCCCTGAGCTTCACTAGTGCTCGTGCGCGCTATATTTTCCCCAATCGCACCCGACGCCGCCGCCTTTTTTCACCTCACGGCCGCCGCCGTGCCGTCGCCGCCGCGCCGCCACGTACTCCTCCGCCACCCGCGACCACCCATGGCTTCCTTGACGCCCGGCGACCCATTTTTGTCATCGCCACCACCTCCGCACCACTCCTCGCCGCGATTTGCCACCCCAAATTTCAGCCCGAGCTCCTTTCTCGTTCTTCGTTTGTGCCTTCCTCTGCCTCACCGACCGTGGGCCCCGTCCTCTTAATCCAAGCCATTCACGCTAATCAACTAAGTGGATATATGTTGGTCACTTCAATGGGTTAGTAAATTGGTAGATGAGTTTTGGAAATGAGTTTAATCCTCGGCTAGTTTCACTGCTTTTGTCAATGAACCAAAATCATGTATTGGTGAAATGCATTGGCAGAGAAGAGGTTTGAATTGAACTTGTAAAGAAGTTTAGCATTTCAGTTCATAAATTATTTGTCACGTAGGTTGTCTAAATGGTAAACCAAGTTTCTCGCTTTGTCCAATTGTCTTGTAGAGTTCGGTTCTATTAGAAGTTCGACGAAAAGGGAATCAAGCTAATGAAAGTCACATAGGTCGATAACCTTGCTTGGCCTAGTAGTTAGAAAGATGTGGAATCTATTAACCTTTTAACACTTGAGCTATCCAAGTAGTAAATCTGAAAATTATAATTTTAGTGAATATAACTAATAGTTCTTAGTGTAAGGCATGTCCTTATTGTAGGTTACCTGAGCAGTAAATTGAAGATTTTCAGTGTTAAGTTAATAACTCTGTTATTGTAGTAGTTAGCTTAGGGACATTAAGAGGTTAGTAGTTTATAAATAATAAATTGGCGATTATGTTCTAAGACAATAACAGCTTAATGGGCAAATCAATTGGTTAAAGTGACAATTAAGTGAAGGGTAGGCTAGAATAGTTAAGTAGGTAACTAGAGCCCAATGCAGATAATAGATGTGCACACAATCACCATCAAAGTCTGCCGAAATAGGAAAACATATAAGATGATTGATTTTAACTGTATGATTATCGTGGAAAATAAGTAAGTTTGGCAAAAGAGCAATCAGAAGAAATCCTATCTAATTTTAATAATCTCCGAATATGCTAATTTGTTGTTCCTAAATTCATATTCTATCTTCGGTGTTATTGTTTTTGGTTACTGTTGGCGTTCTGGTGTTTATTTGCTGTTTTTCGCTTTGGCAGTTTTTATCGCTAGATGACGTTGATTATCGAGAGTGATCCTCTGCAGCAAGTCGAATATCTCAAACAAAGCAAAGGCAAGCAGTTTGATCATGATAATCCCAGTACTTTAAATTCTAATATTTTGTTTCAGCTGTATGTATGCATTGCTTAATTTGTGTTAAAATGGATTAGTTAAATCCGTAGCTGCATATCCTGTAGACAAATATTGATCTCTACTACCTGAGCCTAGGTTATTTGCTGTGATTAGAGATCGCTGGATGATTTCTTGTCACTTAGTAGATACGATTTCAGCTGCTTAGACATGCTTAGTATCGGTAGAATCAAGCGTTATCGACTTTAGTCGGTAACCTTGATCACACAAAATTTACTACAACTTTATGTTTCAGATTTTGCTATGCTTACTTGCAAAACTAAAACCAAAAACAAAAATGATTTAGACGCGGCACAATGGTAAGATTGGTGTGATCATTTGGTGTGATCGAAAGGTGCCCGGTCAATTAAGGACCGAACATCTTGTGAGTTTACATTATCCAGCATTTCAAGTGCTAACCACACTAGAGGGTATGGGACCTCTCTTGACCTAGTACTTTGGCGTGTATTGGTCCCGGGTCGCAGGAGGTCGCAGGAGGGACGGAGGTGGGAGCATGGTAGTTGTCCGAAAAGCTTTATCCTGAGTGGGTAGTTGTCTTTTCGGCTTTACCATGTAAGCGTATGGGTTTCTATCCATACGAGCGGCTCGGGGTTGATACACAATATTGGAAACAGTCTCGTAGGACTTAGTCGTGCTGCATACCTTCTAAGTGTGCTTTGGCTTAAAGGCGATGCGAGGTGTGGGTACAGTGGTACACCTGCGCAGGTTTAAAACTATTCGAATAGCCTCGTCCTAGGTGATGGACACGCTTGGGTAAGCTTTTCAAGAGTTAGACTACAACCTTTTAAATTAAAACTTGAAGGGTGGTACGAATCTGGGGATTCGTGCTATGTTGTGGTGACTATTGGGATAGTCACTTCCAGGTGGTTACTTGTATCTATCTTTATTTAGCTGTATTTCAACATTAAAAATGAATTGCAAACTTGCCTTCAAACTGTATTACATTATTGCAAAAGAAAATTGGCTTTATGCAAATGAAACATATGGCCTCCACCAAATAAGCCTGCATGTAGCATATGAACAGGTCTGCTAGTTCACACGTCAGTCTTGCGGGTACAAAGACAATCTTTGTACTCAGATGCTTTGCTTAATGTTTTTGTTGCAGAGGAAGAAGGTGAGCCCCAAGGGCTTTCCCTTTTGTGAGTCTTTGCGGGTTTGACGACTAGCTTGGCGGCCCGGTTGGTTGCCTTGTGGGTAAAGGCACACTAATTGGCTCTTTTATTTATCGCCATCTTATGGCTTTTGCTTCCGCTGTGTAGTTTGTTAATTATCTTGTAAGTTCTATCTGTTGTATATTTTGAAGTTTTGTTATTATAATCTCTCGTGTATGGAATTGATGCTTGATTTTGTAACGGGGTGTGTATACTGCATTCCTGGGAAGTATACATATCCTGAGGCTGGGTTTATTTGAATTGTGATGCTAGGGTCAATGTAAGGCTAAGCATTACAAGTCAAATAAACCGGGGTCCTCACAATAACAAGCTAAATAAACTGAGGTCTCACAAAGCTTGGTATCAGAGCCATACCGACCGTAGAAACCCCTAGCTTGGTCGTCTTTAGGATATTTTGAAAAACTTAGTTTCAAAATATCAAATGGTTTATGAAAACTTAAGTAAGTTCTCAGATTTTACTCCTTACCTATCTTAGATTGCTCATCTCACCTTACTCTTGATTGAGTTTAAAAAGTTGTTTTCCTCTTTTCCTTTCAAAAGGTAGTCGTTATCGTTTAAATTGGGTTTTTGGGAACCAACGAGTTTGGCAAATTGAAGTGTTGGCTGCCCTTTTACAAGGTTTTGAAGCTTGTAGAATGGTAAATTTCGGCTAGGAGCTTGGATGCAAAATCTGGACAACGAGCGTCAATTTCCGGACAGCAAACTCAAAGGTTCTAAATAGGGTAGAAAATGAGAGGATAACTCAACTAAAACTTGTGGGACTAAAAGGGTAAGAAGTGATATTAGTTGGCTAAGTATCTAACACCCCTTATTAGTGATTTTACCCTGCTATTTAGTCATGTTAGAACTTGAGCTGCGTGCTGAAATTTGTCTTCCTAGCCGATTGCTCGTTCTTTCAATACAAGTTAGTCGTGTCGGGAAGTTGGCTTTAAGTCTTGAGGTCTCTCGTTGTTTGTTGAGCCTTTTTGTAAGCTTTTAAAGTTCATTTCCTTGATGTTTTGTGGTTTTCGTTTAGGGTGATGTCCCATTTCCTTAGTCCTTGGCTTTTCTTTCGCGTCCTTCAGCTTCTAGTCTTCAGGGTGCGTTGCTAATCCATCCTTTCAGCTTTGGAGGCACCTGACGTTGTGTTGGGTACGCTTCTTGTCAACTCTTGTCTTGCTACTGTTTTGTTTGGATCAGGAGCATCAGCCCACCCTTTTTGAAAGAATTCCAGTCGCTCAACTTGGAAGTGGTTGAGCATGGCTTTCTCATTGCCTTGCTTGTGCAACCAACCTTGGTGGATCGGATCAAGTCCGCTCAGTAATCGTTTGACTTGAGTGGCACCTTTCCTTCTCTATACATCCAAGGGCATCACATACCTGTTATTGCCTCTAACTTCCGTGGCCTAAATGGCCATAATCCCTCTAAGAAACTAGCTATGGAGGGATGACTCAGTATAGCTAGTTATGAGGCCGAGGTTTCGTTTGTTAGTGGAGTAACCAGACAAATTGCTCCACCAACTTTGAACGGCCACGGTCCCTCTAAGAAGTTGGCTACGGAGGGATGACTCTGCATAGCTAGTTAACAGGCTGAGATCCCATTGTTGGCGGAATTAACCAGACAAATTGCTCTGGAATTAACGAGACAAACCGCTCAACCAACTAACAACGGCCATGCACCACCACCCATAGCATCAAGAAAGATCTCTTAGTCTGTCAATCCTTGTTATATCTAGACCTGGTAAGTTTCCCTGTGTCAACTAAAGTGGCACGTTTTCTACCAGTCAGAACCAAGATTCATACCGGTCCCGTGGCTGAGCTTTCTGTCCCAAGGATCGTGAGCTTGCATGATATACCGAAGACGATCGTCTCAGATCGTGGTTCCCTTTTCACCTCCCAGTTTTGGCATAGTTTGCAAAAGGCTATGGGAACTCGTCTTTCTTTCAGCGCAACATATCGTCCTCAAACCGATGGCCAAACGGAACGAGTCAACGAAGTCTTGGAAGACATGCTCCGTGCTTGTGTTCGGACTACCCATCTTTCCTTTCCGAGTGAGCCAAATCTTGGGACAAGATTTTTGTAAAGGGGGGAGGTTTTGTAACAGCCCAAATGTGGGTTTGTGTTTCAAATGTAAGAAAATGAGCTTTTTTTTAATTATTGTAAAGGAATTGTGGGAAATCAAAAACCGAAACCTCCAAATTGACTAAAGTCATAAACTCCTTATTGAAAATCTTGTGTTCAACTCTTTGGAAACAGTTGTCCTTAGTCCTAGGCAGGTGGGGTAACTCCTCTGAAAAATTTCCCAAGTGTTAGCAAAATTTAACAGACAGTCAAACCACTTTGACGCTTGGTCAAAAGCCTAGGTCAGCACATTGAGAAACTTCTGGAGAAAAATGGTCAGCATAAAAACCTCTGGAAATTTTATACAAGGTCCATCTCAAAGTCAGCAAGCTCCTATAAAAAATTCAAAAATTTTGGAGTTAGTTGCTACCTCTAAAAATTCCTCAAAGTTTTTAGCTCAATTTCAAACCTTAAGTCAACCTCCTAGAGCACCTCGGGCTCCGTCCTTGGGCGCGATCACTATCCGCCGTTGGATCCCCTGCCTACCACTGAAGATCTACGGGAGCTCTTCAAAGACCTCTGTGTCTTTGTAAAAGACCTCCCTCTCGTTCGGACCACCCTTGGTCACGACCACCGCGTGTCTTTTTGTAAAAGACCACCCTCCCAGACCTCCCCTTAGACCACCCTTGGTATCTTTGCAAAGACCACCCTAGGTCATTTGCAAAGACCTCATCTTAGACCTCCTCCAAGACCTCCTTAAAGACCACCTCAGACCACCTTTGGTGCTTTTGCAAAGACCACCCCGTTGGTCTTTTGCAAAGACAACCCTCCAAGACCTCCTCGAACGACCACCTCTGTTAGCACTTGGGTGATCGTGGGTCGTCCAGATCTCGATCTGTGCCTCAGATTGATGAGGATATCCCTACTAGTTATGAGGTTATTCGTGAAGCAGGAGCTAAACTTCTCAAACAACAGGTGCATTTGTTTCTTAATGAATTTCCTTTTGTTGCCAATGAGAATTGGTTACTACCTAAAGCAATACTTGGTGCATTCTCAGGTTTGACAAATTTAAAGACTTTGGAACCGAGAGGGAGGAGAGGGAGGCCGGGAACAAATTCATGGAGGAGAAACACATGCGGCCAACAAGGGAGAAGAAACCCATGTGGCCAACGAGAGGGAACGTGCTCTCAGGATAAAACCCTAGCACATGCGGGCGGTCAAGAAAGACATATGGTGACATGGCAACAAGGGTTACTGATACGGGGGAGGCCCGATCTTCTCAGTGAGGAACCGTGGATAGTTGATGCGAAGTAGACGATGTCGCTAGCTGAACACTCGCGCCAATGCACGAACCCTCAACTCTTCGAAATACGCCCAAACACACCGGGTAGTTGTTCGTCACGAGACCACGAACGATTTAACGCCAAGTCCCCAATTCCCAATGGAACGACGCTTGACCTTGGATTGCGAGAATAAAACAAATGGATCGCCTAATTCTCTCTCAAAGTCCTCGCATGAACTCGTGTCGAAAGAACAAGCAATAGCTATGTTTCAATCTTATGCATAAACCGGTCTACCTCTATGGTGCGCCATGGGGGTTTATATAGCCTCCCACGCAAGCACAAAACTCGGATGAACAAGAATCGAGTGCTACAGATAATCCGAGTCCGACACCGCCATTCGCTTACTCTGATAATTCGAGTCCGACATCGCTCACATGAGCGAGAATCCGATTCAAAAAATGTCCTACTTTAATTTGGAAATTTAAACTAGTCTCCTCTCGGTTTCCCTTGTATTGTGAGCTTTCCTTCTCTTAGCTTGCGCGAATTTGTTCGATGCACTTGATGCTTCTTTTATGCCAATGTAACCCTTGTTGCCATGTCACCATATGTCTTTCTTGACCGCCGCATGTGCTAGGGTTTTATCCTCGAGAGCACGTTCCTCTCGTTGGCCACATGGGTTTCTTCTCCTTGTTGGCCGCATATGTTTCTCCTCCATGAATTTGTTCCCGGCCTCCCTCTCCTCCCTCTCGGTTCCAAAGTCTTTAAATTTGTCAAACCTGAGAATGCACCAAGTATTGCTTTAGGTAGTAACCAATTCTCATTGGCAACAAAAGGAAATTCATTAAGAAACAAATGCACCTGTTGTTTGAGAAGTTTAGCTCCTGCTTCACGAATAACCTCATAACTAGTAGGGATATCCTCATCACAGATTTCCTGGAACGTTAGGACCTCCGAACACTTCTTTGAATCGTGGCCCTCTGTTTCAAATCCTACTAGCAAGACCTCCCCAACTCGGCCTCAACACTTAACCTAACCGTTATGTTCTTTGACCAGTCCACCCAGGCTCTTTCGTTGACTGGTGGGACCTCTCTGAGCCTGGTCATCATCGTTTTCGCACGCATGTGTGTGTGCCAGAGCCATGGCAATGTGGAGCAGTGCCTTGCATTTCATGTCCTTGTCAACGGCTCTTTGCTGCCAACCCTAAATGCATGTCAGTACCTTTGCCCTAAAAGTCCTCCTTCCACCTGCCTCCATCTTTTCAAGTGCACCCATGGTAGGAACTTTTGACTCGGGTAACACTTGCTCTCTCAGCTTTAAAGGTCCTAGAGCTCCTTCCATAGCTCTCTTTCAACACCACTTTGCAACCCTAGCTTCCCTCTCTGTTGCTTGAGCTCAAATACCCGAGAGCACCCTCTTCGCCATTGCTGGACCTTGGAGCTCCTCGAGGACATCCGGGCTCCAGTGCTTCAAATTGTAATTTTGGCATGTCAACTTGTTCACCTGGTCACCTTAAGCATTCCCTAACTTGTTTCGTTTGACCTTCACAGAGATTGTCAAACTTGGGGACTTGCTTTTTGTCGGCCACACTCACCCCGTTCTTCCTCAGTACCGGCGGTGGTCGTCGTCGCCAACTCCTCCTCGACCACCTCTGGACCTTCTCCATCCTCAGGTACCCTCCCATTAGTCCTTTAAGGCCTGGGCACCTACTTTTCAGAAAAATGCGAAGCTCCTTGTGTTTTTTGTGTTTAACCGTTTTGCTCATCGTCACCTCTCTCTGGCTCGCCGGCGTTCTGGGCCGTCACCGCCGTCGAGAGTAGGCCCGGTGGGTGCACGATGCTATTGTGAACCCATTGGTACCCTTGGTTCACGCCAGCGTGGTCCACATCGCCGGCGATGAGCTTTTCTTTACGCTCAGGCTTGTTGTTGTGCCTTACTCAGACAGCCACTGTAGCTCGATGATTGGCATTTAATAGCTGTCGGAATTGGCTCCCGTGTCGCTTACATGTGGGCCGTGTTTCCTAATATCGTACGCTAAACCACCTCCTTAACAACCCCCAGGACCTCCTAGTTTAGATCTCAACCGTTAATGATCTCTGGGAGGTTAGAACTTAGCCATAGGATCTCGCTCGCAAAACTTTAGTTGCCAGGACTTCCCCAAGCTTAATCCTAGCCGTTTAGGACCTCCTTGGCTGAAATCTGGACCGTTAGGATCACCCTTTGAGTTTCCGCAAAAGACCTCCCTCCGTAGACCTCCACCCTTCGAACCACCTCTAGTGTCGATCTTGAGCGTTAAGACCTCCCCCTGGGAGATCTTAGCCGTTAGGACCTTCCTCTCACGAGCTCCCCTTTTTCGTTTTCGAAAAGACCACCTCATGGCCTTTTTGCAAAAAACAACCCCAAGACCTCCCTCGGGGTCCTCTTTGCAAAAGACCACCCCTTGGTCTTTTGTAAAGAAAACATCAGGACCTCCTCCTCGTGGATATGTAAACCTTTAAGACCACCCCCCGGGTAGATCTTGACCGTTGAAGACCTCCCCATGGAGATCTGAGTCGTTCAAGATCTCCCCTCTGTTAGACATCATCCTTGAGGACCTCCCCTCAGTCCTGGACTGTTAGATCTAGATCTAACGGGCTAGACCTCCTCAGCGCGGTTGGAGCTCTATCATTCTGATCCTCTTTTGCCGTTCATCTCTAGATCTACGGCTCAAATCTCGTGAACATTCGGACCTCTGAATGTGATCTTGATCTAAGCCGTTCCTTTTGAGATCCATGGCCCAGATTTGGTGAGGCATTCGGGAAGTCCGAATGTGGACGCCTTGTGAGTGCGCACGCATGTGCGCTGTGCTCAGTGCGCGTGGGCCGCTGGATTTCGTATCAACGGCCCACGTTGTTCCACGTATTTTCCTTTTTGGTTAAGTTTGATTGTTTTTCGGTGAGCTTTTATTTGCCAACTGAAAATGGTTTTAAAACATCAAAAATTCATAACTATTAGCTCCATTTTAGATGATTCCAATTGTAGTAAATTTCTGATTAACTAAACATTAATCTAAAAATATGTTTAGGTACTGTTCTGTAGCAGAAAATGGTGTAGATTGTGTTAACTTGTTTTAACATTAAATATTGTCTAAAAATTCATTAAAACTTGTAAAATGCATAAGTTACTCTCTGCAAATCCAAACTGAGCAAACAAAATGTATTAGGTTCCTCTGTGATTATGCTTTAGTTTAGTGTAAGTCTTATGTGTATTCTTAAATCTAAAAGATGTAATACAATAGTTCCACAACTTAGAAAAATCATAAGTAATTTGTTTCAACTCCAAATGAAGTAAATTGAATTTTGCTAACCTTAGGATGTTAGTATCTACCTACCATAAAAATTTTAGGATCTAGATCTTTCTGGAAAATTGTGCCATGAACAGTACCCAAAATTAATTTAAGTTGAACTTCCAGGCTGAGAAAAATTGTTTAGGTCATAACTTTTGCATGTTTAGTCCAAATGAAATGATTCTTGTTTCTAAATTCATCTAAAATCATGCTCTACTTGCTGTATAAATTTCATGGATTTTGGATGAATTTGGATTTGGAGTCTTTTTCGATGTTCGTCGTTTTTATTGGATTTTCTCGTTCTTGCGATAGATTCCGAAGAAATTATTGTTTGCGTGAGCGATCCTCTGCAGCAAGAAAGTGATCTCCAACAAGGCAAGTAGATATAGCATCATTTGATCATATTGCTCCTATTACTTTTAAAGTGTAATATCTTGTTTGCAAAAACTAAGTATGCATGCTTATTGTGTCAAAGTTAATTTTTGTCGAATAGAGGTAGTTAATCCTAATGCATAGTTTCCCTGAAATGGTTCACCCCTGCCAAAAACCTAGAGTATTATCCTCACTAGTGAATTAGAGTCCGGTGAATGATTTATGGTCTTTTTATTGTGTTTACGATATGATGCTTAGCAATGCTTAGTTACCGATAGGAATGGGCGGTTATCGATTTAGTCGATGACCTTGATCACAAAACTTATTATTGTTTATGATCTATATCTTGTGCCTTGTTTATTTGTGAAAACTAAAACTGAAAACAAAATAATTTGGACTTGGGCACAATGGTAAGATGGTGTGCTTTTGGGTGTGAATGGTTGGTGCCCGAGTCAACAAGGACCGAACATCACTATCCAAGCATTTTTGCGTGCTGACCACACTAGAGGGAAATGGGACCTCTCTTGACTTAGTACTTTGGCGCGTGTTAGCTATGGGTCGTAGGAGGTCGCAGGAGGGATGGTGTTGGGTGCATGGTAGTTGTCCGAAAGCTTTACCCCGAGTGGGTAGTTGTCTTTCGGCTTTACCATGTAAGCGTATGAGTTTCTATCCATACGAGCAGCTCGTAGTTGATACACAATATTGGAAACGTCTCGTAGGATTTAGCCGTGCCGGCATACCTTTGGAAGTGTGCTTCATCTAGTGGCAAAAAGGCGACCTGAAGTGTTGGTACATTGGTACACCCCTGCAGGGTTTTGGATCTATTCGAATAGCCTCGTCCTAGGTTATGGACACGCTTGGGTAGGTTTTGCAAGAGTTAGATTACAACTTTTTAAATTAAAACTTGATGTGGGTGGTACGAATGGGTAACTCGTGCTATTGTTCTGATGGCTATTGGGTTAGTCATCTCTAGGATGTCTTTATGATTATTACTTATTGTCTCGTTGTTATTTATGCAAATAAAATTCAGATTGTTAAAACTGCCTTCAAACTATTACTTATTGCAAATAAAATCCGCTTTATGCTGAAAATTAACCTTGAGCCTTCTACTTTGATTAAAGCCTGCATGTAGTAGTATCTACGTTTGTTACTCGTAAGTCTTGCGAGTACATTTTTATACTCATTTGCATTACTTATTTGTTGCAAAGGAGGTTGATCCCCAAGGGATCGACTTTGGTGAGTTTTGCTGCGGTATGGATGACTAGCTTGGTGGCCCGCCGGGTTGTGATAGGGGCGGGGTGCCCAATTTTTCGATGAGATTGATAACTATCGATTTTAGTGGAGGTGACTCTCGTGATCCGACTACAACCATACGACGACGCTTGCGCCTTAACAATCGTTGAACCAACTCCGAGATGTTATTGACCATGCTAGAAGCACGATCAACCTGAACAAGAGGTTCAATTCCTGCGAGCAATCGAAGAACTAACAAGAATAAAATATAGGCAATCTAGTATTGTGAATAAGAATGTAGCGTAGATGGTATTGAAAATCAAAGGTGGGACCCCGAAGGCTATCTTGACAGGTGGTCGTCCGACATAACTAAAGAACAGAAGTTTGCACAATGGCTAAACCTAAACTCAACAAAATCCGAGTTCTAGCCAAGGGAACGGCGGCTCCTATATGGGAAGACGACCAGGGGTGGCGGCCAGGGAAGTGGACGCACGCCCCTAGGGTTACAAGGCCGATGGGCCCAAGAAGAGGTGGCGTAGCACCCTTTTTGACTCGAATAAAACAATAGACATGGATTGTTTTATTTATTGTGGCCAGTTCGGTTGGAATTTGAAGCTGAGGTTGGATCCATTAGAAAGTAGACTTGATAAGCTTTCAATGAAGTCCAAGAACGTCCCAAACGGAGTCCGTATGAAGAAGTTACGGCCATTTGAACTTAGTACTATCGCAGTAGTCCGAACTCGAATCCAGAAGAAGCCCAACTCAAACTCTTTCTTGGCTCGGACTCAAAGTGACGTGATGACCTCCATTATGCCTCCTATACTTGTCCATGACTCCACATACCTCTCCTTGGTCCTTTCCCATATTCCTAAGCACAATTAAATCACTTGCATTAGGTTACGATCTATTCTCAGTAATATATAAACCTATGAACAAATTCACCTGGTGATTAAGTTGGCGAGCACGAGCTCGATTAATTGGTCCTTGTAACATTTGTTGTGGATCAGCTGTGTGTGTAGGTGCGGTTGTATCCAAGTTAGGGATGTCCTCATCATCCTCCCCTTCTTGCATTTGAGTCGTCCTCGACTCAAGCTCATCCTCTGCTCCCAAGTATGGCTTCAAATCTGCAATGTTAAATATGGGACTAACCCCAAAATCTGCAGGAAGGTCAAGTTTGTATGCATTATCATTAATCTTTCCTAACACTTTGAAAGGACCATCAGCTCGAGGCATCAATTTTGACTTTCTCAATTCAGAGAACCTATCTTTTCTCAAGTGCAACCAAATAAGATCTCTTGTTTCAAAAGTTAAATGTTTTCGCCCCTAACTACCAGCAAGTTTATATTTAGCATTCATGCACTCTATATTCTCCTTAGTTGTCTCATGCATTTTTAAAATCAATTCAGCGCGTTGTTTAGCATCAAAGTTCAATTTATCCGAAGATGGAATAGGCATTAAATCAATAGGAGCACGAGGCACAAAACCATAAATAACCTCAAAAGGGCACATCTTTGTAGTATAATGCAATGAACGATTATAAGCAAACTCAATATGAGGCAAGCATTCTTCCCACATTTTTAAATTCTTTTTCAACACAGCCCTAAGCATTGTAGATAAAGTTCTATTCACAACTTCAGTTTGTCCATCAGTTTGAAGATGACAAGTAGTAGAAAATAATAGCTTAGTCCCCAATTTAGCCCATAAAGTTCTCCAAAAGTGGCTAAGAAATTTAGCATCACGATCTGAAACTATAGTGTAAGGCACACCATGCAAGCGAACAACTTCACGAAAGAATAAATCAACAATATGGGTAGCATCATTGCTCTTATGACATGGTATAAAGTGAGTCATCTTAGAAAATCTATCAACAACCACAAATATGCTATCGCTCCCCTTCTTTATTCTAGGCAATACTAACACAAAGTCCATCGAAATATCTTCCCACGGAACGCTGGGAACTGGTAGAAGCATGTATAAACCATGATGATTAAGTCGTGACTTAGCCCTTTGACATGTAGTGTAGTGAGGAACGTAGCGCTCGACGTCCCGTCTCATCTTTGGCCAAAAGAAATGATCAGCAAGTATATCTTCCGTTTTCTTCACGCCAAAGTGTCCCATCAGCCCGCCTCCATGCGCTTCCTGTAACAACAACAAATGAACGGAACTAGCTGGAATGCATAGTTTGTTAGCTCTAAATACAAACCCATCATTAACGACAAATTTGTTCCACGTTTTCCCTTCTGTACAATTCAACAATATATCTGTAAAATCAGCATCATGCGCATATTGCTCTTTAATAGTCTTCAATCCAAAAATTTTGAAGTCAAGTTGTGAAAGCATGGTATATCCCCTAGACAAAGCATCAGCAATAACATTCTCCTTTCCCTTCTTGTGTTTTATGATATAAGGAAAAGACTCAATAAATTCAACCCACTTTGCATGCCTACGGTTCAGTTTACTTTGACTTTGAATATGCTTCAAAGATTGTGATCAGAATGTATAACAAATTCTTTGGGCCATAAATAATGTTCCCAAGTTTTCAAAGTTTGAAACAGTGCATATAATTCCTTATCATAAGTAGAATAGTTCAAACTAGGCCCACTTAATTTTTCACTGAAGTATGCTATAGGTTTACCTTCTTGTAGCAATACACCACCTAAACCAATTCCGTTGGCATCACATCCTAGTTCAAAAGTGATACGGGGGAGGCCCGATCTTCTCAGTGAGGAACCGTGGATAGTTGATGCGAAGTAGACGATGTCGCTAGCAGAACACTCGCGCCAATGCACGAACCCTCAACTCTTCGGAATACGCCCAAAACACACCGGATAGTTGTTTGTCGCGAGACCACGAACGACGAACGCCAAGTCCCCAATTCCCAGTGGAACGACGGCTTGACCCTGGATTGCAGAACAAAACAATGGATCGCCTAATTCTCTCTCAAAGTTCTCGCATGAACTCTGGTGTCAAAAGAACAAGCAATAGCTATGTTTCAATCTTATGCATAAACTGGTCTAATGGATACAAGGGAGGGGCAATGGTACTTAAGGCACCCTCCACGACTCAGCACGGCCTAGGGCCGGCTACACATGCTGAATCAAACTCCAATTCGGCTAAAACCCAAAAACACACAAAAAGGAAAACCTAACTTAAATCCGTCACATTATTTCGGCCATAGCGCCACGACCATACGTCTTCTGAATCTGGGACCAAAACCATTGTGTGGGCCTTGGAATAATCTTTCAAACAAGTCCAAGAACACCCCAATCGGACTCCGTATGCAAAAGTTATGGCCTTTTTATTACATGTCTGTTGGGCTGTCCCGAACCGAATCCAAATTGAATTTTGAGTTGATTCCGAGATGAATTTCGGTTTGGTTTGTGGAAGATCCGAATTGGGCTTGAATTCTTGGGCCTTTCTCCTCTTGCTTGACCCACGTGAGCTCCTCCTCCATTGCTTTGGCTCTGGCCTCCCTCTCCTCCCTCTCGGTTCCAAAGACTTCACAATCTTCAAACCTGAGAATGCATAAAACATTTGCATGAGGTAATACCCAATTCTCATCAATAATAATAGAAGATTCTTTAAGAAACAAAAGCACCTGTTGATTTAGAAGTTTAGCTCTTGCTCTAGTTAGTGGACCAACATGCACTTCTGCACTTGTATTATTTGTAGCTTCATTTATGGCGTCCATCTCAGTATGTGCATGACCACTAATAGGGAAAGATGTATAAGTGTTAGGGATGCCCTCATCAAGAGGTCGTGATGGATCTGGGATGGATGGCTGGGATTAAAAGAGACCTCCGGAGGTTCGAAGATGGCACAGGAGTTCTGGGGCGTCGGATTAAGAGCCAACGGCTAAAACACTCGCGCCCAAGACTGAGCCCAAGTGCGGTTAAGCGACTTGGCTCGACCAAGTCAAGTGGTCGGGTCTGACTCGACCCTGAGCCCGAGTCTGACTCAGACCTAGGGTTTAAATTTGAAACTGAACTTTGGGGAAATGTTTAAGGTAGCAAACTAACTCCAAAAATTCTGAAATTTTTACAAGAGCTTGCTAACTTTAGGGTTGACCTTGTATAAAGTTTTTAGAGGTTTTTATGCAGTGCATTTTCCTCCAGAGATTCTGCAAGGTTCTAAGCTAGGACTTGACCCAAGGTCAAACTGGTTCGACTGACCTCTTAAAATATTCAAACAATTTCTAAAAATTGTGAAAAAAAATATTAACCCTAGAACTTAGAAAAAATATTTCCAAGGGATGATCCCAAGGTTAAACAAGAAAGTTTTTAAAGGGTCAAGATTTAGGTCAAAAGAGGCTTGTGGTTTTGTATTTCCATAATTCCTTTACTAGAATTTTCAGAACATACATGAAACACAAGATGTAAGAAAAGTTTTAATTTCTACTCATTTTCTTACATTTGAAACACAAACCAATACTTGGGATGTTACAAGTGTACTGAGAGAAGAGAACAATACCTTGGCCTTGGCCCTTTCATCTAAGAATAAAAGTGCTTATGTCATCTCGAAGAGAAAAATATACTAGCTCAGCTCAAAAAGAAGAAGAAAAATGGCATTCCCGAAATATATGAGAACAATACTACAATTCACACAAAAGTACAACCGCTAGTGGAAATAATTAGCTGACATGACTGTGAGTCATTACCTCCTTGCAGATATCCACATCCAAGTTTGCTCTATAAATCTCTTGGCCATGCCTCCCGTAAACAAAGTGAGCCACTGGAGAGCAAAACTATAACTCTGTAAGGGTAAAATATCACTGGGAAAAATATGGAATAACATGGTATACTATGTTCAAACAAGCATAACAATGATGATGCACTTCCTTCTACCTTGTCCTTGTGTATAGGCTTGTATAAAAATCTTAATTTAATCCTACTTTCATGTGTAATGCAGCTGATGGAATACATATTACATAGCCGTAGAAAGTAAGAAACAACTCACATGGATTGAGCAGTGGCGCACACAGGGGCATCAGAGGATACACAGGCTATGAGTGTGTGTGTGTGCCAAATCTGGGAGTACGAGAGGAGCCAGATCTGCGAGGAGGCAGTTCGTGGAGGGAGCATGAGCTCTGAGGAGATGAAGGATGAGAGGGGGTGGTTTGGGATGGGGATGGTGGATTAGGTTTGAACGCTGGATTTGGTTTGGGATGGGGACGAGGGAAAAGAGATGAAAGATGAGTGTAATACTCCGGAAGTGTGTGAAGCCAATAATCGGGATAAATAAATTTAATCGGTAGAGATTATTCAATCGGGGAAAAATTTATGTCAGAAATCGTCAAGAACAAGAAAAGAGAGGGGCTTTTCCATTTTTTTCACACCCACTTGGGCCTGGGCCTTGGCCCATCTGGCCCTGTAGTGGCCGGCCAAAGGGGGGAGGTGCCACCCTCCCCAAACCCTAGCCGCCCCTCCCCTTTCCCCTCCTCCCACTTGCAGCCGCCCCCTCTCCTTTTCCCTTGCGCCTCCCCTCTGCCCAGGGTGCTGCTCCCTTGCGCCTCCCCACTGTCCAGGCTGCTGCTGCTGCTCCCTTGCGCCTCCCCTCTGTCCAGGCTGCTGCCCTTTGCGCAAGAAGGAAAAAGAGAGGAAGGAGAAGAAGGAGAAGAAGGAGAAAAAGGAGAAGAAGATCTTGTGTGGGGATTGGTTCAGCAAGCTCTAGTGGTTCTACAAGGGTAACGAGATGCCTTCCCCACTGTTTGATCCGTAGTAGATGCGAAACCGATTAGAATTGTTGGATAAAAGTTTGGCTGCAGAAGATTAGATTCTGTCCAGTACCTTGCGTGGGTAATTTCGTGTATTTAGATGCTGAATTTTAAGATTCCATCTCCTAGAGTTATGTGGGATCTGTCGTTATCTTTCAGTAGCCGTGAAGATCACTCAATTCCGAGGTCTGAGTCAAAAGTTATGGTCGATTTAGTATCTGCTGCCAGAAATCTGACGAGAATAATCTGTCTGGTTATTTCCTAAAAAATGGAAGGGAAATTGGTAGAATCTGAAAGTTCACATAACTAGGTTATTGTAGATAATTTGATAACCTTTTCAGATTGTTAAAGAACGATCAATTCGGAGTTACCTACTAAAAGTTATGGTCATTTAAGTTTTGCTGTTCGAGCGTGTAGGCAGTTTCTGTACTGAAAGTTCAAACAATGGTTAGCCTTTTATTTTTGCCGAATTGGATTATCGTGTCAACTAGAGTATTGTAGATTAGTCAGTTAAGAATCTACAAAAATTGAGTTTACCTCTTTTTGGCTTCCAGTTCATGAGTTATGTCAATTACCGTGCTGCTGTCCAGAAACGGTATATGGCAGGAAACGTTGTTTTTCAGTTTCAGCTTTGTAAACTCGATTTGAGTCATCAGGGAATCGGTGTAGAACGCCGATTAGTAGCGCTGGGTATATTATGTCCTTATTGAAATTATTTTACTTGTTTAGGAGGTGAAGCCTCAGGTTTAGGAGTATCACCTTGGCCGGCTAACGCGTCGCATCGTGGAAGGCAAGTAATTGTAGCAGTGTTACTACCGTTTAATTGGTTGTTCTTACTACTTGCAATCTATATGATTCTCGTATTTTGAAGTATTATGCCATGGTTGGTTGACTTACAAATGAGGTGATAACAGCAATTAATAATTGAATGTTTTACTTCGGATATCTTGCGTGTGGTCATGAGGTGGTTGCTTTATGTGCCGAATGTGGATCATGGATGTATTTTCCATAGTGGCGGTGTGGTAGTAATATAAGTTAATCTTGTTGGTGCCCATATGAGGATGACACTTATGTGGTTTATGAGTATGATATCATTCATAACATATCATGACATTGCATTGTGGATGTCGCCGCTTATGGCGCGATCAGTACAAGACAAAGATCGCACATTGTCAGAGATGATGCACACTCTTACCTTGATGGGTAAGAGTGCAGTGGAGCATGGCATGAATTTGCATTAGAATTGTGGATGGAGGAAATGCATACTTATGCCAATGTTTGAAATCTTATGAGGCAGGACTCATGTTAGTCTCTGTGGTTTATTGAATGAGAAAGTGGAATGTGGTTGCGGTCATGCAATAATATAAATTGTGATGTAGCTTGCTTGTTATTTGAATAACCTGTTACTCAATTTACTTGCTGAGATTTTATCTCACCATTGTTGTTTCTTTCCCCCTTTCAGGTGATTCTTAAGCATTCCTGGGATGGGTAGAGCAGCACTACAATAATGCACTCAATTTATAGATTTATGCTATAATAAAGTTGAGAGGAATCTAGCTTAATGACTAGCTATTCACGAGTGTTCTTGTGATTTATTAATGATGAATTTGTGGACTACTCTTGGATTAAATTGCTAGTAGTTGTTTTAATTTATTGAACTCTATCCGTTATTATTGTGTCCATTAGTTGTTTTTGCTTCCGCTTATGTTCAATTGTAGAGTGGTTAGTGGCATTCCAGGGTAATGTGGGTACTGGGGTGTTACAGTTGGTATCAGAGCCTAGGCTTTAGGTTCTAGGAGAAGTAAGAAAATTGATACACTTGCACATGTAGGATGGGGAAGGGTTTGCATATCTTGCATATACCTTGTTGAATTCTTTAATTTATTCCTTGTGCTTCACTTGTCTGAGATTAATGTTTGGCTTGCTTGTGGGTTGCGGTGGCTGCAGGAATGCCACCTAAGGGTAGTGGCCGTGTTCGTGCTGCTACGCCGGTAGCACAACCGGCAGTTGAGGAGGCTGAGGATGCTCAGCCAGTGGGCGGTACCCAAGAGGAGCTGTTGGCTGTGATCAGGGCCATGCAGCAAGAGTTGAGGGCTTTGAAACAGGGGCAGGTGGCCCCTGGTGCTGATGCCGCTCCGGTACCTGAGGTTGCGGCAGCTGGAGCAGTTAGCGGCATCTCACTTCGTGAGTGGGTAGGGTTGAGGCTGGACAGCTTTGACGCGGCGGCCACTCCTGTTCAGGCCGCTGACTGGCTGTCCCATGTGGAGGACAAGATGGAGGCTTTTGAGGTAGTGGTTTCCGATCGCGTGCGCTATGTGGCGCAACTGCTGAAGGGAGAGGCCCAGATCTGGTGGAAAGGAGTGCAGTCTGCTCGCACGGCTGCACATGGACTCCCATCGTGGGCGGAGTTCGTCCGGCAGTTTGAGAGGCGGTTCTATCCAGAGACCTTTCTGGACAAGATGAAAATTGACTTGGGCAAATACACACAAGACAAGCAGTCTGTGGCAGAGTATGAGGTGGGCTTCAATCAGATAGTCCGCTTCGTCCCACATGTGGCTCGGGACGATGCGGAGAAGGCGACGATTTAAATGGGGCTTAGGCCTTCGATCGCGCACTGCTGGGTGCCTTTCCGATCACGATTTCGCACTCGTGGAGCAGCCTTGGGGATCGAGATGCGGCATGCGTACGGAGGACACTCGCAAGGCCTCGGAGGAGATCACCTCGAGGTCATAGCGAGAGGAGGGGCCATTCTGGGGCCCTATGAATAAGAAGGCAAAGGGTCGTCGCCACCACCCTACCGTGGTAGTGCGGGCGAACCACTTCACCGAGGGAGCTCTCTGCATCGTGCCACCGAAGCCCTGACCGACTTGGTGTGTTTTCGTTGTGGGGATCCGCACAAGCGGAGTGACTGCTCTTGGAGGGGGCAGTGTACTATTTGTGGTCAAAACCACAAGGATGTGGTGTGCAGGCAGAATCCCAAGGGGAAGCTGCAGTGGGAGTTGGCGCCTACACCCTCAGCGGGATTCTCTCGTCCTGATGGCACCGTACAGATGATGGTTGTGGCTCCTACCCCGTAGTTCCTACCCACGGTCCCTACACCGCGTTACCTGCCGGCGCCTTCAGCACCTTCATCGACTATCTTGGCGCCCCCAACTGAAGGATACTGGGTTCAGCAGCCTGCTACTCCATCGACCCCGATACCTCAGTGGACACCTGCACCGACCTACCAGAGAGTGGGAGATCCTTCTTCTTCAACTGTCCCTGCGGCATTCTCCATGCCGACATCGGATGACAGGGATCGTGGAGACATTGTGACAGGTACCTTATCTGTTGACTCTTTCGATGCTTGCGTACTTTTTGATTCTGGAGCCAGTTTCTCTTTTGTCTCGGAGAATTTTGTTGAGCGGCGGGCTTTGGTGCGCTTGATTGGGAGGGCGTGGTTGTTAGTTCTCCTAGTGGGCTTATTTCCAGTTCCCGTGTTTTCCCTGGTTGTGTGGTGATTCTAGCAGATGAGGAGTTCGTGGCGAATTTGGTGGTTATACCCCTGGAGCCCTTCGATGTGATCCTTGGCATGGATTGGCTCACGCGGTATCAAGCTGTTATTTCTTGTTTCTGGAAGGCGGTCACCTTGCGTTCTCTGTCTGGGCACGAAGTTGTCTTCCAAGGGATTGCTCCGCGGTACTCTCTCTTGTTGTTGTGCCAGTTGTTTCCTAATCGGCGGATGCAGAAGTCAGGGATGTTGTGGGCTTTGGTTGAGGGTCACGAGGCTGCCTTGAGGTTAGAGAACATACCGGTAGTCTGCAAGTACCCGGATGTTTTTCCCAGTGAGCTCCCCGACTTGCCACCAGAGCGGGAGTCGATCTTCCGTATTGAGCTTGTTCCGGGTACGCGGCCTATTTTTAAGTCCCCGTACCGGATGGCACCGGTTGAGCAGGTGGAATTAAAGAAGCAGTTGGATGAACTCTTAGCTAAGGGTTCATTAGACCGAGCACGCCACCTTGGGCTGCTCCGGTTACGCTTGTGGGAAAGAAGGATGGCACCAAGAGGCTTTGTGTGGATTATCGAGCACTCAATCAAGTGACAATTAAGAACAAGTATCCTCGCCTCGTATTGAAGATCTCTTCGATCGCTTGAGAGGTGCCAAAATATTTTCAAGATTGATTTGCGATCAGTTACCATCAATCATGGATCGTGGAGGAGGATATAGAGAAGACAGATTTAGCACAAGGTATGGGCATTACGAGTATGTCGTTATGTCTTTTGGACTGACTAATGCCCCTGCTGTCTTTATGGAAGCTATGAACAGGATGCTTCATGAGTACCTGGATTCTTTTGTGGTGGTCTTCATCGACGACATCCTGGTTTATTCCAAAATGGAGGAGGACCACGAGTTGCATCTCAACCTGGTCCTAGATACTCTTCGGAGGAATAAATACTATGCGAAGCTAAAGAAATGTGCTTTCTGGTTATCTGAGGTAGGATTTTGGGTCATACCATCACCAAGACGGTATTACAGTGGATCCAAGAATGTGGCGTAGTGGTGCGATGGCGGAGGCCAACCAATGTGTCGAGATCCGAGTTTCTTGGTCTTGCCGGTACTACCGGCGCTTTGTGCAGACTTTTCTATCATTGCTAAACCAATGACCCGACTCACGCAAAGGGGTCCTTTGTGTGGACAGACGCCAGAGGTGTGTTTGGACTTTGAAGAACAAGTCGGTGAATGCACCTATCCTATCCTTGCCTGGGAGTGGCAAGCGCTTCACGGTGTACACGGATGCTTCTCGGATTAGACTCGGATGTGTGCTGATGCAAGAGGGCCGAGTAATCGCTTATGCTTCTAGACAGTTGAAGACTCATGAGCAGAATTATCCCACTCATGATCTCGAGTTGGCAGCAATTGTCTTTGCTATGAAGACATGGAGGCATTACTTGTATGGGGAACAGTGCGATATCTTTACCGATCACAAGAGCCTTAAGTATATATTCACTCAGCGAGAGCTAAATTTGAGGCAGCGGAGGTGATTGGAGTTAATCAAAGATTATGACCTAACTATCCAGTATCACCCTGGTAAGGCTAATGTGGTGGCTGATGCCCTAAGCAGGACAGGGGTACCTCAGGTGGCGTTGTCCTTGATCTCGGAGTTTGAGAAGATGGGTATCTCTTTCTGTCTTCATCGATCTGCAAGGCGCAGACACGAATGATCATCCATCGCCATTCCCGCGCGTCGTGAAGCTCAATAGCACGATCGGCTCCTTTCGGAGGTGCGAAGAGGATCTCGAGGCGTTCTCGAGACTTTAGTGTGGATGAACACGGTGTGGTTCGCTTCAAAGGCACTGTGTGTACCCGAAATCACCGTGAAGGATGATATTCTTCGTGAGGCTCACCGACCCATATTCGGTACATCCAGAGAGACCAAGATGTATCGTGATCTCAAACAAATCTTTTGGTGGAAGCGGATGAGGTGGACATTGCTAAATATGTCGCCGCATGTGGCGTTTGTCAACGTGTAAAGGCGAGCACAAACGCCCCGCCGGTTTGTTGCACTCTTGAGGTACCGAGTGGAAGTGGGAGCATATCACTATGGACTTTGTGGTTGTTGCCGCTCGTCCCGAGGACGAGATGCGGTATGGGTCGTGGTGGACAAAGCTTACCAAGTCCGCACACTTCATTCCGATAAAACGACCAACACAACGCAGACCTAGCCCGTTGTACATCCGAGAGGTGGTGAGACGCACGGTGTACCCAAGTCCATTGTTTCGACCGAGATGCCAAGTTCGTCTCTAAGTTCCGCGAGTCTTCAGTGCGTTGGGCACGACAGCTTCCTCAAGATGACTTTTACCCTCAGACGGATGGTCAATCAGAGCGGACCATTCAGACCCTGGAGGACATGCTTCGTGCTTGCGTACTATCTTGGAAGGGCAGTTGGGAGGACTATCTGGCTTTGGCAGAGTTTGCTTATAACAATAGTTATCAGACGAGTATCAAGATGCCTCCTTTTGAGGCTTTGTATGGTCGGAGGTGTGTTTCCCCCTCTTTGTTGGGATGCAGTGGGTGAGAGGTCGTTGCTTGGTCCGGATCTTGTTCAGCAGACCGTGGAGAAAGTGCGGGAGGTTCGTCGAAACTCATTGGTCGCTCGTGAGCCGACAAAAGAGTTATGCAGACGTTCGGCGACGAGAGTTGGAGTTTGCGGTGGGTAGCCTTGTGCTCCTTCGGGTGTCTCCAACCAAGGGTATTGTTCGTTTTGGTACCACCGGGAAGCTTAGCCCGCGATACATCAGTCCTTTTCCAGTGGTTGCTCGAGTGGGTAGTTTGGCTTATCGTTTGGAGTTGCCAAACTCATTGAGAGGTGTGCACAATGTTTTCCATGTGTCTATGCTGAGGAAATACTTGCGGGATCCAGAACACAAGATTGACCTGGAACAGGTCACAGTGGAGCAGGATCTCACTATGGAGAGTCGGCCAGTACGTATCTTGGATACGTCAGAGCGGGTCTTGAGGAATAAGACTATCAAGTATGTGAAGGTCCTTTGGACGAATCAGTCTGAGAGAGAAGCTACGTGGGAGCTGGAGGATCATTTGCGAAAGAAGTACCCCGAGCTCTTCGAGGCTGGTGAGTACTTCTAGTTTGGGTTGCTCTTTTCTTGTTGTTCTTTTTTTTGTGGTCTGAAGAGTCGGATTCGAGGGCGAATCCTTTTAAGGTGGGAAGAATGTAATACTCCAGAAGTGTGTGAAGCCAATAATCGGGATAAATAAATTTAATCGGTAGAGATTATTCAATCGGGGAAAAGTTTATGTCAGAAATCGTCAAGAACAAGAAAAGAGAGGGGCTTTTCCATTTTTTTCACACCCACTTGGGCCTGGGCCTTGGCCCATCTGGCCCTGTAGTGTCCGGCCAAAGGGGGGGAGGTGCCACCCTCCCCAAACCCTAGCCGTCCCTCCCCTTTCCCCTCCTCCCACTTGCAGCCGCCCCCTCCCCTTTTCCCTTGCGCCTCCCCTCTGCCCAGGGTGCTGCTCCCTTGCGCCTCCCCTCTGTCCAGGCTGCTGCCCTTTGCGCAAGAAGGAAAAAGAGAGGAAGGAGAAGAAGGAGAAGTAGGAGAAAAAGGAGAAGAAGATCTTGCGTGGGGATTGGTTCAGCAAGCTCTAGCGGTTCTACAAGGGTAACGAGATGCCTTCCCCGCTATTTGATCCGTAGTAGATGCGAAACCGATTAGAATTGTTGGATAAAAGTTTGGCTGCAGAAGATTAGATTATGTCCAGTACCTTGCGTGGGTAATTTCGTGTATTTAGAAGCTGAATTTTAAGATTCCATCTCCTAGATTTATGTGGGATCTGTCGTTATCTTTCAGTAGCCGTGAAGATCACTCAATTCTGAGGTCTGAGTCAAAAGTTATGGTCGATTTAGTATCTGCGCCAGAAATCTGACGAGAATAATCATGCGGTTATTTCCTAAACAATGGAAGGGAAATTGGTAGAATCTGAAAGTTCACATAACTAGGTTATTGTAGATAATTCGATTACCTACTAAAAGTTATGGTCATTTAAGTTTTGCTGTTCGAGCGTGTAGGCGCTTCAGATCGAAAGTTCAAACAATGGTTAGCCTTTTATTTTTGCCGAATTGGATTATCGTGTCAACTAGAGTATTGTAGATTAGTCGTTAAGAATCTACAGAAATTGGGTTTACCTCTTTTCGACTTCCAGTTCATGAGTTATGTCAATTACCGTGCTGCTGTCCGAAACGGTATATGGCAGAAACGTTGTTTTTCGCTTTCACTTTGTAAACTCGATTTGAGTCATCGTGAATCGGTGTAGAACGCCGATTAGTAGCGCTGGGTATATTATGTCCTTATTGAAATTATTTTACTTGTTTAGGAGGTGAAGCCTCAGGTTTAGAGTATCTCCTTGGCCGCTAACGCGTCGCATCGTGGAAGGCAAGTAATTGTAGCAGTGTTACTACCGTTTAATTGGTTGTTCTTACTACTTGCAATCTATATGATTCTCGTATTTTGAAGTATTATTCCATGGTTGGTTGACTTACAAATGAGGTGATAACATCAATTAATAATTGAATGTTTTACTTCGGATATCTTGCGTGTGGTCATGAGGTGGTTGCTTTATGTGCCGAATGTGGATCATGGATGTATTTTCCATAGTGGCGGTGTGGTAGTAATATAAGTTAATCTTGTTGGTGCCCTTATGAGGATGACACTTATGTGGTTTATGAGTATGATATCATTCATAACATATCATGACATTGCACTGTGGATGTCGCCGCTTATGGCGCGCGATCAGACGGTGACAAAGATCGCACATTGCCGTCAGAGATGATGCACACTCTTACCTTGATGGGTAAGAGTGCAGTGGAGCATGGCATGCATTTGCATTAGAATTGTGGATGGAGGAAATGCATACTTATGCCAATGTTTGTAATCTTATGAGGCAGGACTCATGTTAGTCCATGTGGTTTATTGAATGAGAAAGTGGAATGTGGTTGCGGTCATGCAATAATATAAATTGTGATGTAGCTTGCTTGTTATTTGAATAACCTGTTACTCAATTTACTTGCTGAGATTTTATCTCACCATTGTTGTTTCTTTCCCCCTTTCAGGTGATTCTTAAGCATTCCTGGGATGGGTAGAGCGGCACTACAATAATGCACTCAATTTATAGATTTATGCTGTAATAAAGTTGAGAGGAATCTAGCTTAATGACTAGCTTATTCACGAGTGTTCTTGTGATTTATTAATGATGAATTTGTGGACTACTCTTGGATTAAATTGCTAGTAGTTGTTTTAATTTATTGAACTCTATCCGTTATTATTGTGTCCATTAGTTGTTTTTGCTTCCGCTTATGTTCAATTGTAGAGTGGTTAGTGGCATTCCAGGGTAATGTGGGTACTGGGGTGTTACAATGAGAGGCGATGGATTGGGGTCGGACGCTGGATTTGGTTTGGGACGGGGACGATGCGGAGAAGAGGGAGGGAAAAGAATTCACGCTAAGGCCTTTTTTTGGGAGCCTGGATCCCGGCCAGGATCCCCGTTGAATCCCCGGGCTGCAGTCCCATGGGGAAAATTTTCCCGGGCTAGCTAGAGCATCCATTTGGGAGTCCACAGGGACGGTATTTTCCAGCTCGTTCCACGCGAAATCCCTGGGGAAAAAATAATCCCCTCGCCATCCGTGACGAAATCTCCCCACCGCATCGCGCGAGACCGCGACCGAGAACCCCTTCGCCGGCCACAGCGCAGAGAAGAGGAACCCGAGGGAGAGGTGCTCCTCCGAATCCGTGAGGGGAGAAGACAAGAAGGCGAAGAATAGGAGCAAGGCGAGCACCATGATGCGCTCCTCCAAGAAGTCGTCGTCGTCCGCCGTCACTGCCGGTAACGCCACCTCCCCTCGGATCCCTTTTTCCCTCTCCCCCCTTTCTTGGTGGTGCTGATTGGCCCCATCGCACAACTGGGATCAGGGGTCCGATCGCTGACTGCGAGATTTGATGCGGGTACACTGTCTCAGAAAGATCCAACCTTGAGTTGGTTCATTGGGGGCTGGTGGCTTCTTCTAGGTTTGTGTCATGTGATGGCGTACTGGTTCGTACGGCTCCTTGTTGGTTGGTATATAGGGTTTGGATCGCTTGTTACAGGATTGGAAGGTACGGGGCAGATCGGGGGTTTGACAATTTGGCGTGATGGTAAGAGAAGGAGGTGCTGAATCTTTGATTTAGTTTATTAAGGGAGACAGAATTTGAGTGACACAGGCTTAAAGTACATCACCAGAAAATATAATCTTGTGAATACCTCACCAGACATTCCACCTTGTGATTGGAATGGAATAATGAGCTACCATTGACTGGTGATAATTTCAGTTCTACTGTAGCTGACTTGCTGATAATGTGATCTTTACAAGTCCAGGTTACAAGGTCCTTCTCACGAACTTGATCTCGTGATCACAGGTTGTAGTTGTGTGCGGCCAAAGATCGCCCGGAACGATCGTGAGGATCAATCGTGAAGTTCAGACAAGAAAAGACAGCAAAAGAAGAATATCGGAGACAGAGCAGAAGATAAAAGACTTGAGTTGTAGAGGATAAATGTAAGGACCCCTGATTATTGGAAATGTGCCGAATTAAAATTATACTATAGCATAATTCTTAATTAAGGAATAGTTCGGTTCCCTCATTAAAGATCATGTTAGAAGTATAAATTTAACAATTAACAAATCCAATATTCAGGTTCCCAGATATATGTCTTACAATGGTTCCCAGGATCAGTGACCATTGCACATATATCCTTAAACAACATTGCATCATACACATGCAAGGCATACATTTACATAATTAAACAGAAGGATACAATTCGGTTTAGTACTACAATATCAAGTGACTCAGGATCACTAACAAAGTTTAACAGCGGTCAGCGGAAGCAAAAGATTAAACAGCAAAAGCCAAAAATGGCCCCATCACCCGCAGGCTATTGCGTGGAGACTAGAAATAGCTTCATTCGTTAGCGTCGCCCTGTTCGGCGCTAACGGGTACCTCATACAAATAACCATCTTCACCTGCAACAACAGGTTATAGCACCTTGAGTACGGAAGGTACTCAGCAAGACTTACACAAACTAATAAAAGAAAGTGTTTTATAGAACCTATACACTGGAATAGAATTTGTACATGCATAAGGTTGTCAACAGGAAGGTTATAATGGTATTGAGTTTTGCATAAAGCTATACATCTTAACCTACACATACTAGATTTTAACAAAGCGATTTTATAAACTGATTTGAAGTAAAACAGTAAGTAATATAATCTGTAATCATAAAACACAATAATAATAAAGTGGCTTTCCACCACAACAAGGAAATTGTATGAATACCCTTCATGCCGAACCAGAACCCAAAACATAGGTTTAAAAATCAGAGTCTATACAGGTGACATCAACTCAAGTGTCGTCTATGACCGCGGACACGGCTATTCGAATAGTTTCAACCCTGCAGGGGTGTACATCTTTACCCACATGACTTAGTCAGCCGTTGCCTTCGGATGCCTCCGAATGATGACACACTTCCTTTGGTATGCCCTAGAGGTAATCATAGAGATGATTATATTTTATTATGTTCATAACATTTGATAATATGTTATCTTGTTCCTTGAATGAATCATCAGTTATACAGATCAATGAGTATGTGACTTGTTGGTGAAACTCTTTATCTTATATGATGTCGTTCTAAAAGTATCCCTGGTCGAATGTCACTAGTCGGAACACCAGTGACTCTACGACTAGTACATGTATTGATTGATGACCATGTTTCACCGGTCATGGATATAGAGATATCGAATCAATAATGTGGACACATGTTAGAGAACATAGTGTTGGATAAGACCCACCTTGAGACACTATTGAGATTGTTATGATTCTATGTGTCGTTAGTTGGTCTCAAGCAATGATGATGTATAATCCTTAGACCTGAGATCAGCATGGTTTCCTACATGTGTAATAGCACTCTTAGGGGTTGCCAAACGCTACTCCGTAACTGGGTAGTTATAAAGGTAGCTTTTGGGTATGCTATGAAACATGCGAAGGAATGTGACTGGTCGGATATGGGATTTGCCCTCCTAACATAACGGGAGAGATGTCTCTCGCCCTCGTTGTGGTCGAATAAAGAAAGTGAATGGCCATACCACTAGTGGTCGAAGTGTCGACCACATGAAGTTATTCGACACTTGATCGAGAAAGTATTGAACAGTCATGGATGACATATTATCTCACCTGGAGTTCAACCAGATGTCGTGAGGCAAAGGGAGAATACACAAGAAGGTCGTTCAGTTGCCGTGGTCGTAGACTGATCGAAATCGTATGGAGATGCGACCATCGAAGACTACTCAATATAATCACCAATCGGTCGTAAGGAGTTGCAAATCGGTCGTAGTTAGATACTAACCGGTCGTAAGGAGTTACGAATCGGTTATAACTAATCATGAACCGTCGTGACTAAGTACGAGCTGGTCGTAAGTGATAAGGACCTAGTCGAGATCATATTGCATTAAGGTTCGTCCGATATATTCGTGTGTGTTCGGGAATCGTTATGTGTCGCTAGGTACCGCCGACGACTCGTGATCGGAAAGAGTTTCCAGTCACAACCGATTACACACGAACCTATAGGGTCACACACTTAAAGGGCTAAGATTTGATTTGGATGGTGATCCGAATTCTTATAGGCCACGAGTTCTCGTAGGTCTCCCTGCTCGGGACCCATTATGGATGCCTATATATAGAGGAGCGTGGTATGGGGTATGATTGATCAATCTTTCTGGAAGAAATCCCGAAACCCTAATAGCCACACTCTCCTCAACCACGCCGCCGACGCTAGCACTCCTGCGCGTGGTATCCCTGCCCCGTACGTGTGGATACCTTGGAGGTGCTGTTGCGAAGCATCAGCACTAGGACGATCCGCGACTCACGACGTTCATCGGAGTAGGAGGAGAAGGCGTGCGGCAAGTACGACTACGACTGCTTCAACTCGCTACATCGACTCTACTCCGCCACGGTCGCGCCTAGTGGTAATCTCGTGATCTATTACTAGCGGAGGTTCCTTGGTTGCGCGGTAAAATTTTTGTTTGTGCTATCGTAGCCTTCCCGCGATCCTACAATGCCGACCGGGGAAACTAAGATTTGGTATTTTTCAACAAGCTGACATTATTGAGTTGGGCTACCTATGTGCGACTGATCCGGTTAGTGTAGGCTATACCCCCTACACCAACAGGGCACACATGTTACGCCAGAACATCCGATTCAATAAAAGAAACAAAAGTTGTACTCCCATACACATATAGTATTGAAATCGGAGCCTTATGAACCCTGATATATTCAGAAGTCCTCGCCCTTAAGAACACATGATATGACATGGTACGAAACCAAACACATGTGGCATATGTTACTGATAAGCAAGCACATATGTCATATGCAATCAACACATATATCAACCTGCACCCCAACTCAATAACACCAACCCCTTACTTAACCAAACAGCACCCATACACCACGTGTGGAAGTACGTTGAGACTTGAATTGAATAGTCACAGTTCAGTCCTTAATTGATCCAGACAAGACCACCACATTTCCCAATCTCGTGCACGAAGGAACCATCACTAGCAACCACTTGTTCAGATCTTATATATGCTTTTAAGGCTGAAATTAAATTTAGTTTTGAAACTTTGAACAGGAAATCAAAGATTGAATTTAGTTCACAAAACAGATCCTAAGATCTGAATCAAAAGTATTTTATTTTTCCCATGGTTGACAAGATAACCTTGTCAACCAACTAACGTTGTACTAACTGCGAAGCTAAGCACAAGCTACAGGATAAATTAACAGAACAAGGATACTATCTTAAGGCATAAGTGTATGAATTTAATTCAGGGTAAGCCACAATTATTGGTATGTAGCTAACTACTCACAGATCACAAATACTTTAGAAAATAGCATTCACAGTATCACTGTAAATTTGAAAATCTAAAGTATTAAAATCTGGGTTCAATATGATGCAAAGAGGATGCTTGCCTTGGTAATAATACACCTCTTATTCAGGTTCTTGTTGCCCAACAAAAGATTTAACCACTTCAGAAGAACCAGAATCTAAAATACAAAAATCCAATGAACAGCAAGAATTGGCAGAGAACAAAATATAGAAAGAAAATGCATGATCAAGACTTGAATGCATAATTATCAACATGCTTAATCTACATCTAGCTCAAATAAGGATAATAACCCATATTTAATACCTAATGATACTAATTACCCAGATTAGGGTTTAACTTAAAGCTCCAGTTTCACACGTTGAAACTGAAAAACAGGACAAATTTACAAAAGAAGAGCTGCTGCTATCTTAGACTATGAGAGAAAGATATTTTTGATTTAGCTATAGCTAAATAAGTAAAACTAAAAGTTTAACTTGTCACTTAATATCAGTTAATACTAATTACCAAAATTGAGGTTTAATCTGGATCTATAGTTTCAGATTTTGGAAAACTGAAAGTGGGACAGATTACAAAAGAATGGGGGTTTGAGCTATACATGCACAAATAAAATTCTTTGCTTAAGCTGAGAGTATTCCTAACTAATATAGGGACCTAACTTATCATTTAATCACTAAGTAACAAGAATTAAGAAAGGAAGAATATGCTGCCTTTTGTCGGTTGGACCAACAGCAAAAACAGCACAGGCACAACTTGCAGGTTTCGGTGGATTTGGAGATTCACGAAACAAAGATTTCAAATTAGAGTTAAAGCTGATCTACAGAGTAGACAATACACTAGACCAACTCTTGCTAACACTAAGCTTCAAAGATCAACTGGGAGGAACAAAGTTACTGCTTTTGTTAGTTCAACCGACAGTGACAGTAGAGGTCCAACCGATTGCTTAGATACCAAATTAGAAAACATTCTTAAGTAGAAATCTTGGCTTAGGCTACAACTGGTCCTTTGGTAAGCCTAGCAGCCTAGTTAGAACCCCTACTGACCTTAATTAGCAGGATCAACAGAAAATGACCAGCCCAAAGTTCTTGTTGGTTCTGCCCGACAAAATAGCAAAGGAATGGGATTTTGCTCAAAAGCTAATTCGGAGGCATCATCATGGAAAAGGATTGTTGCTTATGCTACTAGGGTTCAGTAGGATGCTACCTAGACCAGGAGGTTGAACAGAAGAACTCAAAATCTTGAAAACGATATGAAAGACCGAAAAGTTATAAAAAGAGCATTTTTGGTGCTAGGTTAAACTGAGTACTTAATTAATGTGTGAGTGATCTAGGTAGGTTATTGATGTCCTTAGGATGCTCAAAGCAGGAAAGAACAAGATCAATACCTACCCGTCGGAGTTAGAGAAGAAGAAGTAGATTTTGACCGAAAACAGGAAAAGATCCAATCACTTCACCTGTTTGACCAAGAATGAAATTAATGGAAAGCTTATGCTCTACTTAAGCATAAGGCATGAGATGACATGGATGAAATCCGGAAGAACTCACCGGAGCAAGAACACCTCCACGGCGGTGCTCCGACAAACTCGAGCCAAAGAGCAACTCACGGGTTAATCCTACAAAATGATGCCCAAATTCACATTACAAGGTGAATTAAGCATAAGTGTAGATGCACCAAGGGTAAGAGCGTGAGAAGCTTCACTGGAAAGGAAAGAGGATGAATGGAGCTTTTCAGTCAACAATGGTGGATAAGCTCAAAAGCTAGGGTTTATATAGGGTTTGAACCTCCAGAGCAAGCGAGAGGTTTCTAGAGATGATGCGGTGGCAATTTAGGGCCAGGTGTCAAGGAAGGATTGGCCAAAATCGCGGCGGAACACCACCTCTCCGGCAACGAAGTCGGCGGCGATACACAGTCGCGAGGAAGAAGAAAATCGCTTCACTGACGTGCGGGTCCCGCTGTCAGTCGCATGAACACACGCCCTCGCAATATCAAAAGAACATCAACCGTTCGATTAGAAATGGGCGGCTGTGATTAAGATGGACAAATAACATTCAACCGGTATCCTTCAATATGGGCCGCACGATTCTAATCTAACAGCCATATCAAGATCCGGCCCTAAGCGCACGCGGCTCGAATGAGTACCGTAGGTTTTAAATCCAACAGTCGCAATTTAATACGTGCCTTTGAATTTTTAATTGAAAAGGACGGTGTGGTTGGATCTAAGATCAACGGTGGAGATTGAAGAGGAGTCTGGGGACCCGAACGGCCCAATGGATGCGGTCCGTCCGGTCAGGATCCAAAGGTGGAGGTTGAGTGGTGCGTTCTGGCAACCCAAACGGCCCACAAGATCTGGTCCGTTGATTGAGGATCCAATGGCTCGCGCTCATTTCGGCTTTTACCATTTAAAAATGGCATTGCCCGAAAATGGCGTACCGCAGGATCTAGATCTAATGGCCATGATTGCGTGGCTCATCGGGATGGCCCGAACGGCACAATCACTCTCGATCGCCCGATTTAGATCCAAGGGCTCCAATTTAATGTGGCGTTCTGATGACCCGAACGGCCCACTAGATCTGGCCCGCTTATTGAAAATCCAACGGCCAAGATGGAATGGCTCTACGGGATGACCCGAACGGCCCAATGAATCCGGCCCGTTCATTAAGATCTAACGGCTGAGGATTGGATATGCATTAGGATTTCGAATCAAGGCTGGATGATGTTGGATGAAGATCCAACGGTGGAAATTGCTTCACGTACGTGGGTAGCCCATGCGGCTTCGCAAATCTCACCAGTTCGCTTGAAGATCGACGGCTCACGTCACGTGTAGTGTTGGGCTCACGCCCGAACGTGACCGAGCCGGACCAATTGCACTGGGTTGGACCCAACCTTATTGGGTTCGAGTCGCTCAGCATGCAGTGGGTTAGGTTTAGACCGAGAGTTGACCAAATTTCTAATTCAAATGTTTAAAAGTTTGATCGGCTTTTAAAATAGCACATAAATTTGTAAAAATATGAGATTTTGCAGAGAGGCTACTGGGATGATATATTCCCCAAATAAATTTTGAAACCCACTGTTCCATATTTTAAAAAACATAAATAATTAAATTAACCCGAATAGGTTTATTTAAAGTCAATTATTTTTATCAAGGCCAAAATAATCTCTAAAAATTCAATAAAATTACTTTTAAGCCAAGATAATTTATCTGGATTTTAATAAAAATACTTCCCAGTCATAGTACCAACATTGACTAATATTTTTTTGTTAAATCTTTAAACAAGTTCTGAATTTTGACTAAAAAGGAATGTTTTAAATTGTAACAACACATCCAAATTTCAATAATGAACGGTAATGTTATGAACTGCATTCCATTACTGTTCATAAAGCATATTATTACTGTTCCTTAAATCTGGGGTTGTTACAATAAATTCTTGTATATCCCTTGAATTACAATGTATATCTCTTATATAGTCGTGCTAGCTAATCTATTTCTGGAAACAAAAAAGAAACAAGGAAATCTTATAATGTATCTGAGTACAATTGTTATGCGTTACTGCGTTTGGTCTCTGTTGTCGGATTTGCACAGGAAGCCAAAACCAATACCGGTTCTGCCAAAGCAACCAGGTTATTTGCTAATCCAGCTTCGCAATTCAATCCAGCCGTAGTAGTCCTCAATCTGTGGTGCCTTCGTACGTAGGTACGTCCCCACTTGACATGGTCCTCTAATTTCGAGGATTTCTATCCATATGCATTTCGTTAGTGCCTAACAGGTAATGTGATATTGACTACATCACGGTATGTAGTCCATAAGAATGAAAAAATTGAGTCACTCAAGTTATTTTCTTTAAAATGAAGAACAAAGAACAACCCTGTTGAGTCTTGAATTTCTATTCTTGTTACCCTTGTAGATATATCAGTTTGTAGTTTGACATTTTTTTTATCATAATGTGCTAAGGTGATAGTCTCATGATGCTGGCAAACTTTAGAATGTTTCTTTTTTCTATTCGGAAGAGAGCCATCAATTCCTTATGACAATTTTTATGAGTTTGTCTATTTGACTTCCGTACGGTGTACTAAATGGCTATCTCTGAGTTGAATAGTTTGAATAATTCTGAGTTGAATATGGTTCTGAGCTTCAAATAGGGGTTTCATTATTCATCTGCTCCATTTGGGAACTAACCTTAGCACCATTTTGCAGGTAGGGTTACATCCAGAATTTGAAAACTCAAGATGTTGGTTCATAGTTAGGAAGGATGGTGAGCAAGTTGATTTTTCGTTCTAGAAGTGCATCAAATTGTTTCGCTTTGTATGCAAAAGTTTCATTCTCAGACATTTCCGCAGGAGGCAAGATTACTGAAGTAGTGGCTCACAAAATTGTTTCGCTGTAATATTTCTGTGATTTTGCTTTGTCCACATGCCTTTTATATCATGTGGTTTTGCAGTTGTTCAAATTCATGTGGAAGAATCAATTCTGAACATCTTATTGGACTCATATTAGTTATATAGGTTATAGTTTTGCAGATGAACTTTGGGTGCTCTATGTAGTTAATAGCTGATTAGTGATTAGTAGTAGCGTATTTATATAGTTACTAGTCTTTTGAAGATCACAAAAGATGTAGTTATGCAGTTTATCCCTTCTCTAAAATGATGCTCTTTTTTACTTTGTTTCTGAATTTATGGGTTTTTTTTTTGAATTTTTTGTTTTTTTATGACCGAAATTTTTATCCCTGTTTTTCCCAAACAGTAACAGAGATTTTATTCCCAAATGGAAAGATTTCCCCTTAAAATTAAAGGGATTCCATATGCCCTCAAAATCCCCCTTAGAGATTTTCTTCTCTAAGATTTTGCCCCCTAACATCCAAACAAACCCTAAGTGTAACTGCTCACAGCCTCACAGTAACAAATTTAGCACCTACAACATTGTATAAAGGCGTGGTTCATCCTCTAAGATAGAAAACACCCAAAGTATGGATTATTTTGTTGTTTTACCATTTCAGCAGCTACGTGACTGGATTTTACAATGTTGGCAAGTCGTGCTTTGGTCTTCAAAATAAGTGAAGCTTATGTGACATCCCCATTAAGGATAGTAAGCAAACTAATAATAATAATAACTACCATAAACTAATATCAGAGACTGCAGCAAAACGTGGCTAAGAAAAAAAAAAAGTAGCCCAGCATCAACATGACCGCACGCTCAAACATTAATACGACACCATCTACCACCAGCGATCAACACGAGAATGACATTACCAGAGCTAGACAGCACTTGCATGGAAACAAATGGTACGAAAAATAACACGACGCAGTACAGATAGTGACCAAGGATTTGACAAAGTATGAGGCTAGTATTTCGATAGCGCAACAAGGCGACAGACAACCAGCCAGCCAAAATTTTCACTCAGTCCGAGCCTGAGGCTACAATCTGCTCTAACAAACAGGCGGAAAAGTATGCAAAGCTTCTCTAGGCCTTCCTGGCTGCAATCTGAGACTCGGGCTGCAGAACAGAAAAGATCAACAAATCAGGAGGAATCCCAACCGCATTGACCAAATACATATCAGGTTACTAGTGATCAGTGAACAGAAGCACATACCTCTTTCTTCACCGGCTCTTCCTTCTCTGACAGGATCAGCTCAATGTGACATGGGGACGACATGTAAGCTGCAACAGGTAATTAGAATCATCAGTCATGAGAAATCTTCAAAGCATGCTGAAATACTATGAAGGGAACACAAAGGCCAGTGTTTCGACAAACTTACGGTTGATGCGTCCATGAGCACGGTAGGTCCGGCGCCGCTGCTTCTGGGCCTGGTTCACTTGAATGTGCGACACATAGAGAGTATCAACATCCAGACCTTTCACCTTCGGTGCAGAAATTGAGAAACTTAGTCTCACATAACAATGGTGCAGTATGAAATGCTTTGCCAAGTCACAGTAAGGTTACGGACCTCAGCATTGCTCTCTGCATTCCTGAGAAGATCCAGAATGAATCTAGCAGACTTGGCAGGCCAGCGTCCCTGCCCATTTGAGTGGCGTGACTTAGCTTGAGCAGTACGCCCAACACCACGACAGTACCTACGGAAGGGGATGGCTTGCTTGTGCGCGATCACATCCTCAAGGTACCTTTTAGCCTTAGCCAGTGGCATCTTCCTGAGGGCAAAAGCTGTCTCACGGGTGTTCTGCAATTGTGAGATCCAGGAAACATTAAAAACTGATAGCATTACAACAAAGGACAGTTAACAAAAGCATGGTAATAAGTAGCCATTAAATACTCATCATCCAAAATATGGATCAAATATATGCTGACAGGAAAAATATCAGAGGGGTTAAAATCGTCTTTTCTTCCAAGCACAATTAATATCAGACTGAACCAGATTCCCCAGCTTTGTACAGATGTACACTTCAAAAAATGACACATACCACACTAAAACACATAATTTTTTCTAACACTAGAGTGAATAAATTGAAACAAAAATGTGCCATCATTTACTGAACCAAAAGACATGGTAGAGTCCAATGGTTCACCCAAAAATGATGAACATGATGTTCCTAAAGCTTACAGGGATACTGCTTGTAAAAAGCACAACATCCTGCTTTTTTTTCTTTA
This sequence comes from Ampelocalamus luodianensis, assembly GCA_036346255.1. Classification (NCBI taxonomy): domain Eukaryota; kingdom Viridiplantae; phylum Streptophyta; class Magnoliopsida; order Poales; family Poaceae; genus Ampelocalamus; species Ampelocalamus luodianensis. Next base: position 61,064,738 of record CM070634.1, read on the forward strand.
GGGTCCTAAGAAAAAGAAGCTGCAGCATTACAACTAGAAGTTACCAATCTACTACAAAGCTGAACAGAAAAGGGACCTGCCAGAGTTCCTACTGTCAATTGAACTAGCAGGATCTTAGCTTTGATGTAAACCTAATGATACAACACAATAATTTCCTCAACAACCAACAACTTAAAAACGGATAAACCAAAAATCTACTGATGCAGTTCAAAAGGGACCACACAAAGAACAGTAAAAGAGGGAATGCTTACATTAAGAATCTACCTCCAAAGTTGGAAAGGCGAGTTCACTAGCAAATAAGAAGCTAAATAACTGGAATGTATGTAACATTTTGAAAAATAAGAGTAACTGAATACAAATGTGTCATCATTTACTGAACCAATTGACATCAAGCTGTTTCCACCAGTTCACCCGATAACAATGAATACGATGTTCCTAAAGTTTACGAGGATACTGCTTATAGAGACAGTATCCTGCTTTTTTTCTTCCGGTGCATATTGAACAACATGTGTTATTACAATAAAAATTTGCAGATAATTAAAAGCTGAACATAAATTGGCCCTTCCAAATATCAAATGACTGCTAAACTAGCATAGCTTTAGCTTTTAAGTAGAATTAAACTACCAAACAAGTATGCTCTCCAAAATAATAGACCTTAACAACTGATATGCTACAATTCTACTTATAAGCTCAGAAGACACCACACCAAGAGTAAATTGAGGAAATACATGTCATGCTTTACACTACAAATTTTCCTCCGCGGTTGGAACATAGCAAGCAATAGCAAACTAAGAAACTATATAACTGCAAATGCATCCAACATTTTGTAAAGCAAAACAGAGTACAAATGTGTCATCATTTACTGAACCAGTTGACATCAAGCTGTGTCCACTGGTTCACCCAATAACAATGAATGTGATGTTCCTAAAGTTTACGAGGATACTGTTTACAGAGACAACATCCTGCTTTTTTTAGGTGCATATTGCCTAACCAAACAACATGTGTTATTACACTAAAAATTTGCAGATAATTAAAAGCTGAACATAAATTGGCCCTTCCAAATATCAAATGACTACTAAACTGGCATAGCTTTAGTTTTTAAGTAGAATTAAATTTCCGAACAAGTATGCTCTCCAAAACCATAGACCTTAACAACTGACATGCTACCATTCTACTTAAGGTTGAAAAGACACCACACCAAGAACCGTAAATTGAGGAAATGCATGTCATGCTTTACACTACAAATCTTCCTACACGGTTGGAACAGAGCGTGCAATAGCAAACTAAGAAGCTATATAACTGCAAATGCATCCAACATTTTGTAAAGCAAAACAGAATACAAATGTGCCATCATTTACTGAACCAATCGACATCAAGGTGTGTCCACTGGTTCACCCGATAACAATGAATACGATGTTCCTAAAGTTTACAAGGATACTGCTTATAGAGATAACAACATCCTTCTTTTTTTTCATTAGGTGCATATCGCCTAACCAAACAATGTGTGTTATTACACAAAAAATTTGCAGATAATTAAAAGCTGAACATACATTGGACCTTCCAAATATCAAATGGCCGGTAAACTAGCATAGCTTTAGCTTTTAAATAGAATTAAATTTCCGAACAAGTATGCTCTCCAAAACCATAGACCTTAACAACTGATATGCTTCAATTCTACTTATAAGTTCAGAAGACACCACACCAAGAAGAATAGTAAATTGAGGAAATGCATGTCATTTTTTACACTACAAATCTTCCTTCGCAGTTGGAACATAGCAAGCAATAGCAAACTAAGAAACTATATAACTGCAAATGCATCCAACAATTTGTAAAGCAAAACCGAATACAAATGTGTCATCATTTATTGAACCAATTGACATCAAACTGTGTCCACCAGTTCACCCAATAACAATGAATACGATGTACCTAAAGTTTACGAGGATACTGCTTATAGAGAGAACAACATCCTGCTTTTTTTTTCTTTAGGTGCATATCGCCTAACCAAACAAAGTGTTATTACACAAAAAATTTGCAGATAATTAAAATCTGAACATACATCAGATAATTAAAATCTGAACATACATTGGACCTTCCAAATATCAAATGGTCGGTAAACTAGCATAGCTTTAGCTTTTAAGTAGAATTAAATTTCCGAACAAGTATGCTCTCCAAAACCATAGACCTTAACAACTGATATGCTTCAATTCTACTTATAAGTTCAAAAGACACCACACCAAGAAGAATAGTAAATTGAGGAAATGCATGTCATGCTTTACATGACAAATCTTCCTCCGCGGTTGGAACAGAGCATGCAATAGCAAACTAAGAAGCTATATAACTGCAGATGCATCCAACATTTTGTAAAGCAAAACCGAATACAAATGTGTCACCATTTATTGAACCAATTGACAACAAGCTGTGTCCACCGGTTCACCCAATAACAATGAATACGATGTTCCTAAAGTTTAGGAGGATACTGCTTCTAGAGAGAACAAGATCCTGCTTTTTTCTTTAGGTGCCTATTGCCTAACCACATAAAAAGACAAACTGTGCAAGCATTACACTTAAAAAGTTGCGAATATCAATTAAAAGTTGCAAATATCAATTAAATTTTGAACACAAATGGGATCTTCCAAGTTCCCTATGACAGCCAAACTAGCATAACTTGAGCTTTCATGGAAACCTAATTTTTTAGACACAAGTGTAACACCCAAATCCTATACAAGAATTGACACTATACTCACAACAGTTGAAAACATACCACATAAAGTTGCAAGAACAATCAGGGGAAAACAAAGCAAATATGATTGGAGGCACCACTAAAGATTTAAACAAATGTCTGACTAGCGAACTAATCAACCGATAATCCTCCTCAATCAATGCTTCAACACATTGATTTACAATAAACAATCCACTGAACAGCTGCACAAATCTATGAGCTAACTATTCTGTGCAAAATCTCGGAATGAATAAAATGCTCTCTTGGGAGTTGACTTGGGAGCTCACCTTGAAGTGCACACGCAAGTCCCGGCCCATGGCATTCGCGGCTGCAACGTATCACAGATAAAATGCACAAATCAGAAACCCACAGATCTACGCAAATCATCATACAAGACAGCGACATGAAATTTGCCATGGAGGCATCTCCCCAGGCAAGGAAGCTTACACTTGGTGGGATTGGTGGGGTCCCTCGAGTACTTCACCTGGAAACCAAGAACAAGAAACGCACCATACGAGTCAGAACAAAACCAAACCAAAGAGATGTCGCAAAATAGGAGATAGAGAGAGAGAGAGAGATGACCATGGCTGCGGCCGGCGACGGAGAGATTCCGAGGATGAGAAAGCAGCGGCGGCGGCGTGAGCGAAGGATGGAGAAGTCAGGGTTCGGCGGCGCAGGAGAGCGGCTTATATAGGAGCAAGTATAAGCAAGGAAACCTAGAAGCAAAACCCTATCGGGCTTGCAATGGGCCGACCTGTGCTCGCGGCCTAATACCAAAACGTTATAAAAGCCCTTGAGCCGGTACTTGGACCTTATTGGCTCATTGCTGTTACTCCCTGCTATTGCGAATACATACCAATCAAATATTTTTAGTTTTTATCATCAATATATATGTAATACCTTAAATATTTATTTAAGTGAGAAGAAAGATTATAGGAAGGAGAATTGAATAGTGAAAGTGGTTTTAACAGAAGTTTAGAGGGATTTTGGCGTAATTCGAAAAACTTAAGCTGTGGGCTGAAAGTCTACAACACCTTGGCCCATTAGGGCAACCATCTAAGTAGAGGAGGGCAGCCACATACTGTAGCATGCATTGTAGCACCACCATTGTAGCAGCCCCTCCCCTTACGCCTCCACCTCCCCTCCCCTTCGTGGCCGGCCAAGAAGAAGGAAAAAGAAGAAGAGAGAAGGGAGAGGAAGAGGAAGAGGGATCACGTGGTGTTCATCGTGTTCGGCAGCGGTTCTTCAAGGGTAAGACCCGATCCCCTTCCGATTAGTGGATTATTTGATCTTTAGCAGTGTCGGTATTTAGGTCTGACTAGAGCAGATCGGGTTGGGCGATGTTTTTGAGATGTTTAACGGCAGAATCTGGTCAGGATGCCTCCTAGAGAACTGTAGGCGACGTCGATACCTTTCTGTAGAGTACAAGATCGCGTCGTTTGGACGAACAGTTCAAAAGTTATGAATTTCGTAGCGTTGCTGTTCTGCAAATCTGCTACGTTTCTGACAGTTTTTAGTAATCAGGCTTAAACTGATAGCTAAAGGAGTTTCTGGGAGATCGCACTATAACGAAATATGTAAATAATTGTATTAGCTTTCAGAAAAGCTAAAGGACATGAAATTTAGATCATTATTTTGAAAGTTATGATGGTTTTAAGGTCGCTGTCCAGAACCCTAACGTGAAATAGTTGCTCTGTTAATCTGTTTGGTAGGGGTATTAGATGGTCGAATCAGCAAGGCTCACCAAATAGGTTTAGGTGGAGAATTTGATAATCTTTTCAGAAAGTCTAAGAATGCATCATTTGGATCTTGGATCAAAAAGTTATGGATTTTATAGTATGACTGTCTGCTAAGGAGACAGACAGCAGGCTAAGATTTTGGAAGTTGGGTTTGCGTAATTACTTTTAGTTTTGTCTTATCCAGTATTATTGTCTTAGCGTGCTTTAATTAAATTTAGGTGGGAGATTGGTCTCGGGGGCAGCGCCCTCTTCACGTCCTTTGTTCTTGCACGGTTGAAGCAAGTACTTATTTGAGAAATTTATTATGGTGAATGATCTGGTTTGCTAGTATTGTGAGTATATGTGATATTTATGTATGCTTGAACGATATGATCATGATTATTAGTATTGTGAAAATAAGTGTCATTCATGGATGCTTGAATGTTATGAACTTGAATGAAAGAAGAGTGAATAAGTTTATTCATAAGTGATGTTGTTGAGAAAGCATCATGCTGATATATGAAGGACTTGGTCACGTAGTGACCAAGCATTTGTTGAGGTCCCCGTCATGAATATGACGGGCTTATTTGTTGAGGTCCTCGTCATGAATATGACAGGCTTATGGTCCCCACACTAGTGGAGTGTGGGCTCAGGTCCCCATACTGGTAGAGTATGGGCAATGGTCCCTGTGCAGGATGGCACATGCATGGGTATGCATCGACGGATGCATACTCTGCATTACCGATAAAATGCAAAAGATAAAGAGAAAGAGAAAGTGCATTTGAGATCTTGCATAGCATGAGCATATGACACGTTTGTAATAGAGATTGTGGATGGATGTTGATGATTACAGTTGTTTATGCTATTGTTGCCATTATTTGTACTTGCTGAGTCTTTGGACTCACTCTTGTTGTTATGTGTTTAGGTACCCTTTACAAGAACGGCATGCATGGGAGGGAATAAAAACTTAGAGTGGCTGCACAATGGCACGAACTAATCACATTTGATTTGATAGAATGATTCTTTAGTAGTTGATCATCTTGCTGAATAAATTCTTTATGAATTCTTCCTTGCTTAGAATAAAATGGTAATAAAAATTGATTGGTGGACTATGGATGCTCTTGGATTATACTTTAGTTGTTTAGCATGCTATGAAAGAATAGTGATGATAAGCGTAATTTCGGATGTCTATTGATTATGCTGGATGTTGTAATGATTAAATATGTTATAAGTGACTGTTGGGACCTCCGGTATAGTTTACTATACAGAGGAGGTTCTGTCAAAATTTAGTAGGACGCTTTTGTTTTAAATGGATACAATGTTAGTTGGTATCACTCTAGGCTCATTTTGGGCTGAGGTGTTACAATATAGTTATATGATATTGATATTATTGGAATCATGATGAAATATACTTTTATACCCCCCCTCCGGTAAAAAAAAATTGAGTTTGCACTTAACCAGCCACAATTTTTCATATGATCGATCTAAATCTTTTAGGCACCGTTTGGAACACAGTATTTTCACATAATTTGATTGGGAATAGTCCAATTCCTACAGGAATCGGGGAAAAAAATCCGATGTTCCAAATGGAGCATTGGTGCATATTAGTAGTTAAAGTTAAAAGGTTGAGGCAATTTGTTATATGTTATTGAATAACTTCAAATTTTCATAATAGGTCATTTGTGTCTAACTGACATATGGGCATATTAGTAGTCTAAACCCCATAAGTCAGCCTCATAATGAGTTATGTATTATGAATCATGTAGTTATTTAGTGATATATTTTGAATTTTCTCTAAAAAGTTTGACTATGTTTTTCTGAAACTATATCTATTTTGTCGCCATCAGAATCTACAACACTGTCAAGTTCAACAAGCTTTTGCCAAGATTTTTGGGATGATACTAGGTTAAATTTCGAAGTGCTAACATGTTTTCTTAGTGTTTTTTGCATGCCGAATTGCCGGAATGCTGCAGATTCTAGAGGTGAGATAGCATATCGAAAATTCAAATTTAATGGGAGTATGGCCTCCCTAATCTTATTTTGGAACTGGCAAGGACAATGTCACAATAATGCTATTAGTGCCATTTTATTACAATAATGCCGCACTGGTGAGTATAGATCGTTACGACCATATTTTCAGAATTTAACATAACGGTTGTTGCGAGTATTTATATTTTTGTTTTGCCTGTCTATAGGATATGTTATGTTCTAACGATGTGCAAAACAAAGCGGATGGTATCAGCATGAAATCCAAAAAGATGAGGCTGCCTAATGAAAAGCTAAACATGTTTTTTCATCATGGTTATATGCAGGCATAGGATAGTCTTAATTATGTACAGAACGGTTAGGCAATTCACACTATATAGAAACATGGTCTCTTAAAAACCAAGATGAAGCTATATAGTTATTACATGGGTAACATTTTTTTTGGCCTAGCGCAGTTATAATACAGATAGTAGTCCAAGATTCATCGTATAAACAACCATGCTTTTGCGCTAAGACATGAACGTTTATAGACATCAAAAGGACGTAGCAGCAAACAAAGTAACATAAGTGGAGCCGCATTCCTTGAAGAGCGGTTTTGGAGCAAAAGGCATATATCACAAAGGTAGCACTAACGGGATAGACATGTTAATTGGCCTGCAAAATAAGGAAGGTTTTAGATGTAGGAACACTAGGTATTTCATAGAGCAATGCTAAGATAATGCGGTGTAACCAATTGGTTCTGGTTAGTTGATACTAAATATGTGCAATGTTGTGTTTGTAGTTAAAAATCTCTTTTTTTATGCATGCAATGCAGATATACAATGAATGTAACATGCACCACTACTTTTCACAGTGGCAAAGCTGGCCTGTGCTATGAGAAATATCTGTAAAGTGTAAATGTTTGTTTTTTTAGGTTCTGTGGAGATTTGTTTAATACAATGAGTGGAGACACTATGGTAAAGAAAAACTATAACAGTTTGAAAAAGGAATGATAATACGAAAATGTTTATGCATAGCAATTCAGTCTCTGTGTAAACACAACGAATATTTTGCACTTTTATAGTTTGAATAAGAGTGCAGTTTGAAGAGCATTGATAGGACGCTCTGGCTTAAAGAGGCACTTGGAAAATGTTGCAGAACTATGATAGCGAGTATTATTTGTAGGCACATTGAAAATGTAAGTCAGTTTATGATGTCTGTAACATGTAGCTATTTTGAAAGTATCTGAAAATGTCGAAGAATAATAATAGTAATATCATTGCTAAAAATATAAGTTCTAAAAAATGCATGTACATTCAAAAAAATATGTGGGAACTAAAACATTTAACAATTACACGTTTTTTTTGTTTATTATCCACCTACGTAGAGACGATTAGATACTTGGAACAAGTACAGTAAAAAAATAGGTGGGAACTAAAACATTTAACAATTACAGCTTTTATGTTTATTATCCACCTTCGTAGAGACGATTAGATATTCCAAACAAGTGTCCTTGGATAAATAAACTGATGTATGATCATATTTTGCATTCTCGTAAATGTTAGGAAATAAGAATCAATGGTGAGACTGATACATTTGAGTATTGGAAAGCTATATATGTTGGACTAGTAGAATAAAATACTCAATAGCTTAGTGCAATGTACATCATCACCTCAAGCAATTGTAGTTTCAATAAGATATATAAGGCGGTTTGTGGCATCCTTAGAAATATAAAAATAAACTGAAGCAATAAGAGCAAAGTGCGAAATTAAGTTCCATGTGAAAAATAAATAATAGCACTGCAAACTTAAAGCATTTACTCATGTGCATTCTCCAGTGGGCAATGGCTTTGCATGTTTGTACATCATAGGCAAGAATTGAGCAATCAGCAGATTTTGTAGGAATTGGTGAAACATGCCAAGACATCAAGAGAATCAATAGGGCCTGGTTAGAGGATCTAACATGAACTAAAACATTTAAGAATTACACCTTTTCTGTTTATTATCCACCTACGTAGAGATGATTAGATACTCCGAACAAGTGTCCTTGGATAAATAGACTGATGTTTGATCATATTTTGCATTCTTGTAAATGTTCAGGAAATAAGAACCAATGGTGAAACTAAAATTCAGGACATAGTTGATTATAAAGAGTATACTGATATCAATAGGTTGTTCCAGCTTACTTGTTTGGTAGAATAGGAATTGCAGGGTAAGCAACAAAGGACAAGGAACAACTTTGAAAGTACGTCTACATCGAGACCGATGCCGAGACAAAGCCAACACAGCCCCACCTCCTGTTTTTCGGTCTGCTACCCCCCTCTATGAGTAGGGCGTGTTCAGCATCACCACCACCACCGTCACACACACTCGGGACGAGCAAATCTACTAGTGTGCAAGCACCAGCACAGAGCTCTTCATCGGTTGCTTCCACGGATCGTATGACGGGAACCGTGTGCCACCGTTGTAAAGGGATGGACCACTTCATGAGAGATTGCCCAATTCAGCGAGCGTACATTGCAACAGAAGATGGTGGTTATGTAAGTGCTAGTGATGTTGAGAATGAATATGCTCTTGCCGCTAACCTTGCAGGTAATGATGATGATGATGAGATAGATAGCGATGGTGAGGAAATTTTAGGTGCCGCTGCTACAGAGAATTATAGGACCCTAATTATGCAGCGAGTATTGAGCACTCAAAGGGAGCAAGCGGAGAAGCTACAGCGTCATAATTTGTTTCATATGTTCCTCATCGTCAAGGATTGCCATGTTCATCTCATAATTGTCACATCCCCAAACTTATAAATAATAATCCAATTGCATCTCATGAGCCTGCATCATTATTTTTAAGCATTGCATTAGATATTGCACTTGGAAAATCTTGTGCAAGTCTTAAACCTTCGCTTAAAGAAGTTAACCCAAAAAGAAAACTGAAAACCTATACTACTAAAGTTCCTCTAGAAATAATTTATACAAATACGACAATAGTTATTTTGAAGTAAAATAATTTTTTCCAAATTTTTGGGAGTATTTTCAAACCTTAGAAAATTCAAACTCAATCCAGTAACCTATTTCAGTTGTGGATTTATTTTGTACAAATTATTTTGTGAATAGTGAGGTTTAGTAATTCTTAGGAACACTAGATCTTCCCAAGAATTCCTCTAATTTATTTTAGATTTTTAGGAATTTTATTTCTATTTTTTTAGAGGCCTGGTCAACTTAGGATCGGTTTGTTTTAAACCAGTCAAAACCCTAGACCTAACCAGCCGATACTGTTCCTCAGGCTTGAGTCCGATTCAGTGAACTGATTCGGCCAAACCAACTAAGTGCACCTTGCGCGAGCCGTCCTATGAAATTTCAACGGACCAGATCTTGTGGCCGTTCGGACGGTCCGAACGGGCCACTTGACCTAAACTGTCCATTCGTGATCGTGTGGCCCACGTGGATTGCCTGATCAGATAGTCTGAACGACCCATTAAATCTAAGCCATTCGTTTGTGATCGAATGGTTTCGAGCGAACCCACTTAACACACCAGCCCGCATCTAACCCGAGCGGCACCACATTGTGTCACTGACGCGTCGGGCCCCCGCTTCAGGGTTGTCTCCTACCTTCCACTGCAGCGCACAGGCCGCGCTCGCCACGCGCCTACCATGCGCTGAGCTTCTTCGTGACCGCACCGCCCCTCTAGGCCAATCCTAGGGCATCGCCTCTTAACACCATTTTCGTTTTTGTCATCTCCTTCAGCTTAAGACAATGCGCCAGCCTACTTCATGGACCTCATGAACAAAGTATTTATGGAATACCAGGACAAGTTTGTAATCGGGTTCATAGATGACATCTTAATCTACTCCATGACCAACTAAGAACACACTGAACAGCTGCGTTTGGTCCTAAATAAGCTTGCAGAGCACCAGCTTTATGCCAAGTATAGTAAGTGTGAGTTTTGGCTCCGAGAGATCAGTTTTCTCGGACATATTGTATCCGCTGGAGGAGTCGTAGTTAATCCGTCCAAAGTAGAAGCTGTGTTGGATTGGAAGCAACCAACCTCACTGACTGAAGTACGTAGTTTTCTCATATTGGCTGGATACTACAGACACTTCATAGAAAGATTCTCTAAGCTGTCCAGACCGATGACCCACCTGCTTAAAAAGAAAAAAAAGTATGAATGGACAGAAACATGTGAAAAGAGCTTCCTACTCCCTGTGGCGTCGCCACATACATTGATTTTGTGCATTCATACATAGATTCATTTATACCAGGATGATATACGGCCGAAGTTGATGGCTGGTGTTGGATCACATGATGACCTTTTTAAGGAGATTGCAAAGTACGATCCAATCTGTGCTGAAATTGCTAATAACATTGTGGCGCAGGAACAATTATTGCTACAAATACAGGTAAGCCACCATTCCTGACTACTATTGGTGCAGTCCACTTTGGGACTTCCTTTGTTCTAGAAGTCTGTGGTAAGCATCATTTCTGCTAAAAATTTAGATTTGGATATCCCATTAATGATGTATGCATATTGAAAATAAGTAACTATTAACTACAATGGTTTTCAATTAACTACAGGATTTACAAATTTGTAAGTTGCAACAACAAAGAATGCAACTCTGCATCATGTATTCTCTTGTACACCGTCAAACTTGTGCAATTTGAACAAACTTTTGGAGCGTCTGTAGGAGGCTCCTCATGATCCTCGGCTCCCCAGGTGGCTCCATGTCCTTAATAAGACTGTTCCTGATTGCCCGGAATACTCACCTGGAGCCGTCCGTCGCAGGAGACACCAAGCAGTCGTTGTAGAATAGCTCCTGCGTTGCGCTGTCCTCGATTCTGATGAATCCTAGCCTGACCCCACCCTCCACCTTGTCCACCTGTTTGCACATGAAAGATGTATCAGCTGATGAAATCTAAGTATCAAGTCATATCGGTAGCTCGTCAATCTGCCCAACCTTCAGCGGCACTGGAAGTGGCAAGTTGGCGCCTTAGCGCAGGTCGTCGCCACGATCAATACAACAAAGATCGTAATAAGCATCGCTAGGCTAAAACACCGGTCCATGGTGTATGCGCTTTTGACGCAAGAATGCTAACCTGAAAGAGCAAGGTCTCGAACCAAGCAATGTCGACGTTGGCAGGCAGCTTTACCATGCCGAGGCTGGCTCCATCCTTGTTGCCGTCGGCCGGCACAATGCTGTCCTTCCCAGCGCGGCGTTCGGCGGTTTGATGGCCACCCTTGCCCTGAAACCGAGGAGCCTCTCAGCTTTGTTCCAGCATCCGCCTTTGCACCTGGAAGCAGTGAGGCCATTGTATGTGTGTTTCAGGAGCGTCGCTGAAGAGCTGGAGCATGAGTTGTAACATCCTAATTTTAGGCTTGTGTTTCAAATGTAAGAAAATGAGTAGAAATTAAAACTTTTTCTTACATCTTGTATTTCCTGTTTGTACTGAACAGCTATTGTACAAGAAGTTATAGAAATACAAAGTCACAAGTCTTTGATCCAAATCTTGATCGTTCAAAAACCTTCTTGTTCCATCTTGTGATAATCTCCTGGAAATATTTTTCCTAAATTCTTGGGATGGTATGTGACTCCTCTGAAAATTCCACAATTTTCGTAAATTGTTTGAATGTCGTTGGAGGAAAGTCAACCCAATTCAAAATCTGGTCAAACCTTGACCAGTACCTTGGTAAATTTTTGGAGGAAAATCCACAGCACCAAAACCTTTGAAAATTTTATTCAAGGTCAATCCCTCAGCTAGCAAGCTCCTGTAAAAATTTCATAATTTTTGGAGTTCGTTTGCTACCTCAAACAATTCTCCAAATGTCAGCCATTCTCAAAACTGTAAAAATCGAATCTGTTTGAGTCGACTGCTCGAGCCCGAGCCTAACTCAACCGACCCGGTTAGACCAGTCCACTCAACCTCCTCGGGCTCGTTCTTTGTGGGCCGTTGGATCTCCATCCACCGCCTGCACCTCCCCTCGATCTCGGCGCCTCGGGTGGTCCAGGCCCTGGATCTCCATCCAAATGGTCACGACCTCCCTCGACCTCCCCGCGCTCGGACCTCCTCTCGCCGGGGATCTGGGACGCCCAGACCACCCCATGCAAATCGGGATCGTCCAGACCTCCCCTCACCCTTTCTTCTTCCTCTAGACCTCCTCGAGCCCTCGGTCATCATGGTTTTCCGCACTGCGTGTGTGTCGTGGTCGAGCGGTTGGGAGCGATGGCCTGCCACTTTTTGGTCCTTCCTAACGTCTCTTTCTCGCCATGCATTTATTGCGCAGAGCTTTGCCCTAAAGAAGTCGCCCCCACCGCCTTGTCAAGTCCTCAGAGGTCATGGCAGTGGCATGGCTCTTGATCACGTGAGCCTTTGCCCACACCATTACCAAACTCCCGTGCTATGTATAGCATGAGACCTTCCTTCTCCTTTTCTTTCTTCGTTCTTGGCGTGCTTGAGCTCCCTCGCTTGAGCTGGTCCCCAAACTCAAGCCCCAAGAACACCACCCTCCTCGCCATTGTCGGATCTTGGAGCTCCTCCGGCTCGAGCTCCAGTGGTTCCATCAGCGTTCTTGCTGCTTTACTTGTCATCTCGAGCACCTCGAGCATTCTCTAACTTGCCGTGGTTATCCATCGCAGAGGTGGACAAGTTGGGAGCCGCTGGGTCGGGCTCATCTCCTTCTCCATCGCCAAGCACATCATCGCCGACTTCGCCGACCTCCTCCAAGCTCCTCCGACCTCCCCGGTTCCTCCCCGCCTCGGTGCCCATCCCTTAGCCTTGCTTTGTTATTTTCTAGAGCTCGTGTAGTTTCAGAGTAAGCCTTCCTAGCCTATCTCGCCGCGGCGCTCAAGGCCGCCGCCGACGCAGGTTGCCACCTTTAGCCCGTGATGATATTGTGGTTCCATTCCAAGATTTAGTTGGCGCCGCGTGGTCCTCGTCGCCGCGGCAAGTCGTTAACGCGCCGAGTTTTGCCGTGCAAACTCCCGCTGCTATTTTCTTAGACAGCATTAATGCCCAATCATTGCTAATCATTGGCGCATTAATCATGTCTTGATCCGCGCCGTGTCACCGACGTGTGGGCCTTGGGCTTAGAATTAAAATCCGCAGGTCATTAAAGTCCCTTTAGGTTCCTTTATTGCCAATCATCGCACATTTAAGTTGTCCTTAGCCGCCACCTTTTAGTCGCCCCCCTAAGGACCCGCACCATTAGAAGCACCTTGGACCTCCTCGGGTTCATCGTGGTCGCCCACGACCTCCCTAAGTTTAGATCCGAGCCTTGGCTCCTTTCCAAAAACTTAAGCCTCTGGACCTCCCCTAGTTTAATCTCACCTAAGACCACCCCAAGTCGATCTGCATGCAGTAGAGGTCTTCCGTGTAAATTTCTAAGTCCCAAGACCTCCTAGAGCGTTCTCCGCCGTTAAAAGACCTCCTAGGATTAGCTCTTAGCCATTAGATCCTGGTCCGCGAAAACTCTTAGTGCCAGACCTCCCTAGGTCCTAACCGCCTAGGACCACCCCTGCTAAATCCTAGCCGCTAGGACCACTCCCGCGCAAAGGACCTCCTCCGGGTCATTTTGCCAAAACCACCCTCGACCTCCACCGAGGTCCTCTTTGCAAAAAGACCTCTCCTCGGTCATTTTGCAAAGACCACCCTCGGGGTTCTCTTTATAAAAAGCCACCCCGGCCTTTTACAAAGAAAACCCCGCTCGGGACCTCTTAGGCTCAATCCTAGCCGTTCACGGCCTCCCCGGAGTTAGATCTGAGCGCTAGATCTCCTTTGCAAAATCCTTAGTCTCAGACCTCCTCGCGTCGACCGAACTGCTCAGACCTCCCTAGGCTCGATCCAACCGGCCCGATATCCTCCCGTTAAAACACTATCGCTAGGACCTCCCCGAGTAGATCTTGGCCATCCAAGACCTCCTCGTGTAAATCCCAGCCGATCAAGACCTCCCCCTGGAGATCTTGACCGTCTAGGGCCTCCTCCTTTGGATCCGTAGCGTTAGGACCTCCTCCTCTGGTCTAAACCATTAGATTTAGATCTAACGGCCAGACCTCCTCCGTAGATTTAGCCTTAGGACCTCCCCAGTGCTCGGACCGCTGAACTTGATTTGACGGCCACGACCTCTGATAAGCGCGAGACCTCCTTTGCGTCGCCAGGCATGCATTGGTCGTGGCCGTTGGATCGATCTCAACGGTCCGGACCTCCCAATGCGGGAGGAGGTCTTCCGTGCGGCTGTGCCAGGTCTGTGGCCTGCGATGCAAGATCGACGCCCACGACCTCTCCTTTTCCTTCGCCTCATCCGACCTCCGAGAGCTCAAAATTTCCTAAGTCCTTTAATGTTTCAAATTTCAAAAGTGCATAACTTTGTCATTTTAATTCCTTTTTGAATGATTCCAGTTGCTGTAGCTCTGTTATAGTATGAACTTTAATCTGAGAATGAAATTAGGCCCTGTCATATAGCAGAAAATGATTTAAATAGCATGATCTTGTTTAGGGAATATGGTTATCTAGAAATTCATTGAAAACTTGTAAAATACATAACCTTTTCTCTGTCAATCCTTTCTGAGCAAACTCAACCTGGTAAAATTTGTCTATAGACATGCTTTATGATGAACTAGTCTTTGTCTTTATTCATGTTCCTGAAAAATGATATATACTAGATTTAGAGCTTAGAAAAATCATAACTAATTCATTAGAACTCCAAAGTGTGCAAACTCAGTTTTGCTGTTGTTAGGATACTATTATTTACCTACCATAGAAATTTCAGACCATAGATCATTCTGGAAATTTTCGCCATGAACAGTAACAGATAGGAATTAAACTGGATTTATCAGGCTGAGCAAAATTGTTTAGAGCATAACTTTTTCATGCTAAGTCCAAATGAAGTGATTCTTGTTTCTAAAATTGTCTAAAATCAACCTCTAGCTGCTGTAGAAATTTTATTGGATTTGGATGTGCTTTGCTGTTGAGTTCCTTTTGGTGTTCTTCGTTCTTATCGGTTTTTATCGCCTTTTCGCGTTGGGTTCCGAAGAATTTATTGAACCGGAGCACTCCCCTCTGCAGCAAGAACAAATCCAGCAAGGCAAGTAGTTTGATCATGTTAATCCCAGTATTTTAAGTATTTATGTTGATTACAACTTCTATGTATGCATTGCTACTTTGTGTTAAACTATTGTCGTTAGTTGACCTAGTAGATGCATTTCCTTAGGCAAATGATTATCCTCTACTACCATGAGCCTAGGCATTGCTGTGATTTAGAGTTCGTGGATGAGCTCTTGTCACTTAGTAGTTTGCGAATTAATTGCTTAGCCATGCTTAGCTCCCGGTAGAAATGGGCGGTTATCGACTTGTCGATAACCTTGATCATATAAAACTTATTATGATTTATGATTTCCACTTTGTGCCATGTCTACTTATGAAAACTAAAACTGAAAAACAAAAGGATTTAGACTTGGGTACAATGGTAAGATGGTGTGATTTTCGGGTGTGATTGGAATGGTGCCCGAGTCAATTAAGGACCGAACATCTTGTGAGTACCTGTTATCCGAGCAATTTGTGCGTGCTAACCACACTAGAGGGTATGGGACCTCTCTTGACTTAGTAGTTTGGAGTGTATTGGCTTCGGGTCGCAGGGAGTCGCAGGAGGGATGGTGTTGGGAGCATTGTAGAGTCCGAAAGGCTTCCCCCCGTAACGGGTGGTTGTTTTTCGGCTGGCAATGTAAGCGTATGGGTTTCTATCCATACGAGCGGCTCGTGGTTAATACACAATATTGGAAAACGTCTTGATACGGGGGAAGCCCGATCTTCTCAGTGAGAAACCGTGGATAGTTGATGCGAAGTAGACGATGTCGCTAGCTGAACACTCGCGCCAATGCACGAACCCTCAACTCTTCTGAATACGCCCACAACACACCGGGTAGTTGTTCGTCGCGAGACCACAAACGATTTAACGCCAAGTCCCGATTCCCAATGGAACGACGGCTTGACCTTGAATTGCGTAACGAACAATTGATCGCCTAGTCCTCTCTCAAAGTCCTCGCATGAACTCGGGTCGAAAGAACAAGCAATAGCTATGTTTCAATCTTATGAATAAACTGGTCTAATGGATACAAGGGAGGAGGGCAAGGGTATTTAAGGAACCTCCACGACTCACGCACGCCTAGGGCCGCCACACATGCCGAATCAAACTCTAACTCGGCTAAGACCTAAAAACACACAAAAGGAAAACCTAACTTAAGTTCGTCACATTGTTTCGCCATAGCAGCGCGACCGTAAGTCTTCAAGCTGGGGCCAAAACCATTGTGTGGGCCTTGGAATAAGCTTTCAAACAAGTCCAAGAATACCCCAATCGGACTCGTATGCAAAAGTTATGGTTTTATTACAGCCTGTTGGGCTGTCCCGAACCGAATCCGATTTGAATTCTGAGTTGATTCCGAGATGAATTTTGGTTGCACTTGTGGAAGATCCGAATTGGGCTTGAATTCTTGGGCTTTTCTCCCCTTGCTTGACCCACGTGAGCTTCTCCTCCATTGCTTTGACTCCGGCCTCTTGGTTCCAAAGGCTTCACAATGTTCAAACCTGAGAATGCACAAAACATTTGCATAAGGTAATACCCAATTATTATCAATGACAATAGAAGATTCATTAAGAAACTAAAGCACCTGTTGATTTAGAAGTTTAACTCTTGCTCTCGTCAGTGGACCAATATGCACTTCTGTACTTGAATTATTTGTAGCGTCACGTATGGCGTCCACCTCAGTGTGTGTATGACCACCAATAGGAAAGATGTATAAGTGTTAGGGATGCCCTCATCATCCTCCCCTCTTGAAAATGCGTCGTCCTCGACGATTTGGATCATCACCACCAAAGAAAGGTGATAAATCAACGACATTGAAAGTAGAGCTCACGCCATAGTCATCGCCGAAAGCTCTATCTTGTAGGCATTGTCATTGATCTTCGCAAGCACCTTGAAAGGTCCATCACCTCGTGGCGAGAATTTAGACTTGCGGCGTTCGAAAACGATCCTTGCGGTAGTGCACCCAAACCAAATCACCGTTGAAAAATCATCTTCTTCCGTTTCTTATTCGCCTTCTCAAAGATAGGACTTGACCTTGCGCTCTATCTCCTCTTTTGTTTTGAGATGCAATTTCTTCACATACTCACTCGCTTGGATGCCTCCATGTGAACACGGTGTTGACTTGGAAGTGGCAAGAAATCAAGCGGCGTAAAGGGTTTGAAACCATACACCACCTCAAAAGGACACAATCACAGTAGTGGAGTGCACGACCGATTATAAGCGAATTCCACGTCGGCAAACAATCCTCCCACTCGCGCGATTCTTCTTGATCATGGTCCAAGTAGCATCGAAGTGTGCGGTTCACCACCTCCGCTTGACCATCAGTTTGGGGATGACAAGTCGTGCTGAATAACAACTTCGTCCCTAGTTTACCCCAAAGTGTCTTCCAAAAGTAGCTCATGAACTTCACGTCACGATCTGACACAATAGTGCGTGGCACACCATGTAGCCTCACGATCTCCCTGAAAAACAAGTTAGCAATATGCGACGCATCGTCGCTCTTGTGGCATGGAATAAAGTGTGCCATCTTTGAAAAACGATCCACAACGACAAAAACAGAATCACTCCCCCTCTTAGTTCTAGGCAATCCTAAAACAAAATCCATACTAATATCCTCCCATGGTGCATTGGGAACAGTGAGGGGTATACAAACCGTGTGGATTCAATTTTGATTTCGCTTGTGGCAAGTAATGCATCGTTGCACATACCTCTCTACATCTCGCCTCATCTTAGGCCAATAAAAGTGATCGCCAAAGATAGATAACGTCTTCTCACGCCCAAAATGTCCCATCAACCCACCCGCATGTGATTCCTGCAGAATAGCAAACGACGGAGGAGTCTGAACGCATAATTTGTTAGTGCGAAACAAAACCCATCATGGATGTGAAATTTATCCCACCTTTTCCTCTTTGCAATGTGCATAAGGAATGAAAAATCATGGTCATGAGCATATAAATCACGCAAACTCTCTAAACCAGAACTTGCACTCCTAATTGAGTTAAAAGCACACTTTTCCTAGAGAGAGCATCACTACCACATTTTCCTTTCCTTCTTATATTTTACAATGTAAGGAAACGACTCAATGAATTCACCCATTTGGCATGTCTACGGTTCAGTTTGCTTGGCCCTTTAAATACTTTAATGCCTCATAATCGTAATGAATAATAAACTCTTTAGGCCATAAATAGTGTTGCCAAGTTTCTAACGACGCACTAAAGCATAAAGCTCTTTGTGATAGACCGGATAATTCAATTGAGCACCATTCGCTTTCTCACTAAAATAAGCTACCGGTCTACCCTCTTGCATTAAAACACCGTCAATACCCAATCCACTAGCATCACACTCAATTTCAAAATTTTTAGTGAAATCAGTAAAACAAGCAACGGTGCTTCATCAAGCGTTTCTTAAGTTCAAAAAAGCATTGTCTTGCGCTACCCCCACACAAATTCAACACCCTTTTAGTAAGTTCATTCAAAGGGCAGCTATGGTGCTAAAATCCTTCACAAAGCGCCATAAAAACCAATGAGACCATGAAAGCTCCTAATCGACTTACATTCACGTGAGTTGGCCAATTTTTAATCGCTTCAATTTTAGACTCATCTACTTCAACTCCCCAATGCGAAACAACATAGCCCAAAAAGATGACACGATCTTTGCAAAAGGTACACTTCTCTAAGTTACCGAATAACCTAGCCTCACGCAAAACTTGTAGAACTTGTCTAAGATGGTCTATGTGTTCAGATTCAGTCATGCATCAGAAATCGAATATCATCAAAGTACACAACCACAAATTTACCAATCAAATGCCTTAAAACATGATTCATTAAGCGCATGAATGTACTAGGTGCATTAGTTAAACCAAAAGGCATGACTAACCACTCATACAACCCAAATTTTGTTTTAAATGCTGTTTTCCACTCATCCCCTTCATACATCCTAATTTGATGGTAACCATCACAAGAAATCTATCTTAGAGAAAATAACACCCACTCAATTGCCTAGCATATCATCTAAGCGAGGTATAGGATGACGATATCGAATTGTGATATTATTAATCGCTCGACAATCTACGCACATACGCCATGAACCTTCTTTCTTAGGAAATAAAATAACAGAACAACACAAGGGCTTAAGCTTTCACGCACATACCCTTTGGAGAGAAGCTCTTGTACTTGTTTCGAATTTCCTTTGTTTCTGGATTGGTGCGATGCGGTGGTCGGTTCGGCAATGACGCTCCCGGAATCAAGTCGATCTTATGTTCTATCCCACGAATTGGTGGTAGCCCACCGGTACTCGCTTGGAAAGACGTCATTTGAAGTCCCGCAAAACACAAGCAACAAAGACTAGGAAGAGAAGACAAGTCGTTAGTCGAAGCAAAGCGCCTTTGTACAATAGTACAAAGTGCACCAAATTGGGATCTTCGCTGAATTCTCTCATTTCGATTTGGTGGCTAACATCACTAAATTCTTCTCGCGCTTTTGGTATTCTCAACGTGCATCTCAATTTTCGCATTGAAGAATTCACAACTGCTATGTGTAAGGGGCTTCAAGATGATATCCATATTATTCCATCGAAATGTGTAGCGATTTGTACGCCCATCGTGAACAATGCAGAACGGTCATATTGCCATGGCCGCCCCAAGAGCAAGTGACACACCGTCATAGGCACAACATCGCAATCCACAAAGTTGTCGGTGTACTTCCCAATAGAAAACGCCACTCGCACCATATAGTTCACCTTCACTTCCTCTTTGTCGCTCAACCATTGCACATGATAAGGACGTGGATGCGCAAGTACTTCAAACCCAACTTATGACACATATCCTTGCTAGCCAAATTGTGACAACTTCCGCCATCAATGATCACTTTGCAGACCTTACCTTTATCAAGCTTCACCAAGTTTGAAACAAATTGCACCATTGCTTGAGTGACGCGATGGCATCACACTAAGCACCTTGGGCGCAAACAATGGAATATCGCTCGGTGTTAGGAAACTCAGATCGCACTCACATTGTTCTATGTCATCGCAGTGCAAGACCGGTTGCGATCAAAGCACTCGTCATCACTAGTCAAACATAACCGCCATCCTCGGTGATAAGCATAGTTCGACATTTGGGCGATCCCTCAAAATGGCCAACACCCTTGCACTTGTGGCAAATGATGTCACGTGAACGCCCCGTTGACCCCATAGACGAGGTCGCACTAGCGTGGCGCCCGTGTCGACGCACGGCCGTGTGTACTTCCACTTCTTACTTGCGGAATCGCGCATTGCCGAATTACTTCCTACGGAGTGCTCTTGTTTGGTGGGCCGTTGTTATATGGCTGTCCCGGGTCGGTGAAGGACATGAACGGGCAATGAACCGCGCATCTTCGATCACTTGTTGCTCGGCCAGTGCTTGGTGCAAAGAACTCAATCATATCATTATAGGGATGGTGATTGACAATGCGCTTGATAAAGATGATTCATGCCGCCTAGAAATCTCGCCATGGTCTATTCTTCATTCTCGCGACATCCGCATGTATCATGATAGTTTTCATCTCCTTATGATATTCATCAATTGACCTCATACCTTGTCGCACTCGCCAACTTCTCAAATAGTGAGCGCTTGTAGTGGCGAGGTACAAAGCGTGCCCGCAAATGCCGCTTCATCCGCTCCCAAGTGATAACCGACAACTCATGGCGCTCCATGCGCTTACGAATGAACTGCTCCCACCAATGTGTAGCATAATCATCCAAGCCATTGGAAGCAAGCAACAGCTTCTTCTCATTGGAATAGTTGTTCATTAGAAACAACTTATCCACCTTCACTCCCAAGTGAGGTATTGCTCCACATCCGTACTCACCCGAAAATATAGGAAGAGTAAATTTGGGCTTAGCGACAAAATCGCTTGCGTCGCCGTGTCGACGCCGCGTTGTTGCGATGGTGGCGCTGCCGGTCATCGTAGTCGCCGACGGGAAATCGTCATCCCATTGCTCGCCTCATCGGCCATGCTACGAGGTGCACGATGCACACCTCCTCCGTGGACACCCCGTGGTGCGCCTCCCCGCCGCCGTTGCCTCGCCACGCCATGTGCTCGAGGGTGCGCGCGCCATCCCGACGCTTTGCGGCAATGCCATGCGACGCGCTGCCGCCGCCGCTCCTCATCCACACGAATAGCACACTCATCCTCGGCCTCACAGCAAAACGGCCGAGGGCCGTGCACACTCGTGTCATCGGCTTGCGCACCCCACGAGATTGTGTTGAGCTAACATGGCGCGTAGCTCCGGAAGTTATTGTTGATGGTCAGACGCAATTGTGTGACCTCCTCCTCGAGGGTGTTCACCCACCAACTTCCCGAGTTCATCGCGCACGCCATTGTCACCATCTTGAAGTTTTTTTGTAGCATCTCGCGCAACCGAGTGTACTCGTCCACGTAACCGTGCCTCCGGATTAAGTGGATCCTCCTCGTGACCGACATAGCAACAACTCACAAACAAGAAAAGAGGTTATATCCGGTTAGTAAAACAAAAGCTCTCGCATTACGCCGCAACTCACCGCCCCGAAAACAAGACAAGTTTACTGCTCCAAAGTGAATCAAGGACGGCAAAACGACGCCAGACAATAACGACCTTAACCCAGTAATGTAGGAGCGTAACCAAGAGCAAGGGAGTACACAAACGGTGTAGGTGGAGCTTGGACAGTATGTGTATATCCTATGCAACTGATATTCAAGGTATTGTAAAGCTAAGTAATGATCCAAGCTAGAGTATTTTGCCTATGTGTCGATCCAATAGGTTTGCGAAGTGTATGAACGCACACGCAAAGATAAATGAGACTTAATGCAAACAAAGGACTGAGCTAGCGAGCGAAAAAGAGATGAAACCAGCTCGTTTTGCACCAAGCACGGGATAGACGCTAGCCAATTGCAAAGGAATATACTAGGGCACAAGATTGCTCAATCAAAATTGAAAACACAAGCTAAAAAGATGACCCGATCAGTAGTAGCTAAAAGTATGCGCGGATCAACTCGAAAAGGGATGCCGCCTTCACGGGTACCTTAGAATCACCCGCAGAGGGGCTCACAATTTTGAGCGAAATCGAGAAATCGAATTTTTCTCGCTTATGCCCGCTTTGAGGCCCTAAACGACCTTTTTGGGGTCGGGTTTTCCGCACACGTGTGCTCGTGGCTTACGCGATGTAAAACCCCGCATTTCCTGCACTTCTTCTTTTTGGCTCTATTTTCCGCTTCTTTCCAACGGATCAAGAAACGCCCAATCGGAGGTCGATGCAAAGTTAGCGTTTTTTTAATGCCGCGCTCTTTCTATATTCGCTACCTTTTCCTTCTTTTCCTCTCGCTTTGCTCCTCGTGGAACTGCAACCCGCACAAAACAAAGAACGTGTAATCAACTTGAATGAGCAAATTTCTAGGTGCAATATCAATAGCTAGTCTCAAGATGAAAGGATATAAAGGACACCAAATGTGGTTCGCCGGCTATGATGTAGTGGCCAAACTCAAGATGGAGCAATTGGACTCGGATTGTGTTTGAGCTAGAGGTTGATTAGGACTCTAGTCCCACCAAGGAGTTCGGATAAGGAAACAACACTGTCTCGGATTGTCTGGCAAGACAAATGCACTGACGCATCGATGATGAGTTTGGGGTGCTAATTGAGGAGTTCAATCAGCAATTTTTTTGATAAAGATTAAGCTACGCAATGGAAAAACAAGGATCAGACTAAAACAAAACTCTAATGGATGAAAACTTAACTAAACGCACAAGAAATAAATGATTAAACTACGGTTTTGGTATCGCAATTTTTGGTTTATTGTACGATAGGAAAGAAAACGAATCTAACTACGGTAAAGAAGTTCTCACCGAGTAAACCTAGAATCGATACCACATGATACGGGAAGCCCGATCTTCTCGAGAGAAACCGTGGATAGTTGATGCGAAGTAGACGATGTCGCTAGTCGAACACTCGCGCCAATGCACGAACCTCAACTCTTCTAATACGCCCACAACACACCGGGTAGTTGTTCGTCGCGAGACCACGAACGATTTAACGCCAAGTCCCCGATTCCCAATGGAACGACGGCTTGACCTTGAATTGCAGAACAAACAATTGGATCGCCTAGTCCTCTCTCAAAGTCCTCGCATGAACTCTGGGGTCGAAAGAACAAGCAATAGCTATGTTTCAATCTTATGAATAAACTGGTCTAATGGATACAAGGGAGGAGGGGCAAGGGTATTTAAGGAACCCTCCACGACTCACGCACGGCCTAGGGCCGGCCACACATGCCGAATCAAACTCTAACTCGGCTAAGACCTAAAAACACACAAAAAGGAAAACCTAACTTAAGTCCGTCACATTGTTTCGGCCATAGCTGCGCGACCGTAAGTCTTCTGAAGCTGGGTCCAAAACCATTGTGTGGGCCTTGGAATAAGCTTTCAAACAAGTCCAAGAACACCCCAATCGGACTCCGTATGCAAAAGTTATGACCTTTTTATTACAGCCCTGTTGGGCTGTCCCGAACCGAATCCGAATTGAATTCTGAGTTGATTCCGAGATGAATTTCGGTTGCACTTGTGGAAGATCCGAATTGGGCTTGAATTCTTGGGCTTTTCTCCTTGCTTGACCCACGTGAGCTTCTCCTCCATTGCTTTGACTCGCCTCCTCTTGGTTCCAAAGGCTTCACAATGTTCAAACTCGAGAATGCACAAAACATTTGCATAAGGTAATACCCAATTCTCATCAATGACAATAGAAGATTCATTAAGAAACAAAAGCACTGTTGATTTAGAAGTTTAACTCTTGCTCTCGTCGCTGGACCAATATGCACTTCAGTACTTGAATT
Organism: Ampelocalamus luodianensis; assembly: GCA_036346255.1. Classification (NCBI taxonomy): domain Eukaryota; kingdom Viridiplantae; phylum Streptophyta; class Magnoliopsida; order Poales; family Poaceae; genus Ampelocalamus; species Ampelocalamus luodianensis. Next base: position 61,089,040 of record CM070634.1, read on the forward strand.
ATTTGTAGCGCCACGTATGGCGCCCACCTCGCATGTGTATGACCACCAATAGGGAAAGATGTATATGTTAGGGATGCCTCATCACGTCTCAGAGGACTTAGCCGTCTTGGCATACCTTCTAAGTGTGCTTTGTGGCTTAAAGGCGATCCAAGTGTGGGTACATTGGTACACCCCAGGGTTAAAACTATTCGAATAGCCTCGTCCTAGGTTATGGACACGCTTGGGTAAGCTTTCAAGAGTTAGACTACAACCTTTTAATTAAAACTTGATGGGTGGTAGAATCGGGGATTCGTGCTATGTTGTGGTGGCTATTGGGATAGTCACTTCCAAGTGGTTACTTGTATGTATCTTTATTACGCTTTTATGTTGACAACAAAATAGATTTGCAAACTTGCTTTTAAATGTATTACATTATTGCAAATAAAGTTAGCTTTATGCAAAATGAGACATACAACCTCCACCTAAATAAGCTTGCATGTAGTTTATAAATAGGTCTGCTATTCCACACGTCAGTCTTGCGAGTACCTTTGTGTACTCATTTATCTTGCTTAAATGTATTTGTTGCAGAGGAAGAAGGTGAGCTCGAGGGGCCTCACTTTTGTGAGCTTTGTTGTGGTAGCTTGCGGGGCGACTAGCTTGGCGGCCCGGTCGGTTGCCTTGTGGGTTATGTTGGCTAACCGGTCGACTTTTGTTCTAGCCATCTTATGGCACCTTTTGCTTCCGCTGTTTTTCTTGTATATCGTTCTATTTGGCCGGTCGGCTCTTTTGTAATAACTTTACTTTATGTACGTCATTGTTAAACTTAGTGATGTATGGTGTATGGAAATGATGTGTAATTTTGTGATGATGTGCATATGCTGCAATTCTGGGAAGCATATGTCCATCGAGGCTTAGAATGTTTAATTAGTAATGCTAGAACCATTTGGAGGTTAAGTGTTACTAGTTAAATATTCCAGGTCCTCACAAAGTTGGTATCAGAGCCATACTGACCGTAGAAACCCCTAGCTTGGTCGCCTCTAGGATATTTTGAAAACTTACTTTGAAAAGGTTTATAAAAACGTAAGTAAGTTCTCTGATTTTACTCCTTACCTGTCTTAGTTTGCTCATCTCACCTTACTCTTGATCAAGTTTTGGAAAAGTTGTTCCTCTCTGCCTTTCAAAAGCTAGCTATTTATCGGTTAAGTTGGTTTTGGGAGAACCATGAGAGCTTGGAGAAAGGAAATTTGGACAGCTAGCTAGTAATTAGTATAGGAGGTAGGAAATGAGAGGTTAAATTCAATTAAAACTTGTGGGAATAAAAGGGTAAGAAGTGATATGAAATTAGCTAAATGCCTATACTCTATTAGATGGTTACACCTTGATTTTGAGCTGTTTTGAGCTAGAATTTAGTTCTAAAATTTAGGGTCTTCTCAAACGATTACTCGTTCTTCCATACGGGTTAGTCGTTTCGGGGAGTTGATTTGGTGACTTATGGCGTTGTGTAGTTTGGGCAGCGTCTTGTGGTTCCTAAGGTCATAGAATTGCGGGATTTGATTCTCCGCGAAGCCTATGATTCTCCTTTGTCCATCCATCCCGGGACTACCAAGATGTATCAGGACCTTCGTCAGAGATTTTGGTGGACCCGAATGAAGCGCGAGATTGCTAAGTTCGTTGCCGAGTGCGACGTATGCTGTCGTGTGAAGGCCGAGCATCAGCGTCCAGCATGCCTTCTTCAGCCTTTGCTAGTGCCTGAGTGGAAGTGGGATTCTGTGGGTATGGATTTCATCACTGGGTTGCCCCGCTCGTCTAAAGGAAATGATGCTATTTGGGTCGTGATTGACAGGTTGACTAAAGTGGCACATTTCCTTCCCGTCAAGACTCAGCTTCGTGTGGGGCCTTTGGCCGAACTTTATGTCTCGAGGATTGTGAGTCTTCACGGTGTCAAGACGATTATTTCTCGATCGTGGTGCGCTTTTCACCTCGCGGTTTTGGCATAGTCCGCAAGAGGCTATGGGGACCCGCTTCATTTCAAGACTGACCTTTCACCTCGGGATCGATGGCGGACGGAGCGAGTAAACCAAGTGTTGGAAGATATGCTCCGTGCTTGTGTTCTTTCCTATGGGAAGAAGTGGGAGAAGTGCCTACCATTTGCTGAGTTCTCCTACAACAACATTTTTCAGGCCAGTCTTGGCATGGCACCATTTGAGGCCTTGTATGGGAGGAGATGCAGAACCCCATTGAACCGGTCGAGATCGGTGAGCGGCGATTTCGGCCCGGAGTCGATTAATGAGGCCGAAAGCCAGGTCCAGTTGATTCGCAAGCATCTGCGCACGGCCCAGTCCAGGCAGAAGAGCTATGCAGATCACCGTTGCCGTGAGTTGAGCTTTCAGCCCAATGACTTTGTGTATCTCAAAGTCTCACCCTTGAGGGGCCATCAGCGTTTTGCCATCAAGGGCAAGTTGGCTCCTCGCTATGTTGGGCCGTATCGCATCGTCGAGAGAGTTGGGGTGGTAGCATACAGGTTGGAGCTGCCAGCTGCACTTGAGGGTGTGCATGATGTGTTCCATGTGTCACACCTGAAGAAGTGCCTCCGTGTCCCGACTGAGGAAGCTCCGTTGGAGGTTCTCGATGTGCAGGAGAATTTGACCTACCGCGAGCATCCTGTTCGCATTCTTGAGGAATCTGAACGGAGAACAAGGAACCGTGTCATCAAGTTCCTTAAGGTTCAATGGTCAAACCATTCTGAAGACGAGGCAACTTGGGAGCGGGAAGATCGCCTTCGTGGCCGATTATCCATCCTTCTTCTCCGAGTAAACTAATCTCGGTCGAGACTCTTGTAAGGGGAGAGTTGTAACATCCCAATTTTAGGCTTGTGTTTCAAATGTAAGAAAATGAGTAGAAATTAAAACTTTTTCTTACATCTTGTATTTCCTGCTTGTATCTTGAATAGCTATTGTACAAGAAGTTATGGAAATACAAAGTCACAAGTCTTTGATCCAAATCTTGATCCTTCAAAAACCTTCTTGTTCCATCTTGTGATAATCTCCTGAAAATATTTTTCCTAAATTCTTGGGATGGTATGTGACTCCTCTGAAAAATTCCACAATTTTTAGAAATTGTTTGAATGCTGTTGGAGGAAAGTCAACCCAATTCAAAATCTGGTCAAACCTTGGACCAGTACATTGGTAAATTTTTGGTGGAAAATCCACAGCACCAAAACCTCTGAAAATTTTATTCAAGGTCAATCCCTCAGCTAGCAAGCTCCTGTAAAAATTTCACAATTTTTGGAGTTCGTTTGCTACCCAAACAATTCTCCAAATGTCAGCCCTTCTCAAAAACTAGAAAAATCGAATCTGGTTTGAGTCAGACTCGGGCTCGAGACCGAGCCTAACTCAACCGACCCGGTTAGACCCAGTCCACTCAACCTCCTCGGGCTCGTTCTTTGTGAGCCATTGGATCTCCATCCAGCCGCCCAGACCTCCCCTCTGATCTCAGCGCCTCGGGGTGGTCCAGGCCCTTGGATCTCCATCCAGCGGTCACGACCTCCCCTGGACCTCCCCGTGCGCTCGGACCTCCTCTGCTCGGGGGATCTGGGACGTCCAGGACCACCCCATGCAAATCGGGATCGTCCAGGACCTCCCCCTCAGCCCTGTTCTTCTTCCTCTAGACCCCTCGAGCCCTGGTCATCATGGTTTTCCCGCACCCGTGCGTGTGTCGTGGTCGAGCGGCTGGGAGCAGCGGGGCTGCCACTTTTGGTCCTTCCCAACGCCTCTTTACGCCATGCATTTATTGCGTGAGCTTTGCCTAAAGAAGTCGCCTCACCGCCTTGTCAAGTCCAAAGGGTCATGGCGATGGCATGGCTCATGATCACAGAGCCTTTTGCCCACACCATTACAAACTCCCGTGCTATGTATAGCACGAGACCTTCCTTCTCCTTTTCTTTCTTCGTTCTTGGTCGTGCTTGAGCTCCTCGCTTGAAGCGGTCCCCAAACTCAAGCCCCAAGAACACCACCTCCTCGCCATTGTCGGATCTTGGAGCTCCTCGCCAAGCTCGAGCTCAAAGGTTCCATCGGCGTTCTTACTGTTTTACTTGTCATCTCGAGCACCCCAAGCATTCTCTAACTTGCTGTGGTTATCCATCGCAGAGGTGGACAAGTTGGGAGCCGCCGGGTCGGGCTCATCTCCTTCTCCATCGCCGCAAGCACATCACCGGCTGGACTTCGTCGACCTCCTCCAAGCTCCTCAGACCTCCACGGTTCCCTCCCGCCTCGGTGCCCATCCCTTAGCCTTGCCGTTATTTTCTAGAGCTCGTGTAGTTTCGTAGTAAGCCTTCCTAGACTATCTCCGGCTCGCCGGCGTTCAAGGCCGTCGCCGCCGCGAGGTTGCCACCTTTAGCTCCGTGATGATATTGCGGTTCCATTCCAGTATTTAGTTGGCGCCGGCGTGGTCCTCGCGTGTCGCGGCAAGCCGTTAACGCGCCGAGTTTTGCGGTGCAAACTCCTTTGTCATTTTCTTAGGACAGCATTAATGCCCAATCATTGCTAATCATTGGCGCATTAATCATGTCTTGATCCGTGCCGGGTGTCACCGACGTGTGGGCCTTGGGCTTAGAATTAAAATCCAGAGGTCATTAAAGTCCCTTTTAGGTTCCTTTATTGCCAATCATCAGCAGCATTTAAGTAGTCCTTAGCCGCCACCTTTTAGTCGCTGTCCTAAGGACCCGCACCATTAGAAGCACCTTGGACCTCCTCGGGTTCATCGTGGTCATCCACGACCTCCCCAAGTTTAGATCCGAGCCTTTGGCTCCTTTCCGAAAAACTTAAGCCTCTGGACCTCCCCCTAGTTTAATATCAGCCGTTAAGACCACCCCAAGTCAGATCTGTACCGTAGAGGGTCTTCCGTGTAAATTTCTAAGTCCCAAGACCTCCTAGAGCGTTCTCCGTCGTTAAAAGACCTCCTAGGATTAGCTCTTAGCCGTTAGATCCTGGTCCGCGAAAACTTTTAGTGCCAGGACCTCCCCTAGGGTTGATCCTAACCGCCTAGGACCACCCCTAAGTTAAATCCTAGCCGCTAGGACCACTCTGCAAAAGGACCTCCTCTGGTCATTTGCCAAAACCACCACTCGACCTCCACGAGGTCCTCTTTGCAAAAAGACCTCCCCTCGGTCATTTTGCAAAGACCACCCTCGGGGTCCTCTTTGTAAAAAGCCACCCCAGCCTTTTACAATGAAAACCCCGCTCAGGACCTCTTAGGCTCAATCCTAGCCGTTCACGATCTCCCCGGAGTTAGATCTGAGCGCTAGATCTCCTTTGCAAAATCCTTAGTCTCGGGATTCCTCCTCGCGCGATCCGAACTGCTCAGACCTCCTAGGCCTGATCTGAACCGTCCAGATCTCCTCCCGTTAAAACACTATCGCTTAGGACCTCCCCGAGTAGATCTTGGCCATCCAAGACCTCCTCGTGTAAATCCCAGCCGATCAAGACCTCCCCCTGGACATCTTGACCGTCTAGGACCTCCTCCTTTGGATCCGTAGCGTTAAGACCTCCTACTCTGGTCTAAACTGTTAGATTTAGATCTAACGGGCTAGACCTCCCTCCGTAGATTTAGCCTTAGGACCTCCCCTAGTGCTCGGGACCGCCAGATCTTGATCTGACGGTCACGACCTCTGTTAGGCGCGAGGACCTCCTTTGCGTCTGCGTGCATGCACCGGTCGTGGCCGTTGATCAGATCTCAACGGTCCGCACTCTCCCAATGCGTGAGGAGGTCTTCCGTGCGGCTGTGCTCGAGGTTCGTGGCCTGCGATGCAAGATCGACGGCCCACGACCTCTCCTTTTTTTCCTTCAGTTCATCTGGACCTCCCGAGAGCTCAAAATTTCCTAAGTCCTTTAATGTTTCAAATTTCAAAAGTGCATAACTTTGTCATTTTAATTCCTTTTTGAATGATTCCAGATTCTTTGTAGCTCTGTATAGTATGAACTTTAATCTGAGAATGAAATTAGGCCCTGTCATATAGCAGAAAATGATTTAAACAGCATGATCTTGTTTAGGGAATATGGTTATCTAGAAATTCATTGAAAACTTGTAAAATACATAACATTTTCTCTGTCAATCCTTTCTGAGCAAACTCAACCTGGTAAAATTTGTCTATAGACATGCTTTATGATGAACTAGGTTTTGTCTTTATTCATGTTCCTGAAAAATGATATATGCTAGATTTAGAGCTTAGAAAAATCATAACTAATTCATTAGAACTCCAAATTGTGCAAACTCAGTTTTGCTGTTGTTAGGATACTATTATTTACCTACCATAGAAATTTCAGACCTTAGATCATTCTGGAAATTTTTGCCATGAACAGTAACAGATAGGAATTAAACTGGATTTATTAGGCTGAGCAAAATTGTTTAGAGCATAACTTTTTCATGCTAAGTCCAAATGAAGTGATTCTTGTTTCTAAAATTGTCTAAAATCAACCTCTAGCTGCTGTAGAAATTTTATTGGATTTGGATGTGCTTTGCTGTTGAGTTCCTTTTGGTGTTCTTCGTTCTTATCGGTTTTTATCGCCTTTTCGCGTTAGGTTCCGAAAAATTTATTGAACCGGAGCACTCCCCTCTGCAGCAAGAACAAATCCAGCAAGGTAAGCAGTTTGATCATGTTAATCCCAGTATTTTAAGTATTTATGTTGATTACAACTTCTATGTATGTATTGCTACTTTGTGTTAAACTATTGTCGTTAGTTGACCTAGTAGATGCATTTCCTTAGGCAAATGATTATCCTCTACTACCATGAGCCTAGGCATTGCTGTGATTTAGAGTTCGTGGATGAGCTCTTGTCACTTAGTAGTTTGCGAATTAATTGCTTAGCCATGCTTAGCTCCCGGTAGAAATGGGCGGTTATCGACTTGTCGATAACCTTGATCATATAAAACTTATTATGATTTATGATTTCCACCTTGTGCCATGTCTACTTATGAAAACTAAAACTGAAAAACAAAAGGATTTAGACTTGGGCACAATGGTAAGATGGTGTGATTTTCGGGTGTGATTGGAATGGTGCCCGAGTCAATTAAGGACCGAACATCTTGTGAGTACCTGTTATCCGAGCAATTTGTGCGTGCTAACCACACTAGAGGGTATGGGACCTCTCTTGACTTAGTACTTTGGAGTGTATTGGCTTCGGGTCGCAGGGAGTCGCAGGAGGGATGGTGTTGGGAGTATTGTAGAGTCCGAAAGGCTTCCCCCCGTAACGCGTGGTTGTCTTTCGGCTGGCAATGTAAGCGTATGGGTTTCTATCCATACGAGCGGCTCATGGTTAATACACAATATTGGAAAACGTCTCGTAGGACTTAGCCGTGTCGGCATACCTTCGGAAGTGTGCTTTGTGGCTTAAAGGCAGTCTGAAGTGTGGGTACATTGGTACACCCCTGCAGGGTTAAAACTATTCAAATAGCCTCGTCCTAGGTTATGGACACGCTTGGGTAAGCTTTCAAGAGTTAGACTACAACCTTTTAATTAAAACTTGATGGGTGGTACGAATCGGGGATTCGTGCTATGTTGTGGTGGCTATTGGGATAGTCACTTCCAGGTGGTTACTTGTATGTATCTTTATTACGCTTTTATGTTGACAACAAAATAGATTTGCAAACTTGCTTTTAAATGTATTACATTATTGCAAATAAAGTTAGCTTTATGCAAAATGAGGCATACAACCTCCACCTAAATAAGCTTGCATGTAGTTTATAAATAGGTCTGCTATTCCACACGTCGCCTTATAGTACCTTTGTGTACTCATTTATCTTGCTTAAATGTATTTGTTGCAGAGGAAGAAGGTGAGCTCGAGGGGCCTCGCTTTTGTGAGCTTTGTTGTGGTAGCTTGCGGGGCGACTAGCTTGGCGGCCCGGTCGGTTGCCTTGTGGGTTATGTTGGCTAACCGGTCGACTTTTGTTCTAGCCATCTTATGGCACCTTTTGCTTCCTCTGTCTTTCTTGTATATCATTCTATTTGGCCGGTCGGCTCTTTTGTAATAACTTTACTTTATGTATGTCATTGTTGAACTTAGTGATGTATGGTGTATGGAAATGATGTGTAATTTTGTGATGATGTGCATATGCTGCAATTCTGGGAAGCATATGTCCATCGAGACTTAGAATGTTTAATTAGTAATGCTAGAACCATTTGGAGGTTAAGTGTTACTAGTTAAATATTTCGGGTCCTCACAAGAGCCTGTGGACCAACAGCTGCCTTGCAACCGCCATGCTTGCTTTCTGCAGGGGAGGGCAGGATGGAGATTCAGACTTCAGTAAGAGTAGAGTGTCATACCAGTGCTAATGAGTGCACCGGAATGAATCGACCTGTGGGGATGAGAATGGATAAGCAGATGGATAAGCAGATACCGCTCAAGTGAATTGCTTGGTCGGCCTCTTCTTGTGGTTCGGTGTCACAAGCCTCGATCCGAACCGTTAGCGTGTATTTACATAATCCTGACCGTTCACTTCTGGTGCCAAGTTATCAGCTTAAGCATAAGGTATTCTTAATGATTAGTTATATTAATCACTGCCATCTCGCATCAATAAGTAACTATTAACTACAATGGTTTTCAATTATAATGAGTGGATACCAGCAAAGAAACAAAGACAATTGAATCCTAGACTTCTCCTAATTTAGAGAACGGTGTACCAGCAAGCAATTTGGTTATGACGTAACTATCCTGTTACCTTGTACAAAACTTGGTTGTAATAGAATTTATAAAGTTTTATAGCATGTACTAGCTCCTTGGATTTGTTTATTGGATTTGTTGTATTGAATGGATAATTTTGTTGTAGTTAAATGGGGCGGTTAATTTTTTTAGAACAAGGATCAGATTAATGTGGTGTTCAATATATGTGCACAAATTATTGAATAGGTGTTCCTGCCTTGGATACTTCTTTGCCCCTTTAACGATGATATATTCCAGTTTGTCGAAATTCTTCCCTAATGGTCTTGTTGTCCTTTTCTTTTTCTTCGTTTTTTTAACTTGGTGGAGACAATCCGTTGGAAATATACAAGCAGCATCAATGAGGTGCAAGCTATCCTAAGCAATATATATTTTGATGTTTTGCGATAATAAATAGTGTAAATAACAAATTTACTTTATAAACATAATATTTTTAAATTTTGTCATGATTCATGCTGATCGAAATAATCAATATATTTTGATGTTTTGCGATAATAAACAGTGTAAATAACAAATTTACTTTATAAACATAATATTTTAAAATTTTGTCATGATTCATGCTGATCGAAATAATCAATATATTTCCATCTTCTTTTGTGACTAATTGACTGTTTTCGTATTTGAATATGTTTGATGTACAAAATTTATTTTGCATGGTTGTTTAGTCAAACCTGCAGCAAGCAAACCTGGATGGATTTGCTACAAGACATGGAAGTTTTAACTTATAAATGGCAATATGGAGATTGGTGAGCTGCAACAACATATTCTATGCAAAAAAAATTGATTTTTCGTTGCAACACACGTGCACATGACTAGTATATACCAAATACTAGCATGTATCATAAGCATTCATCATCTTTAACCAGCATATCACACTATCAATGTGAGGACCCCGGTTTATTCGGCTTGTACTGTTTAACCATCCATTTGGTCCTAACAGTACAAATCAAATAAACCAAGCCTCGAGATATGTATACTTCCCAGAATTGCAGTATACACACCTCGTTACAAAATCATGCATCAATTCCATTCATTCACATAGAGCCGAAGCAAAGGCGACAACTTAAAGACATATATAATATAAAGAGAGTTATTACAAAAGAGAGGCCGACCGGCCAAAAGTCATACAAATAAGTAAATACACAGCGAAAGCAAAATGGCCATAAGATGACGATAAACAAAAGCCAATCGGTGTGCCTTTACCCACAAGGCAACCAACCGGACCGCCAAGCTAATCGTCCCAAGCAGCAAGAACACAACTCACAAAAGTGAGGCCCTTGGGGCTCACCTTCTTCCTCTGCAACAATTAATATTAAGCAAGCGGATGAGTACAAAACTTGTTTTGTACTGCAAGACCGACGTGTGAGATAACGTAACTATAATTAACTACATGCAAGCTTTATTTAAGTGGATGAGGCTCTGGACTTATTTTCAAAGATAAAGCAAGTTTTCATTTGCAATAAGGTAGTAGATTCAAAGCAAGTTTGCAATTAACTTTTATTGTTCAAATAAAGAGAGATAATTATAACATAGATAGAAAACAACACCAACCTAGAAGTGACTAACCCATAGTCACCACAACAATAGCATGAAGTACCCTTCATACCACCCATGTCAAGTTTAAGTTTTAAAAGGTTGTAGTCTAGTTCTTGTACGACCTTACAAGCATGTCCATAACCTAGGGCGAGGCTATTCGAATAGTTTTAACCTCGCAGGTGTACCAATGTACCCACGATAGACCGCCTTTCCACCGACCACGGTTAGCACACTTCCTTTGGTATGCGGGCATGGCTAAGTCTAACAAGACGCTTTCCAATGGACGATGCTAATTAAGAGCCGCAACCCACGGAGAAGGACACATTAGACAGCCTAACCGCCCGCTAATGCTCCCCTCCAAAACACACACACAAGAACACACCCACCGACCAGCTCATAATTAACACCTCCCAAAGTACTTAGTCAAGAGAGGTTCCATATCCCCTCGTGTGGTTAGCACGCACAAGCGCTGGCTTAGTGACACAAGTAACTTTCGGTCCTTGGGGACTTAGGCACCATTCCACACCCCAACAGATCACATCAACATACCATTGTGCCCAAGTCAAGATATAGTTTTGTTTTCAGTTTTTGATTTGTAAATCAATAAAACACAAGGGTTGAACATAATGGAGTAGTATAAGTAGTTGTGTGATCAAAATCACCGACTAAGTCGATGATCGCCCAATACTACCGATACTAGGCATGGCTAAGCAATATTTATTCGAAATCTACTAAGTGACAAGAGCTCATCCAACGAACTCTAATCACAAAGAAATAACCTAGGCTCGGTAGTAGAGGATAATCATTTACCTCAGATTATGCAACTAGAGGATTAACTAATCAATTTAACAACAAAATAGCAATGCATACATAGAAGTTAAACAAAATATTAGACTTTAAAAATCACTGGGATCAATGGGAAATGATCAAACTGCTTGCCTGCTTGCTGTTGCTCAAACTGTTGCGGAGGATCGTTCTCGGGGTTACCGCAAATGTCGAATCCTATGCGAAAGAGCGAAAACAACCAATAAGACGAGCAACACTTAAACAAAAGAGCAAGCAAGAATTATCCAAATGCGACGAAATTTATACACAAGGTAAAATAGGAATATACCTAGACATAGGAACTGGAAAAACCTAATTTGGATTTGTGGTGCAAAAGATATTCTCTAAAAACCTTATTTCGGCCATAATTAGCACTGTAGCAAAAATATTTTCTATGAAGCTTTTGAAGCTGAAATTTTTATGGTGGCTACCTACTGGTGTAGTGATAACCCATATAAAATTTCAGGTAATTTGGAGTTATAATGAAAGAGTTATGATTTGTCTAAATTGTTTAGGGTATTAAACTAAAATATGATCCTTATGATTTCTAAAAACAGTAAAATTTTTGAGACCAATTTTCCTACCAAATGCACTAACAGTGGAAGCTAATCCAATTGGATTCATACAAAAATGATCTATAGATTAAAAGTTATGCATTCTACAAGTTTGCTAAAGTTCTGAAAAACAGTATTAAGTTCACTTATTTACTATTTTTGAAAATGGTTTTCCAGGTTTGATTATGGTCTACAATTATTTTTATATTTAAGTTCAAGTTATAAGGAAGCTAACAAAATTGGAATCATCTAATTCGGGGCTAATATGACAAAGATATGAAAATGACAAGACCCAAATGTGATACTGATTTCTGGACTTAGCACTTTTGGGACCTCACTAACACCCAGAGACGTGGACGAGAGAGAGAGCCGTCGATCTCAGATCGGACGGACGACATTGAACCCGACCAAACACTCCTCACGCGCACGGAACAGAGGGCCGACGTGGAGGGTCCAAGGTCGTTGATCTCTGGATCCAACGGCCGAAGACCAGCCACGTCGCCCCCGCAGCGTTGTCATCCGACAACGCGGCCGAAGGCTTCGCCGGCACAACGCCGGCGACCAAAGGCACGGCGCGAGTGAATGCCGTGAATGGTGCGCAATAGCGTTGCGCGCCCTCCGTACCACCCACACCGACGGTGGTGGATCGAGCGCGCGCGCGGCGGCGGCACGGGAAAAAATGACAACGGCGACAAGCGACAAAGAGCCCGCGGACCATTCAAGCGGCGCTGAGCATCTAGGGGCTACCAGGAGCTACCGACCGACGCGGAGTGCGAGGCGGTCGGGCGACTCGGCGGCGAAGCTCGCTGACGGACGAGGAAGATGACGCGAGGAAGACGGCACGGGCAAAATCAACCATGCCGCGTCATCACGATGAGTTCTAGAGAGCACGAGAAACTCCTGCGAGAGGAATTAGAAAAGGAGCACTCACCGTGGCCGAGACGAAGAAGGATGCTCGCGGCGAATTGGGGAAATCAAAATTCGGCGCTCCGTTGAAGCAACTGAAATGGAGTGGGGTTAAGTACCACCGAGGTGAGAGGAAGGTGCAGGAGCAAGAAGGGAGCCAAAGAACCACTGAGCACCGCTCGGCGCAGTGAGCTCCAAGCTCGGCAATGGCGGAAATGGGCGCTGGTTTGTATGGGCTCGCTCGTGCTTAGTGAATGCAAGAGGGAGCTGCGGGAGAGGAAAGGAAACCGGGGGGTGACCGGAAGCTTAAGTAGGCACGAGAAGCAAGAAAATGCCGTTGCTTCACCACGGGTTCTCTCTGCCGCCGCGCCGCCGTGGCGCGACGAGCGGTGAGACGACGACTAAACGGGCGGTGGAGTGACGGGCATTAAATGCGAGACCCATTGGCGAGGGCGCGGAGTGGGCGGCGCCAGACACCACGCTACGCTCGCCATCGACGACCTTGCGCGTGGCGGCGAGCGAGAGACGGCGGCGACGCGCACCGTCCGATTCGCATCAAGGGCGAGGCACGATCGCGTTGAAACGGCATCCGCGAACGGCGACCGCCCATTGAAATCAACGGCCGCGAATCCGGCAACCGAGTTGTCCGAATGCATACATCGAACGCCGAGCCGTCCGATTGAGATCCAACGGTCCAGAGCGCGCCCGATCGATCGCGCGCGATGCGCTTAGTTGACTCGACCGAGTCGGTTGGCTCGAGCCCGAGTCTGACTCGAGTCCAATGAACAGTGCAAACCCATTAGAATTTGATTTTTGAGCTGAAACTTTTGGGGATTTGATTGAGGCATCAAATCAACTCCAAAATTTATGAAATTTTAACTGGAGCTTGCTTACCTTGGGGTTAACCTTCCATAAAATTTCCAGAGGGTTTTGTGCACTGGAATTTTCTCAAGAAATTCCAGAAGGTTAAGACAGAGGTTTGACCAAGGTTTGACTTGCCTCTAAAATATTTCAAATAATTTCCAAAAATTATGAAATAATTCAGAGGTGTTACTAAGCCACCCTAGAACCAGGGAAAATTATTTCCAAGGGTTTGACAAAAGATTTGACCAAGGAGGTTGTTGACTTCATAATTGAGGCTTTTGATTTTGAATTTCCCAAAATTCCTTTACAAGAATTTCAGAAAAGTTTCAAGAGTAAAAGGATGAAGGAAAAGTTTTAATTTACCCTCAATTTCTTACATTTGAAACACAAGCCAAAATTTGGGATGTTACAAACCTCCCCCCCTTACAAAAATCTCGTCCCGAGATTTGGTTTACTCGGAAAAGAAAGAGGGGTAGTCTGCACGAAGACGATCTTCTCGCTCCCAAGTAGCCTCATCCTCGGAATGGTTCGACCACTGAACTTTAAGGAACTTGATGGTCTTGTTCCTTGTCCTTCGCTCGGCCTCTCGAGTATGCGAGCAGGTGCTCGCGATAGGTCAAATCTTCCGAACATCAAGAGTTTCCAACGGAGCTTCCTCCGTTGGAACGCGGAGGCACTTCTTTAGCCGGGACACATGGAACACATCATGTACCCCGCAAGTGCAGCAGTAACTCCAACTTGTAGGCAACGGCTCCCTTCTTCTCGATAACACGGTATGGACCGACATATCGAGGAGCCAACTTGCCCTTGACACCAAAACGCCGTGACCCTTCGAGGAGAAACCTTGAGATAAACGAAGTCATTGGGCTCAAAGCTCAACTCACGACGCACGGCGATCCGCATAGCTCTTTTGCTGGATTGAGCCGTGTAAGCGATCACGAATGAGTGGACTTGACCTCGGCCTCATTAATCGAGTCCGGGCCAAAGAATGGTCTTTCACCGCCTCGAACCAGTTCAACGGGTTCTACACTTTTTCCGTATAAGGCCTCAAATGGTGCCATGCCGAGACCGGCTTGGAAGTCGTTGTTATAAGAAAACTCGGCGAATGGCAAGCACTTCTCCCAATGGTTCCCATAGGAAAGGACACAAGCTCGCAACATGTCCTCCAAAACTTGGTTGACCCTCTCGGTCGACCATCTGCTTGGGGTGAAATCTTGAATTGAAAGAAAGGCGAGTTCCCATAGCCTCTTGCGAGCTATACCAAAATCGAGGCGTGAACAGAACCACGATCGACACAATTGTCTTTGGTATACCATGCAAACTCACGATGCGGGCTATGTAGAGATCCGCCGGAAGACCTACTCGAAGTCGGTCTTGACAGAAGAAAATGAGCCACCTTAGTCAATCGATCGATGGCGACCCGGATGGCATCATTCTTCTTTGGGGACCGGGTAGACCAAAGATAAAGTCCATCCCGACCGAATCCCACTTCCACTCCGGAATTGGTAAGGGTGAAGCGATCCCGAACGCCGATGTTCGCCTTGACACGACGACACGTCGCCGCTCTCGCAACGAACCTTGCGATCTCCTCTTCATTCGGGTCCACCAAAATCTCTGTCGGAGATCATGATACATCTTCGTGGCCCCGGGATGAATGGATAACGGGGAATCATGGGCTTCGCGGAGGATCAACTCCCGCAACTCCATGTCCTTTGGAACTACGAGGCGTTGCCCGAACCTCACGACACCAAGCTCATCTACGGAGAAGCACTTGGTTGTTCCATTCTTGACATTTTCCTTGATGCGGTTCACTCCAACATCCGACTGCTGAGCAGACTTAATCCGATCCACCAAGGTTGGTTGTACAACCAAGGCAGCGAGGGAACCATGCTCAACCAACCCCAAGTTGAGACGCTGAAACTCCTCCAGAAGGGTGGGCTGAGGCTCTTGAAGCAACAATGCATTGCAATGCGCTTTGCGACTAAGCGCATCCGCAACGACATTGGCCTTGCCCGGATGGTAGTGAATGCCCATGTCATAGTCCTTGATCAACTCCAACCATCTCCTTTGCCGGAGGTTCAGATCTGGTTGGGTGAACAAATACTTTAAGCTTTTGTGATCCGAGTACACTTCACAACGATTACCGATTAGGTAATGTCGCCAGATCTTAAGTGCATGAATCACAGCGGCCAACTCCAAATCATGGGTAGGATAGTTGAGTTCATGAGGTCTCAATTGCCTTGATGCATAGGCCACTACCTTGCCTTCTTGCATAAGGACACAACCGAGGCCTCAACGAGAAGCATCACAAAAGATATCGAAGCTTCGACGGACATCGGGGAGAACAAGAACGGGAGCGGTGGTCAATCGCTTTTTAAGTGCTTGAAACTTTCCTCGCAATCACGGACCACGAGAACTTCTTGTCCTTCTTGAGCAACTCCGTCATAGGCTTCGCTATCTTGGAGAAGTTCTCGATAAAGCGGCGATAATATCCCGCTAAACCAAGAAAACTCGAACCGGTGACCGAAGTGGGTTGACTCCAGAAAGCACATCGCGATCTTGCTAGATCCACGCCTCGCCTCGCCAAAAGAATATGGCCTAAGAAGGCTACTTCCTTCAACCGAACGCACACTTGCCGAACTTTGCATACAACTTGTGCTCGCGAAGCTTGCCCAACACAAGCTTCAAATGCTCGGTGTGTTCCTCATCGCTCTTGGAGTAGATAAGGATATCATCGATGAAGACCACAACGAACCTATCCAAATACTCCATGAATACCGAATTCATGAGGTTCATGAACAAGGCCGGAGCATTGGTTAAGCCGAATGACATGACGGTATACTCGTACAAGCCATAACGAGTAGAAAAAGCCATCTTTGGAATATCCTCGGGTCGAATCCGAACTCGATGATATCCCACTCGAATCAATCTTGGAGAAAACTCGAGCTCCAGTTAATTGATCAAGAGATCGCCGATACGGGCAAAGGGTATTTGTTCTTTACCGTTACTTCATTAAGTGGGCGGTAATCAACGCACATGCGCAGCTGTCTTGTCCTTCTTCGACAAAGATTGCCGAGCATCCCCAAGGAGATGAGCTAGGCGGATGAAACCCTTCTCTTGAAGCTCACCCACCGCTTCTTCAACTCCACCAACTCGATTGGGTCCATTGGTGAGGCCTCTTTGAAATCGGGCGTGCAGGAACCAACTCAATGACAAACTCAAGGTCTCGAATCGGTGGCATCCCTTGAAGGTCGCCGGGAAGACATCAACAAAGTCACATACCACCGGGACTTCACTAATATCTAGAGTCGGCTTCGCTTCAGCGCCAAGAGATGCGGATCCTGCAGCGCCGGCGAACCCGCCGCTGTAAGGATCGTGAGGTAGATGAGCCTCCTAGCTCAATCAATTTGTCCCATGTCTTTGAGACAACTAATCCATGCCTAGGATTACATCTAAGCTCGCCGATCGAAGGAGGATAAGGTTTGCCAAGAATCCTACCCCTTCTATCTCAACAGGACATCCCTACACTCGACTCAGTTCTCAACTCCAACCGGAGAGCGAATGAGCAGCGGGACCAACAATGGAGTAAAGGAGACCCCCACAAAGCAAGAAAAGACTGAAACAAACGAATGAGATGCGCTCAATCAAACAAAATCAGTAGCAGGAAAGAGTTAACAGAAAGGGTACCCAACACGACGTCGGGTGCCTCCAGGAAACACATGATGTAAGAAAAAGTTTTAACTTCTACTCATTTTCTTACACTTACAACACAAGTTGAAAATGGGGATGTTACAAACCTCCCCTTACAAAAATCTCGTCCCGAGATTTGGTTCACTCGGAAAAGAAAGAGGGTAGTCTCAGACGGAGACGATCTTCTCGCTCCCAAGTAGCCTCATCCTCGGAATGATTCGACCACCGAACCTTAAGGAACTTGATGGTCTTATTCCTCGCTCTTCGTTCGCTTCTCGAGTATGCGAACAGGGCGCCGCGGTAGGTCAAATCTTCCCGGACATCAAGAGTTTCCAACGGAGCTTCCTCGCTTGGAACACGGAGGCACTTCTTTAGTGGGACACATGGAACACATCATGTACCCCGCAAGTGCAGAGTAACTCCAACTTGTAGGCAACAACTCCCTTCTTCTCGATAATGTCACAGTGGGGCCGACATATCGAGGAGCTAACTTTCCTTGACACCAAAACGCCGGTGACCTTTCGTGAGGAGAAACCTTGAGATAAACGGTCATTGGGCTCAAAGCTCAACTCACGACGACGACGATCCGCATAGCTCTTCTCGCTGGATTGAGCTGTGCGCAAGCGATCACGAATGAGTCGGACTTGGCCTTCGCCTCGCACTGAGTCCGCCAAAGAAAGGTCTTTCACCGGTCTCGCACCAGCTTCAACGGGGTTCTACACTTTCTCCCGTATAAGGCCTCGAATGGTGCCATGCCGAGACCGCTTGGAAACCGTTGTTGTAAGAAAACTCGCGAATGGCAAGCACTTCTCCCGCTGCTTCCCATAAGAAAGAACACAAGTCGCAGATGTCCTCCAAAACTTGGTTGACCCTCTCGGTGCGACCATCCGCTTGGGGTGATATGTCAGGCCGAAGAAAGACGAGTTCCCATAGCTTCTTGCAAGCTATGCCAGAACTGGGAAGTGAAGATGGAACCACGATCAGAAATGATCGTCTTCGGCACCCCATGCAAGCTCACTATCCTGGCGAGATAGAGCTCCGCAAGGTGACCGCACGAATCTTGGTCTTGACCGAAGAAAGTGCGCCACTTTTGTCAACCGGTCAATGATAACCCAAATGGCATCATTGCCCCGCGGTGACCTGGGTAGGCCGGTGATAAAATCCATCCCGACCGAATCCCACTTCCACTCCGGAATGGGCAAGGGCTGAAGCAATCCACCGACGCGATGCTCGCCTTGACACGACGACACACGCCGCACTCGGCAATGAACCTCGCGATCTCCTCTTCATTCGGTCCACCAAAATCTTCCGCGAAGATCCCGTACATCTTCGTGGCCCCGGATGAATGGATAACGGAATCGTGGGCTTCGCGAGGATCAAATTCGCAACTCTATGTCCTTTGGAACCACGAGGCGTTGCGAACCTCAAGACACCAAGCTCATCTACGGAGAAGCACTTGGTACGTCCGTTTTGACATTTTCCTTGATGCGGTTTACCCCAACATCCGATCACGAGCGACTGATCCGATCCACCAAGGTTGGTTGACAACCAAGGCAAATGAGGAACCATGCTCAACCAAACCCGGGTTGAGACGCTGAAACTCCTCTAGAAGAGGGGGTGATGCTGCCTCGGCAACAATGCATTGCAATGCGCTTATGACTAAGCGCATCCGCAACGACATTGGCCTTGCCCTGATGGTAGTGAATACCCATGTCATAGTCCTGATCAACTCCAACCATCTCCTTTGCACGAGGTTCAGATCTGGTTGGGTGAACAAATACTTTAAGCTTTTGTGATCCGAATACACTTCACAACGATTACCGATTAGGTAATGTCGCCAAATCTTAAGTGCATGGATCACACGCTAACTCCAAGTCATGGGTAGGATAGTTGAGTTCATGAGGTCTCAATTGCCTTGATGCATAGGCAACTACCTTGCCTTCTTGCATAAGGACGCAACCGAGGCCTCGACGCAGAAGCGCCACAAAGATATCGAAGCTTCGACGACATCGGGAGAACAAGAACAGAGCGGTGGTCAATCGCTTAAGTGCTTGAAACCGTCCTCGCAATCACGGACCACGAGAACTTCTTGTCCTTCTTGAGCAACTTCGTCATCGGCCGCTTATCTTGGAGAAGTTCTCGATAAAGCGACGATAATATCCCGCTAAACCAAGAAAACTCCGAACTTCAGGTGACCAAGTAGGTCGACTCCAGAAAGCACATCGCCGATCTTGCTAGGATCCACGCCT
This sequence comes from Ampelocalamus luodianensis, assembly GCA_036346255.1. NCBI lineage: Eukaryota > Viridiplantae > Streptophyta > Magnoliopsida > Poales > Poaceae > Ampelocalamus > Ampelocalamus luodianensis. The sequence continues at coordinate 61,108,354 of CM070634.1, forward strand.
ACGCCTCCCGCCGAAAGAATATGGCCTAAGAAGGCTACTTCCTTCAACTGCACGCGCACTTGTCGAACTTCAGATACACTTTGTGCTCATGAGCTTGCCCAACACAAGCTTCAAATGCTCTGTGTTCCTCCTCGCTCTTAGAGTAGATAAGGATATCATCGATGAAGACCACAACGAACCTATCCAAATACTCCATGAACACCGAATTCATGAGGTTCATGAACAAGGCCTGAGCATTGGTTAATGTGAGGACCCTGTTTATTCTGGCTTGTACTGCTTAACCATCCACTTGGTCCTAACAAGACAAATCAAATAAACTAAGCCTCGAGATATGTATACTTCCTAAATGCAAAGATACACACCCGCTACAAAATCATGCATCAATTCCATTCATACACATAGAGCCAAGCAAAAGCAACAATCAAAGACATAGATAATATAAAGAGAGTTATTACAAAAGAGAGGCCGACTGCCAAAATTCATAAAGATAAGTAAATACACAATGAAGCAAATGGCCATAAGATGGCGATAAACAAAAGCCAATCGGTGTGCCTTTACCCACAAGGCAACCAACCGACCGCCAAGCTAATCGTCCCAAATAGTGCACAAGAACACACCACAAAAGTGAGGCCCTTGGGGCTCACCTTCTTCCTCTGCAACAATTAATATTAAGCAGCGTATGAGTACAAAACTTGTTTTTGTACTGCAAGACCGACGTGTGAGATAACGTAACTATAATTAACTACATGCAAGCTTTATTTAAGTGGATGAGGCTTTGGACTTATTTTGCATAAAGCAAGTTTTCGCTTACAATAAGGTAATAGATTCAAAGCAAGTTTGCAATTAACTTTTATTGTTCAAATAAAAGAGAGACAACAATAACATAGATAGAGACAACACTAACCTAGAAGTGACTAACCCATAGTCACCACAACAATAGCATGAAGTACCCCTTCATACCACCCATGTCAAGTTTAAGTTTTTAAAAGGTTGTAGTCTAGTTCTTGTGGAAATAACCAAGCGTGTCCATAACCTAGGACGAGGCTATTCGAATAGTTTTAACCTCGCAGGGTGTACCAATGTACCCACACGATAGACCGCCTTTCCACCACCACGGTTAGCACACTTCCTTTGGTATGCGTGCATGGCTAAGTCTAACAAGACGCTTTCCAATGGACGATGCTAATTAAGAGCCGCAACCCACGGAGAAAGACACATTAAATAAACTTCTAACCGGTCGCTAATGCCCTCCAACACCACAAACACACACACAGAACACACCCACCGACCAGCTCATAATTAACACCTCCCAAAGTACTTAGTCAAGAGAGGTTCCATATCCCCTCGTGTGGTTAGCACGCACTAATTGCTTGGATCAATGGCACAAGTAACTCGGTCCTTAGGGACTTAGGCACCATTCCAACACCCAACAGATCACCCAACATACCATTGTGCCCAAGCCAAGATATAATTTTTGTTTTCGCTTTTGATTTGCAAAATGGTAAAACACAAGGGTTGGACATAATGGAATAATATAAGTGTTTGTGTGATCAAGACCATCGACTAAGTCGATGATCGCCCAATACTACCGATACTAGGCATGGCTAAGCAATATTTATTCGAAAATCTACTAAGTGACAAGAGCTCATCCAACGAACTCTAATCACAAAGAAATAACCTAGGCTCGTAGTAGAGGATACTTATTTACCTACAGATTATGCAACTAGAGGATTAGCTAATCAATTTAACAACAAATTAGCAATGCATACATAGAAGTTAAACAAAATATTAGACTTTAAGAGTAATGGGATCAAATGGGAAATGATCAAACCGCTTGCTCGCTTGTCGTTGCTCAATTTGTTGCGAGGGTCGTTCTCGGTTACCGCAAATATCGAATCCTAAGCGAAAGAACGAAAACAACCAATAAGACGAGCAACACTTAAATGAAAAAGCAAGCAACAATTATCCAAATGCGACTAAATTTACACACAAGGTAGAATATGGATATACCTAGACATAGAAACTGAAAACCTAATTTGATTTGTGGTGCAAAAGATATTCCCTAAAACCTATTTTCTACCATAATTAGCATCAGAGCAAAAATATTTTCTAGGAAGATCTTGAAGCTGAAATTTTTATGGTAGCTACCTACTGGTTTAGTGGTAACCCATATAAAATTTCAGGTCATTTGAAGTTATAAAGAATTAGTTATGATTTTTCTAAGTTCTAAAACTAGGACATCATTTATATCAAGAGCAAAGACCACTAGCAAACTGGTCCTTCACTAAAGTTCATCCCCAAAGGAAATTAACAAAATTTAGTTCGCTCTATTTGGACTTACAGAGAACAAGTTATGGATTTTCTAAGTTTTATAGCCTTTTAGAATATTTACTTAGAGGTCAAAAAGGCTAAAATCGATTCACAACATTTCGGTTCTTAACAGGCCTAGAAACATTTCTATATTAATCTCTAGCTTAAAGGAAAATTAATACTACTAAATTCACCCAAAAGGATTTATAATGAAAAGATATGAATTTCTAAAGTTTTAACAACATTTTTCAAGAGAAAGATAAAGCTCACCGAGGAATTTTATATCCTCAACCGAAAAGAAAAGGCGTGGCTCAAAGTGGGCCGACAAAGATCCGACGCCTACGCAAGACGGCCGATTCAACATGCGCACGCCGCACGCACCGCTGGATTTGATTCCAACGATCCGCATCATTGCGACCTTCTGGACACCCAATTGCTCGCACAACCCGACCGCTGATCAAGCGATGAAGGGTCGATGGAGGAGCCTTCTGACACCCAATTGCTCCTACGATCCCGCCACGATCCAATATCGAACTACCGAGGTTGATTGGGCCGCTTATGATTTGAACAGTGGCTACCGACAATAGGGGCACCGGTCGCACTCAAGTCACATGACGGGTTCAAACGCACGCCGCACGTGGAGGGGTTTGAAAATGGCGCCCACGTGTCGCTGATCGTGGCCACGCGACACGTGGTTTAGCGCACGGCGATTAAAATGTGCGCCCACATGCAAGCGATCGAGGAGGTGGGTTTAGGACAACTAATGATTACTAACCCATGATTAACAATGATTATCATTAATGAACGCCATTATCGTGTCCGAACGATATTACGCACCGCTGCTGTCCGACAACAAAACCGAGGGCACCCTCCGCTTGTCGCCGCGACCCAAGGCACGCGGCGGGAGCTAAGTGCCAAAATGGAACCGCAATAGCATTGCGCACCCATCGGGACCACCCACACCATCGGGCGGTGTCCCGAACCGCGGCTAGCCGACGATGAGCGGCGCGCGACCAAAACGCCAAATGCATAATGACCAAAAGCTCCGCAATAAACCATTCCAATGGTGCCCAAGCTTCTAGGGGCTACTAGAAGGGTACCGAGGGTAGGGGAGGTCCAGGATGGACGGAGTTGTTCCGCGACGAAGAAGGTTGCTTGACTTGGAGAAGACAACTCGGAGAGGGTGCTCGAGCAAAGATAACACGACCACGTCATCGGGTTAGCTCCAATCAAGCTCAAAGAAGTTCCCAGAGTAAAGAATTGAAGAATAGAGCTTCTACCTGATGAGGAAGAAAGGGTGCTCACGGCCGAAAAGAACACTTCCCAAAATTGAGTCGCTCTCGTGAAAAGCAACTACAATTGTTAGGGTTTTGTTCCGGAGGTGAGAGGCACACACCAAACAAAAAGAGAGGAAGAAACGCCACTAGAGCACGGTTGCACCGAGGAGCTCCTACCAACAATGGCGGTCCTAGGTGCTTTTGGTGTTTTGAGCTCACAAAGCACCAAGGATGCTCTGCAAGACCACTGGGTTTTGAAAGGGAACCGAGGGGAGCCAGGAGCTACTTATAGCTCAAGGAGCCTGCTAGGTTAAGCCCAAGCTCTCGGTGGACTGGTTCATGCCTCGCCATGGGCATCGTGGAGTGACGGAGCAGTAGGAGACGACTTTGGGAGGAGGAGCCGGTGTGCATTTAATGCATGGCAAGATTTAGCCGCTTAAAGGGCTCAAGGAGGTGACAAGTCACCTCCTCTCTCGCCATGGCGCACAGCGGGCATGCGCCGGTGGGAGGAGGAAGATGACCAATGACGCGAGCGGCCCACCACCACGGCACAAAGCGACTCGAGTCTAAAGTGTTTTAGTGGGTTGAGCCCAACCTCCTTAGATGCTGGCCGCGGATGAGATTTGAACGCCACGATGCGATCGCTAATTGTAAAGACCGGCGAAGTGAACACGGCTCGCGACGCTGGATCGTAATCCAACGGCCGAGAATCACATGGCAACCGGAGTTGTCCGAATGCATACACGGATGTGAGCCGCTCGATGGAGATCCAACGCCCATAGCGCGCGCGCCGACGACCGCGCCGGTGCGCTTAGTTGGCTCGGTCGAGTCAAGTGACTCGAGCCCGAGCCCGACTCGCACCCGAGGAACAAGTAGACCGATAGGATTTGATTTTTGAAGCTGAAACTTTGGGGATTTAATTGAAGTATCAAATCAACTCCAAATTTTATGAAATTTTAACTGAGCTTGCTGACCATAGGATCAACCTTCCATAAAATTTCCAGAGATTTTGGAGCACTGAAATTTTCTCAAGAAATTCCAGAAGGTTATTTCAAAGGTTTGACCAATGTTTGACTTGCCTCTAAAATATTTCAAATAATTTCCAAAAATTATGGAATAATTCAGAGGTGCCACCAAGCAACCTTGGAACCCAGGAAAATTATTTCAAGTGTTTAACACCAGATTTGACCAAGGAGGTTGTTGACTTGATAATAAATGAGGGTTTTGATTTTTAATTTCCCAAAATTCCTTTACAAGAATTTCAAAAGTTCAAGAGTGAAAGGATGAAAGAAAAGTTTTAATTTACCCTCATTTTATTACATTTGAAACACAAGCCAAATTGGGGATGTTACAAACCTCCCCCTTACAAAAATCTCGTCCCGAGATTTGGTTCACTCAAGAAAGAAAGAGGGGTAGTCTCAGACGAGACGATCTTCTCGCTCCCATGTAGCTTCATCCTCTAATGGTTTGACCACCGAACTTTAAGGAACTTGATGGTCTTATTCCTCGCTCTTCGCTCACTTCCTCGAGTATGCGAACAGACGCCGCATGAGGTCAAATCTTCCCGACATCAAGAGTTTCCAACTGAGCTTCCTCGCTGGAACACGGAGGCACTTCTTTAGCCGGGACACATGGAACACATCATGTACCCCGCCAAGGCAAAGCAGTAACTCCAACTTGTAGGCAACGGCTCCCTTCTTCTCGATAACACGGCATGGACCGACATATCGAGGAGCCAATTTGCCCTTGACACCAAAACGCCGTGACCCTTCGTAGGAGAAACCTTGAGATAAACGGTCATTGGGCTCAAAGCTCAACTCACGACGACGGCGATCCGCATAGCTCTTTGCTCGGATTGAGCCGTGCGTAGCGATCACGAATGAGTCGGACTTGACCTCGCCTCATTAATCGAAGTCCGCCAAAGAAAGGTCTTTCACCGGTCTCAAACCAGTTCAACGGGTTCTACACTTTCTCCCGTATAAGGCCTCGAATGGTGCCATGCCGAGACCGCTTGAAACCGTTGTTGTAAGAAAATCTCGCGAATGGCAAGCACTTCTCCCAAGCTTCCCATAGAAAGAACACAAGCTCGCAAAGATGTCCTCCAAAACTTGGTTGACCCTCTCGGCCCACCATCCGCTTGGGGGTGATATGTCAGGCCGAAGAAAGACGAGTTCCCATAGCTTCTGCAAGCTATGCCGAATCGAAGTGAAGATGGAACCACGATCGTAAATGATCGTCTTTCGCACCCCATGCAAGCTCACTATCCTCGGCGAGATAGAGCTCCGCAAGGTGACCGCGACGAATCTTGGTCTTGATCGAAGAAAGTGCGCCACTTTTGTCAACCGGTCAATGATAACCCAAATGGCATCATTGCCCGCGGCGACTGGGTAGGCCGGTGATAAAATCCATCCCGACCAATCCCACTTCCACTCCGAATGGGCAAGGGTCAAGCAATCCACCGACGCCGATGCTCGCCTTGACACGACGACACACGCCGCACTCGGAACGAACCTCGCGATCTCCCTCTTCATTCGGGTCCACCAAAATCTCCGCGAAGATCCCGTACATCTTCGTGGCCCCGGATGAATGGATAACGGGAATCGTGGGCTTCATGAGGATCAAATTCCGCAACTCTATGTCCTTTGGAACCACGAGGCGCTGTTCGAACCTCAAGACACCAAGCTCATCTACGGAGAAGCACTTGGTCGTTCCGTTTTGACATTTTCCTTGATGCGGTTTACCCCAACATCCGATCGCGAGCGCACTGATCCGATCCACCAAGGTTGGTCAGCACAACCAAGGCAAATGAGGGAACCATGCTCAACCAAACCCGTGTTGAGACGCTGAAACTCCTCTAGAAGAGGGGCCGATGCTCTCAGCAACAATGCATTGCAATGCGCTTATGACTAAGCGCATCCGCAACGACATTAGCCTTGCCCGATGGTAGTGAATACCCATGTCATAGTCCTGATCAACTCCAACCATCTCCTTTGCCGGAGGTTCAGTCCGTTGGGTGAACAAATATTCAAGCTTTTGTGATCCGAATACACTTCACAACGACACCGATTAGGTAATGTCGCCAAATCTTAAGTGCATGGATCACGCGGCTAACTCCAAGTCATGGGTAGGATAGTTAAGTTCATGAGGTCTCAATTGCCTTGATGCATAGGCCACTACCTTGCCTTCTTGCATATGGACACAACCGAGGCCTCGACGAAGCGCCGCAAAGATATCAAGCTTCGACGACATCGGGAGAACAAGAACGGAGCGTGGTCAATCGCTTCTAAGCGCTTGAAACTTTCTCGCAATCAGCGGACCACGAGAACTTCTTGTCCTTCTTGAGCAACTCCGTCATCGGCCGCTATCTTGGAGAAGTTCTCGATAAAGCGACGATAATATCCCGCTAAACCAAGAAAACTTCGAACTTCGTGACCAAGTAGGTCGACTCGTGAAAGCACATCGATCTTGCTAGGATCCACAGCCTACGCCCCGCCAAAGAATATGGCCTAAGAAGGCTACTTCCTTCAACCGTAACGCACACTTGCCGAACTTCGATACATTGGTGCTCACGGCTTGCCCAACACAAGCCTCAAATGCTCTGTGTTCTTCATCGCTCTGGAGTAGATAAGGATATCATCGATGAAGACCACAACGAACCTATCCAAATACTCCATGAACACCGAATTCATGAGGTTCATGAACAAGGCCGAGCATTGGTTGCCGAATGACATGACGGTATACTCGCATGCCATAACGAGTAGAAAGTCGTCTTCGAATATCCTCGTGTCGAATCCAACTCGATGATATCCCACTCTCGATCAATCTTGAGAAAACGCGAGCTCCAGCTTAATTGATCGAAGAGGTCATCGATACGGGCAAAGGGTACTTGTTCTTTACCGTTACTTCATTAAGTGGACGGTAATCAACGCACATGCGCAGCTGCCTTGTCCTTTTCGACAAAGATTGCCGAGCATCCCCAAGGAGATGAGCTAGGCGGATGAAACCTTCTCTGAAGCTCACCACCGCTTCTTCAACTCCACCAACTCAATTGGGTCCATCCGGTAAGGCCTCTTTGAAATCGGGCGCATGCGGAACCAACTCAATGACAAACTCGAGGTCTCGAACTGGTGGCATCCTCGGAAGGTCGCCGGGAAGACATCAACAAAGTCACATACCACCGACTTCACTAATATCTAGAGTCGGCTTCGCTTCGAGCGCGAAGAGATGCGACCGCAGCTTTCGCGAAAAGCTAACCTCGCCGCGGGACTAGTGAGGTAGATGAGTCTCCTAGCGCAATCAATTTGTCCCATGTGCCGAGACAACCAATCCATGCCTAGGATTACATCTAAGCTCGCCGATCGAAGGAGGATAAGGTTTGCCAAGAATCCTACCCTTCTATCTCAACAGGACATCCCTACACTCGATTCGCTCTCAACTCCGAACCGGAGAGCGAATGAGCAAATGACCAACAATGGAGTGAAAGAAGACCTCCCACAAGAAGAAAAGACTCGAAACAAACGAATGAGATGCGCTCAATCAAATAATATCAGAGGTGGAAAGAGTTAACCGAAGGGTACCCAACACGACGCCGGTGCCTCCCGTGCCTCCTCCGGAGATGAGGTTGACGCGCCACTACCCACGCCTTGGGTAGCGGGACAACCTTCTCGATCCTCGGAAGAACCACCTCCTGCCCGCGCCCTCCATTAGGACGAGGCCGCTCACTCGTTAGGGCAACTATTGGCATAATGCCCTTCGTTGCACGGTGCAGTGACCCCGGCAGCTGGATTGCGGGCCACTCGCTGCTCGCAGCGCACGTGGATCGTGCACGCCCGCGAGGGCGAGGAACCGTGCCGCGGCCTCGGGGTAGGGAAGCCACGCAACGGGCCCCGGGTAGGCCCGACACGAGACGAGAGGCCGCCTGCGCGCATCGGGCGGGCCTCCCACTTGCGCTGCGGGACTCGCCAGCGCCTTGGCCTTGTGCTCAGCAACAATGGCCTTGTCTACCAAGGCCCGGAAGTCGCAAAGTCCACAATGGAGAGCCTGTCTTGCAGCTCCTCGCACAAACCTCCATGAACTTCTCTCGCTGGCCTCATCGGTGGCCACCTCGGATGGAGCATAACGAGCCAAGTGGTTGAACTCGCACAGTACTCCATCATCGACTTACGCCTTGCTCGAGCGCGAAACTCCTTCTTCTTCACCTTCATCAAGCCGGCAGGATGTGAGCTCGACGAACGCCGTCCGAACTCATCCCAAGAGACAAGTGTGGGCGGGTGCATGGCCAAGCAGTTCTCCCACCAGAGAGTGCTGCCGAAGCCGATGGGAGGCAAAGAGTGCCCGCCCCGGTCCAAGCATCGAGCAACGCCGAAGCTTACGCCAACTCGACGCAACCAATCATTCATGCGCCCAATGGGTCTCGACTGAAAACGTGGGGGTTGAGTGCGAAGAAACTCACCAAACCCCACGAGATCGATGTCCACCCGCCGCCTGCATCCTCGAGGCACCGAAAGGGCGGAGGTGTTGCGCGCAATAACATCCAGCAGACCTCCCGCCCTCTCCGAACAGTTGCGCCAACTGAGAAGGACTCACCATGGTCTGAGGAGGCGGAAGCTCCTCATCCAAACCAAAGTCGACCACGGCCGCTACGAGTACCTCCACCATCCTCGCTTAAGAAACTTAGGTTAGAAACCAAAGCACTAACATTAGAAGTTGATGAAAGCGAATACACTAACGATTAGGGAATGAGACATCACCCTAACCGAAAGCCAAAAACAGCAAGTAATAACTTTAAATGCTTCCAAAGAAGTTCCAAAACAGCAAGGAAACTCCAAACCAAGCTCAACTTCTCAATGCCATTAGCCCGTATTGAATGAACGAGTAATAGTGTGAGAAGATAAAAATTCCAGCTCACTACAACCAGCCTAACACTACTCAAGAACAAGGTTAAGGCGATAAAAATAACGTTAGATACTTAGCTAACTAGTATCACATCTTACCCTTTTTATCCCCACAAGTTTTACTTGATTAACCTCTCCTTTTCTACCTCTGTTTAGAACCTTTGAGCCTGTTGTCCGGAAATTGAATGATCGCTGTCCAGATTTTGCATCCAAGCCTCCTAATTGAAATCTTCAACTTCGGAAGCTTCAAAACCTTGTAGAGGGCAGCTAACACTTCAATTTGCCAAGCTCATTGGTTCCCAAACCCAATTTAAACGATAATGACTATCTTTTGAGAGAAAGAGAGGAAAACAACTTTTAAAACTCAAATTAGAGCAAGATGAGATAGAAAGCTAAGATAGGTAAGGAATAAAATCAGAGAACTTACTTAAGCTTTCACAAATCATTTGACCCTTTGAAAATAAGGTTTTCAAAACATCCTAAGGACGACCAAGCTTGGGTTATTACGGTCGGAATGGCTCGATACCAACTTTGTGAGGACCCTGTTTATTCGCTTGTACTGTTTAACCATCCACTTGGTCCTAACAAAGACAAATCAAATAAACTAAGCTCGAGATATGTATACTTCCTAAAATGCAGATACACACCCGCTACAAAATCATGCATCAATTCCATTCATACACATAGAGCCAAGCAAAAGCAACAATCGAAAGACATAGATAATATAAAGAGAGTTATTACAAAGAGAGGCCGACCGCCAAAATTCATAAAGATAAGTAAATACACAATGAAGCAAATGGCCATAAGATGGCGATAAACAAAGCCAATCGGTGTGCCTTTACCCACAAGGCAACCAACCGACCGCCAAGCTAATCGTCCCAAACAACACAAGAACACACTCACAAAAGTGAGGCCCTTGGGGCTCACCTTCTTCCTCTGCAACAATTAATATTAAGCAAGCGGATGAGTACAAAACTTGTTTTTGTACTCGCAAGACCGACGTGTGAGATAATGTAACTATAATTAACTACATGCAAGCTTTATTTAAGTGGATGAGGCTTTGGACTTATTTTGCATAAAGCAAGTTTTCACACAATAAGGTAATAGATTCAAAGCAAGTTTGCAATTAACTTTTATTGTTCAAATAAAAGAGAGACAATAATAACATAGATAGAGACAACACTCAACCTAGAAGTGACTAACCCATAGTCACCACAAAGAATAGCATGAAGTACCCTTCATACCACCCATGTCAAGTTTAAGTTTTTAAAAGGTTGTAGTCTAGTTCTTGTGGGAAATAACCAAGCGTGTCCATAACCTAGGACGAGGCTATTCGAATAGTTTTAACCTGCGGCAGGTGTACCAATGTACCCACACGATAGACCGCCTTTCCACCACCCACGGTTAGCACACTTCCTTTGGTATGCGTGCATGGCTAAGTCTAACAAGACGCTTTCCAATGGACGATGCTAATTAAGAGCCGCAACCCACGGAGAAAGACACATTAAATGCCTAACCGGTCCGCTAATGCTCCTCCAACACCACAAACACACACACAGAACACACCCACCGACCACTCATAATTAACACCTCCCAAAGTACTTAGTCAAGAGAGGTTCCATATCCCCTCGTGGTTAGCACGCACTAATTGCTTGGATCAATGGCACAAGTAACTCGGTCCTTAGGGACTTAGGCACCATTCCAGCCACACCCAACAGATCACCCAACATACCATTGTGCCCAAGCCAAGATATAATTTTTGTTTTCAGTTTTGATTTGCAAAATGGTAAAACACAAGGGTTGGACATAATGGAATAATATAAGTGTTTGTGTGATCAAGACCATCGACTAAGTCGATGATCGCCAATACTACCGATACTAGGCATGGCTAAGCAATATTTATTCGAAAATCTACTAAGTGACAAGAGCTCATCCAACGAACTCTAATCACAAAGAAATAACCTAGGCTCTGTAGTAGAGGATACTTATTTACCTACAGATTATGCAACTAGAGGATTAGCTAATCAATTTAACAACAAATTAGCAATGCATACATAGAAGTTAAACAAAATATTAGACTTTAAGAGTAATGGGATCAAATGGGAAATGATCAAACCGCTTGCTCGCTTGTCGTTGCTCAATTTGTTGCGAGGGTCGTTCTGGTTACCGCAAATATCGAATCCTAAGCGAAAGAACGAAAACAACCAATAAGACGAGCAACACTTAAATGAAAAGCAAGCAACAATTATCCAAATGCGACAAATTTACACACAAGGTAGAATATGGATATACCTAGACATAGAAACTGGAAAACCTAATTTGATTTGTGGTGCAAAGATATTCCTAAAAACCTATTTTCTACCATAATTAGCACTCAGAGCAAAAATATTTTCTAGGAAGATCTTGAAGCTGAAATTTTTATGGTAGCTACCTACTGGTTTAGTGGTAACCCATATAAAATTTCAGGTCATTTGAAGTTATAAAGAATTAGTTATGATTTTTCTAAGTTCTAAAACTAGGACATCATTTATATCGTTAGCAAAGACCACTAGCAAACTGGTCCTTCACTAAAGTTCATCCCCAAAGGAAATTAACAAAATTTAGTTCGCTCTATTTGGACTTACAGAGAACAAGTTATGGATTTTCTAAGTTTTATAGCCTTTTAGAATATTTACTTAGAGGTCAAAAGGCTAAAATCGATTCACAACATTTCTCGGTTCTTAACAGGCCTAGAAACATTTCTATATTAATCTCTAGCTTAAAGGAAAATTAATACTACTAAATTCACCCAAAAGGATTTATAATGAAAAGATATGAATTTCTAAAGTTTTAACAACATTTTTCAAGAGAAAGATAAAGCTCACCGAGGAATTTTATATCCTCAACCGAAAAGAAAAGGCGTGGCTCAAAGTGGGCGACGATTAACGATCCGACGCCTCTGGCGCGACGGCCGATTCAACATGCGCACGCGCGCAAGACCGTTGATTTGATTCCAACGATCCGATCATTGCGACCTTCGACACGGTCAATTGCTCGCACAACCCGGACCGTTGATCAAGCGATGAAGGGTCGGGATGGAGGAGCCTTGGACGATCCCAATTGCTCCTACGATCCCGCCACGATCCAATATCGAACTACCGAGGTTGATTGGGCCGCTATGATTTGAACAGGGCTACTGACAATAGGGGCCCACTGGTCAGCGACTCAAGTCACATGACGGGTTCAAACGCACGCGCACAGGGAGGGGTTTGAAAATGGCGGGCCCACAGGTCAGTGACCGTGGGCCACGCACACGTGGTTTAGCGCACGGGGCGATTAAAATGTGCGGGCCCACATGCAAGCGACTGAGGAGGTGGGTTTAGGACAACTAATGATTACTAACCCATGATTAACAATGATTATCATTAATGAACGCCATTACTGTGTCCGAACGATATTACGGCACCGCCGTTTTCGTCCGACAACAAAACCGAGGGCACCTTCGGCTTGTCGCCGGCGACCCAAGGCACGGCGGGAGCTAAGTGCCAAAATGGAACCGCAATAGCATTGCGCACCCATCGGACCACCCACACCATCGGCGGTGTCCCGAGCGCGCTAGCCGACGATGAGCGCGCGACCAAAACGGCGAAATGCATAATGACCAAAGCTCCGCAATAAACCATTCCAATGGTGCCCAAGCTTCTAGGGGCTACTAGAAGGGTACCGAGGGTAGGGGAGGTCCAGGGATGGACGGAGTTGCTCCGGCGGCGAAGAAGGTTGCCGGACTTGGAGAAGACAACTCGGAGAGGGTGCTCTGAGCAAAGATAACACGACCGCGTCATCGGGTTAGCTCCAATCAAGCTCAAAGAAGTTCCCAGAGTAAAGAATTGAAGAATAGAGCTTCTTACCGGTGATGAGGAAGAAAGGGGTGCTCACGGCCGAAAAGAACAATTCCCCAAAATTGAGCTGCTCCTGTGAAAAGCAACTACAATTAAGTTAGGGGTTTTGTTCCAGGAGGTGAGAGGCACACACTGAAACAAAAAGAGAGGAAGAAACGCCACTAGAGCACGGTTGCACCGAGGAGCTCCCAGCTCAACAATGGCGGTCCTAGGTGCTTTTGGTGTTTTGAGCTCACAAAGCACCAAGGATGCTCGGCAAGACCACTGGGTTTTGAAAGGGAACCGAGGGGGAGCCAGGGAGCTACTTATAGCTCAAGGAGCTCAAGCTAGGGTTAAGCCCAAGCTCTCGGGTGGACTGGGTTCATGCCCCTGCCATGGGCATCGTGAGTGACGGGAGCAGGTAGGAGACGACTTTGGGGAGGAGGAGCGGTGTGCATTTAATGCATGGCAGATTTAGCCGTTTAAAGGGCTCAAGGAGGTGACAAGTCACCTCCTCTCTCGCCATGGCGCACTGCGCGGGCATGCGCCGGTGGGAGGAGGAAGATGACCACGACGCGGCGAGCCCACCACCAGCCACCACACAAAGCGACTCGAGTCTAAAGTGTTTTAGTGGGTTGAGCCCAACCTCCTTAGATGCTGGCGCGGATGAGATTTGAACGCCACGATCGATCGCTAATTGTAAAGACCGGTGAACCAGACGGTCTCGCGACGGTTGGATCGTAATCCAACGGTGAGAATCACATGGCAACCGGAGTTGTCCGAATGCATACACGGATGTGAGCCGCTCGATGGAGATCCAACGCCCATAGCGCGCGCGCGCTCGATCGACGCGCCGGGTGCGATTAGTTGGCTCGGTCGAGTCAAGTGACTCGAGCCCGAGCCCGACTCGCACCGAGGAACAATGCAGACCGGATAGGATTTGATTTTTGAAGCTGAAACTTTGGGGATTTAATTGAAGTATCAATTCAACTCAAATTTTATGAAATTTTAACTGAGCTTGCTGACCATAGGATCAACCTTCCATAAAATTTCCAGAGATTTTGGAGCACTGAAATTTTCTCAAGAAATTCCAGAAGGTTATTTCAAAGGTTTGACCAATGTTTGACTTGCCTCTAAAATATTTCAAATAATTTCCAAAAATTATGGAATAATTCAGAGGTGCCACCAAGCAACCTTGGAACCCAGGAAAATTATTTCCAAGTGTTTAACACCAGATTTGACCAAGGAGGTTGTTGACTTGATAATAAATGAGGGTTTTGATTTTTAATTTCCCAAAATTCCTTTACAAGAATTTCAGAAAAGTTCAAGAGTGAAAGGATGAAAGAAAAAGTTTTAATTTACCCTCATTTTATTACATTTGAAACACAAGCCAAATTGGGGATGTTACATCAAACCTTGGTCAAACCTCTGAAATCACCTTCTGGAATTTCTGGAGAAAATTTCAGTGCACAAAAATCTCTGGAAATTTTATGAAAGGTTAACCCTAAGGTCAGGAACCTCCAGTTAAAATTTCATAAATTTTGGAGTTGGTTTGATACCTCAATTAAATCCCCAAAGTTTCAGGTTTAAAAATCAAACCCTAATCGGTTTGCACCGCTCATTGACTCGAAGTCGCTCGCTCGAGTCATCGGACTCGACCGAGCTAACTAACCGCGCCCGCTTCGCCGACCATCGACAGCGCTGTCACCGTTGGATCTCAATCGGACGGCTCCCATTCGTAAGCATTCTGACAACTCCGCTGCCATCCGATTCTCACCGTTGGATTCGATCCAACCGTCGCGGATCGCACGGTTAAGCTTCGGTCTTTATGAATAGCGATCGCATCGTGGCCGCTCAAATCTCATCCAATGCCAAGATCTAATGAGGTTGGGCTCAACCCACTAAAACACTTTGGACTCAAACCACTTTGTGTCGCCGACCGCAGGGGCCACCTAGGTCGCGGTCATCTTCCTCCTTCACGCGCGCGCGCGTGCGTTCGCCATGGCAGAGAGGAGGTGACTTGTCACCTCCTTGAGCCCTTTAAACGGCTAAATGCTGCCATGCATTAAATGCACACCGCTCCTCCTCCCCAAAGTCGTCTCTTACCGCTCCCGCCGCTCCAAGCGATCAGACGTCTTGTGGGCGTAAGTCCACCCATGGGCATGTGCTTGCTACTCCTTTCGTCCCTCGGCTACTTAAGCCCTCAAGACCTTCAAGAGCTTTCTTTAAACCCCCTTGAGCTCCAGCTTGCACTCCCTTTGCTTGCTTGAGCCCAAATCTCTAGAACCCTTTCGCCGCCATTGTTGAGTGGAGCTCCTCGCAACCCGCGCCCAAAGGCTTTTCTTCCCTTCTTTTTGCTCGGTTTGTGTCCCTTACTTCTTGGAGCAAAACCCTAACTTAATTGTAGTTGCTTTTCACAGAGCAACTCAATTTTGGGATTTCCTCTTTTGGCCGTGAGCACCCCTTCTTCCTCACCGCCAGAAGAAGCTTCATTTCCTAATTCCTTGCTCGGAAGCATATATGAGCTATTGTGGAGTCAGAGTGATGACCCTGCCTCACCCTCGTTGCTCAGTCGTCATCTTCACTTCTTCTTCTTCGCGCCGACGCCGTTCTTCGTCGCCGAACCACCTCGACCACCTCCGAGCTCCACCGTGCTCGGTACCCTTCTAGTAGCCCCTAGAAGCTTGGGCACCATTGGAATGGTTTATTGCGAGCTTTGGTCATTATGCATTTCGCCGCTTTGGTCGCCGCGCCATCGTCGGCTAGCCGCTCGGGACACCGCCGATGGTGTGGATGGTCCCGATGGGTGCGCAATGCTATTGCGGTTCCATTTGGCACTTAGCTCCCGCCGTCGTGCCTTGGGTCGCCGGCGACAAGTCGAGGGTGCCCTCGCTTGTTGTCGGACGAAACGGCGGTGCCGTAATATCGTTCTGACACGATAATGGCGCTCATTAACGATAATCATTGTTAATCATGGGTTAGTAATCATTAGCTGTCCTAAACCCACCTCCTCGCCGCTTACATGTGGGCCCGCATTTTTAATCACCCCGCGCGCTAAACCACGAGTGCGTGGCCACGATCGCCGCCACCAGGCCCGCCATTTTCAAACCCTCCCCAATGCGCGTGCGCTTAAACCCGACATGTGACTTGCGTCGCCACGGTGGGCCCCTATTGTCGTGAGTCTGCTCAAATCATAAACGCCCAATCAACCTCGGGCCGCTCGATATTGGATCTGTGGCGGGATCGTGGGAGCAATTGGATCGTCAAGGCTCCTCCATCCCACTTCTTCATCGCTTGATCAACGGTCCGGTTGTGCGAGCAATTGACCGTCCAAGGTCACAATGATCTCGGACCGTGGGAATCAAATCCAACGGTGCTGCGCGCGCTTGCTGTTGAGTCGGCCGCGCGCTGCGGGGCGCCGGATCTTTAATCAGCGCCCACATTGAGCCACGCCTTTCTTTCGGTTAAGGGATATAAATTTCTGTGAGCTTTATCTTTCTACCAAAAATGTTGTTAAAACTTTAGAAATTCATATCTTTTCATTATAAATCCTTTTGGGTGATTTCAGTAGTGTTAATTTTCTTTTAGGCTAGAGATTAATCTAGAAATGTTTCAGTGCCTGTTAAGAACCGTAAATGTTGGGAATCGATTTTAGCCTTTGCAACCTTTATTAAATATTCCAAAATGTTGTAAAAACTTAGAAAATCCATAACTTGTTCTCTGTAAGTCCAAATAGAGCGAACTAAATTTTGTTAATTTCCTTTAGGATGAACTTTAGTGAAGGACCAGTTTGCTAGTGGTCTTTGCTACGATATAAATGATGTCCTAGTTTTAGAACTTAGAAAAATCATAACTAATTCGTTGTAACTTCAAATGACCTGAAATTTTATATGGGTTATCCCCACACCAGTAGGTAGCCACCCTAAAAATTTCAGCTCCGAAATCTTTCTAGAAAATATTTTTGCTACAGTGCTAATTATGGCCGAAAATAGGTTTTTAGAGAATATCTTTTGCACCACAAATCCAAGTTAGGTTTTTCCAATTCCTTTGTCTAGGTATATCCATATTCTACCTTGTGTGTAAATTTCACGATTTGGATAATTTTTGCTTACTCTTTGTTTTAGTGTTGCTCGTCTTATTGGTTGTTTTCGCTCTTTCGCTTAGGATTCGATATTTGCGGTAACCCGAGAACGACCCTCCACAACAAATTGAGCAATCGCAGGTGCAAGCAGTTTGATCATTTCCCATTGATCCCTTTACTTTTAAAGTCTAATATTTTGTTTAACTTCTATGTATGCATTGCTATTTTGTTGTTAAATTGATTAGTTAGACCTCTAGTTGCATAATCTGTAGGTAAATGGTTATCCTCTACTACCTGAGCCTAGGTTATTTGTCGTGGTTAGAGTTCGATGGATGAACTCTTATCACTTAGTAGATTACGAATGAATATTGCTTAGCCATGCCTAGTTATCGGTAGTATTTGGCGATCATCGACTTAGTCGATGATCTTGATCACACAACTACTTATACTACTCCATTATGTCCAACCCTTGTGTTTTATTGATTTACAAATCAAAAACTGAAAACAAAACTATATCTTGACTTGGGCACAATGGTATGTTGATGTGATCTGTTGGGTGTGTGGAATGGTGCCTAAGTCCTCAAGGACCGAGTTACTTGTGTCACTAAGCCAAGCGCTTATTGCGTGCTAACCACACGAGGGGGATATGGAACCTCTCTTGACTAAGTACTTTGGGAGGTGTTAATTATGAGCTGGTCGGTGGGTGTGTTCTTGTGTGTGTGTTTTGGAGGGAAGCATTAGCGCACCGGTTAGGCTGCCTAATGTGTCCTTCTCCCGTGGTTGCGGCTCTTAATTAGCATCGCCCATTGGAAAGCGTCTTGTTAGACTTAGCCATGCCCGCATACCAAAGGAAGTGTGCTAACCGTGGCTGGTGGAAAGGCGGTCATCGTGTGGGTACATTGGTACACCCCGCAGGTTAAAACTATTCGAATAGCCTCGTCCTAGGTTATGGACATGCTTGGTAAGGTCGTGCAAGAACTAGACTACAACCTTTTAAAAACTTAAACTTGACATGGGTGGTATGAAGGGGTACTTCATGCTATTGTTGTGGTGACTTTGGGTTAGTCACTTCTAGGTTGGTGTTGTTCTCTATCTATGTTATTATTGTCTCTCTTTTATTTGATCAATAAAAGTTAATTGCAAACTTGCTTTGAATCTATTACCTTATTGTAAATGAAAACTTGCTTTATGCTGAAAATAAGTCCAAAACCTCATCCACTTAAATAAAGCTTGCATGTAGTTAATTATAGTTCATTATCTCACACGTCGGTCTTGCAGTACAAAAACAAGTTTTGTACTCACCGCTTGCTTAATATTAATTGTTGCAGAGGAAGAAGGTGAGCCCCAAGGGCCTCACTTTTGTGAGCTGTGTTGCGGCGCTGTTTGGGACGATTAGCTTGGCGGTCCGGTTGGTTGCCTTGTGGGTAAAGGCACACCGATTGGCTTTTGTTCATCGCCATCTTATGGCCATTTTGCTTCACTGTATTTACTTATCTTTATGAATCTTGGCCGTCGGCCTCTCTTTGTAATAACTCTCTTTATATTATCTATGTCTTTCAGATTGTTGCTTTTGCTTGGCTCTATGTGTATGAATGGAATTGATGCATGATTTTGTAGCGGGTGTGTATATTGCATTTCTGGAAGTATACTTATCTCGAGGCTTGGTTTATTTGATTTGTACCGTTAGGACCAAGTGGATGGTTAAACAAAGACAGCCGAATAAACCGGGTCCTCACAAAGTTTGGTATCGAGCCATTCCGACCGTAGTAACCCAAGCTTGGTCGTCCTTAGGATATTTTGAAAACCTTATTTTCAAAGGGTCAAATGATTTGTGAAAGCTTAAGTAAGTTCTCGATTTTATTCCTTACCTATCTTAGCTTTCTTCTCTCGCCTTGCTCTAATTTGAGTTTTAAAAGTGTTTTCCCTTTCCTTCTCTCAAAAGATAGTCATTATCGATTAATTGGGTTTGGGACCAATGAGCTTGGCAAATTGAAATGTTAGCCGCCTCTACAAGGTTTTGAAGCTCCGGTTGAAGATTTCAATTAGGAGGCTTGGATGCAAAATCTGGACAGCGATCATTCAGTTTCCGGACAGCAAGCTCAGAGGTTCTAACCAGGGTAGAAAAGGAGAGGTTAATCAAGTAAAACTTGTGGGAATAAAAAGGGTAAGATGTGATACTAGTTAGCTAAGTATCTAACGTTATTTTTATCGCCTTAACCTTGTTCTTGAGTAGTGTTAGGCTGGTTGTAGTGAGCTGGAATTTTTATCTTCTCACACTATTGCTCGTGCATTCAATACGGGTGGATGACATCGAGAAGTTGAGATTTGGTTTGGAGTTTCCTTGCTGTTTTGGAGCTTCTTTGGAAACATTTAAAGTTTGTATACTTGCTGCTTTTGGCTTTCGGTTAGGGTGATATCTCATTCCCCTAATCGTTAGCTTTTCGCTTTCATCAACTTCTAATATTAGTGCTTTGGTTTTTAACCTAAATTTCTTGAACCAGGATGGCTGGAGGTACTCGTAGCGGCCGTGGTCAGACTTGTTTGATGAGGAGCTTCGCCTCCTCAGACCATGGCCGAGGTCCCGCTCGATCGAGCGCAACTGCTCAGAGGACGGAGGGTCCCGCCGATGTTATTGCGCAACACCTCCCCGACCGGTGCCTCGTGATCCGGAAGGGGAGCGACATCGATCTCGTGGGGTTTGGCCGAGTTTCTTCGCGCCGGCCCCACATTCTCCGTGTCGGAGGACCCATTGGACGCGGATGATCGCCGCGTCGGGTTGAGCGTAAGCTCGACGTTGCTCGCTGCTGGACCAGACAGGCACTCTTTGCCTCCCATCGCCTTCGGGGGCAAGACTCTCCGGTGGGAGAACTTCTTGCCATGCAGCCCGCCGCCACACCGTCTCTTGGGATGAGTTCGGACGGCGTTCGTCGAGCTCACATCGCCGCTTGATGAAGATGAAGAAGAAGGAGTTTCGCGCCAAGCAAGGGCGTAAGTCGCGATGGAGTACCATGCGAGTTCAACCACTTGGCTCGTTATGCTCCATCCGAGGTGGCCACCGATGAGGCCAAGCAGAAAAGTTCGTGGAGGGTTTGTCCGAGGAGCCGCAAGACAGGCTCTCCATTGTGGACTTTGTCGACTTCCGTGCCTTGGTAGACAAGGCCATTGTTGCTGAGCACAAGGCCAAGGCGCTGGCGAGTCCCATAGCGCAAGTGGGAGGCCCAGCCGTCCGCACAGCCGCCTCTCGCCCTCGTGTCGGGCCTACTCCGGGGCCCGCTCGGGCTTCCTACCACCGAGACCGCCAAAGACCGGTTCCTCGCCCTCCGCAGCCGTGCCCCGATCCACGTGCGCCGCGAACCAGCAGGTGGCCCCGCAATCCGGCCGCCGGGTCACTTGCCGTGCAACCGAAGGGCATTATGCCAATAGTTGCCCTAACAGATCGAGCGCCCTCGCCCCAATGGAGGACGCGGCGGGAGGTGGTTCTTCCCATGATCGAAGGTTGTCCCGCTACCCAAGGTGTGGGTAGTGGCGCGTCAACCTCATCTCCGCGAGGAGGCACAGGAGGCACCCGACGCGTCGTGTTGGGTACCCTTCGGTTAACTCTTTCCCTGCTCTGCTTTTGTTTGATTCAGCGCATCTCATTCGCTTGTTTCAGTCTTTGTCTTCTTTGTGGGGGTCTTCTTTACTCCATTGTTGGTCCCGCTGCTCATTCGCTCTCCCGTTCGGAGTTGAGGGTGAGTCCGAGTGTAGGGATGTCCTCGTTGAGATAGAAGGGGTAGGATTCTTGGCAAACCTTATCCTCCTTCTCGATCGGCAAGCTTAGATGTAATCCTAGGCATGGATTGGTTGTCTCAAAGACATGGGACAAATTGATTGCGCTAGGAGGCTCATCTACCTCACCATCCTTCCGCGGCGGCAGTTCGCTTTCGCGAAGTCGCAGGATCCGCATCTCTTCGCGCAGGCGAAGCCAGCTCTAGATATTAGTGAAGTCCCAGTGGTATGTGACTTTATTGATGTCTTCCCCGATGACCTTCCAGGGATGCCACCAGTTCGAGACCTCGAGTTTGTCATTGAGTTGGTTCCCGGTACCGCCCCGATTTCAAAGAGGCCTTACCGGATGGACCCAATTGAGTTGGTGGAGTTGAAGAAGCAGTGGGTGAGCTTCAAGAGAAGGGTTTCATCCGCCTAGCTCATCTCCTTGGGGATGCTCAGCAATCTTTGTCCCGAAAAGGACAAGACGCACAGATGTGCGTTGATTACCGCCCACTTAATGAAGTAACGGTAAAGAACAAGTACCCTTGCCCGTATCGACGATCTCTTCGATCAATTAACGGAGCTCGAGTTTTCTCAAGATTGATCTCGAGAGTGGGATATCACCGTGTTCGATTCGACCGAGGATATTCCAAAGACGCTTTTTCTACTCGTTATGGCTTGTACGAGTATACCGTCATGTCTTTCGGCTTAACCAATGCCCCACCTTTGTTCATGAACCTCATGAATTCGGTGTTCATGGAGTATTTGGATAGGTTCGTTGTGGTCTTCATCGATGATATTCTTATCTACTCCAAGAGCGATGAGGAACACACCGAGCATTTGAGGCTTGTGTTGGGCAAGCCGTGAGCACCAATCGTATGCGAAGTTCAGCAAGTGTGCGTTCGTTGAAGGAAGTAGCCTTCTTAGGCCATATTCTTTCGGCAGGGGCGTGGTCAGGATCCTAGCAAGATCGACGTGCTTTCCTCGAGTCGACCACTTCGGTCACCGGTTCAAGTTTTCTTGGTTTAGCGGGATATTATCGTCGCTTTATCGAGAACTTCTCCAAGATAGCGGCCGATGACAGAGTTGCTCAAGAAGGACAAGAAGTTCTCGTGGTCCGCTGATTGCAGGAAAGTTTCCAAGCGCTTAAGAAGCGATTGACCACCGCTCCGTTCTTGTTCTCCCGATGTCGGGCCGCAGCTGATATCTTTTGTGACGCTCGTCGAGGCCTCGGTTGTGTCCTTATGCAAGAAGGCAAGGTAGTGGCCTATGCATCAAGGCAATTGAGACCTCATGAACTTAACTATCCTACCCATGACTTGGAGTTGGCGTGTGATTCATGCACTTAAGATTTGGCGACATTACCTAATCGGTAATCGTTGTGAAGTGTATTCGATCACAAAAGCTTAAAGTACTTGTTCACCCAACCAGATCTGAACCTCGTGCAAAGGAGATGGTTGAGCTGATCAAGGACTATGACATGGGTATTCACTACCATCCGGCAAGGCCAATGTCGCTGCGGATGCGCTTAGTCGCAAAACGCATTGCAATGCATTGTTGCTTCAGAGCATCACCCCTCTTCTAGAGGAGTTTCAGCGCCTCAACTTGGGTTTGGTTGAGCGTGGTTCCCTCACCGCCTTGGTTGTACAAACACCCTTGGTGGATCGGATCAAGTCCGCCAAGCATCGGATGTTGGAGTGAACCGCATCAAGGAAAATGTCAAGAATGGAATAGCCAAGTGCTTCTCCGTAGATGAGCTTGGTGTCGTGAGGTTCGCAACGCCTCGTAATTCCAAAGGACATGGAGTTGCGGAGTTGATCCTCCGCTGAAGCCCATGATTCCGTTGTCCATTCATCCGGGGCCACGAAGATGTATCATGATCTCCGGCGAGATTTTGGTGGACCCGAATAAAGAGGAGATCGCGGGTTCGTTGCGAGTGCGGCGTGTGCCGTCGTGTCAAGGCCGAGCATCGTCGTCCGCCGGATCGCTTCACCTTACCAATTCCGAGTGGAAGTGGGATTCGGTCGGGATGGACTTTATTACTGGTCTACCGGTCTCCAAAGAAGAATGATGCCATCCGGTCGCCATCGATCGATTGACTAAGGTGGCTCATTTTCTTCCTGTCAAGACTGACCTTCGAGTGGGTATTCTGGCGGATCTCTACATAGCCCGCATCGTGAGTTTGCATGGTGTGCCAAAGACAATTGTGTCGATCGTGGTTCGCTGTTCACGCCTCGATTTTGGCATAGCTTTGCAAGAGGCTATGGAACTCGCCTTTCTTTCAAATTTCAAAAGATTTCACCCCAAATGGATGGTCGGCGAGAGGGTCAACCAAGTTTTGGAGGACATGCTTTGCGAGCTTGTGTCCTTTCCTATGGGAAGCATTGGGAGAAGTGCTTGCCATTCGCGAAGTTTTCTTATAACAACAGCTTTCAAGCCGTCTCGGCATGGCACCATTCGAGGCCTTATACGGGAGAAAGTGTAGAACCCCGTTGAACTGGTCTGAGACCGGTGAAAGACCTTTCTTTGGCCCGGGCTCGATTAATGAGGCCGAGAGTCAAGTCCAGCTCATTCGTGACCGCTTGCGCACAGCTCAATCCAGGCAGAAGAGCTATGCGGATCGTCGTCGTCGTGAGTTAAGCTTTGAGCCCAATGACTTCGTTTATCTCAAGGTTTCTCCCCTGAAAGGTCACCAGCGTTTTGGTGTCAAGGGCAAGTTAGCTCCTCGATATGTCGGTCCATACCGTGTCATCGAAAAGAAGGGAGCTGTTGCCTACAAGTTGGAGTTGCTCGCTGCACTTGCGAGGTACATGATGTGTTCCATGTGTCCCACTAAAGAAGTGCCTCGGGTTCCAACGGAGGAAGCTCAGTTGGAAACTCTTGATGTTCGTGAAGATTTGACCTATCGCGGCGCCTGCTCGCATACTCGAGGAGATCGAGCGAAGAACAAGGAACAAGACCATCAAGTTCCTTAAAGTTCAGTGGTCAAACCATTCCGAGGACGAGGCTACTTGGGAGCGAGAAGATCGTCTTCGTGCAGCACTACCCTCTTTCTTTTCCGAGTGAACCAAATCTCGGGACGAGATTTTTGTAAGGGGGGGAGGTTTGTAACATCCCCATTTTGGCTTGTGTTTCAAATGTAATAAAATGAGGGTAAATTAAAACTTTTCCTTCATCCTCTTACTCTTGAAACTTTTCTGAAATTCTTGTAAAGGAATTTTGGGAAATTCAAAATCAAAACCCTCATTTATCTCAAGTCAAAACCTTCAGGTGAAATCTGGTGTCAAACCCTTGGTAATAATTTTTCCAGGTTCTAGGGTTGTAGTAACCCCTCTGAATTATTTCATAATTTTTGGAAATTATTTGAAATATTTTAGAGGCAAGTCAAACCTTGGTCAAACCTCTGAAATCACCTTCTGGAATTTCTGGAGAAAATTTCAGTGCACAAAAATCTCTGGAAATTTTATGAAAGGTTAACCTAAGGTCAGAACCTCCAGTTAAAATTTCATAAATTTTGGAGTTGGTTTGATACCTCGTTAAATCCCCAAAGTTTCAGTTTAAAAATCAAACCCTAAGCGGTTTGCATCGTTCATTGGACTCGAGTCAGGCTCGGGCTCGAGTCACTGGACTCGACCGAGCCAACTAACCGCGCCCGCGCCAGTTCGACCTCGCGCGCGCTGTCAGCCGTTGGATCTCAATCGGACGGCTCCCATTCGTAAGCATTCGGACAACTCGGTTGCCATCGATTCTCAACCGTTGGATTACGATCCAACCGTCGCGGATCGCACTCGTTCGCCAGTCTTTATGAATAGCGATCGCATCGTGGCCATTCAAATCTCATCCGGCGGCCAGCATCTAATGAGGTTGGGCTCAACCCACTAAAACACATTGGACTCAAACCACTTTGTGTCGCTGACCGGTGGGGCCACCTAGGTCGCTGGTCATCTTCCTCCTTCCGCCGCGCGCGTGCGTGCCTGTGCGCCATGGCAGAGAGAGGAGGTGACTTGTCACCTCCTTGAGCCCTTTAAACGGCTAAATGCTGCCATGCATTAAATGCACACCGGCTCCTCCTCCCCAAAGTCGTCTCTTACCTGCTCCCGTCGCTCCAAGCGACCATGACGCCTCTTGTGGACCAAAGTCCACCCATGGGCATGTGCTTGCTACTCCTTCGTCCCTCGGCTACTTAAGCCCCTCAAGACCTTCAAGAGCTTTCTTTAAACCCCTTGAGCTCCACTTGCACTCCTTTGCTTGCTTGAGCCCAAATCTCCGTAACCCTTTCGCCGCCATTGTTGGTAGGAGCTCCTCGGTGCAACCCGCGCCTAGTGGCTTTTCTTCCCTTCTTTTTGCTCGGTTTGTGTCCTTACTTCTTGGAGCAAAACCCTAACTTAATTGTAGTTGCTTTTCACGAGAGGCTCAATTTTGGGATTTCTCTTTTAGCCGTGAGCACCCCTTCTTCCTCACCGCAGAAGAAGCTTCATTTCCTAATTCCTTGCTCGGAAGCATATATGAGCTATTGTGGAGCTGTAGTGATGACCGGTCTCACCACAGTTGCTCAGTCGTCATCTTCACTTCTTCTTCTTGGTCGACGCCGTTCTTCGTCGCGGAACCACCTCGACCACCTCAGAGCTCCACGATTGCTCGGTACCCTTCTAGTAGCCCCTAGAAGCTTGGGCACCATTGGAATGGTTTATTGCGAGCTTTGGTCATTATGCATTTCGGCCGTTTTGGTCGCCGCCGCTCATCGTCGGCTAGCCGCCGTTCTGGGACACCGCCGATGGTGTGGATGGTCCCGATGGGTGCGCAATGCTATTGCGGTTCCATTTTGGCACTTAGCTCCCGCCGCCGTGCCTTGGGTCGCCGGCGACAAGCCGGAGGGTGCCCTCGGTTTGTTGTCGGACGAAAACGGCGGTGCCGTAATATCGTTCGGACACAGTAATGGCGTTCATTAACGATAATCATTGTTAATCATGGGTTAGTAATCATTAGCTGTCCTAAACCCACCTCCTCAGTCGCTTACATGTGGGCCCGCACATTTTAATCACCCCGTGCGCTAAACCACGAGTGCGTGGCCCACGGTCGCTGACCTGTGGGCCCGTCATTTTCAAACCCTCCCTGTGCGCGTGCGTTTAAACCCGGCATGTGACTTGCGTCGCTGACCAGTGGGCCCCTATTGTCAGTAGCCCTGTTCAAATCATAAACGGCCCAATCAACCTCAGTCGTTCGATATTGGATGCGTGGCGGGATCGTGGGAGCAATTGGGTGTCCGAAGCTCCTCGATCCCACCCTTCATCGCTTGATCAACGGTCCGGGTTGTGCGAGCAATTGGGTGTCCAAGGTCACAATGATCGGACCGTGGGAATCAAATCCAACGGTGCGCGCGCGTGCGCCTGTTGAGTCGGCCGTGCGCGTGGGCCGTCGGATCTTTAATCAGCGGCCCACATTGAGCCACGCCTTTTCTTTCGGTTAAGGGATATAAATTTCTCGGTGAGCTTTATCTTTCTAAAAAAATGTTGTTAAAACTTTAGAAATTCATATCTTTTCATTATAAATCCTTTTGGGTGATTTCAGTAGTGTTAATTTTCTTTTAGGCTAGAGATTAATCTAGAAATGTTTCAGTGCCACATTAAGAACCGTAAATGTTGGGAATCGATTTTAGCCTTTGCACCTTTATTAAATATTCCAAAAATGTTGTAAAAACTTAGAAAATCCATAACTTGTTCTCTGTAAGTCCAAATAGAGCGAACTAAATTTTGTTAATTTCCTTTAGGGATGAACTTTAGTGAAGGACCAGTTTGCTAGTGGTCTTTGCTACTGATATAAATGATGTCCTAGTTTTAGAACTTAGAAAAATCATAACTAATTCGTTGTAACTTCAAATGACCTGAAATTTTATATGGGTTATCCCCACACCAGTAGGTAGCCACCCTAAAAATTTCAGCTCCGAAATCTTTCTAGAAAATATTTTTGCTACAGTGCTAATTATGGCAAAAATAGGTTTTTAGAGAATATCTTTTGCACCACAAATCCAAGTTAGGTTTTTCCAATTCCTTTGTCTAGGTATATCCATATTCTACCTTGTGTGTAAATTTCGTCGCATTTGGATAATTTTTGCTTACTCTTTTGTTTTAGTGTTGCTCGTCTTATTGGTTGTTTTCGCTCTTTCGCTTAGGATTCGATATTTGCATGTAACCCCAGAACGACCCTCCACAACAAATTGAGCAACCGCAAGCAGCAAGCAGTTTGATCATTTCCATTGATCCCTTTACTTTTAAAGTCTAATATTTTGTTTAACTTCTATGTATGCATTGCTATTTTGTTGTTAAATTGATTAGTTAGACCTCTAGTTGCATAATCTGTAGGTAAATGGTTATCCTCTACTACCGAGCCTAGGTTATTTGTCGTGTGGTTAGAGTTCGATGGATGAACTCTTATCACTTAGTAGATTACTAATGAATATTGCTTAGCCATGCCTAGTTATCGGTAGTATTGGCGATCATCGACTTAGTCGATGATCTTGATCACACAACTACTTATACTACTCCATTATGTCCAACCCTTGTGTTTTATTGATTTACAAATCAAAACTGAAAACAAAACTATATCTTGACTTGGGCACAATGGTATGTTGATGTGATCTGTTGGGTGTGTGGAATGGTGCCTAAGTCCTCAAGGACCGAGTTACTTGTGTCACTAAGCCAGCGCTTATTGCGTGCTAACCACACGAGGGGATATGGAACCTCTCTTGACTAAGTACTTTGGGAGGTGTTAATTATGAGCTGGTCGGTGGGTGTGTTCTTGTGTGTGTGTTTGGAGGAAGCATTAGCGGACCGGTTAGGTGCCTAATGTGTCCTTCTCCGTGGGTTGCGGCTCTTAATTAGCATCGTCCATTGGAAAGCGTCTTGTTAGACTTAGCCATGCCCGCATACCAAAGGAAGTGTGCTAACCGTGGTGGTGGAAAGGCGGTCTATCGTGTGGGTACATTGGTACACCCCTGCAGGGTTAAAACTATTCGAATAGCCTCGTCCTAGGTTATGGACATGCTTGGTAAGGTCGTGCAAGAACTAGACTACAACCTTTTAAAAACTTAAACTTGACATGGGTGGTATGAAGGGGTACTTCATGCTATTGTTGTGGTGACTTTGGGTTAGTCACTTCTAGGTTGGTGTTGTTCTCTATCTATGTTATTATTGTCTCTCTTTTATTTGATCAATAAAAGTTAATTGCAAACTTGCTTTGAATCTATTACCTTATTGTAAATGAAAACTTGCTTTATGTTGAAAATAAGTCCAAAACCTCATCCACTTAAATAAAGCTTGCATGTAGTTAATTATAGTTACATTATCTCACACGTCAGTCTTGCAGTACAAAAACAAGTTTTGTACTCACCGCTTTGCTTAATATTAATTGTTGCAGAGGAAGAAGGTGAGCCCCAAGGGCCTCACTTTTGTGAGTCGTGTTGCTTGTGCTGTTTGGGACGATTAGCTTGGCGGTCCGGTTGGTTGCCTTGTGGGTAAAGGCACACCGATTGGCTTTTGTTCATCGCCATCTTATGGCCATTTTGCTTCATTGTGTATTTACTTATCTTTATGAATCTTGGCAGTCGGCCTCTCTTTTATAATAACTCTCTTTATATTATCTATGTCTTTCGATTTGTTGCTTTTGCTTCGCTCTATGTGTATGAATGGAATTGATGCATGATTTTGTAGCGGGTGTGTATACTGCATTTGGGAAGTATACATATCTCGAGGCTTGGTTTATTTGATTTGTCTTGTTAGGACCAAGTGGATGGTTAAACAGTACAAGCCGAATAAACCGGGGTCCTCACATATACTAAGCTAAAGTACTTTAACAGATGCATTTATAGAACTTTAGTTTGTTAAATTTGGAGCTACAGAGAAAAAGTTATGCAATTTTGAAGTTTAAAACAATTAATATGTGCAAATAAAAGCTTCTCGGACTAAATCTGGAAAACCCATAAAAACTGGGGAGGTCGTGGGCCGTTGATCAAAGATCGCACGGCTCACGATCTCAGATGCTAAAACCCGCACGAGCTCCTGGGCGCAAAGACCTTGCGCGCTGGAGAGGTCTTAGCCGTTGATATTGAATCCAACGGCTCCGACCACTGGATGCACAGCACCCGCGAAGGAGGTCCTCGCGCACTAGGGAGGTCGTGGACGTCAGATCTGGATCTGGCGGCCCCGAGCTCCACGAGGAGGTCCTACGGCTAACTCGCTAAGGGGGAGGTCTGGACGGTTAAGATTTCCCGAGGGGAGGTCTTAACGGTCTAGATCCGATCGGAGGAGAGGATCTAAGCGGTGAGCTTAACAGCGGGAGGTCTTGACGGCTAGGATCTCACCGAGGAGGTCCTAACGGTCGAGATGTCCCTCGGGGAGGTCCTCCAACACAGTACTATACAGAGAGAGATCTGGATGGCTCAAATCTCTATGGGAGAGGTCCTGAGTGGTCCAGATCTAGGCGGGGAGGTCCTCATGGTTAAGACCAGCACGAGGAGGTCCTGAGGTTCTCTTTACAAAGAGACCAAGGGATGGTCTTTTGTAAAGAGGACCCTGGGATGGTTTTGAAGGTTTTCTTTACAAAAGTCCAGGGGTGGTCTTTTGCAAAAGAGGACCTTGGTGGGGTGGCTTAGGTGGTTTTAGAAAACGACTAAGGAAGGACTTTTGCAAAGAGGACCCCAAGGAGGTCCGAGAGGGCGGTTTTGACAAAACGACGGGGTGACCTCTTCGCACGAGAGGACCTCAAGGAGGTCTTTGCAAAGAGGACCCCAAGGAGGAGGGTGATCCTAGCGGCCGGGATTTAACCTACGGAGGTCTTTGACGGCCGTGATTCTATATGGTGGGAGGTCCAGAGACTTAGGATTTTTCTAAAAGATCCTAAGGCCTAGATCTGAACTTGGAGAGGTCGTGAACAGCTAAGATTAGCCCGAGGAGGTCCTAGAGTGGTTTTAATGGTGCAGACCTCCACACAATGGCGGCTAAGACAATTTAATGCATCGAATAATTGACAATAAATGAATCTAAAAGGAACACTTAATGACTAAGGCCCCGCCTACACGCATGCTGACTCAGGGCACAAGTTAGGACACAATTAATGCACCCATGATGAGCAATGATTTGAGCATTAAAGTGGTCCTAAGAAGATGACGAAAATGGGAGGTTTTGAACCGACAAAACCCGAAGTGCAGCAGACTTGCCGCGGCGATGTGGACCTCGTCGGCGAAACCAAAGGCACGGATGAGTTCCAAATAGGAGGAGAACCTAAAGGTGCCAACAGCTAGGCTAAAGTGCACCCTACCGCGGCTAGCCGAGGTGACCGACGGAGACCCAATGCGCCAAAAACGAAACCGAAGAGGTCTAACGGGATCGGGTTTTGGGCAAGTACTCACCGGGATTGAAGGAGAACCGGAGTGGTCGCGTAGCTCGTGACGGTGGAGGTCGCGGAGATGAAGAAGACGAGGCTCCGACCACGAACAGACAAGCTCCTCCTTGTCAACCTCTGTGAAGGTCAAACAAAGCAAGTCGGGAGGCTTGAGGTGACCAAGGGAACAAGATGATCGCCACTATTGCAATGTTGAACCACCAAGAAGCTCGGAGGTCGCCGGAGAGCTCCAATGTCCGACAATGGTGGCAATGGCTTTCGGTGTTTGAGCACAAGAGATCCGAGATGAGCTAGGGTGCAAGAGAGTGACTAAAGGAACTATGAGAGGAAGCTTGAGCTTCAAATATAGCCGTGGGAAGGATGGCAAAGTCACCGGTGCACCGAGCTATAGTACACATGAGGTGATGGGAGTAGGTTGTCGAGAGACTTTTGAGCAAAAGGGGCTGCAGACATTTAATGTTGGCGACACATAGCCGTTGTCACCCTAGAGTTGACAAGGCACCGCTCCCACCGCCACGCACAAAATTGATAATGCCAG
This sequence comes from Ampelocalamus luodianensis, assembly GCA_036346255.1. Classification (NCBI taxonomy): domain Eukaryota; kingdom Viridiplantae; phylum Streptophyta; class Magnoliopsida; order Poales; family Poaceae; genus Ampelocalamus; species Ampelocalamus luodianensis. The sequence continues at coordinate 61,139,457 of CM070634.1, forward strand.
GCCCACCCGACGGTGAGAGGACCAGTCAAAAGAGCCCAACGGCTAAAATCAGCACCTGAGCTCCCACTAGGGAGGTCGTGAGTCGTTGGATTGAAATCCAAGGGCTCGGATCTTGAGCCCAGTATTAGAGGTCCTAACACTTAGGGAGGTCTCGAGCCACGATCTCAAGAGATGGCCCACGATCACCCAAGCGCTAGGGGTGGTCGTGGAGGTCCGAGGAGGTCGCCAGGTGGTCTTTGCAAAGGTGCAAAGGAGGTCCTGGGGAGGTCCTCGAGGTTGTCTTCGTAAGAGAACGGGAGGAAGTCGAGGGTGGGAGGTCCTTTACAAAGACCCGGAGGTCTTTGAGCGCCGGATTTAAGATCCAACGGCCCGGACCACTGTGTCCAAATGCCCGAGCCCGACACGGCTCAAGCGGCCCTGCGACCAAGACACGGAGGTCTCACTGGTTTAGGGTTTAAATTGGGCCCAGGATCTTGAAGGGACTTTTAGAGCTAGCAAACTAGCTCCAAATTTTATGAAATCTTGACAAGAGCTTGCTAACCTCGAGTTGGACCTTGTATAAAATTTTTAGGAGTTTTTGTCTGAGCATTTTCTCCGAAAATTATACATCGCTTTGAGCTAGGGTTTGACTATGAGTCAAGCAAGTTTGATGACCCATAAAACTATTCAATCAATTTCTGAAAATTGTGAAATTTTTCAGAGGGGTCACATATCAACCCAAGAACTTAGGAAAAATATTTCCTAGGAGATGATCAACAGACTTGTGACTTAGTATTCCCATACTCTGGTGAAATAATTGTTTAGTACACACAGGAAACACATGATGTAAGAAAAAGTTTTAATTTCTACTCATTTTCTTACACTTACAACACAAGTTGAAATTGGGGATGTTACATAGCCGATAGCACAACACAGTGTGTGCTTCTCCCCCCTTCATGTAAAAAGCTTGAAAGACCTTGCATGTGAAAACTAAATGTATGGATGGGATGCTTAGGTGATGGGGATTGTGATAGCATAGCATGCATAGCTTGATTCTTCATTTTTGGTGGGGATTTGAAGGAGAGAAGTGGAGAGATAGACATGTACAAAAGTTTGCTTGGAGTGACTAGAAGTGAAGGGAAGAAGAATGGCGTGGACTGCTGTGTGATTCGGCTGGAATAAAGAAAGTGGGCAGTGAATGAGCTTAGTAGTGGAGGTGAAGAAGAAAGACTGTGGTGGCTTTGGATGTTGGGAGAATATATAAAAATGGCAATGGACAACAGGGTGTTCGACTGAGACGAAAATTGGACAGTGCGGTTGCTCTCTCGGGGAAGTTAATGGTAGAAAAATGGCAGTGAAAGGTTGCAGCAAAGAGACTATTTGGTTGGGGCAAAAGCAGTGCCATGCTTTGTTGGGAGATGGGAAGTTTGGTTGAGGGATTACACAAATAGGGATGTAGTCATCTAGATGGTTGTGGAGGGGAGTTCGGTTGGGTTAATAAAATGGCAGTGAGTGCCCATAGCTAGCTAGCTAGCTCGTGCATATAAGTATATACTACTAGCTCCCCTGCTGCATGTCTCTCTGTTTTCTGTGTGTGAAGCAGCATGCTTGCATGTATATATGTGTGCAACTATCAGCTATTAGTAGTATATGTAGTGGATTAATAGTAGTAGCAGTGTGTGGCATTGCACAATTGTAAGCGTGGGAAAAGAAATGGCAGTGAAGTGTGTTGATGAGTTGTGCTCATGTGGACAGAAAGAAAGGAAAAAGAGCAAGGGATGGGGAAGGAGACGTGGCAGGGGAATTAAAGAGCATGAAGGTGTTGCGCCTCGAACTGAAAGCGACAGCAATGATCTAAATGAATGACATGTCATGAGTTTTGAAATACACGCTAAAACAAGAAGTCGAAATAATTTAAATTTTTAAATACAGTCTTTCGAAGAATTCAATTTAATAATGTCTATTACTATTATTATTATTATGTTTATACAACTTTTTAAACAACTCGATTCGATTTTAGAAGCAACATTTTAATTAAACATGGGAAAATTTTTAAAACATTACCAAATATTTATTAGATCACCCACTTAAATATTAACATCCTGATTTTGAAAATCAGGGTGTTACAAGTTTACCTCCCTCATTTAGGTCTAGGTGACCATTTGTTGCCATAGGAGTCTTGATAGATTTTGCATCTTCCATCCCGAACTTTTTGATCAAATCTTTTGCATACTTTGTTTGGCTCACAAAAGTTCAATTTCTGAGCTGCTTGATTTGCAGTCCAAGAAAATAGCTGAGTTCTCCGATCATAGACATTTCAAATTCCCTAGACATCATATCACCAAATTCTTTGCAAAAGTCTTGATTAGTAGATCCAAATATAATATCATCCACATAAATTTGGCATACAAAGAAATCACCATCTAAGACTTTTGTAAACAAAGTTGAGTCAATTTTCCCAATTTTAAATCCTTTTGAGACTAGAAAATCTCTAAGACGTTCATACCATGCTCTAGGAGCTTGTTTAAGACCATAAAGTGCCTTAGATAGTTTATAGACACGATTTGGATTTTTAGGATCTTCAAAACCTGGTGGTTGTTCAACGAATACAAGTTCAGATACTTTACTATTTAGAAATGCACTTTTAACATCCATTTGAAATAATTTAATATCAAAGCATGATGCAAAAGCAAGTAATATCTTGATCGATTCAAGTCTAGCTACATGAGCGAAGGTTTCACCAAAATCCAAACCTTCGACTTGAGAATAACCTTGAGCTACCAATCTTGCTTTATTTCTCACAACCAATCAATTCTCATCTTGTTTGTTTCTAAAGACCCATTTTGTACTAATTATATTGTGTTCTTTGGGTCTCTCTACCGAGGTCCAAACTTCATTTCGCGTGAAATTGTTTAGTTCTTCATGCATGGTATTCATCCAGTCCGGATCCTCAAGTGCTTCATCTATATGTTTTGGCTCAAGAGAACAGACAAACGAGTAATGTTCACAAAATGAAGCAACACAAGATCGAGTTTGAACACCCTTACTTAAAACACCCAATATTTGATCTATTGGATGATTTTTTGCAATAGCATTGTGGATTCTTGGTGGTAGGTTTGATTGATCATCTTCCTTATTGTCCTCTTCATTAACTTGAGTTTGGCTTGTTGGGGAAGAGGTAGGAGGTTTAACTTGAGTGGAGGATGATGGATCATCTTTAGGCTTGATGTCACCTATTTGCATATTTTCCATTGCTTTCCTTAAGGCTTCATTTCCTGCATCATCCAAATTCTCATGCTCTTCTTGAGAGCCGTTAGTTTCATCAAATTGAACATCGTGTCTTTCTTCAACTAAATCGGAGTTTTGATTGAAGACACGATAAGCTTTGCTATTTGAAGAATACCCAAGCAAGAAACCAACATCACATCGACTTGCAAATTTTGAAAGACGAACACCCTTTCTTAAGATGTAGCATTTGCAACCAAAGACACAAAAATAAGAGATGTTCGGTTTTCTTCCGACAAGAAGTTCATATGAGGTCTTTTTCAAAAGACGATGCAAATAAAGTCGATTTATGGCATGACATGCGGTGTTGATAGCTTCAGCCCAAAAGCTATCGGAAGTATTGTATTCATCAAGCATTGTCCTAGCCATTTCAATTAATGTACGATTTTTCCTTTCTACATCTCCATTTTTCTCCGGAGTGTAGGTTATGAAAAGTTCATGTTTTATTCCAAGTTCATCACAAAAGTCTTCAACTTTAGTATTCTTGAACTCGGAACCATTGTCACTATGAATTTTCTTAATTTTGAAATCAAATTCATTTTGAGCCCATTTAGCAAAACTTTTGAAAATTCCGGAGGTTTCGCTTTTGTCATCTAGGAAGAATACCCATGTATATCTAGAGTAGTCATCCACGATAACTAAACAATAACTATTTCTCCCGATACTCTTATAGGTTGTTGGCCCAAACAGATCCATATGTAAGAGTTCCAATGGTCTAGAAGTTGACATGATACTTTTGGAAGGATGGGAATTAGCGACTTGCTTTCCGGCTTGACATGCACTACAAAGTCGATCTTTCTCAAACTTCATATCTTTCAAGCCAACAACTAAATCATATTTGAAAAGCTTTTTGAGTTGAATCATTCCAACATGAGCTAGCCTTCTATGCCAAAGCCACCCCAAAGAGGTTTGTGCCATTAAACACATTTTCAAACAAGATTCATTTGAACTAAAGTCAACTAAATAAAGATTTTCAAATCTAAAACCTTTCAAAACCAACGAGCTATCTTTTGCATTTGAGATTGCAACACCATCACTTGAGAATGAGCAAATTAATCCAAGATCACAGATTTGAGCTACGGACAATAAATTGAAGTTTAGAGATTCTACTAAAAATACATTTGAAATGGAAAGATCATTTGAGATAGCAATTTTACCTAATCCAATTACCTTTTCTTTGCTATTATCACCAAATGTGATCTTGTTACTTCCCTTTTCATTTTCGAATGTGGTGAACATTTTTCTATCACCGGTCATATGTTGAGTGCATCCGCTATCAAGCACCTAATGTTTTCCACTAGTCTTGTAGTTCAGCTTCAAAACAAGAATTAACTTCTTTTAGGTACCCAAATTTGTTTGGGTCATTGGAGGATAGTAACCAAGGTTTTAGGCACTCAAATAGCATTATTTTTAGCATCTAAAATTGAAGTGCCAACAAATCTTGCAACAACTTTACCATCCTTAGCTTTCTTAAGCATATAACATGAATCATATAGGCCTAAGGACAGAGTCTTACCCGTAGGACAGGTTTGCTGTAGATGTCCTATTTCTCGACACTTATGGCAATATTTACCATTTTGCTTAACATAACTTGAGGGTTTGTTTATCAGTTTCTTACCTTTCTTGGGTACATACCCAAGTCCTTCTTTATTGAATGAGCATCTTTGCTCACTCAAAAGCTTGTCGAGGATGGCCTTACCCTTGAAACATCTTTCCAAACTTTTACTTAGCTTGGTGACTTGTTCTTTTAGTTCATGATTTTCAACAATTAACAATGGATCACAAGCATTATCCATAGAAGCATTTTTAGAATAGCAAGGTATAGATAACAAGTCATCACATGAAGTAGAGGTGCTAGTCACGGATGTAACATTTGCAGCAGTTTCTACTCTAGCCATCTCATCCATTAAATTGTAAGTAATTCCAATATTTGAGTGAGATTTATCAATATCTTTTAGAAGAAGGAAATCATGAGCATCCTTTAGCTCCTCAGAAGAGTCTTTTAGAGAGATATATTCTTTCTTTAAGACCTTCAAGTTTTATTTCTCCTTTCCAAGATATTCATTTAAATCTTCAAGCATTTCCATTAGATCATCATATGAAGGTTCGTTATTAACAGCAGGTTTTACCTTGTCTCCTTTTGCCATAAGGCAAGTAGGTGTGGACAGAAATGATGGAGCTTCCTTGATGGCAATGCTGACAAATCCTCTTTTCTTGGAGGACTCTTCATCACTTGAATCGGAGTCGGAATCTAAGAGTTCCTCATCGGAATCCCAGTCTCCAATATAAGCTTCATGTTTACCATCCTTATGTAACTTTTTAAACATCTTCTTTTTGCCACTGAATTCTTTCTTCTTTGATGCTTTGCCTTTATCCTCCTTCTTGTTGGGGCAGTTTGAGATAATATGCACCTTCTCATCACAGCCATAGCAGCGAATATTGCTAAAACGCTTGTTCTCACTTGAGCATGGCCCTTTCTTGTATTTGTTAAAGTTGAAGCTTCGATGTGGGCGTCTTCTCATCAATTTCTTGATTCTCCTCACAAGGAGAGCAAACTCCTCATCGGAGTTTTCTTCTTCATCCTCATCATCACTTGACTCTACTTTTGCCTTGAAAGCGGTAATCCTTTTCTTTGAGGAAGATGATTCCAAAAGTTCTTCCTTATCCTTCTTGTATAACTCATTTGTGATGAGATTGCCCAAAAGTCCAGTTGGTGTCATTCTGGCAACTCGGGAGAGTTGAGAAAAAGTGTCACCAACGTCTTATACTTATCCAGTAGAGCCCTAAGAATTTTGTGCACAATGTCAACATCAGGAAGGTTAGTACCAAGACCTTTGAGTTCATTCACAATATTGTTCAGTATTGAATACATTTCAGTGGTGTTTTCATGATGCAACATTGTGAATGTCTCATATTTAATCCAAGGTCTATGTAGTTTGGCCTCTTTAACAGTGGATGTGCCCTCATGAATTTTAGAGAATGTGGTCCAAATAGCATGAGCTGTTTCCAAGTTGGTCACTCTATTGAACTCATCCGCGTTTAAAGCGCCAAAAATAGCATTCATAGCTTGAGCATCTAAATGAGCATTATGCCCCTCAAGTTTTGTCGGACATTGTGGATCAAGAGTCATAGCATAACCCTCATCAACAATTCTCCATATATTCGGACTCATGGCCTTTAGATAAATCGACATTCTAATTTTCTAATAAGCATAATTTGAGCCATCAAACAAAGGAGCCTTGCCTATAGACATTCCCTCACTAGCCATTCTTTCTCTATTAGACTGTTAAGTCCAATAGTAGAAAGACCAAACTCTGATACCACTTGTAGGATCAAGGATAACCGACTAGAGGGGGGTGAATTGGAGGTTTCTAAATTTAATTGTCCAAGTTATTCAAGTGACTTTGGTCACTACAAAGTTTAACAGCGGAAGCAAAACAAAACAACAAAAGCCACCAATGGCCCCATCACCCATAGGCTATTGTGTGGAGGAAAGAAATATCGTCAATCTTTAGCGTCACCCTAATCGACGCTAACGAGCATCTCATACAGATAACCATCCTCACTTGCAACAAATGGTGAAAGCACCTGAGTACAGAAGGTACTCGCAAGACTTACACAAACTACTAAAAGAAAGTGTTTAATAGAACCTATTCAAAGGATTAGAATTTGTATATGCTTAAGGTCACAACAAGAAGGTATAATGGCTCAATTTTGCATAAAGCAATACAGCTTAACCTACAATTGCTAAGTTTTCATAAAGCAATTTAATAAATCAAATTGGACTAAAACAGTAAGTAAATGAAATGTAAATATAAACAGTAACATCATTGGAGTGGTTGTTCACCACCATCAAAAACATTGCATGAATTCCCTCATGCCAAACCAGAAGCCAAACATTAGTTGAAATCAAAATCTATACAGGTGACATCAACTCAAGTGTCGTCCATGACCGCAGACATGGCTATTCGAATAGTTTTAACCCTACAGAGGTGTACATCTTTACCCACACGACTTAGTTAGCCCGTAAGCCTCCGGAATAATAGCACACAACCTTTGGTATGCCGGCCGGATAAACTAAGATTTGGTATTTTTCAACAAGTTGACGCTATTGAGTTGGACAACCCATGTGTGAACTAATCCTGCTTAAACAACGACTGATAGCATCTGCTTAACTGGGGCACACATGTTGCGCCGGGAATGCCGACCCAATCAAAAGAAATACAGATTGTGTTCGCTACACATACTAGATCGCAATCGGAACCCTTAAGGTACGTACATGTGATGGAACGCATCTACGTCCTCACCCTTCTAAGAACATCTGATACTGATATAAAAATTCACATGGCATAAGACACGGCCCGAAGACTTAAGCATCTATAACATATGAAATCAATACACATGTCCTTACTCCCCTGTTTTCCAACTCAATAGCATTAACCCTTTACTTAACCAAACAGCGTCCATACACCGCGTGTGGAAGTACGTTGGGGCTTGAATTGAATAGTCAAAGTTCAGTCCTTAATTGGTCCAGACAAGTCCACCACATTTCCCAATCTCGTGCACGAAGGCACCATCACTAGCATCCTCTTGTCCAGATCAAACGAAATTTAAATTCAGTTCTGATTTAAATAGACTGAACAAAGAGTTAAAATGACTGAAATTCATTTGTTGCTCCCATGTTTGACAAGATAGTCTTGCCAAACACTAACGTTCTATGGACTGCATGGCTAAGCAAATTTCTGAAATTAAATATTGTAGTATACAGCACTACTCTAAATTTGAGTGTATGGTCAGATTTAAGGTAAGCCACAATGTTAGGTTATAACTATCTACTAACAGATCACAATTGCTTTTTAGGAAATTAGCATGCAACAGTTATCACTGTATTTTGGAATCTATAGTACAAAACTTTGGGATCAACATGATGTAGAGAGGATGCTTGCCTTGGTAGTAATGAACTTCTGGTTCAGGTGCTGATGGTTCAAAACTGGACTCAATTACTTCAGAAGAACCAGATTCTAAAAGAAACAACAAAATCCAATGAACACAAGAACTGACAGCAAGCAAAATGTAATAAGAAAATGTATGACCAAGATGGTAATGCATGGTTAACAACATGCTTAAGCTATATGTACCCCAATAATGATAATAACTCATATTACTCTCTACTGCCGCTAATTGTCAGGAATTAGGGTTTAGGTCAAAGTTATAATTTCAAGTTGTGAAAATAATTGGAAACAGGGCAGATTGCAGATTTTGGGTTAATTGAAAATGTACTAAGTAAAAGATTCTAAATTGAAGCTTAAGCTGGTCTTTAGAGTAGATAATAGACTAACCCAAATCGGTCATATTACAGAAAACCATCAAAATTACAGAGGTTGTCGGTTTCGCCAACAACAGCTGAGAGAGGCAGAACTATGCTATAAAGCTAAGTAGAGGGCATTAAGAATCAAAAGAACAACTGCTTATGCTACTAGGGTTTAGCTAAGAACTAACTAAGCCGAAAAGATAACAAGATAAACCCTAGGACTTGAAAATGATATGAAAGACCGAAAAGTTATAAAAACAACTTTTCAGTGTAAAGAAGGTTGGAGTATTACATGTACAAGTGGATGGCTCATGCGAGGTACTAACATCCTTAGGGTGCTTAAGGTGACAAGAATTAAGGTCTAAGCTTACCATCTAGAGTAGAAGAAGACGAAGTCAAGTTCTTGGTCAAAACAGTAAAGATCCAAAGTCCTCTTCGTTGGTCTGACCAAAACGAAAACAAAGAAAGACTTAGGCTCTAAGGATCACCATACCCGTTCTTGGTAGGATGGGGTGAAGCATACCTCACAGGAGCAAGAAATCACCAATGTGATGCTCTAACCGGCTCGGTTCAACAGAGAGTGATCTCACGGTTGCAACCTACAATTGATGCTAAACTCACACTACAACATGAACACCCCTTTAGCAACACATATATGCGTTGGCAGAAGTCTAAACAAATGTTATTAGGGTCTATACCAACGTATTTACTATGTGTTGCCATTGAGGCCGTTCCGAGAGTCTATTACAACAGATAAACAAGCGTTGGTAATAGATATGAATAGACGTTGCGAAGTAGCAACGGATATAACACTTGTATGCGTTGGTACTTACCATGCATGGATGATTTTTACTATTTTGACAATGCATATAATTATATTGTCACAACGCATAGAAGCGTTGGTATTTACCATACATATGACTTTTGGTATTTTGGTAATAGATATAATTAGGTTGCTGCAACGATTATAAGTGTGTAGAAATCAAAGTAAAAAAAATCATTATCAACCGTAGCACGGTAAAAAAAGAACACTCATATATTAAAAAGAAATTGTTGCATTACATAGAGAACCATCCACATAAGACATGATATAAATATTTTGCTTGAACATCATTTCCTAACATAATAAAAATCGTCTGCCTATATCACCATTCTCCACCTTCATTCAACATATCATCCATTTATCTTATCAACCTACAATAAAAAAATTGAAGTCCATTAATGCACCATTAAGAAAAAAACAAAATCACAATATTAAAGTAACAAAACTAAAAGGAGTAGTGTATTATATTATTTTGATACTCGACCATGTTCATGAATTCCAAACAGTAGAGCATTTGACAACTTCCAAAGTAGCTTCCGTATCCATCAATACTAGATAGCATATATTTGGGCATTTTTTCCACAAGAAGAACGAAAACCCTTAAATACTTCAGAACTCAGCGTCTTAGACTCCTCAAGCAAAAATTGCAGAAGTTCTTCTCTCACTGAATGAAGGTGGGATCGGGGAATTATTCCATGACCTAAAAAATAGATCATGTGAGAACATCTCATGTAGTTCTATCTTCTTATAAGAGCATCCTATATAGCAAGTTCATATGATAGCCAGGTTATTAATGCTAAGAAAATTATCATACTTTGATTAATTCAATTTACTAGAACAGACATACTATCAGGAACTTCAGAATAATGAAATTATGCTGAAGTCACGTATACACAACTTACAATTACAACATACCACTCTAAAATAATATATGTACAGACAGAACTAATAAAGAACAGACATCCAATCAAGTAAAGTTCTGCTCTCTTAGAAAAAATATATACACAACTTACAATAACAACATACCACTCTCAAAAAATATATGTACAGACAGAACTAATAAAGAACAGACATCCAATCAAGTAAAGTTCTGCTCTCTTAGAAAAAATATGCCGTACATTATGTGACTGATCGTAAATAATTCAACTAGATGGACCAGATCCTGAATATACCATTGGCCAAGCATTCTGTTCCCACGATTCATAAAACTATAACCCATAACATTGCAGGAGCAAAAGCAGGTTAAGAAGCGTACCCTGGCACCCATTCTTTACCATCAAATCCACTAGATCAGAATCAAAAATCCGTGTTCCGAAGGCAGCTGCATAGATCCTTAGACCCTTACTGCCAAGGCCACTCCATATCTAGCCACATCTTGGAGTCTGCAGAGGAATGGAAATGGCCAAATATAAGGAACTCAGGTGGATGCCGCGACCATCCCACAGGGTGCATATCCTAATACTAATTTGCTGACAACACCTTCATCTAATAGTGAGTAGTGAAATGGTACTACAGCACCAGTAGCAGCAGTGAGTGTGTCTTTCATGCTGAGTCCCTCGAATCAAAACAAGAAAGGATTTGGTGCACTCATCACGCAGAATTGTATGGGTAGGCTTCAAAATCTGTAAGAGTACAATGCAATATAGGAATTGAGAAAAATACCAGGCAGTTATAATGTTATATTTCTATAACCACTAGAAACTAATCATACCTTAATAAATGAAGAGAACATAAATTGCTACCAATACTTACTCACCCCCGCCTTAGGTTCCTCAATGAGAACATCCTCTTGGGAAAATCCAGCCAATTCCAGGAACACGGGAAATGGTTTTTTAGAGAAAAGAAAGCACATGTCGATCAAACGTCGCAGAACAATCATCTCTTCCATGATTTCAGGTCCTTTCAGTTCAATGCAATTGCTTCTAGTATATACACTGGTGAGTGGTGACATGTAAATTGCCCTGAAAAGTAACACCAAGATTACAATGAATGACTAATTACAAACACACCGAATGCTTTTTATGATCTACCAAGATACTAGTAAAGTTGCATTCAAGAATCGATAGTTGCCACAAGATACACGAAAAGGAATAGTACATAAGCTCTGATTTCCTTTGCTGTGAACAGTTAATCAGCTCGGCATCCCTCAAATGAAAGGTATAAAAAGATATGTTCATATTTCAATACTGCGCATTCATCTATTCAGTAAGCAGCTTGATAGGTAGAGCACAAGTATAATGCTCCCAGCCGTGGATTCGCCACAGAGACAAATATTCACCAGCAAAACAAAAACCACTTCAACCTTAACATATCGACCACTGCTACTATACTGTATAACACCAAATAGTCCTCGTTCCTGCACAAAACCAACAGCTCCAAACCTCCAAATTTGTGATTTTTATTCGGTATAGAGACCAACCAGTACCCAATTCACCTAATTCTTAGCACGCGACTCTACTTCCGATCAATTGCTAAACACGTCTACCCTAAACCAGCAACGCGGCACGTAGCTTCGGAGACGTAATTCGAACAAAAAGAAGCCCCATTTCTGATCCAAAACACATTTCGTGGCATTTCTCTCGGATTCGAGAAGTAACCACAAGAGAGAGCCCCCTCACCTGGCGGCGCATGCTTGATCCCGAAGGCGAGGTCCCGATGGGCCACTTCGGCGTCTCGGTAGGTGAACGCGGCGTCTCGTGGCGTGCCCACCGCCTCGATTCACATCGCCGGCGGCTGCGCGCCGCCACCGCGCCGCCCCCCCCGCCGCCGCCCCTCCACCTCCCGACAGCGTACTCGCGGGCGGCCGCGGCTCGGACGCAGTAGAGCACCATGGCCGCGTCCACCGCCGTCGCCATCATTGCCATCCCCATGGTGACTCACCCCTCACCCCCTGGATGGCTGGATCTGGACGCGGTAAGGGGCTCTCTGTGACTCCCAAGATTTTGTAGGGACTAACCTGCAAGAATTCTCTTCGGTAAAACAAACCCAAACTGAACAAAAACCACCCAGCGCGGCGCCGCTCCGAGTCCTCCGTGGGTTGCACGCGCCGCACCACCTCGGCTACCGCCACCGCCCCTGCCGGGATCTTAGCGGCCCTCGGCGCCGCCTATGCCATGGCCGCCGCCAGCGTGGCCATCCCTCTGAGGGCTAGCTAGCGGCGGGGGGCACGGCTATCCGCAATTGGGGAACGAAAATGGGAGGGGAAGATGGGTCTGGGGGATTTGGGGGCGCAATGAAGTTAGGGGCGCACCAACAGCAATAAAGAGAAGCCGCGAGAGATCCCAGCGGGGGCGGTGGCCAAAAAATTGGTGGGATCGGGAGGGAAAATGGTGGGATAAAAAAGATGAGAAAAAATGGGGGGAAGAATTGGAGGGAAACGAAAATAGTTTTGAGAGTTGCACAAAATATTTAGGGAAGGATTGGAGGGAAATGAAAGTAGTTTGAGGAGTTACACAAAATATTTAATTTCGATTGAACCAGAATTGGATCTAAACTCATGCATAGCGCTGGACCGGCACCCGTGACTATAATATTACTTCGTAACATATGTTATCTGTAGTCATCTACATGATTTATGATGAATAGATTTTGCAACGCATATTATGCGTAGCCATAATATTACTTCGCAACGTATATACAGAGCGTTGCAACATATGCGTTGGTAAAGGGGTGTTTATCTTGTAGTGTCACATCACAAAGTGACTTAAGCATCAGGAGGGATAAACAAGAAGTGAGAGCTAGGGATACTTCACTAGAAAGGAAAAGATGAAGAAAGGTCTCTCGGTCAACAATGGTGGATAAGCTCAAAAGCTAGGGTTTATATAGGGTTTGATCCTACAGAGCAAACCAGAGAGTTCTAGAGATGTTGCGGTGGCAATTTAGGGCCAGGTGTCAAGAAAAGATTTGCCAAAATCGCGGCGGAACACCACCTCTCCAGCAACGAAGTCGGCGGCGAGATACAGTCGCAAGGAGGAAGATAGGCACCTCGCTGACATGCGGGCCCCGCTGTCAGCCGCAGCAACGTGTGCTTTCGTAAGATCAAAAGAACATCGACCGTCCGATCAAGATGGATGTTTAAAAGATCTAACAGGTACCTTTCAATGTGGGCCGCATGATTCTAATCCAACGGCCACACCAAATCCGGACTTATACGCACGCGATTTGAAAGGGCACCGTAGGATTAAAGTCCGACGGTCACCAACATTTGCGTGCCTTTAAGTTCAAAAAGAAAAGGGTGGCGTGGTTGGATTTAAGATCAACGGTGGAGATTGAAGAGGAGCCCGGGTGACCCGAACGGCCTAATGCATGCGGTCCGTCCGATTTGGATCCAAAGGTGGAGGTTGATGTAACATCCCAATTTTGGGCTGGTGTTTTAAATGTAAGAAAATGAGTAGAAATTAAAACTTTTTCTTACATCATGTATTTCCTATTTGTACTGAACGAGTATTGTACAAGAAGTTATCGAAATACAAAGTCACAAGCCTTTTGATCCAAATATTGAGCTTTCAAAAAATAATCTTGTCAAACCTCTTGCTCATCTCCTGGAAATATTTTTCCTGAGTTCTTGGGATGGTATGTGACCCCTCTGAAAAATTTCACAATTTTTAGAAATTGTTTGAATATTTTTGGAGGTTAGTCAAACCTATTCAAATTCTGGTCAAACTGTAGGCCAGCACCTTGTGGAATTTTGGAGGAAAAAGTATAGCACAAAAACCTCTGCAAAATTTATACAAGGTCATTAACTCAGCTAGCAAGCTCCTGTAAAAATTTCATAAATTTTGGAGTAAGTTTGCTACCTTAATTAAATTCCCAAACCTCAGGTTATTTTAGAACTCAAACTCAGGTCTGAGTCTGACTCGGACTCGAGTCAGACCCAGCCTTTGGACTCGGTCGGACCAGCCGACTAGACCTCCTCGGCTCGATCTCGTGCGCGCTCGTGCGGGCCGTTGGATCTCCATCTAGCCGCCCCGACCTCCCCTCTGACTTCAGCGCCTCGGGGTGGTTCAGACCACTGGATCTCCATCCTGCGGTCACGACCTCCCCTGGACCTCCCCGCGCGCTCGGACCTCCTCTGCTCGGGCGATCTGGGACGTCCAGGACCACCCCGATTGCATCAGGGACGTCCAGGACCTCCCTCAGCCCTGTCCCTCTTCCTCTAGACTTCCTCGAGTTCTGGTCGTCATGATTTTCATGCACCTGCACATGTGTCAGGACCAGAGCAGTTGGGGGCAGTGAGATGTAACCTTTTGCTTCTTGTCAACGGCTCTTTTTGCTGCCATGCATTTAATGTCAATTAGCTTTCACCTCCAAAGTCTCCACCCTGCTCTGCCCCTACCTACCATGCGTGCTTTTGGCAGGGGCATGGACATTGTTCACAGTGAACTTGCCCATGCCATTGCCAAGCTTCCAGGCTATGAATAGCCTGAGACCTCCCTTTTTCTTTTCCTTCTCCGTTCCTTGTTGTGCTTGAGCTCCCTCAGTGTGACCTGGTCCTCAAACTCAAGCACCCAAGAACCCCACCCTCTCTGCCACCATTGCTAGACTTTGGAGCTCCCTGCTGAAGCTCGAGCTCCAGTGGTCCCAGCAACTTCCTAGCCTTGTTCACTGTCATCTTGATCTCCTCAACTCAAGCTTGCTCTAACTTGGCTTGGTTCACATTGCAGAGGTGAACGAGTTGGGAGGTAGCTTTTCGGGGTCGAGGCCATCTTCTTCTTCCTCTCCGGCAAGCTCTTCATCACCGGACTTCGTCGCCCTTCTCCAAGCTCCTTCGACCACCCTGGTCCCCTCTCTGCCCTCAGGTGCCCATTTCTTAGCTATTTACTTCTTCCTAGAGCTCGTGTAGATTTCGTAGTCTTACCGTATGGGGCTTCTTTCTCTCTCTCCGGCTCGCCGGTGTTCAAGGCCATCGCCGCCGTCGAGGGCACGCCCTTTAGATTCTTGACGTTATTTGGAACTCAGTCGTATCCTTGGTTCTCGCCGGCGAGCTCCCCATCGCCGGCGGTGAGCTCGTTTAGACGCTCAGGCTTTTGTCGCGTAAGATTCGGACAGCCCCTGTAGCCAATGATTGGCTGTAGGAATCGCGGAGGCCTCTCGCTGCGAGTGGGCCTCCTCCTCCTGTTGTCGTACGGCAAAACCCCGCCCAGACCACCCCGCTCGACCTCCTAAGGACCCGCACCATTAGGAGCACCTTGGACCTCCTTGGGTAAATCGTGGCCGCCCACGACCATCCCAGGGTAGATCCGAGCCTTTGGCTCCTTTCCGAAAAGCTTAGCCTCTGGACCCCCCTAGTATAATCTCAGCCGTTAAGATCACCTCCCAGTCAAATCTGTACCGTAGAGGGTTTTCCGTGTAATTTCTAAGTCCCAAGACCTCGTAGAGCATTCTCCGCCGTTAAAGACCTCCTAGGATTAGCTCTTAGCCGTTAGATCCTGGTCTGCGAAAACTATAAGTGCCAAGACCTCCCGTAGTGTCGATCCTAGCCATCTAGGACCACCCCGGTTAAATCCTAGCCATTTAGACCTTTCCCCGTGCGCAAAAGACCTCCCTTGGTCATTTTGCAAAGACCACCCTAGACCACCCTTGGGGTCCTCTTGGTAAAAAGCCACCCCTGGTCTTTTTCAGAGAAAACCCCGCTCAAGACCTCTTAGGCTCTATCCTAGCCGTTCACGACCTCCCCGGATTTAGATCTGAGCGTTAGATCTCCTTTGTAAAATCCTTAGTCTCAGGACCTCCCTTCGCGTCGATCTGGACCGATCAGGACCTCCCTAGGCCTAATCTGAGCCGTCCAGATCTCCTCCCGTTGAAACCCTATCGCATAGGACCTCCCCGAGTAGATCTTGGCCATCCAAGACCACCTCGTGTAAATCCCAGCCGATCAAGACCTCCCTCTGGAGATCTTGACCGTCTAGTACCTCATCCTCTAGTCTAAACCGTTAGATTTAGATCTAACGGGCTAGACCTTCTGATGAGGATATCCCTACTACTTATGAGGTTATTCGTGAAGCAGGAGCTAAACTTCTCAAACAACAGGTGCATTTGTTTCTTAATGAATTTCCTTTTGTTGCCAATGAGAATTGGTTACTACCTAAAGCAATACTTGGTGCATTCTCAAGTTTGACAAATTTAAAGACTTTGGAACCGAGAGGGAGGCCGGGAACAAATTCATGGAGGAGAAACACATGCGGCCAACAAGGGAGAAGAAACCCATGTGGCCAACGAGAGGGAACGTGCTCTCAGGATAAAACCCTAGCACATGTGGGCGGTCAAGAAAGACATATGGTGACATGGCAACAAGGGTTACATTGGCATAAAAAGAAGCATCAAATGCATCGAACAAATTCGCGCAAGCTAAGAGAAGGAAAGCTCACAATACAAGGGAAACCGAGAGGGAGACTAGTTTAAATTTCCAAACTAAAGTAGGACGTTTTATTTGAATCGGATTACTATTCATGTGAACGATGTCGGACTCGGATTCTCAGAGCGATGAACGATGTCGACTCGGATTCTTGTAGCACTCGATTCTCGTTCATCCGAGTTTTGTGCTTGCGTGGGAGGCTATATAAACCCCCCATGGCCGCACCATAGAGGTAGACCAATTTATGCATAAGATTCAAACATAGCTATTGCTTGTTCTTTCGACACCAGAGTTCATGCGAGGACTTTCAGGGAGAATTAGGCGATCCATTGTTTGTTCTGCAACTCAGGGTCAAGCCGTCGTTCCATTGGGAATTGGGGACTTGGCTTTTGTCGTTCGTGGTCTCGCGACGAACAACTACCCGGTGTGTTTTGGCCGTATTCCGAAGAGTTGAGGGTTCGTGCATTGGCGCGAGTGTTCAGCTAGCGACATCGTCTATGTAACACCCCAGGATCCACATTACCCTGGAATGCTACTTAACCACTCTACAGCTAGCCAATAATTTCAAGACAAAATTAATTCGGCAGCAACACTAGACAAGAAGCACTAAGCGGAAGCATAAACAACTAAGGGAATAAAGATAACGGTAACAAGTTCAATAATTAAACAACCTCTAGCAGATTAAACCAAGTGTAGTCCACAAATTCATCAATAATAATTCAACAGAACACTCGCGAATAGCTAGTCATTAGGCTAATTTCCTCTCAACTTTATTACAACATGAATCTATGAATTGAGTGCATTATTGTAGTGCCGCTCTACCCATCCCAGGAATGCTTAAGAATCACCTGAAAGGGGGAAAGAAAAAACAAGGGTGAGATAAAATCTCAGCAAGCAAACTGTTTAACAGGCTATTCAGACTACAAACAAATATACAACATCATTAAAGTATCCATATGTCCACATTCATAATGTGAATCCACATTCATTTATAAGCTAATTTAACTACAAAGATATTAAGCATCAATATCCAATTCCCATAATGATCATAATTATAGCCTCAACCATATTTACTACCAATGATAGTAAAATATCAACAATTGAATCTTGATCAACTGCTTCATATTATTCACCACTACCACTACCAATGACAATAAAGTATTAACATGTTTTACCTCATAACTTTACTATTTCTCGCATCCACAACTGCTATCAACAATTACCACAAGAGAGAAGAATCTCATGCCACAATCACAACCTCTACCATACCACAAGGGATGAACCCCATTCCACCACCACAACCACATTACTCATACCACAAGAGACTCTCATGAGTCAATTTCCACATTGCAACTATGAAGTTGCGTTTGTTTGCAAAATAACTTCACCTCAATATATTGCATAAGTATGCAAATGATCTTTCCACAATGTAATGCATATGCATGCTATGCTCCACTGCACCTTTACCCAATAAGGTAAAAGTGTGCATCGTGCTCTGACAATGCACGATGTTGTAACAGCTGATCGCGCTATAAGCGGCGACATCCACAATGCAAATGTTATGACATGTCATGAATGATATGATTATCATAAACCACAAGAATTTAACCACGAATGTCAACAACATACTCATCATGAATACTTCCTCATAATCCACATGTGTCTAATTAAGCACAATACCATTGTGTCATAAAACCATTACCACATAACCCCCACTCGATTCACCAAGATCAAAATCAGTCGATCTAAAGGGAATTCTACCACATAGACCACAAC
The DNA here is from genome assembly GCA_036346255.1 of Ampelocalamus luodianensis. Classification (NCBI taxonomy): domain Eukaryota; kingdom Viridiplantae; phylum Streptophyta; class Magnoliopsida; order Poales; family Poaceae; genus Ampelocalamus; species Ampelocalamus luodianensis. The sequence goes on from CM070634.1 coordinate 61,157,985, forward strand.
ATGATCATCATGAATGTAACCATAAGGAATTATCAACATGTCCACCTTGAGTTTATTTTCATATTCCGCATTTGGCTCATTAAGCAAATTACCACAATACTACCCAAACTCATCCAAACATAGCAATTGATTAATATCTTGCTACCACATTCATACTTAGAAAACATGTAACCATGGCATATCGTTTAACATTACGTCAATCATGCATAGTGCAAGTAGTAAGAACAACGGGTTAAACCGTAGCACAACCGCTACATTTACTTGCCTTCCACGATGCGACGCGTTAGCCGGCAAAGATGATACTCCTAAACCTGAGGCTTCACCTCCTAAACAAGTAAAATAATTCCAATAAGAACATAATATACTCAGCGCTACTAATCGGCGTTCTACACCGCTTCCCTGATGACTCAAATCGAGTTTACAAAGCTGAAACTGAAAAACAACGTTTCATGCCATATACCGATTCTGGACAGCAGCACGGTAATTGACATAACTCATGAACTGGAAGTCGAAAAGAGGTAAACCCAATTTCTGTAGATTCTTAACTGACTCATATACAATACTCTAGTTGACACGATAATCCAATTCGGCCAAAATATTAGGCTAACCATTGTTTGAACTTTCAGTACAGAAACTAGCTACACAATCGAACAGCAAAACTAAAATGACCATAACTTTTGATAGGTAACTCCGAATTGATCGTTCTTTATCAATCTGAAAAGGTTATCGAATTATCTACAATAACCTAGTTGTGTGAACTTTCAGATTCCACCAATTTCCCTTTCATATTTTAGGAAATATCCAGACAGATTATTCTCGTCAGATTTCTGGCAGCAGATACTAAATCGACCATAACTTTTGACTCAGACCTCGGAATCGAGTGATCTTCGCGGCTACTGAAAGATAACGACATAACCCGCAGAACTCTAGCAGATGGAATCTTAAAATTCAGCCTCTAAATACACGAAAATCCCCACGCAAGGTACTGGACAAAATCGAATCTTCTGCAGCCCAACATTTAACCAACAATTCTAATCGGTTTCGGATCTACTATGGATCAAACAGCGGGGAAGGCATCTCGTTACCCTTGTAGAACCGCTAGAATTTGCTGAACCAATCCCACACAAGATCTTCTTCTCCTTCTTCTCCTTCTTCTCCTTCTTTTCCTTCTTCTCTTCCTCTCTTTCTCCTTCTTGCGCAAGGGGCAGCAGCCTAGACGAAGGGGAGTCGCGAGGGAGCAGCACCTGGGCAGAGGGGAGGCGCAAGGGAGAGGGGAGGAGTCGGCCAAGGGAAGGGGAAGGGGGCGGCTGCAAGTGGGAGGAGGGAAAAGGGGAGGGGAGGGGGGCGGCTAGGGTTTGGGGAGGGTGGCACCTCCCCCCTTTGGCCGGCCAATACTAGGCTAGATGGGCCAAGGCCCAGGCCCAAGTGGATGAGAACAAGCGGAAAAGCCCCTCTCTAAACTTGATTTGACGAATTTTGAAAATAAACTCTTCCTCGATTAAATAATTCTCTACCGATTAAATTTAACTAACCCGATTCTTGACTTCTCACACTTCCGAAGTATTACAGTCTACTTCGCATCAACTATCCACGGTTCCTCACTGAGAAGATCGGGCCTCCCCCGTATCACCTTCCTCCCTTAGATTTAAAGCCTTAGGACCTCCCCTAATGCTCGGGACCGCCAGATCTCGATCTGACGGTCACGACCTCCGTTAGGCGCGAGGACCTCCTTTGCGTGCGCTGTGCATGCACTGGTCGTGGCCGTTAGATTCAATCTCAACGGTCCGGACCTCCCCAGTGCAGGAGGAGGTCTTATGTGCGCTGTGCTTCGAGGTCTGTGGCCGTGCGATGAAGGATCGACGGCCCACGACCTCTCCTTTTTCCTTCAGTTCATTTGGACCTCCCGAGAGCTCAAATTTTCTAAGTCTTTTAATGTTTCAAATTTCAAAAGTGTATAACTTTGTCATTTTAACTCCTTTTTGAATGATTCCTGTTGCTGTAGCTCTGTTATAGTATGAACTTTAATCTGAGAATGGATTTAGGCACTGTTATGTAGTAGAAAATGTTATAAACTGCATGAACTTGTTTAATATGAAATGGTTGTTTAGAAAGTATCTCAAATTTGTAAAATGCATAACTTTTTCTCTTTAAATCCAAACTGAGCAAACTCAACTTGGTAAAATTTGTCTGTAGACATGCTTTAATATGAGGTAGGCCTTGTCTTTATTCATGTTCCTGAAAAGTGATATATGCTAGTTTTAGAACTTAGGAAATTCATAACTAATTCATTATAACTCCAAATGTTATGAACTCAACTTTGCTGTTCTTAGGATGACCTTAGCTACCTTCCATAAAAATTTCAAGTTCCAGATCATTCTAGAAATTTTTGTCATGAACAGTAACCGAAATTAATTTAATTAGGATTTTTCAGGCTGAGAAAACTTAGTTTAGCCATAACTTTTTCATACTAAGTCCAAATGAAGTGATTCTTGTTTCTAAAATTGTCTAAAATCAACCTCTAGCTGCTGTAGAAATTTCATGTAATTTGGATATTCTTTGCTGTTGAGTTCCTTTTGGTGTTCTTCGTTCTTATTGGTTTTATCGCCTTTTCGCGTTAGGTTCCGAAGAATTTATTGAACCTGAGCACTCCCCTCTGTAGCAGGACCAATCCCAGCAAGGCAAGTAGTTTGATCATGTTAATCCCAGTATTTTAAGTATTTATGTTGATTACAACTTCTATGTATGCATTGCTACTTTGTGTTAAACTATTGTCGTTAGTTGACCTGGTAGATGCATTTCCTTAGGCAAATGATTATTCTCTACTACCGTGAGCCTAGGTTATTGCTGTGATTAGAGCTCATGGATGAGCTCTTGTCACTTAGTAGTTGCGAATTAATTGCTTAGCCATGCTTAGCTTCCGGTAGAAATGGGCGGTTATCGACTTGTCGATAACCTTAATCACATAAAACTTATTATGATCTATGATTTCAGCTTTGTGCCATGTCTACTTATGAAAACTAAAACTGAAAACAAAAATAATTTAGACTTGGGCACAATGGTAAGATGGTGTGATTTTGGGTGTGACTGGAATGGTGCTCGGGTCAACAAGGACCGAACATCTTGTTACACTAAACCAAGCATTTTAGCGTGCTAACCACACTAGAGGGTATGGGACCTCTCTTGACTTAGTACTTTGGCGTGTATTGGCTTCGGGTCGCAGGGAGTCGCAGGAGGGATGGTGTTGGGAGCATTGTAGTGTCCGAAAGACTTCACCCGTGATGGGATTTGTTGTTTTTCAGCTTGCAATGTAAGCGTATGGGTTTCTATCCATACGAGCGGCTGGTGGTTGATACACAATATTGGAAAATGTCTCGTAGGACTTAGCCGTGCCAGCATACCTTCGGAAGTGTGCTTTGTGGCTTAAAGGCGGTCTGAAGTGTGGGTACATTGGTACACCCCTGAGGGTTAAAACTATTCAAATAGCCTCGTGCTAGGTTATGGACATGCTTGGCAAGGTCTTTCAAGAGTTAGACTACAACCTTTTAATTAAAACTTGATGGGTGGTAAGAATCGGGGATTCGTGCTATGTTGTGGTGACTATTGGGATAGTCACTTCCAGGTGGTTACTTGTATGTATCTTTATTTCGCCGTTATTTTGACAACAAAACAGATTTGCAAACTTGCTCTTAAATGTATTACATTATTGCAAATAAAGTTGTTTTTGTGCAAAATGAGACATACAACCTCCACCTAAATAAGCTTGCATGTAGTTTATGAATAGGTCTGCTATTCCACACATCAGTCTTGCGAATACCGTTGTGTACTCAGTTATCTTGCTTAAATGTATTTGTTGCAGAGGAAGAAGGTGAGCTGGAGGGGCCTCACTTCTGTGAGTTGTGCTGTGGTAGCCTTAGAGGCGTCTAGCTTGGCGGCCCGGTCGGTTGCCTTATGGGTTGTGTGGCTAACCGGTCGACTTTTGTTCTAGCCATCTTATGGCGCTTTTGCTTTGTGAGGACCCCAGTTTATTCGACTTGTAATGCTTAGCCTTCCATTGACCCTAGCATCACAATTCAAATAAACCAAGCCTCAGGATGTGTATACTTCCCAGAAATGCAGTATACACCCCGTTACAAAATCATGCATCAAATCCATACACGAGAGGTTACAATAATAAAACTACAAATATACAAATGAAAAGAACTTACAAGATAAATAACAAACTACACAATGAAGCAAAAGCCATAAGATGGCGATAAATAAAAGAGCCAATTAGTGTGCCTTTACCCACAAGGCAACCAACCGGCCGCCAAGCTAGTCGTCAAACCCGCAAAGACATCCCACAAAGGGAAGCCCTTGGGGCTCACCTTCTTCCTCTGCAACAAAACATTAAGCAAAGCAACCGAGTACAAAAATTGTTTTTGTACTGCAAGACCGACGTGTAAGGGTAATGAAACTATAATTAACTACATGCAAGCTTTATTTAAGTGGAGGGCTCTGGACTTACTTTTAGCGAAAGCAAGATTTCATTTGCAATAATGTAATAGATTGAAGGCGTTTAACAATTCAATTTTATTTGCGTAAATAACAATGATACAGAAGTAGTGACAAAAGACATCCCGGAGGTGACCAACCCAATGGCCATCACAACAATAGTATGAACACCCGCTCATACCAACCCATCAAGTTTTAATTAAAAGGTTGTAGTCTAACTCTTGGAAGACCTCCCCAAGCGTGTCCATAACCTAGGGCGAGGCTATTCGAATAGTTTTAACCTGCAGGGTGTACCAATGTACCCACACTTTAGACCGCCTTTCCACCACCACGGTTAGCATACTTCCTTTGGTATGCGAGCACGGCTAAGTCTAACATGACGTTTTCCAATATTGTGTATCAACTACGAGTCGCTCGTATGGATAGAAATCCATACGCTTACATGGTAAAGCCGAAAGACAACAAATCCCATCACGGGTGAAGCTTTTGGACAACTACCATGCTCCCAACACCATCCCTCCCGCGACCCCTGCGACCGAGCCAATACACGCCAAAGTACTAAGTCAAGAGAGGTCCCATATACTCTAGTGTGGTTAGCACGCAAGAATGCTTGGTTTAGTGTAACAAGATGTTCGGTCCTTGTTGACTCGGACACCTTTCCAGTCACACCCAAAAATCACACCAACTTACCATTGTGCCCAAGTCCAAATCATTTTATTTTCAGTTTTTAGTTTTCACAATTAAACATAGCAAAAATGCTGAATCATAAAGTTATAATAATTTTGTGTGATCAAAGTTATCGACTAAGTCGATAACACGCCAATTCTACTGGTATCTAAGCATGGCTAAGCACCATATCGTAATTACAAATAAAAGGCCCTAAATCATTCACCGGGCTCTAATTCACCAGTGAGAATAATATTCCTAAGGTAGTGGCAGGGGTGAACAATTTTCAGGGCAACAATGCAATGGGGTTAACTACCTCTAATCGACAAAATAATCATTGACACAAAAGCATGCATACGTACGAGGAAAACAAAGTATTAGACTTGAAAATAATGGGAATGAACTGGATATGATCAAACTGCTTGCCTTTGCTTTGTTAGCGATATACATCTTGCTGCAGAGGATCACTCTCGATATCAACGTCATCTAGCGATAAAAACTGCCAAAGCGAAAAACAGCGAATAAACACGAGAACGCCAACAGCATTCAAAAATCAATAACACAGAAGATAGATCATGAAATTTAGGAACAAAAATTAGTTGATTCAGAGATTATTTAAATTAGATAGGATTTTTTTTATCACTGTTCTTTCCAACTCACTTATTTTTCACATTACAATAGATTTCACTTGGTTTTTTTATGGGGACCAAAGCGAAGCTTATTTTTCGATTAGGTTACTACTACCGGATAATTGTCCAACCAACTAAGTGACTCAGAAACATATCTAACTACTGCACTAACCAAGCCATAATCCTATCGGCAATTCTGAAAGTTGTTATGTTATTGCTATTGAGAACAAAAACTCCTATTTGCTCTTCTGATAGATGGTTGTGAGAGGCTACGAAGCACTTTCAAACAACCTAATTACTGGTAACATGTGGTTTGAAGATTTAGAATGCTCCATTAGCTAGTAAGCTTACCGACGGCTATTTAAATGAAAAACTGATTTTCTTTTCTGTTCACCCAACCTAGAACATCATCTTTCTTAACTGAAAACTTCCAACTGACTTCCTACAAATTTCACTTTCAAAATTGATAATCTACTAGAGCAATCTAATAGCTAAACACAGCACAAGGCACTAAAACTTCCTTTCTCGCTAACACTTCAACAAAAGAAATTGGTTGCCCTTTGCTGCTTTCTGAAAAATTCAGAACCACACTAATTTTCAGATTAGGTACTGCTGTTGGACAAGTGCTCAAAGCCTAAAAGAATACAACTACTTGACTTAGCAAAGTCATAGTCTACTGCCAAGATTTATCATCTTACTCCGTTGTCTAACTATCTAGCAAAAGAACATATTTCTAAGCTTGAAAGCTACTGAAATCTAAAATGTCCAACCGACTAAAAGCATTAAGAAAGACTTTGACTACTAGAATTAGTCATGCTAATAACCCTCTAACAAAACTGAATACCTTCAGATTACCTTAACTGATCATACAACCTACAAAAGCAATAATTTTCAGAACTAAAGACCTACTAGCCAAAGTCCATTCAGATTAGCTATTTCAATTAAGTGACCTAGCTGTCATTCACAAAACTTGACAGCACAAAGATGCCTTGATTAACAAGGGGTTCCAATGTCAGCCATAGGGAGCGAGAGAAATGCACACCGAGAGCACAAGGAGGTAGTAACAGAGGTGTCTGCTGCCGCTTTGCACCTCCAAGCTGTCCTAGGCCGATGCCTCACCTGCTTCGACCATGCCTCCGTCGGGCTTGGGCTGCCGGCGCTGCTGCACCGCTGCACCGCCTTGCGCCAGCCCTCCAGCGCCCTCGCTGTTGCACATGCATGCATGCACCGCACCACATTGCCACTGCTGCCGACGCTCGGCCGATGACAGCGCCTCGGCGTCGCGCCCTCGCCTCGCTGCTGCGGCGCGCGCCACGAGCACCGCGCCATGTGCCAGCGGGCCGAGCCTCACCGGCCACCACCAAGCGCTGCTCGCCCAGGTCTTGTCGGCGCCTCGACTCCTCCTGCTCATTGGCACTGCTGCCACCGCCACCACGAGTGTCGCCATGGCCACAAGCTCATCGCCTCTCTTTCCAACCAAAGACAAAGACAAGATGTCTTCCTTCCTCCCTCCTTGCATACTACTCAAAAGAGCTCGCATGCGAAAACCGATTGGATAAATGGAAAGCCTAGATGGTGAGGATCACCGCGGTATAACATGCATGGGCTGATTTTCAGTTCTTGCTAGACATTGGGAGGAGAGAAGTAGAGAGGAGCTTGTGTTCTTGAAGAGAAGAAAGAGGAAATGAAAGTTCTGTGGAGAGGAGAGAGGGCGTGGAGAGGCAGTGGGAAGGAAATGAGTGGCTTTCGGCTGGGGGCAAGAGCCATGGCAGAGGTTTGCTTGAATGATGGGGAACACAATGGTCTAGCATGCATTGAGATATTTTCGGTTTTTGATAAAGATTGGAAGGAGAGATGCTCTTGAGATGAACTAGTGTTAAGCTCAAAGAGGGAGAGAAGAAATAACTAGCAGTGTTCTGTTGGTGGAAATGAAGTGGCGTGTGGAAATTTGTGTGGGTGGGATGGTGCTATGTAGTGCTCTCTTGAGACAAGAAATGGCAGAGAGGAAAAAGGTTAGGCTGTGCTATGTTCGGTTGGGGCAAGGAACAAAAGCAAGTGGGATGTGGGAGGAGCAAAGGCAATGAGTGAATACATAAACAAGAGATGGCTTGGGGTGGTTGTGTGAGGGCTCTGTTGGTGGGCAGAAATGCATTGGGTGGTGTTCGGCTTGGGAGTGGACAATATTTTCCAGATTTTGTAGGACGGTGACAGAGATTAGTGAATTTTTAAGCATAGCTTCCAAAGTCCAAAATTCCCGAAAATTTTAGGGTAGGAAGAGGACACACTGAATATTACGAGGTAAAATTTCTAGGATTTTTAATGTAATATATTTTTCTCTATAATTATTTTAAATTTCAGTTTTTGTTGGTTGTGTGCTTGGGAAGAATAAAAAAAATGAATGGATGGGAGTGGTGCTGCATAAAAAAAATGGGGAAGATGGTGTGGGCTGTTAGGTTAGGCAATGAAATGGTAGGGGATGGCTGGACATAAAGAAATAGGCATGGATTGGCAGTGGTGTGCAGTGGTGAGATGACCACACAAACAATAGAAAGAATGCATGAGAGGAAAGGTGGTTCGGTTGGGCATAAACAAAAGTTGGTCAGTGGGGTGGAAAGGGGATGGCAGTGAGAGAAATTAGCACTGGAATAAATAGCAGTGTGTTTCTCTCACATTTTTCCAACTTGCTCAAATGACCTTGCATGCGAGATACGATTGCAGAAACGGAATGCCCTCGAGACGGTGATCGCAACGGTATAACATGCGTCGCATGATTTTTGGTTTTTGATTGTGATTGCGAGGAGAGAAGTTGGGGAAAGAATGAACACGCAGGTGTTTTATCTGCGACTTATCCTCTCCTCTTGCGAAATCGCTCAAACTGCCATGCATGCGAAAACGGGTTACGGAAATGGGTTGGTTGTGCGATGACGATCGCGGCGGTATGACATGCATGACTTGGTTTTGAGTTTTTAGATGAGATTTGAAGGAGAGAAGCGAAGGGAGTTAGTAGGAACGGAAAAAAAAAAAGAACACGCATGCATTTCACCTACAATCGGTCGAACCGAAAAGAAAGATGATGATAATAACGCATGCATAACGATATGATTTTTGTGATGCATGCGAAAACATAAAATCAAAATAATTAAAATTCTTAATTGAAATTTTCCTAACAATTTGATTTAATATTGATTATTATTACTTGATGTGAGAAAATTGCAAAATGTGCTTTAATTTCTTCCCCTATTTATATTTAAAATAATTATAGTGAGTTTAGATTTTAAGTTGTCACTTTTATTTTTATTTGTTTTATTTATCTATTAGGGTGGTGGTTTAAATTCAAACTCAAAGTTGAACATGCAAATAATCAGAACCAATTAAGCTCCAAAATTCCGAAAATCCAACAAGCATGACAGAGAATATAGAATCCAACTAAAGTATTCCCACACTTGAAACCTATTTGCTGCAACAAAAAGTTTTAAAAAGTCCAAAATTTCACTAATGCACATTAGATGCTTACTAATCCAACTTAAGCGTTTTGGGGCTGTTACAAATCTACCCCCCTTAAACAGAATCTCGTCCCGAGATTCCGGTAGTTCGGAAGTCGGAACGAAAGGCTGTGGCAACCTAGGTGGGTTTGGTCACAGGGTCACTTTTCGGATTTCGACGCAAACCGAACTCAAATCCGAAACCAGAGAGGTTCTTCAGAAGTTTTAGGTTCTAAAGTGGGAAGCTTTGTTAAAGGATTTCTAATGTCCTTTTAATAAGTGTTTCCCAAGTGGTTCTTTTCAACTCTAAACGAAATGCACCATCTGTTGTCTTGATTTCCTTCAGAGATAGTGCTGGAAGATCATGACGCAGTATCCTGACGTTGCTGTCATATTTTCCTTTCCATTGCTTTGTTTAACCTTTCCTTTCTTGATTTGAAGGTAATTTGACATCACGCTTCACGTCGTCTTCTGGTAGTGTGAAAGACTCAGCTCCACTTAGTCGACCGAAAAGGGGCATCGATCGATAGAACGGAAAGACTGGTTAGATGGTAATCTAGTATCAACACTAGGGCTCAGCGTAGAAAAGAGAAGTCAAGCAAGGTTTTAAGGTGGTCTCACTTAACCTCACTTATCTGGTTCTATTTGCTTGGCTGGGACAGGAAATGCACAGGATGAATGCACGAGGGGATGCATGTGTGCAAATTAGTCCTAAGGCAAATTTTAAATTTTTGGTGAATGAGAGTGCAAATGCTTACATGCATGCTTACATGTTTCTTGTTCTATGCAACTTGATTAACATGACATGCTTGACTTAATTTAGAAACTATATGCATGATCAAAGTATGAGAATCAAGATGCCTACCAAGTATTTTGAGGTATCTGCTACCCCCCTTAAATATTTCGGTACATGAAAGATAAGTTGAGGAAAGAATGGGCATAAGGTGAGAGAATGGCAATGGGTATGCAATTTAATTCTAACATGTACTAACTACTCCAAAAAGTTCCGACATAGTTGTCATACATGTCGTCCGTAGGCGATGTGCAACTACTTGGAACAAGGAGAGCAAACGATTACAAAACTCAGCGTCTACAAGCTAAGTAATACCATTAGGGTGTAGATATATTCTACGAATAAACCCTAATTTAATTCTAATATCGCAATAAGGCATCGTCTAGGGGAATTAACATTACCCTAACCCGATTGCAAACACATAACAAGCGAGAAATGAACTCCAAATGTTTGTATGAATGCATAAGACCAGCGCAAAACCACAAAGCAAAAGATTTACTTCCCGGTACGACTAACTCGTATTGAATGAACGAGCAATCGGTTGAGACGAAAAATTTCAGAACACAAATCAAGTTCTATCGCATCTAACGTGCATGGTAAAAACCATATAAGGGTGCATTGGGCACTAGCCATCTAATATCACATCTTACCCTTTTAATCCCATGAGTTTTAGTTGATTTAACATCTCATTTTTAACCCTAACGACGAACTAAGTGCTTCAGTCCAAAACTTGTGCTTTGCTGTCCCGATCTTGTATCCGAGCTCGAGATGAGTGCTTCGAATCCGAGTGTTTCTAATCTTCATTAAATAACAATCAACACTTCATATTTTCAAATCTCATTATTCCCCAAACCGAATTTAACCGATAACCGATTAACTTTGAAGGGAGAAGAGAGAGGAACAACCTTTTCCGAAAACTCAACAAGAATAAGGCAAGATGAGCAAGCTAAGATAGATAAGGAGTAAAATCTGAGATCTTACTTAAGTTTTCATAAACCATTTGACATTTTGAAAATAAGTTTTTCAAAATATCCTAATGACGACCAAACTAGATGATGAGGATATCCCTACTACTTATGAGGTTATTCGTGAAGCAGGAGCTAAACTTCTCAAACAACAGGTGCATTTGTTTCTTAATGAATTTCTTTTTGTTGCCAATGAGAATTGGTTACTACCTAAAGCAATACTTGGTGCATTCTCAGGTTTGACAAATTTAAAGACTTTGGAACCGAGAGGGAGGAGAGGGAGGCCGGGAACAAATTCATGGAGGAGAAACACATGCGCCAACAAGGAGAAGAAACCCATGTGGCTAACGAGAGGAACGTGCTCTCGTGGATAAAACCGTAGCACATGCGGGCGGTCAAGAAAGACATATGGTGACATGGCAACAAGGGTTACATTGGCATAAAAAGAAGCATCAAGTGCATTGAACAAATTCGCGCAAGCTAAGAGAAGGAAAGCTCACAATACAAGGGAAACCGAGAGGGAGACTAGTTTAAATTTCCAAATTAAAGTAGGACGTTACCTTTACCATTACTGTTACCTTTACCATCCTCCTCAGTTGTTGTAGGTGTTGTAGATATCAAATCATCATCATGAAACCATTGGATCGCAAGCACTCTATCCCCCACCGTGGTTATCTCCTCGTCTTTCACGTCCAACGGTGCCGGTTGTTCAACTTTCAACTCATTTTCTTTAATATCAACCTGCACAATGTGAGAAACAACACTAGAAGTAGGAAATAAATCGTGAATTTCAGTAGTAACCTCACTTTGACTATCATCTACTTCTCTCTTTTCTGTTGGTGCATCTTTCTCACACTCAATAGAGATGCTCTCAACCTCACATATGGTGGAATCACACACTCACTCTCTTTATCATTCTCACTCAATTTGGCTATGTGGCACTCATTCTCATATGGGTTTGGATACATCCCGTCCCCAAAGATTGTGGGTCAGCAATTGAGCAATTACCAAGAACCACAAACTCTTCATGAAGCAATGGGGCAGCACTACACGAAACATGTACCGAAGGGAATGTCCCATGCTCGATCGCCTTCACATGTGATATACTAGCGGCATTTAAACCTTTTCGTGGACAAGTCAACTTGTCAAGTAGAGAACGCTTGTAGTGGCGAGGTACAAACGCGTGCCTGAAATGCCGCTTCATCCGCTCCCACGTGATAATCGGCAATTCATGGCGCTCCATACGCTACTTAATAAATCGCTCCCACCAATGTGTGGCATAATCACCAAGCCACTAGACGCAAGTAAGAGCTTCCTCTCATTGGTATAGTTGTGCATCCGAAATAGAGTATCAATTTCTAGCTCCCAAGTGAGATATTCTTGTACATCCGCGACCCGGAAAATATAGGGATAGAAAATTTGGGCTTATCGTGAAAATCCTTACGATGCACGTTTGGTTGATTGAACATGGCGTGCAGCTCCAAGAAGTTGTTGTTGATGTCCGTGCGTAGTTGCGTAAGCTCCTCTCCGAGGTTGTTCAATCCATCCGACGGACCCGAGCTCATCGCGCACACCATTATCACGATCATGAAGTTGCTTTTGTAGCGCCCCACACAACCGTGTATACTCCGTCCACGTGAACGGTGGATTCTCCGATGACTGACATGGATACAACTCACAAATAGCAAACGTGATTATATCCGGGTTAGTAAAAACTTGCTCTCTACGCCGCAACTCACCGTCCCGAACACAAGACAAGTTTACTGCTCCAAAGTGAATCAAGGACGGCAAATCGACAATTGTGAATGAGCGACCTTAACCCGTAATGTATGAGTGTAACCAAGAGCAAGGGAGTACACAAACGGGTGTAGGTGGAGCTCGGACAGATATGTGTATATCCTATGCAATCTGATATTCAAGGTATTGTAAAGCTAAGTAATGATCCAAGCTAGAGTATTTTGCCTATGTGCTGATCCAAAAGGTTTAAGCGAAGTGTATGAACGCACAAACAAAGATAAATGTGACTTAATGCAAACAAAGGAATGAGCTAGTGAGAGACAAATTGAAATTGAGATGAAAACTAGCTCGTTTTTGCACCAAGTACTATGAGAGACGCTAGCCAATTGCAAAGATATCAATGTTAGGGCACAAGATTGCTCAAATAGATTAAATACACAATCTGAAATTGTGGACTAAGGTTTACTCTTCCCAATTTCGGCCAGCCCCTTTTTGTTTGTTTTTTTTCAAAACCGCATGAACAAAGCTCTTCGCCCTTCGGCTATTAAGGAAACCGAAAGGAAAAAAATTGGTACTGGTATTTGCGGGTTTGATCTTTTTGTTTTTTTTAATACCTTTTCAAGCCGTGGCTTTTTCTTGTAACCGGCTGCCTTTTCCTCTTTTCTTATTGCAATGGCCGAAATAGGGTTTGCTCCCCTCTTGATTGCACAAGTCTCACAATTCAACAACGTGTAAATAAACCAAAGAACAGCCCTAGTGCAATGTACAAAAGCTAGTCTCAAGGATGAAAGGATATAAGTGAAGCTCAAGAAACCCAAAGTGTTTGATCGACTATCTCTTTTGGGTGCTAATTGAGGAGTTCAATCAGCAATTTGGTACGGTTTATGTGAACACAACGATTAAGCAACGCAAAAGGAACACATGGATCAGCACTAAAAACAAAACTCTAATGGATGAAAACTTAACTAAACGCACAAGAAATAACAGATTAAACTACGGTTTTGGTATTGCAATTTTCGGTTTATTGGGCGATAGGATAGAAAACGAATCTAACTACGGGTAAAGAAATTCTCACCGAGTAAACCTAGACTCGATACCACATGATACGGGAGGCCCGATCTTCTCGATGAGGAACCGTGGATAGTTGATGCGAAGTAGACGATGTCGCTAGCTGAACACTCGCGCCAATGCACGAACCCTCAACTCTTGAATACGCCCAAAACACACCGGGTAGTTGTTCGTCGCGAGACCACGAACGATTTAACGCCAAGTCCCCAATTCCCAATGGAACGACGGCTTGACCTTGGATTGCGTAACAAAACAAATGGATCGCCTAATTCTCTCTCAAAGTCCTCGCATGAACTCGGTGTCGAAAGAACAAGCAATAGCTATGTTTCAATCTTATGCATAAACTGGTCTACCTCTATGGTGCGGCCATGGGGATTTATATAGCCTCCCACGCAAGCACAAAACTCGGATGAACAAGAATGGAAAGTGCTACATAATCCTAGTCCGACATCGCTTCATCACTCTGATTCGAGTCCGACATCGCTCACGTGAACAAGAATCCGATTCAAAAAAACGTCCTACTTTAATTTGGAAATTTAAACTAGTCTCCCTCTCGGTTTCCCTTGTATTGTGAGCTTTCCTTCTCTTAGCTTGCGCGAATTTGTTCAATGCACTTGATGCTTCTTTTTATACCAATGTAACCCTTGTTGCCATGTCACCATATGTCTTTCTTGACCGCCCGCATGTGCTACGGTTTTATCCTGAGAGCACGTTCCCTCTCGTTGGCCACATGGGTTTCTTCTCCCTTGTTGGCCGCATGTGTTTCTCCTCCATGAATTTGTTCCCGGCCTCCCTCTCCTCCCTCTCGGTTCCAAAGTCTTTAAATTTGTCAAACCTGAGAATGCACCAAGTATTGCTTTAGGTAGTAACCAATTCTCATTGGCAACAAAAAGAAATTCATTAAGAAACAAATGCACCTGTTGTTTGAGAAGTTTAGCTCCTGCTTCACGAATAACCTCATAAGTAGTAGGGATATCCTCATCACTAGGGGTTTCTACGGTCAGTACAACTCTGATACCAACTTTGTGAGGACCCCAGTTTATTCGACTTGTAATGCTTAGCCTTTCATTGACCCTAGCATCACAATTCAAATAAACCAAGCCTCAGGATGTGTATACTTCCCAGAAATGCAGTATACACCCCGTTACAAAATCATGCATCAAATCCATACACGAGAGGTTACAATAATAAAACTACAAATATACAACAGAAAGAACTTACAAGATAAATAACAAACTACACAGCGGAAGCAAAAGCCATAAGATGGCGATAAATAAAAGAGCCAATTAGTGTGCCTTTACCCACAAGGCAACCAACCGGGCCGCCAAGCTAGTCGTCAAACCCGCAGCACATCCCACAAAAGGGAAGCCCTTGGGGCTCACCTTCTTCCTCTGCAACAAAAACATTAAGCAAAGCAACTGAGTACAAAAATTGTTTTTGTACTCGCAAGACTGACGTGTAAGGGTAACAGAACTATAATTAACTACATGCAAGCTTTATTTAAGTGGAGGGGGCTTTGGACTTACTTTTAGCAGAAAGCAAGATTTCATTTGCAATAATGTAATAGATTGAAGGCAGTTTTAACAATTCAATTTTATTTGCAGAAATAACAGCGATACAGTAAGTAGTGACAAAAAGACATCCTGGAGGTGACCAACCCAATGGCCATCACAACAATAGTATGAACACCCGTTCATACCAACCCATCAAGTTTTAATTAAAAGGTTGTAGTCTAACTCTTGGAAGACCTCCCCAAGCGTGTCCATAACCTAGGACGAGGCTATTCGAATAGTTTTAACCACAAGGGTGTACCAATGTACCCACACTTTAGACCGCCTTTCCACCACCACGGTTAGCATACTTCCTTTGGTATGCAGCACGCTAAGTCTAACATGACGTTTTCCAATATTGTGTATCAACTACGAGTCGCTCGTATGGATAGAAATCCATACGCTTACATGGTAAAGCCGAAAAGACAACAAATCCCATCACGGGTGAAGCTTTTCGGACAACTACCATGCTCCCAACACCATCCCTCCTGCGACCCCCTGCGACCCGGAGCCAATACACGCCAAAGTACTAAGTCAAGAGAGGTCCCATATACTCTAGTGTGGTTAGCACGCAAGAATGCTTGGTTTAGTGTAACAAGATGTTCGGTCCTTGTTGACTCGGACACCTTTCCAGTCACACCCAAAAATCACACCAACTTACCATTGTGCCCAAGTCCAAATCATTTTATTTTCAGTTTTTAGTTTTCACAATTAAACATAGCAAAAATGCTGAATCATAAAGTTATAATAATTTTTGTGTGATCAAAGTTATCGACTAA
The DNA here is from genome assembly GCA_036346255.1 of Ampelocalamus luodianensis. NCBI lineage: Eukaryota > Viridiplantae > Streptophyta > Magnoliopsida > Poales > Poaceae > Ampelocalamus > Ampelocalamus luodianensis. Next base: position 61,174,145 of record CM070634.1, read on the forward strand.
GTCGATAACCGCCCAATTCTACCGGTATCTAAGCATGGCTAAGCATCATATCGTAATTACAAATAAAAGGCCCTAAATCATTCACCGGGCTCTAATTCACCAGTGAGAATAATATTCCTAAGGTAGTGGCAGGGGTGAACAATTTTCAGGGCAACAATGCAATGGGGTTAACTACCTCTAATCGACAAAATAATCATTGACACAAAAGCATGCATACGTACAAGGAAAACAAAGTATTAGACTTGAAAATAATGGGAATGAACTGGATATGATCAAACTGCTTGCCTTTGCTCTGTTAGCGATATACATCTTGCTGCAGAGGATCACTCTCGATATCAACGTCATCTAGCGATAAAAACTGCCAAAGCGAAAAACAGCGAATAAACACGAGAACGCCAACAGCATTCAAAAATCAATAACACAGAAGATAGATCACGAAATTTAGGAACAAAAATTAGTTGATTCAGAGATTATTTAAATTAGATAGGATTTTTTTTATCACTGTTCTTTCCAACTCACTTATTTTTCACATTACAATAGATTTCACTGTTTGTTTATGAGGATCCAAGCGAAGCTTATTTTTCAGATTAGGTTACTACTACCGGATAATTGTCCAACCAACTAAGTGACTCAGAAACATATCTAACTACTGCACTAACCAAGCCATAATCCTATCGGCAATTCTGAAAGTTGTTATGTTATTGCTATTGAGAACAAGAACTCCTATTTGCTCTTCTGATAGATGGCTGTGAGAGGCTACGAAGCACTTTCAAACAACCTAATTACTGGTAACATGTGGTTTGAAGATTTAGAATGCTCCATTAGCTAGTAAGCTTACCGACGGCTATTTAAATGAAAAACTGATTTTCTTTTCTGTTCACCCAACCTACAACATCATCTTTCTTAACTGAAAACTTCCAACTGACTTCCTACAAATTTCACTTTCAAAATTGATAATCTACTAGAGCAATCTAATAGCTAAACACTGCACAAGGCAATAAAACTTCCTTTACTGCTTAACACTTCAACAAAAGAAATTGGTTGCCCTTTGCTGCTTTCTGAAAAATTCAGAACCACACTAATTTTCAGATTAGGTACTGCTGTTGGACAAGTGCTCAAAGCCTAAAAGAATACAACTACTTGACTCAGCAAAGTCATATTCTACTGCCAAGATTTATCATCTTACTCCGTTGTCTAACTATCTAGCAAAAGAACATATTTCTAAGCTGGAAAGCTACTGAAATCTAAAATGTCCAACTGACTAAAAGCATTAAGAAAGACTTTGACTACTAGAATTAGTCATGCTAATAACCCTCTAACAAAACTGAATACCTTCAGATTACCTTAACTGATCATACAACCTACAAAAGCAATAATTTTCAGAACTAAAGACCTACTAGCCAAAGTCCATTCAGATTAGCTATTTCAATTAAGTGACCTAGCTGTCATTCACAAAACTTGACAGCACAAAGATGCCTTGATTAACAAGGGGGTTCCAATGTCAGCCATAGGGAGCGAGAGAAATGCACACTGAGAGCACAAGGAGGTAGTAACAGAGGTGTCTGCTGCTGCTGCACCTCCAAGCTGTCCTAGGCCGATGCCTCACCTGCTTCGACCATGCCTCCGTCGGGCTTGGGCTGCCGGCGCTGCTGCACCGCTGCACCGCCTTGCGCCAGCCCTCCAGCGCCCTCGCTGTTGCACATGCATGCATGCACCGCACCACATTGCCATCGCTGCCGACGGCCATTGATGGCGCCTCGGCGTCGCGCCTCGGCCTCGCTGCTGCGCCGCGCCACAGGCACCGCTGCCATGTGCCAGGCGGGCCGAGCCTCACCCGAGCCACCACCAAGCTGCTGCTCGCCCAGGTCTTTGTGCGGCGCCTCGACTCCTCGTCATTGGCAACACGCCACCGCCACCACGAGTGTCGCCATGGCCACAAGCTCATCGCCTCTCTTTCCAACCAAAGACAAAGACAAGATGTCTTCCTTCCTCCCTCCTTGCATACTACTCAAAAGAGCTCGCATGCGAAAACCGATTGGATAAATGGAAAGCCTAGATGGTGAGGATCACCGCGGTATAACATGCATGGGCTGATTTTCAGTTCTTGCTAGACATTGGGAGGAGAGAAGTAGAGAGGAGCTTGTGTTCTTGAAGAGAAGAAAGAGGAAATGAAAGTTCTGTTGAGAGGAGAGAGGGCGTGGAGAGGCAGTGGGAAGGAAATGAGTGGCTTTCGGCTGGGGGCAAGAGCCATGGCAGAGGTTTGCTTGAATGATGGGGAACACAATGGTCTAGCATGCATTGAGATATTTTCGGTTTTTGATAAAGATTGGAAGGAGAGATGCTCTTGAGATGAACTAGTGTTAAGCTCAAAGAGGGAGAGAAGAAATAACTAGCGTTGTTCACAGGTGGAAATGAAGTGGCGTGTGGAAAGTTGTGTGGGTGGGATGGTGCTATGTTGTGCTCTCTTGAGACAAGAAATGGCAGAGAGGAAAAAGGTTAGGCTGTGCTATGTTCGGTTGGGGCAAGGAACAAAAAGCAGTGGGTTGTGGGAGGAGCAGTGCAATGAGTGAATACATAAACAAGAGTTGGCTTGGGGTGGTTGTGTGAGGGCTCTGTTGGTGGACAGGAAATGCATTGGGTGGTGTTCGGCTTGGGGACTGGACAATATTTTTCCAGATTTTGTAGGACGGCTGACAGAGATTAGTGAATTTTTAAGCATAGCTTCCAAAGTCCAAAATTCCCGAAAATTTTAGGGTAGGAAGAGGACACACTGAATATTACGAGGTAAAATTTCTAGGATTTTTAATGTAATATATTTTTCTCTATAATTATTTTAAATTTCAGTTTTTGTTGGTTGTGTGCTTGGGAAGAATAAAAAAAATGAATGGATGGGAGTGGTGCTGCATAAAAAAAATGGGGAAGATGGTGTGGGCTGTTAGGTTAGGCAATGAAATGGTAGGGGATGGCTGGACATAAAGAAATAGGCATGGATTGGCAGTGGTGTGCAGTGGTGAGATGACCACACAAACAATAGAAAGAATGCATGAGAGGAAAGGTGGTTCGGTTGGGCATAAACAAAAGTTGGTCAGTGGGGTGGAAAGGGGATGGCAGTGAGAGAAATTAGCACCGAATAAATAGCAGTGTGTTTCTCTCACATTTTTCCAACTTGCTCAAATGACCTTGCATGCGAGATACGATTGCAGAAACGGAATGCCCTCGAGACGGTGATCGCAACGGTATAACATGCGTCGCATGATTTTTGGTTTTTGATTGTGATTGCGAGGAGAGAAGTTGGGGAAAGAATGAACACGCAGGTGTTTTATCTGCGACTTATCCTCTCCTCTTGCGAAATCGCTCAAACTGCCATGCATGCGAAAACGGGTTACGGAAATGGGTTGGTTGTGCGATGACGATCGCGGCGGTATGACATGCATGACTTGGTTTTGAGTTTTTAGATGAGATTTGAAGGAGAGAAGCGAAGGGAGTTAGTAGGAACGGAAAAAAAAAAGAACACGCATGCATTTCACCTACAGTCGGTCGAACCGGAAAAGAAAGATGATGATAATAACGCATGCATAACGATATGATTTTTGTGATGCATGCGAAAACATAAAATCAAAATAATTAAAATTCTTAATTGAAATTTTCCTAACAATTTGATTTAATATTGATTATTATTACTTGATGTGAGAAAATTGCAAAATGTGCTTTAATTTCTTCCCCTATTTATATTTAAAATAATTATAGTGAGTTTAGATTTTAAGTTGTCACTTTTATTTTTATTTGTTTTATTTATCTATTAGGGTGGTGGTTTAAATTCAAACTCAAAGTTGAACATGCAAATAATCAGGGAACCAATTAAGCTCCAAAAATTCCAGAAAATCCAACAAGCATGACAGAGAATATAGAATCCAACTAAAGTATTCCCACACTTGAAACCTATTTGCTGCAACAAAAAGTTTTAAAAAGTCCAAAATTTCACTAATGCACATTAGATGCTTACTAATCCAACTTAAGCGTTTTGGGGCTGTTACATGCTTCCGCTGTCATTCTTGTATTATTGTTCTATTTGTCCAGTCGGCTCTCTTTTGTAATAACTTACTTTATCTATGTCCTTTACTAGACTTGTTAATGTATGTTGTATGGAAATGATGTGTAATTTTGTGATGATGTGCATGTGCTGCAATTCTGGGAAGCATATGTCCATCGAGGCTTAGAATGTTTAATTAGTAATGCTAGAACCATTTGGGGGTTAAGTGTTACTAGTTAAATATTCTGGGTCCTCACAAAGTTGGTATCAGAGCCATACTGATCGTAGAAACCCCTAGCTTGGTCGCCTTTAGGATATTTTGAAAACTTATTTTCAAACAGTTAATGAAAATTTAAGTAAGTTCTAAGATTTTACTCCTTACCTATCTTAGCTTGCTCATCTCAGCTTACTCTCACTTAAGTTTTGAAAAAGTTGTTCCTCTCTTCCTTTCAAAAATTAGCCGTCATCGATTAAATTGGTTTTAGGAGAACCATGAGAGCTTGGAGAAAGAAATCTGGACAGCTAGCTAGTGATTAGTGAATAAGGTAGGAAATGAGAGGTTAAATTCAACTAAAACTTGTGGGAATAGAAGGGTAAGAAGTGATATGAAATTAGCTAAATGCCTATACTCTATTAGGTGGTTATACCTTGATTTTTTGGCTGTTTAGAGTAGGGTTAAGTTCTGAAATTTTGCCTTCCTAAACGGTTACTCGTTCTTTCCATACGGGTTATTCGTTTCGGGAAGTTGATTTGGTGACTTATGGTCTTATGCCTTCTTATGGTTGTTCTTTGGTCATTTTAATTGAGTATGGATTTCCTTGCCTTTTGATCTCGGGCTTGTAGCTAACTTGTCTTAGTGAAATAGGATGGCAGGAGGAACCCGTAGTGGTCGGAATCAGCCGGGTAGTCCCGATGAGGAGCTTCCCTATGGACGCCCCGAATGTTGGAATTGTACTTAATTAAATTTATATTGTAGCACGATTCTTAATTAAGGAACAGTGCTGCTCCTTTATTAAAGATCATGCTAGAAGCCTAAATTTTTAAGAAGTAACAAACCCAATATTTAGGCATCCCGGATATATGTTTCACAATGGTTCCCAGGATCAGTGACCATTGCGCATATATCCTCAAACAACATTGCATCATACACATACAAGTCATACATTTACATAATTAAACATAAGTTTACAAGTTGGTTAAGTACTACAATATCAAGTGACTTGGTCACTACAAAAGTCTGACAGCGGAAGCAAAATAAAGCGCAAAATCCACCAATGGCCCCATCCACCCGCAGGCGATTGCGTGGAGGCAAGAAATAGCTTTACTCGTTAGCGTCACCCTGATCGACGCTAACAGGCACTTCATAAAGGTAACCATCCTCACCTGCAACAATAGATTATAGCACCTTGAGTACGGAGGGTACTCAGCAAGACTTACACAAACTAATAAAAGAAAGTGTGTATTAGAACCTATACAAAGGAGTAGAATTTATACATGCATAAGGTTGCAACAGGCAGGCTTATTGGTTAAATTTTGCATAAAGCAGTACACCTTAACCTACAATTGCTAAGTTTTAATAAAGCAATTTAATGAAACGAACTGGATTAAAACAGTAAGTAAATGAGAATAAAGGTAAACAATACAATGCATGAATTCCCTCATGCGGAACCAGAAATTAAAACCAGATTTTTAAATCAAAACTCTATACAGGTGACATCAACTCAAGTCATTGTCCATGACCGTGGACACGGCTATTCGAACAGTTTGATACCCTGCAGAGGTGTACATCTTTACCCACACGACTTAGTCAGCCCGTTGCCTTCGGATGCCTCCGAATGATGACATACTTCCTTTGGTATGCCGACCGGGGAAACTAAGATTTGGCATTTTCAACAAGTTAACACTATTGAGTTGGATACCCATGTGTGAACTGATCTCGCTTAAACAACGACTGATAGCATCTGCTTAACCGGGGCACACATGTTGCGTCAGGAATGCCGACCCAAACATAAAGAAATGCGAACTGGGCTCACTACCCATATTAGATTGCAATCGGCATTTTTAAGGTACGTACATGCGACGGAGCACTTATACGCCCTCACCCTTCTAAGAACATCTGATATTGACATACAAGCTCACATGGCATAAAACGCAGTCATAAGACCAGAGCATCTATGCCATACAAGATCAATACATATATCCTTACTCCCCTGTTTCCAACTCAATAGTCTTAACCCTTTACTTAACCAAACAGCGCCCATACACTACATGTGGAAGTACGTGGGGAACTTGAATTGAACAATCAGAGTTCAGTCCTTAATTAATCCAGACAAGACCACCACAATTCCCAATCTTGTGCACGAAGGCACCACCACTAGCTTCCTCTTGTCCAGATCAGTTTAGATGTAAAATTCATTTCTGGTATAAATAAACTGGACAAAGAGTTCAAAATGACAGAAATCATTTTGTGGTTCCCATGTTTGACAAGATAATCTTGTCAAACTCTAATATCCTCTAGACTGCATGTCTAAGCCAACCCTGAAGCTAGAGTTTATAGTATACAGTACTACTCTAAGTCTGAGTGTATGGTTAGAATTAAGGTAATCCACAATATTAGGTCATAACTAACTACTACAGATCACAATTTGTATTTTCAGAAAAGTAGCATGCAACAGTTATCACTGTATTTGGAAAATCTATTGTATAAAACTTTGGGGATCAATATGGTGCATAGAGGATGCTTGCCTTGATAATAATATACTTCTGTTGCAGGCTCAGGTTGCTCAGAAACAGACTCAAAGACTTCTGAAGAACCAGATTCTAAAAAGAGACAATAAAATTCAATAAATACCAAAATCGACAACAAGTACAAACTGAGAGAAGCATGTATGATCAATATGGAAATGCATGTTTAATAGCATGCTTAAGCTGTATCTACCCTAATAATAAAATAATAACCCATAATATCACTTACTGCTTTCAAATAACAGAAACTATAGTTTAGGTCAAAGTTTCAGTTTTAAGATTTTGAAAATACAGAAACAGGACAGACTTTAGGTTTCGGGCTTAAGGAAAATAGGTCAAGCAAAGATTCTGAAATGAAGCTTGGCCTGATGTTTTAGGGTAATTAATATCCAGATTAACCCTAACCTAACCCTAATCGGTTAGATTACAAAAACTAAAGAAAAACCAATGTTGTCGGTTGAACCGACAACAGAGGACAGAGATAAATCTCTGCTACAAAATTAAATACATGATAAGAAGGATCAAAAGAATAACTTATTATGCTACTAGGGTTCAGTTAAGACCTTGTAACATCCCAATTTTAGGCTTGTGTTTCAAATGTAAGAAAATGAGTAGAAATTAAAACTTTTTCTTACATCCTGTATTTCCTATTGTACCAAGCAAGCATTGTACAAGAAGTTATGGAAATACGAAGTCACAAGTCTTTTGATCCAAATCTTGAACTTTCAAAAACAATCTTGTCAAACCTCTTGATCATCTCCTGGAAATATTTTTCCTAAGTTTTTGGATGGTATGTGACCCTTCTGAAAAAGTTCACAATTTTTAGAAATTGTTTGAATATTTTTGGAGGTCAGTCAAACCAATTCAAAATCTGGTCAAACCTTGGACCAGTGCCTTGTTAAATTTTTGGAGGAAAATCCACAGCACCAATGTAACACCCTGGCTATTCGGAAGCCAAGATGTCACCTAAAACATCTAACATACATCCATAATGCAGAAGAATTTGAACTAAGTATTTCAACTAAAGACAGCATTAAATTAAACAGGACATGGTGAAGGTATCATTCCTTCACCTTCTAAGTTATTTAATACTGATCATCAATAAAGAAGGTTCACACGCAGTAATAAATCAACATCCATGTGGAGAAGGTATCCTTCCTTCACCAATTATAATTTAATTATTATAGTTCATCATTAACGAATGTAAGATAGAACTAAATTTAATCTTGAACATGAATAGGATGATGTGAACGAGTAGTGCGTGTCTACTCCCTCCCAAGTGAGCCAACATCGGGGTTACCTAAAATAAACAAACAACGCAAGAGTGAGTCCATGACTCAGCAAGTACAAAGATGAAAGAAAAAGAACACATATACAAACAGACATCACCATTTAAGAATGTGAACCTTGCATCGAGTGAACACTTATGAAAACATGAAATGAATGAATGTAATCAAGGATGGACTGCACACATGCATATATGGTATAGTGAGTGACACACCGTCGGTGTTCACTTAAGCCCGCACCTTAACAAAAGTGCGGGATCCAAGTCCTATATGAAGAACGTTTCATATAGGTGTCCAAAGCTGCCCATACTGGAATTGATGGGTCTTACGTGCCCATACCGGAATTGATGGGTCTTTCAATCCACTCCGTGGGCGGACATGACAATGTCCAAATTTGCCCACATTGGAATGGTGGGACTTACAATCCACTCCGTGGACATAACATGAATAAAAGGATGCATGATATGAACATGAACAGTGATAATACCATCTCTCAAGATATACTCCACATAATGAAAGAACATAACCAATTCCGCATCTCGGTAACACAATATGTCACACTATATTCATGAAAACATTCACAATCACAAAGACTCAAAAGCAACAAAGTACTTGCCTTCCGCGTTGCGACAAGCGTTAGCGAGCAACGATGGCGCTCCCAAACCCGTAGCCTCGTGGCCTAAACAATTAAATAACCGAAATAAGAACAACATAGAATCCAACCGAATTAATAGTCTACAATACCCCCTTGAACTCCCAAGGAATCGCCATAAAACCTAATCGAAAACAGGCTGCAACCCAAAACGTGTCGGGACAGCAGCACGAAAATGACAGTAGTTAATGACGTGGGACTCGAAATGAGATGAGTCCAGATCCTACCTCATCTTAACGAACATATCTATAACATTCAAGTTGATGAGATTTCCCAATTCGGCCAATAAACTTCTCTAATAAAGAAAACAAAACAGCAGCACAGCTTCTGTCTGAACAAACAGGACAGCAATACTAAAACAACCATAACTTTTAATCTACAACTCCGAATTGAGCGTTATTTAACAATCTGAAAAGGTTATGAAATTACCTACAATAAACTAGTTGGCACGACATTCAAATTTTGCCTTTAACAAAAAGTGGCACACGGGTCAAAACTAAAGATAGAAACTGACATACAATCTGGACAGACTGATCTACAATCTGGACAGTCACAAAGAAAAGTGCATAACTTTTGATCTATAAATCCAAATGAGGTGTTCTTTATCAATCCTGAAAGCTAGTGATATCACCTTCAAAATTTGTTATGGGCAAGACCTCTGAATCACCCTCTAACTAGGCCATATATCAACCTAAACAGAGACTGCTAATTCTCATCAGGATTCTGGACAGCAGATATTAAATCTATCATAACTTTTGACTCGAAAGTCGGAATTAGGTGATCTTGGCGGCCACCGAAAGCTAAGAACAAGACCTACATATCTCTAGGAGATGGGAAACTCAGATTCGGCCTCTAACATCACGAAAAAGTCCACGCAACAATCTGGACAGAATCGAATTTCTACCATAACAAATCGATATAATCAAAATTGAACCAAAACACATCTACCACTAATCAAACGATGAGGATCGGCACTCGTTACCCTTGTAGCAACCAGGACGTAGGTGGGAGAACCTTGGAGAAGATGATCTTCCTCCTCCTTTCTCCTTCTCCTTCTTCTCCTTCCACCATGGCGGCGGCACCTCGAGCTTCTTCCTCATCTTGGTAGAGCAGCACGGAGGGGGCTGCTACAGTACCGCGTGCTACAGTGCGGCGCGGTACTGTAGCAGAGGGTAGGGTTTTGGGAAGGAGACCCCTTCTTGACTCCACTACAAGGCGGCCCACTTGGCTAGGACACCTTGGGCTAAAAGCCAAGGTCCAATCATCTCTCAAATCCTGAATTTTCTTTCAATTTTCCTCTAAACTTTAATGCATTCAAATTTGAATAAATTTCTCTTCCGAATAATATGTTCTCTCTATTTGATATTCGAGGTATTACATTCTACCCCCCTTAACAGAATTCGACCTCGAATTCTAACCGTCGAAATAAACGAAAGAATAATTGCCACCGAAAAGAAACATCTATTAACATATGCCCGGAGCAAACATGTCTGGATAAAACTCGCGCATGCGAGACTCCAGGTCCCAAATGACCTATCTCTCAGACTGACAAGACCACAAGATATTGACGTAAACTACATCTGACCTAACACTCAATCCGACATTGCCAAGTACACTCATCAGAAGAGATTCAAAGGTAAGATCCTACTCGATGGTCAATGACGTTAATGAATATTCAAACTCTAGTTCTCACATGTACTCACTCGGCACCAAACATGCTAAATGTAGTACACCACATATGGACCCGAGACGGTCCTTGCGATACGCCAACTTCCGAATTCCCGTAGCTAACGAAAACAACCCAAAGTACCTTGGCTAACCTTCCAATTGATACTGAACCACACAACATGCACATAGAACACGAACTCTTGTTCCACCTCTCAATTGAACTCTTCACTAAAACTGTAACACCCTAACTCATCTCTCTTAACTTGGCATTCTCAACGCTATGCTCAAGTCGAAATACATCATCCACACCTCGGTATAGAGGCTCTATCGACTACACTGAAACTTTCTCTCAACAACTCCTCTACCGATAGAATTAATTTGACAGATGACTTCCAATGCATCTCAAAATAGATATCACATGCAATCACATCACCTCAATGTTTTAAGAATAAACAACTCGAAATTCCCAGCACACACATTCATATACTTCCTCAAAAGGGTTCTATCAATGACCATCCCATTGTTCGGAATCCACCCTTATTCTACTTTCTCTACACATAATCATTGGGAGACTCAAGGTCCTAGCAAAAGAATGTGAAGCCCAAAATTAAACTCCAAGACTCCTACCATGAACTTCTCATATAGAAGATAGGGAAGCCTCAAATTAAATCCCTAAAATTCTCACAATCCAAACATACTCGCGCATTGACATCAACACAAAAACATTTCTTGATCCAATTATCTTTATCAAGATTCTAATTCTTAGAGAGTTACTTACTACGTCCAAGTCATTCATGGCAATAATCCAACAATCTCGGCTATCTCTTTAATCTCTTTAACGATCAGATCACTTTGCTAATATTACTCCCATTACAACACCATCATATTTCATCTACACAACCACGCAAGGTACTCAACCGCGACACTCTAATACATTGATCAAGATTTTCATACTTTGGATAATTCTATGTTCCATTGAAATGAACAAAAGAACTTGGACTACGTCTCGCTATAGATTCTACTAGTTGTAACCATGCAATCAGTTTAACCTCCAAAGGCAACCTTCTAATGAGATAAACTCCTCTTAAATAACTATATTACAAATTATTTCATCCTCCAATGCTCATCGAATAATTTCCAACCCAAAGTTTCACAACTACAATCATTAAACACCTCAAAAGACTCCGGTGAAACGAATAGATTGATTCTTTCTCAAAAGGTGAGGACCCGGAATATTTAACTAGTAACACTTAACCTCCAAATGGTTCTAGCATTACTAATTAAACATTCTAAGCCTCGATGGACATATGTTTCCCAGAATTGCAACATATGCGCATCATCACAAAATTACACATCATTTCCATACAACGATATCACTAAGTTCAATAACATCATAAAGTAAAGTTATTACAAAAGAGAGCCGACCGGCCAAATAGAATAATATACAAGAATGACAGCGGAAGCAAAATGTGCCATAAGATGGCTAGAACAAAAGTCGACCAGGTTAGCCACACACCCACAAGGCAACCGACCAGGGCCGCTAAGCTAGTCGCTCATAAGCTACCACAACACAGACTCACAAAAGTGAGGCCCTTCGAGCTCACCTCCTTCCTCTGCAACAAAACAATTAAGCATAGCATCCGAGCACAAAGATTGTCTTTGTACCCGCAAGATCGACGTGTGGAATAGCGGACCTATTCATAACTACATGCAAGCTTGTTTAGGTGGAGGTTGTATGTCTCATTTTGCATGAAGCCAACTTTATTTGCAATAATGTAATACATTTAAAAGCAAGTTTGCAAATCTGTTTTTAATGTTGAAATAACATAATAAAGATACATACAAGTAACCACAGGAAGTGACTATCCCAATAGCCACCACAACATAGCACGAATCCTCGATTCGCACCACCCATCAAGTTTTAATTTAAAAGGTTGTAGTCTAACTCTTGAAAGACCTCCCCAAGCGTGTCCATAACCTAGGGCGAGGCTATTCGAATAGTTTTAACCTGCAGGGTGTACCAATGTACCCACACTTGCATCGCCTTTAAGCCAAAGCACACTTCCGTAGGTATGCCGGCACGGCTAAGTCCTACGAGACGCTTTCCAATATTGTGTATTAACTACGAGCCGCTCGTATGGGTAGAAACACCATACGCTTACATTGCAAGCCGAAAGACAACAAATCCCATCCCGGTGAAGTCTTTCGGACACTACAATGCTCCCAACACCATCCCTCCTGCGACCTCCTGCGACCCGAGCCAATACACGCCAAAGTACTAAGTCAAGAGAGGTCCCATACCCTCTAGTGTGGTTAGCACGCTAAAATGCTTGGTTTAGTGTAACAAGATGTTCGGTCCTTGTTGACTTAGGCACCATTCCAGTCACACCGAGAATCACACCAACATACCATTGTGCCCAAGTCTAAATCATTTTGCCTTTAGTTTTAGTTTTCACAAGTAGACATGGCACAAGGTGGAAATCATAAATCATAATAAGTTTTGTGTGATCAAGGTTATCGACAAGTCGATAACCGCCCATTTCTACCGGCTAAGCATGGCTAAGCAATTAATTCGCAACTACTAAGTGACAAGAGCCCTCCACGAACTCTTAATCACAGCAAGTAACCTAGGCTCATGGTAGTAGAGGATAATCATTTGCTAAGGAAATGCATCTACTAGGCCACTATTAAAACAAAGTAGCAATGCATACATAGAATTTGTAATCAACATAAATACTTAAAATACTGGGATTAACATGATCAAACTGCTTGCCTTCTTGCTGCTGCTCAATTGGTTGCGGAGGATCGTTCTCGGGATTACCGCAAATGTCGAATCCTAAGCGAAAGTCAAAAGAACCAAGAACAACCAATAAGACGAACCACAAATAAACAAAAGAGCAAGCAAAACTTAACCAAATGCGACGAAATTTACACATAAGGTAGAATACGAATATACCTAGACATAGAAACTGGAAAAACCTAATTTGGATTTGTGGTGCAAAAGATTTTGCCTAAACATACAATTTCGCCATAATTAACACTGTAGCAAAAATATTTTCTAGAAAGATTTTGAAGCTGAAATTTTATGGTAGCTACCTACTGGTATTGAAATAACCCATATAAAATTTCAGGTCATTTGGAGTTAAAGTGATTTAGTTATGATTTTTCTAAGATGCAAAATTGGCATAATGCATTTTCCAGAGCATAAATATGTTCAAAGCTAATTTTACAGATGAAGTATACCAACAGAGGGTTCTCTAGAATTTATCATATATATTTTGCATTTACAGAGAATTACTGGTGCATTTTATAAGTCTCCTGAATTTTCTAAATGTTTGAAAATAGGTACTAAATCATTAACCAAGGTTTTCTGCTACAATCTTGGACCTACCATCATTTTTATATTAACATTGGGTTAATAACAAATTTATCAAAGTTGGAATTATTCATTTTGGACATACACAGAGCAAGATATGCATTTTCTAAAGTTTTATTCATTTTCGGAATATTCAAAATGACAAATCAAGTTATTCCTAGTTATGCAATTTTCACACAGAACATGCTCAAATCCATTTTATAATAAACTAAAGTGATAACATAATTTATTACAGTTGGAATTAACCAAAAGCGCTTAAAATGAATTAGTTATGAGTTTCTAAAGTTTTACATCATTTTCATTGTTAAACAATTACTTACCAAATACGAACAACCCTAATAATGAAAAATGACGTGGACCATTCTCCACCCTTGATCGAAAATCCTACGGCTCACGCGCGCCGAGAACAGCGCACGCGCGCGAAAGTCACTAGAAGCCCACCGTTGGATCAAGATCCAACGGCTCACACGAGTGTATGCAACCGGACGATGCGGTTGCCTCGGTGAACCACGACCGCAGATCTAAGGATGAACGGCTCAGAATCCATATCTAACCGGAAGGTCCGATTGCACACATGATCTCAGCCGCAGATCGCAAGATGGACGGTCCAGGATGATGAGGGGAACCGGAGGGTCCGAACGCATACAAGATCTAGGCCGTTGATCAAGGGATCGACGGTGGCTATTGATTGAAGTTCAAAAAGAGGTACTGACGGGTGGGACCGCATGTCAGTGACTCCGAGTCACGACCGCAACGATTTAACCCGTGCACGATGCACACCGGGCCCACAAGTCGGCGACTAGCGGGCGGTTAAGACCAAATTAATGATTCTAATGATTGACATTAATTAGACTTCTAATGATCGAGATTTGATTTTAATCCTCGGGCCACAAGTCGCTGGCTCAATAATGATTAAGACACAATTAATAACTAATGATCACCATTAATGTGCCCTAAACAAATGACAAACGGAGTCTTGTGTGTTGCAAAACCCGAGTGTCTTTGACGGCTAACCGCCGCGACATCGGCGCGGCGCCACCAAGCACCAAATGGAATCGCAATAGCACAACGAGTCTAACGGTAGCATTCTCGCCGCGGTGAGGATCGAACGCCGGCTGGCCGGAATGAAAACGGAGCTTTATCGCTAAACATGAAAATAGCGAAAGCTCTCATTGCGGTCCAAGGAAGCGGTGCGAGCTTCTAAGGACTAATAAGAAGCTACCTTAGCGACTAGAAACTTCAAGATGGCCTGAGATGCTTGATCAAGGTGAAAGCTCACGGACTTGAAGAAGAAGGTTCAAATTGACACCTGAGCCAAATGAGTGATACCAAAGTATCAAAATAGCTTCATTATGATCCATGAAGCTATAAGAGCAAAGAATTGGAAAATGGAGCACTCACCGAAATGAGGAAGAAGATGACCAATTTCGCCGAATTTGAACAAACCCCAAATTGGACAATTCACGAGAATCAAATCCAAAATTAAGTGAGGGAAATGTTCAAGGAAGTAAATGAACAAGGTTAGGGCAAAGAAACATGAAGGAGGACCACTGAACACCAAGAACATCAATGGAGCTCCACGGGTCAACAATGGCGATTTGCCATTTTGAGGTATTAAGCTCCAATGCTGTGAGTGAAGCTTGGTGGTGGTCTAAAGAGATACTAGGAAGCAATGAGGGTGCTTATAAAGCCACGAAAGTGTTAGGGTTTGCACCCTCCTCTCTCGGCGGCAAAACACAAAGCACCACGCACTGAGACAAGGAAAAGAGGTGAAGACGTGCATTAGGGCATGGCCTAGCTCGGTGTACCTCCCATACTCCTACACGTCGGCTAGGGTGGCTTTAGGAGCAAGAAATGACCTCACCATGCCTTGCACTGCTTTACGCACGGCGGAGGTTGAAGATGACCAGCGCAAAGCTCGGGCGATTCACACCGTTGGATGAAACGCGAACGGTGAGATAGTGCCACGCCTACCGTGTTTATAACACAACGGGAAGATTGCGAGCCTTGATTAGAAATGGATGGCTCGAGATAGCTCCACGTTGCAAACTCAAATTACAACGAAGAGTACGCGAGCGTTGGATTTTAATCCAACGGCTCGATTCAAAATCGCAACCGAGGGTCCGAAGGGTTCGGAAATCTCACGCGGTTGGATTGCGATCTAACGGTTGACAATCAATCTTGCAACCGGAAGGTCCGAACGATACGATACGCGCGGCCGTGCGATTTAGATCTAACGGTTGAGAATGCGCGCGCTTTAAAAGGAGGCTCGGTGCGCTTAGTTGATTCGATCAAATCGATTGACTCGAGCCCGAGTCCGACTCAACCCAAGTAACAAGAAAACCAATTTTGACTTTGAAAAGAACAGAGACTTTGAAAGATTTATTTGAGGTAGCAAAATAACTCCAGAAATTATGAAAATTTTACGAAGTTTGCTAACTCAGATATTAATCTTGTGTAAAATTTTCAGAGGTTTTTATGCTGTGAATAAATTTCCAAAAATTCTACAAGGCTCTGTTTTAATATTTGACCGAGAGTCAAACAGGTTTGATCGCCTCTAAAATATTCAAACAATTTCTAAAAATTGTGAAATTTTTCAGAGGGTCACTTACCATCACAGAGACTTAGGAAAAATATTTTCAGAGGGTGATCATAAGATTTGACAAGATTGTTTTTGGAATAGCAAGATTTGGATCAACAAGACTTGTGACAATGTATTTCCACACTTCCTTGTACAAGAATTTCTTGGCACCACAGAAATACATGATGTAAGAAAAGTTTTAATTTCTACTGATTTTCTTACATTTGAAACACAAGCCCAAAATTGGGATGTTACAACTCTCCCCCTTACAAGAATCTCGACCGAGATTCATTTACTCGGAGAAGAAAGAAGGAAAATCTGCACGAAGGCGATCTTGGCGCTCCCAAGTTGCTTCATCTTGAGAATGGTTTGACCACTCAACCTTAAGGAACTTGATGACACGGTTCCTCGTCCTCCGCTCGATTCCTCAAGAATACGAGCAGGATGCTCGTGGTAGGTCAAATTCTCCCGCACATCGAGAACCTCCAATGGAGCTTCCTCGGACGCGGAGGCACTTCTTCGTGTGAAACATGGAACACATCATGCACCCCTCAAGTGCACCGGTAGCTCCAATCATGCGCTGATCGCTCCAACCTTCTCGATGATACGGTAAGGCCCAACATATCGAGGAGCCAACTTGCCCTTGATGCCAAAACGCGATGGCCCTTCAAGGGTGAGACTTTGAGATACACAAAGTCATTGGGCTCAAAGCTCACTCACGGCGACGACGATCCGCATAGCTCTTTTATGTCCGGTCGGGCCGTGCGCGCGATGCTCGCGGATCAATCGAACTTGACTTTCGGCCTCATTGATCGAGTCCGAGCCGAAAAATTGCCGCCACCGACCTCGACCAGTTCAACGGGTTTCGCATCTCCTCCCATACAAAGCCTCAAATGGTGCCATGCCAAGACCGGCTCGAAATCGTTGTTGTAGGAGAACTCGGCAAATGGTAGGCACTTCTCCCACTTCTTCCCATAGGAAAGAACACAAGCACGAAGCATATCTTCCAACACTTGGTTGACTCGCTCCGTCGACCATCGACCGAGGATGAAAGGTCAGATCTTGAAATGAAGGCGGTCCCCATAGCCTCTGCGCACTATGCCAAAACCGCGAGGTGAAAAGCGCACCACGATCGAAATAATCGTCTTGACGCACACCGTGAAGACTCACAATCCTCGAGACATAAAGTTCGCCAAAGGCCCCACACGGTCGAGTCTTGACAGAAGGAAATGTGCCACTTTAGTCAACCCGTCGATCACGACCCAAATAGCATCATTCCTTTTGACGAGCGGGCAACCCGGTGATGAAGTCCATGCCAACGGAATCCCACTTCCATTCGCACCGCAAAGGTCAAGAAGACTCGCTGACGCCGATGCTCGGCCTTCACACGACAAAGACACGCCGCGCACTCGACGAACGAACACGCAATCTCGCGCCATGCGAGTCCACTGAATCTCTCGACGAAGGTCTGATACATCTTGGTAGCCCGGGATGAATAGACAAAGGAGAATCATGGGCTTCGCGGAGAATCAAATCCCGCAATTCCATGACCTTAGGGACCACAAGACGCGCCCAAACCACACAACGCCATGCTCATCCTCGAAAAGCACTTGGCTAACCCATCCTTGATGTTACGCTTGATCCGCTCACACCAACATCTGCTGCGTGCGCGCTTGATTTGGTCCACCAAGGTTGGTTGCACAACCAACGTAGCAAGAGAACCGTGCTCGGTCAAACCCAAATTAAGGCGCTGAAATTCGAAATGAGAGCGGTGCCGCTCTTGGAGCATCAACATGTTGCAATACACCTTCCGATCGAGTGCATCCGCAACGACATTGGCCTTGCCGGATGGTACCGAATGCCCATGTCATAGTCCTTGATCAATTCCAACCATCTTCTTTGCACGAGGTTCGGATCCGGTGGGTGAACAAGTACTTCAAGCTCTTGTGGTGAATACACCTCGCAACGGTTACCAATCAGATAATGCCGCCAAATCTTGAGTGCATGGACCACAGCAGCTAACTCCAAGTCATGAGTAGGATAGTTGAGTTCATGAGGCCTCAATTGCCGCGATGCATAGGCCACAACCTTGCCCTCCTGCATAAGAACACAACCAAGACCCTGACGACGAAGCATCACAAAAGATATCAAAACTCTTGTGAATATCAGGGAGAACAAGCACTGGGGCTGAGGTCAACCGATTCTTGAGTTCCTGAAAACTCACATCACAAGCAGCGGACCACTCAAACTTCTTGTCTTTCTTGAGCAGTTCAGTCATAGGCTTTGCAATCTTGGAGAAATTCTCGATGAAGCGGCGATAGTAGCCAGCCAAACCAAGAAAACTCCGCACATCCGTGACCGACTTGGGCTGACCCCAAGATAGCACATCACTGACCTTACTAGGATCCACAGCCACACCTCCTGCTGAAAGAACATGGCCTAGGAATGCCACTTCCTTCAACCAGAACTCGCACTTGCTGAATTTGGCATACAACTGGTGCTCACGCAGCTTGCCCAACACAAGCTTAAGATGCTCAGCATGCTCTTCTTCACTCTTGGAGTAGATAAGGATGTCATCGATGAATACCACCACAAACCTATCCAAATACTCCATGAATACCGAGTTCATAAGATTCATGAATAAAGCAGGAGCATTGGTCAAACCAAAAGACATGACGGTGTACTCGTAAAGACCATAACGAGTAGCAAAGGCCGTCTTAGGGATATCCTCGCCCGATCCTCGACTTGATGATAGCCCAGCCTCAAGTCAATCTTGAGAAGACTCGTGCTCGGCCAATTGATCGAAAAGATCATCAATACGGGCAAAGGATACTTGTTCTTTACCACACCTCATTAAGCGGACGGTAATCAACACACATGCGCAAGGTCTTGTCCTTCTTCTTCACAAAGATAATCGGACAACCCCAAGGAGATGAGCTAGGGCGGATAAAACCCTTCTCTTGTAGCTCACCCACTGCTTCTTGACTCCTCCAACTCATTAGGAGGCATGCGTCGGCCTCTTAGAAATAGGGGCGATGCCGGCAGCAACTCGATCACAAACTCGGATCTCGAATCGAGGCATGCGAGCAAGTCTTCGGAAAGACATCCACGAACTCACATCTGTGGGAACATCACGGATCTCCAATGCCGGCTTTGCTTCAAGGACATAAAGATGGGGTTCTCGCAATCTGCGTGAAAACCCAACTTGTTCACCAAGGATGGTGAGGTAGACAATCTTCCGCACAATCGATTTGCCCCAAGTGTTGGGACAACCAATCCATGCCAAGAATCACATCCAAGCGCGCGAGTCGAGTAGGATAAGAGTCGCCAAGAATCCCACTCCTTCGATGTGGATAGGGACATCCCAAGATACTTGGTCGCTCTCATTTCCAACCCGAGAGCGAATCAAGCGAGTGGAATCCCAGAGGAACACAAAGAAGCCCACAATCAACGACAAAAGACCTCGAAATAAAGAATGCGAGGCTCGAGTCAAATAAAGCGTAGCGGGATGTAAATTAACAAGGAGCGTACCCAACACAACGTCGGGCGCCTCCTGTGCCTCCTCAGCCGAGATGTGGTTGACTCGACCACTCCCGACACCCTGGGTCTTCTGGATCACCTTCTGGTCAGGTGTGTGACCATTCCCGCGTCCTCCATTAGGACGAGGGCCGCCTGCACTCGAGGGCAATCGCTAGCATAATGGCCCTTCTTGTTGCAGCGGCGAGTAACATCGCAATGGGTTGCGGGCGCAACTCGCTTCTTTGGTCGCAGTGCACGTGGTGAAACACGGCTGCGGGGACGAGCAATCGTGCCGACGGCCTTGGCGGTGGTGAAGCCAAAGCACGAGCCTCGGTGGGGCCCAACACGGGACGAGTGAGGCCACCACATGCGACCGATGTGCCTCCCACTTGCGCTATGGGACTCACCCAGCGCCTTCGCCTTGTGCTCGGCGGCGATGGCCTTGTCAACCAAGGCACGGAAGTCGCACAAGTCCACTATAGATAGCTTGTCCCGCAGCTCCTGACAACCCATCCATGAACTTCTCCCGCTTAGCCTCATCGAGGCCACCTCTCCCGAGCATAACGAGCCAAGTGGTTGAACTCGTAAAGATACTCCGAGACAGACTTGCGCCCGCTAAGCGCAAGAAACTCCTTCTTCTTGAGCTTCATCAGCCATCGGTATGTGGGCCCGACGAAGCGGTCGAAACTCATCCCACGAGACAACGTGGCTGCGGGCTGCATGGCGAAAAGTTCTCCCACCAAGATAGTGCCGCACCTCAGCCGATGGGATGCAAAGAGTGCCCGCCCCGCTCCGGCATCGAGCGACATTGAGCTTCGCTCAACAAGACGCAGCCAATCATCCGCGTCGAGTGGATCCTCCGATCGAGAAAGTGGGTGGTCGTGTGCGGAGAAACTCCGCAAGCCCACCACGAGGCCGTGGCCACCACCTCCAGATCTGGCGGCGGCGGGAGCGGAGGTGTTCCTCGCAATGACCTCCAAGATACGGGTGCGGTCCATGCGATTCCGCTCGATCTGAGCGTAACCTCACCATGGTCGGAGGAGGAAGCTCCTCATCGAGAACCAGCCGGTGATCATTGCGGTGGGTTCTTGTCATCCTGCTCCACAAAACAAAGTTAAAACACAACTCCGAACAGAGACAAAGAAAACTACTAACCTCTTAACAAAACACTCTTTAAAGGCTCAAGTATCAACATAAAATCGCAGCAGGGTCATAAAGATAACAACCACCTTCCTGTTATGACTAACTCGTATGGAAAACGAGTAATCATTTGAGAAGACCCAAAATTTCAGCACCAAATTCTAACTCAAAACAGTCCAGAAATCAAGGTATAACCACCTAATATAGTATAGGCATTAGCTAATCTCATATCACTTCTTACCCTTTTATTCCCACAAGTTTTAGTCGAATTATCCTCTCATTTCCTACCTTATTTACTCACCACTAGCTAGCTGTCCTATTTTCTTTCTCCAAGCTCTCTCATGGTTCTCCCAAAACCCAGTTAATCGATAAAGGCTGATTTTTGAAAGGAAGAGAGGAACAACTTTTTCAAAACTTAAGTGAGAGTAAGGTGAGATGAGCAAGCTAAGATAGGTAAGGAGTAAAATCTGAGAACTTACTTAAGTTTTCATAAACTATTTGAAAGTAAGTTTTCAAAATATCCTAAGGCGACCAAGCTAGGGTTTCTCTGGCCAAGATGGCTCGATACCAACTTTGTGAGGACCGGAATATTTAACTAGTAACACTTAACCTCCAAATGGTTCTAGCATTACTAATTAAACATTCTAAGCCTCGATGGACATATGTTTCCCAATTGCAACATATGCATCATCACAAAATTACACATCATTTCCATACAACGATATCACTAAGTTCAATAACAACATAAAGTAAAGTTATTACAAAAGAGAGCCGACCGGCCAAATAGAATAATATACAAGAATGACAGCGGAAGCAAAATGTGCCATAAGATGGCTAGAACAAAAGTCGACCGGTTAGCCACACACCCACAAGGCAACCGACCAGGCCGCTCAAGCTAGTCGCTCATAGCTACCACAACACTGACTCACAAAAGTGAGGCCCTTCAGGCTCACCTCCTTCCTCTGCAACAAAACAATTAAGCATAGCATCTGAGCACAAAGATTGTCTTTGTACCCGCAAGACTGACGTGTGGAATAGCAGACCTATTCATAACTACATGCAAGCTTGTTTAGGTGGAGGTTGTATGTCTCATTTTGCATGAAGCCAACTTTATTTGCAATAATGTAATACATTTAAAAGCAAGTTTGCAAATCTGTTTTTAATGTTGAAATAACATAATAAAGATACATACAAGTAACCACAGAAGTGACTATCCCAATAGCCACCACAACATAGCACGAATCCCGATTCGTACCACCCATCAAGTTTTAATTTAAAAGGTTGTAGTCTAACTCTTGAAAGACCTCCCAAGCGTGTCCATAACCTAGGGCGAGGCTATTCGAATAGTTTTAACCTGCAGGGTGTACCAATGTACCCACACTGCATCGCCTTTAAGCCAAAAGCACACTTCCGTAGGTATGCCGGCACGGCTAAGTCCTACGAGACGCTTTCCAATATTGTGTATTAACTACGAGCCGCTCGTATGGGTAGAAACACCATACGCTTACATTGCAAGCCGAAAGACAACAAATCCCATCCCGGGTGAAGTCTTTCGGACACTACAATGCTCCCAACACCATCCCTCCTGCGACCTCCTGCGACCCGGAGCCAATACACGCCAAAGTACTAAGTCAAGAGAGGTCCCATACCCTCTAGTGTGGTTAGCACGCTAAAATGCTTGGTTTAGTGTAACAAGATGTTCGGTCCTTGTTGACTTAGGCACCATTCCAGTCACACCCGAGAATCACACCAACATACCATTGTGCCCAAGTCTAAATCATTTTGCCTTTAGTTTTAGTTTTCACAAGTAGACATGGCACAAGGTGGAAATCATAAATCATAATAAGTTTTGTGTGATCAAGGTTATCGACAAGTCGATAACCGCCATTTCTACCGGCTAAGCATGGCTAAGCAATTAATTCGCAACTACTAAGTGACAAGAGCCCCTCCACGAACTCTTAATCACAGCAAGTAACCTAGGCTCATGGTAGTAGAGGATAATCATTTGCTAAGGAAATGCATCTACTAGGCCAGCTATTAAAACAAAGTAGCAATGCATACATAGAATTTGTAATCAACATAAATACTTAAAATACTGGGATTAACATGATCAAACTGCTTGCCTTCTTGCTGCTGCTCAATTGGTTATGGAGGATCGTTCTGGGATTACCGCAAATGTCGAATCCTAAGCGAAAGTCAAAAAGAACCAAGAACAACCAATAAGACGAACCACAAATAAACAAAAGAGCAAGCAAAACTTAACCAAATGCGACGAAATTTACACATAAGGTAGAATACGAATATACCTAGACATAGAAACTGGAAAAACCTAATTTGGATTTGTGGTGCAAAAGATTTTGCCTAAACATACAATTTCTACCATAATTAACACTGTAGCAAAATATTTTCTAGAAAGATTTTGAAGCTGAAATTTTATGGTAGCTACCTACTGGTATTGAAATAACCCATATAAAATTTCAGGTCATTTGGAGTTAAAGTGATTTAGTTATGATTTTTCTAAGATGCAAAATTGGCATAATGCACTTTCCAGGAGCATAAATATGTTCAAAGCTAATTTTACAGTGAAGTATACCAACAGAGGGTTCTCTAGAATTTATCATATATATTTTGCATTTACAGAGAATTACTGGTGCATTTTATAAGTCTCCTGAATTTTCTAAATGTCAAAATAGGTACTAAATCATTAACCAAGGTTTTCACAATCTTGGACCTACCATCATTTTTATATTAACATTGGGTTAATAACAAATTTATCAAAGTTGGAATTATTCATTTTGGACATACACAGAGCAAGATATGCATTTTCTAAAGTTTTATTCATTTTCTGAATATTCAAAATGACGTAAATCAAGTTATTCCTAGTTATGCAATTTTCACACAGAGAACATGCTCAAATCCATTTTTATAATAAACTAAAGTGATAACATAATTTATTACAGTTGGAATTAACCAAAAAGCAGTTAAAATGAATTAGTTATGAGTTTCTAAAGTTTTTACATCATTTTCAGTTGTTAAACAATTACTTACCGAAATACAGAACAACCCTAATAACAGAAAATGACGTGGACCATTCTCCACCCTTGATCGAAAATCCTACGGCTCACGCGCGCCGAGAACAGCGCATGCGCGCGAAAGTCACTAGAAGCCCACCGTTGGATCAAGATCCAACGGCTCACACGAGTGTATGCAACCGGACGATGCGGTTGCCTCGGTGAACCACGACCGCAGATCTAAGGATGAACGGCTCAGAATCCATATCTAACCGGAAGGTCCGATTGCACACATGATCTCAGCCGCAGATCGCAAGATGGACGGTCCAGGATGATGAGGGGAACCGGAGGGTCCGAACGCATACAAGATCTAGGCCGTTGATCAAGGGATCGACGGTGGCTATTGATTGAAGTTCAAAAGAGGTACTTGACGGTGGGACCGCATGTCGGTGACTCAGTCACGATCGCAACGATTTAACCCACGCGCACGCAGTGCACAGCCCACAAGTCGGCGACTAAGCAGGGCGGTTAAGACCAAATTAATGATTCTAATGATTGACATTAATTAGACTTCTAATGACTGCTGAGATTTGATTTTAATCCCTCGGGCCCACAAGTCGCTGGCTCAAGATAATGATTAAGACACAATTAATAACTAATGATCACCATTAATGTGCCCTAAACAAATGACCAAAACGGAGTGCTTTGTTTAAGCAAACCCGAGTGTCTTTGACGGCTAATCACGCGACATGCGTGCATGGCGCCACCAAGCACCAAAATGGAATCGCAATAGCACAACGAGTCTAACGGTAGCATTCTCGCCGCGGTGAGGATCGAACGCCGCCAGCCGGAAAATGAAAACGGAGCTTTCTTGCTAAACATGAAAATAGCGAAAAGCTCCGCTGCGGTCCAAGGAAGCGGGTGCCAGAGCTTCTAAGGACTAATAAGAAGCTACCTTAGCGACTAGAAACTTCGAAGATGGCCGGAGATGCTTGATCAAGGTGAAAGCTCGCCGGACTTGAAGAAGAAGGTTCGAAATTGACACCCTGAGCCAAATGAGTGATACCAAAGTATCAAAATAGCTTCATTATGATCCACAGAAGCTATAAGAGCAAAGAATTGGAAAATGGAGCACTCACCTGAGCTGAGGAAGAAGATGACCAATTTCGGCCGAATTTGAACAAACCCCAAATTGGACAATTCCTGAGAATCAAATCCAAAATTAAGTGAGGGGAAATGTTCAAGGAAGTAAATGAACAAGGTTAGGGCAAAGAAACATGAAGGAGGACCACTGGAACACCAAGAACATCAATGGAGCTCCACGGGTCAACAATGGCGATTTGCCATTTTTGAGGTATTAAGCTCCAATGCTGTGAGTGAAGCTTGGTGGTGGTCTAAAGAGATACTAGGAAGCAATGAGGGTGCTTATAAAGCCACGAAAGTGTTAGGGTTTGCACCCCTCCTCTCTCGGGCGGCAAAACACAAAGCACCACGCACGGCCGACAAGGAAAAGAGGTGAAGACGTGCATTAGGGCATGGCCTAGCTCAGTGTACCTCCCATACTCCTACACGTCGGCTAGGGTGGCTTTAGGGAGCAAGAAATGACCTCACCATGCCTTGCAATCGCTGCACGGCGGGAGGTTGAAGATGACCAGCGCAAAAGCTCGGGCGATTCACAGCCGTTGGATGAAACGCGAACGGCTGAGATAGTGCCACGCCTACCAGGTTTATAACACAACGGGAAGATTGCGAGCCTTCAGATTAGAAATGGATGGCTCAGATAGCTCCACGTTGCAAACTCAAATTACAACGAAGGGGTACGCGAGCGTTGGATTTTAATCCAACGGCTCCGATTCAAAATCGCAACCGAGGGTCCGAAGGTTCGGAAATCTCGGCCGTTGGATTGCGATCTAACGGTTGACAATCAATCTTGCAACCGGAAGGTCCGAACGATCTGCAGCGCGGGCCGTGCGATTTAGATCTAACGGTTGAGAATGCGCGCGTTTAAAAGGGAGGCTCGGTGCGATTAGTTGATTCGATCAAATCGATTGACTCGAGCCCGAGTCCACTCGAACCCAAGTAACAGTAAAACCAATTTTGACTTTGAAAAGAACAGAGACTTTGAAAGATTTATTTGAGGTAGCAAAATAACTCCAGAAATTATGAAAATTTTACAGAAGTTTGCTAACTCAGATATTAATCTTGTGTAAAATTTTCAGAGGTTTTTATGCTGTGAATAAATTTCCAAAAATTCTACAAGGCTCTGTTTTAATATTTGACTGAGAGTCAAACAGGTTTGACTGCCTCTAAAAATATTCAAACAATTTCTAAAAATTGTGAAATTTTTCAGAGGGGTCACTTACCATCACAGAGACTTAGGAAAAATATTTTCAGAGGGTGATCATAAGATTTGACAAGATTGTTTTTGGAATAGCAAGATTTGGATCAACAAGACTTGTGACAATGTATTTCCACACTTCCTTGTACAAGAATTTCTTGGCACCACAGGAAATACATGATGTAAGAAAAAGTTTTAATTTCTACTGATTTTCTTACATTTGAAACACAAGCCCAAAATTGGGATGTTACAATAAACTCCTCTTAAATAACTATATTACAAATTATTTCATCCTCCAATGCTCATCGAATAATTTCCAACCCAAAGTTTCACAACTACAATCATTAAACACCTCAAAAGACTCCGGTGAAACGAATAGATTGATTCTTTCTCAAAAGGAAGAGCGAATGAAATCAATTTTCTTCAACTAGGAAAACACGTGCCACCCGCAGTGAACAAGGGATCAAGAAAAAAAATAGTCACTTAGGCAAAGTACTCGGAAAACATAAGGGAAAATCAATATTCGAGGGCTCAAGCCCTATTGAAAGCAAATACCAAACCACAAATGAGAAGAAGGTAACGCCCTTTGAAAATTTGATAAACTCTTATGGAACAAATGCATAAGGTTTAAGCACACCCAAATAAACTGCAAGTGGCGAAACGCGACTTAAATCTCAAATACTTTTACTTCACTCCTTCCTTTAACTAGGAAAGTTATTTTGTGATTACTACATCACTTTGCCACTTAAACAAGATAAGCTCTTAAGACCAAATCATAAGAACCACTTAAGAAGCAATAAAATCTTTCAACCCGTCTCTTTGCTCGAAATGCACAAAGTTACCACATAACTCATGAGGTCCAAAGATGACAAACGCAAAACTCAAACACTTTCACTAAAACAAGATCATGCAAATGATTTTTTCGTTGAACATTATCATCACAACCACAAATCGACAATCACACTAATCAACGAAATAATATGCTATTGGCGAGAATCATCAAATCTCTTAACACTCCATGAACTTTTGAAAAGAATCACAATGAACTACTTCATCATGTCTCTAAAATCTAAATAAGGTTACATATACTTGATCTAGGAAAACCTAGTGCAAAACCTTATAATTGAAACAAACTCTTTCAACAAGATGATAATAGAACATGACAATCTCACCAATGTACACCAAATGAAATCTCGATTAGCTTTCATCCATTTAACTCTTAGTGACACTCGATGCCAAGATAGTACACACTAAATGCTCTCTAGCCACACATGGCACAAACATGATCCTACCTCTGCTTGCAACCTCAACAACGATTAAGAGGATATAATCGACATTCTAACTTATGATCAAGCAATTAGAATAAAATGTCCTTAACTTCAATAATATAGGACACATAAGTCAAGGTTTCACAAGGCGATACATCATCGTTCATCTAGTCATTTAAACATGTTTCAATAATTTTTAGCATGGCAAGAATCAAGTAAAGCTATCATTTAAATAAGATCATCAAGATCCAAATAGAAGACAAATTCAAGATTTATATTTATCAAGACAACATTCGAACACATCCTTAACTTAACCATCAATAGCGGTTAGAATAACTGAAAGAGGACCTAGATTTCAACTTATCTAACAAATTTATCAGATTATCCGATCGTAAAGATCAACCCGATACATCCACATTTTTTCCACAATTCTTAACAACAATAGCTTCTTGAACAAATATGAACAACCTCTTATCTAAAACTCATCCTGTACCAAATACAACGACATTTCACTTTAAGCAATTCACTTCCATGGATACTAGTTAAGAATAGACTGTTTGCACAAAGCTAATAACCCAAATCTGATAACTCATACCATAATAATTAATTCATTTAATTAACACCTCGTACTTAAGCATGTCAAGACATCACTTAAAGATTTTAACCTAATCTTTCGTAAAAGAGGCATTACATTCCAACACCGGAACTAATCCAAAAGAAATACATAAAGTCAAAGCTTTCACATGTTAAAGAATTTGCAATGAAAACTTTCGATTACCTGAATACTCAATAATAAATGATTCACATTCTCCAATAAGAAGGCGAACTCCCAAGAAAAGATAAGTTTTTTTTGCCGATATCCAACGATCCCAAGAACAACTTTAGACCAGATCGGAGAACAAGTAGTCGACTTATGGAACCAAGAAAGTCCAATGAGAACTCATCAGAAGAAATGTAAAACACTAACTCAAGAAAACTTCATCAAACGCAACTATTACCAGAATCGCCACATACAGAACCAAGGAAGAGAATAATATTTTCTAAAGAATCTCACCCTCAACACTCCACTATGGTATTCGGGGTAGATACTTGTGAGGACCCCGGTTTATTCGGCTTGTACTGTTTAACCATCCACTTGGTCCTAACAAAGACAAATCAAATAAACCAAGCCTCGAGATATGTATACTTCCTAAATGCGCTTTACACCCCGCTACAAAATCATGCATCAATTCCATTCATACACATAGAGCCAAGCAAAAGCAACAATCGAAAGACATAGATAATATAAAGAGAGTTATTACAAAAGAGAGGCCGACTGCCAAAATTCATAAAGATAAGTAAATACACAGCTGAAGCAAATGGCCATAAGATGGCGATAAACAAAAGCCAATCGGTGTGCCTTTACCCACAAGGCAACCAACCGGACCGCCAAGCTAATCGTCCCACACACACAAGAACACACTCACAAAAGTGAGGCCCTTGGGGCTCACCTTCTTCCTCTGCAACAATTAATATTAAGCAAAGCGGATGAGTACAAAACTTGTTTTTGTACTCGCAAGACCGACGTGTGAGATAACAGAACTATAATTAACTACATGCAAGCTTTATTTAAGTGGATGAGGCTTTGGACTTATTTTCAGATAAAGCAAGTTTTCATTTACAATAAGGTAATAGATTCAAAGCAAGTTTGCAATTAACTTTTATTGCTCAAATAAAAGAGAGACAATAATAACATAGATAGAGACAACACCAACCTAGAAGTGACTAACCCATAGTCACCACAACAATAGCATGAAGTACCCTTCATACCACCCATGTCAAGTTTAAGTTTTAAAAGGTTGTAGTCTAGTTCTTGTGGGAAATAACCAAGCGTGTCCATAACCTAGGGCGAGGCTATTCGAATAGTTTTAACCTGCAGGTGTACCAATGTACCCACACGATAGACCGCCTTTCCACCACCACGGTTAGCACACTTCCTTTGGTATGCGGGCATGGCTAAGTCTAACAAGACGCTTTCCAATGGACGATGCTAATTAAGAGCCGCAACCCACGGAGAAAGACACATTAGACAGCCTAACCGGTGCGCTAATGCTCCTCCAAAACACACACACACAAGAACACACCCACCGACCAGCTCATAATTAACACCTCCCAAAGTCATGAGTCAAGAGAGGTTCCATATCCCCTCGTGTGTTAGCACGCAATAATTGCTTGGATCAATGGCACAAGTAACTCGGTCCTTAGGGACTTAGGCACCATTCGATCACACCCAACAGATCACCCAACATACCATTGTGCCCAAGCCAAGATATAATTTTTGTTTTCAGTTTTGATTTGCAAAATGGTAAAACACAAGGGTTGGACATAATGGAATAATATAAGTATTTGTGTGATCGGGATCACCGACTAAGTCGATGATCGCCCAATACTACCGATACTAGGCATGGCTAAGCAATATGTATTCGAATCTACTAAGTGACAAGAGCTCATCCAACGAACTCTAATCACAGCAAATAACCTAGGCTTAGGTAGTAGAGGATATTGATTTACCTACAGATTATGCAACTAGGGATTAACTAATCAATTTAACACCCAAATAGCAATGCATACATAAAGTTTAAACAAAGTATTAGACTTTAAAAGTAATGGGATTGAATGGGAAATGATCAAACTGCTTGCCTGCTTGCTGTTGCTCAATTTGTTGCGGAGGGTCGTTCTCGGGGTTACCGCAAATATCGAATCCTAAGCGAAAGAACGAAAACAACCAATAAGACGAGCAACACTTAAATGAAAAAGCAAGCAACAATTATCCAAATGCGACGAGATTTACACACAAGGTAGAATATGGATATACCTAGACATAGAAACTGGAAAAACCTAATTTGGATTTGTGGTGCAAAAGATATTCCCTAAAAACCTATTTTCGGCCATAATTAGCACTGTAGCAAAAATATTTTCTAGAAAGGTTTTGAAGCTGAAATTTTTATGGTAGCTACCTACTGGTATAGTGGTAACCCATATAAAATTTCAGGTCATTTGGAGTTATATTGAAAGAGTTATAATTTGTTTAAATTGTTTTAGGGTATTAAACTAAAATATGACCCTTATGATTTTTAAAAACAGTAAAATTTGTGAAACCAATTTTCCTAGCAAATACACTAGCAGTGGAAGCTAATCCAATTGGATTCATACAAAAATGAGCTATAGACTAAAAGTTATGCATTTTACAAGTTTGCTAAAAGTTCTGAAAACAGTATTAAGTTCACTTGTTATTATTTTTGAAAATGGTTTTCCAGATTTGATCATGGTCTACAATTATTTTTCTATTTAAGTGCAAGTTATAAGGAAGCTAACAAAATTGGAATCATCTAATTTGGATCTAAGATGACAAAGATATGAAAATGACAAGACCCTAATGTGACACTGATTTCTGGACTTAGCACTTTCGGGACTTCACCAACACCTAGCGATGTGGACGAACCAGAACCATCGATCTCAGATCGGACGTTCCCGGTTGAACCGCGCTAACGCGTTTGAAAACGCGTGCGTGAGGCGTAACAGGCTGTGGACCGTCGATCTCAAGATGGGCGGCTCACAAACAACGTGACACGATGCATAGCACAAATCTAACGAAAATCCCGCCGCAGATCTAGGGATAGACGGCGCTGCAGGCCACGTTGCGCCGCTACCGGGCGCGTCGACAACGAGCCCGATGGCTTCACCGGCAAAACGCCGGCGACCAACGGCGGCGGCGCGGTGAATGCGAAATGGGTGCGCAATAGCATTGCGCACCCTCGGTACCACCCACACCGACGGTGGTGGACGAGCGGCGCGCGGCGGCGGCGGCGCGGGAAAAGTGACAACGACGACACGCAGCAAAGAGCTCCGCAGCGTCCATTCAAGCGGTGCTCGAGCATCTAGGGGCTACGAGGAGCTACCGACGACGCGGAGGTGCGAGAGGCGGTCGGGCGACTCCGCGGCGGCTCGCGACGGATCCGAGGAAGACGACGTGGAGCGGGCGGCCCGAGCAAAACCAACCACACCGCGTCCTCAAGATGGATTCCAAACGACTCCAGGATGCTACCAGAGCAAGGAATCGGAGGGAGGAGGACTCACCGCGCCGAGACGAAGAAAGGTGCTCGCGGCCGATTTGGGAAAATCCAAAATCTCGGCGCTCCGTTGAAGCAACTTTGAAATGGAGTGGGGTTAAGCACCACCGAGGAGGGGAAGCAACAGAGCAAGAAGGGCGCCAAGAACCACCGAGCACCGTCGCGACAGGAGCTCCAAGCTCGGCAATGGCGGAAATGGGCGCTCGTGTTGTATGGACCCACTCAAGCTTAGAGGTGCAAGAGAGCCTGCGGGAGAGGAAAGGAAGCCAACGGAGGTGACCAGGGGGCTTAAGTAGGCCTGAGGGGCACGAGAACGCCGTTGCTTCACCTCGGGTTCTCGCTGCCGCTGCGGTCGCCGTGAGCGACGGGAGCAGTTGAGACGACGACTAAACGGGGCGGTGGAGTGACGGGCATTTAATGCGCTGCAGACACCCGTTGCGAGGTCGCCGGATGGGACAAGGCACTGCGCACCCACGCTCGGCTCCGCCATGGCGCAGCGTCGTGCGAGCGAGAGGAGAACGACGACGGCCAGCCGTCCGATTTGCATCCAAGGGCTAGCGCGCGATCGCGTTGAAACGGCATCGGCAAACGTGGGCCGTGCGATGGAAATCCAACGGTCGAGAACCAAAGGGCAACCGGAGTTGTCCGAATGCATACACGGATGTGAGCCGTTCGATGGAGATCCAACGGCCCATAGCGCGCGCGCTCGCTCGACCGCGCCGGGTGCAGTTAGTTGGCTCGGTCGAGTCAAGTGACTCGAGCCCGAGCCTGACTCGCACCCGAGGAACAGTGTAGACGGATAGGATTTGATTTTTGAAGCTGAAACTTTGGGGATTTAATTGAAGTATCAAATCAACTCCAAATTTTATGAAATTTTAACTGGAGCTTGCTGACCATAGGATCAACCTTCCATAAAATTTCCAGAGATTTTGGAGCACTGAAATTTTCTCAAGAAATTCCAGAAGGTTATTTCAAAGGTTTGACCAATGTTTGACTTGCCTCTAAAATATTTCAAATAATTTCCAAAAATTATGGAATAATTCAGAGGTGCCACCAAGCAACCTTGGAACCCAGGAAAATTATTTCCAAGTGTTTAACACCAGATTTGACCAAGGAGGTTGTTGACTTGATAATAAATGAGGGTTTTGATTTTGAATTTCCCAAAATTCCTTTACAAGAATTTCAGAAAAGTTCAAGAGTGAAAGGATGAAAGAAAAAGTTTTAATTTACCCTCATTTTATTACATTTGAAACACAAGCCAAATTGGGATGTTACAAACCTCCCCTTACAAAAATCTCGTCCCAGATTTGGTTCACTCGGCAAAGAAAGAGGGGTAGTGCTCAGACGGAGACGATCTTCTCGCTCCCATGTAGCTTCATCCTCGGAATGGTTTGACCACTTTGAACTTTAAGGAACTTGATGGTCTTATTCCTCGTTCTTCGTTCAGCTTCCTCGAGTATGCGAACAGGACGCTCGCGGTAGGTCAAATCTTCCTGGACATCAAGAGTTTCCAACGGAGCTTCCTCAGTTGGAACACGGAGGCACTTCTTTAGCTGGGACACATGGAACACATCATGTACCCCGCCAAAGCAGCAGTAACTCCAACTTGTAGGCAACGGCTCCCTTCTTCTCGATAACACGGTATGGACCGACATATCGAGGAGCCAATTTGCCCTTGACACCAAAACGCTGGTGACCCTTCAGAGGAGAAACCTTGAGATAAACGAAGTCATTGGGCTCAAAGCTCAACTCACGACGACGGCGATCCGCATAGCTCTTTTGCCTGGATTGAGCTGTGCGTAAGCGATCACGAATGAGCTGGACTTGACCCTCGGCCTCATTAATCGAGTCCGGCCAAAGAAAGGTCTTTCACCGGTCTCAAACCAGTTCAACGGGTTCTACACTTTCTCCCGTATAAGGCCTCGAATGGTGCCATGCCAGACGGCTTGAAACCGTTGTTGTAAGAAAACTCGCGAATGGCAAGCACTTCTCCCAAAGCTTCCCATAGGAAAGAACACAAGCTCGCAAAGATGTCCTCCAAAACTTGGTTGACCCTCTCGGTCCGACCATCCGTTTGGGGGTGATATCTCAGGCCTTTGAAAGACGAGTTCCATAGCTTCTTGCAAGCTATGCGAATAGGAAGTGAAGATGGAACCACGATCGAAATGATCGCCTTGGCACCATGCAAGCTCACTATCTGGCGAGATAGAGCTCCGCAAGGTGACCGTGACGAATCTTGGTCTTGGCGGAAGAAAGTGCGCCACTTTTGTCAACCGGTCAATGATAACCCAAATGGCATCATTGCCCGCGGCGGCACTGGTAGGCCGGTGATAAAATCCATCCCGACCGAATCCCACTTCCACTCCGAATGGGCAAGGGTGAAGCAATCCACCGACGATGCTCGCCTTGACACGACGACACACGCCGCACTCGGCAACGAACCTCGCGATCTCCTCTTCATTCGGGTCCACCAAAATCTCTGCGAAGATCCCGGTACATCTTCGTGGCCCCGGATGAATGGATAACGGGAATCGTGGGCTTCGCGGAGGATCAAATTCCGCAACTCTATGTCCTTTGGAACCACGAGGCGTTGTTCGAACCTCAAGACACCAAGCTCATCTACGGAGAAGCACTTGGTGTTCCGTTCTTGACATTTTCCTTGATGCGGTTTACCCCAACATCCGATCGCCGAGCGGACTGATCCGATCCACCAAGGTTGGTCAGTACAACCAAGGCAATGAGGAACCATGCTCAACCAAACCCGTGTTGAGACGCTGAAACTCCTCTAGAAGAGGGGGCCGATGCTCTGAAGCAACAATGCATTGCAATGCGCTTATGACTAAGCGCATCCGCAACGACATTAGCCTTGCCCGATGGTAGTGAATACCCATGTCATAGTCCTTGATCAACTCCAACCATCTCCTTTG
Organism: Ampelocalamus luodianensis; assembly: GCA_036346255.1. NCBI lineage: Eukaryota > Viridiplantae > Streptophyta > Magnoliopsida > Poales > Poaceae > Ampelocalamus > Ampelocalamus luodianensis. The sequence continues at coordinate 61,208,795 of CM070634.1, forward strand.
CCGGAGGTTCAGTGTCTGTTGGGTGAACAAATACTTCAAGCTTTGTGATCCGAATACACTTCACAACGACACCGATTAGGTAATGTCGCCAAATCTTAAGTGCATGGATCACAGCGGCTAACTCCAAGTCATGGGTAGGATAGTTAAGTTCATGAGGTCTCAATTGCCTTGATGCATAGGCCACTACCTTGCCTTCTTGCATAAGGACACAACCGAGGCCTCGACGAGAAGCGTCGCAAAAGATATCGAAGCTTCGACGGACATCGGGGAGAACAAGAACGGGAGCGGTGGTCAATCGCTTCTTAAGCGCTTGGAAACTTTCCTCGCAATCAGCGACCACGAGAACTTCTTGTCCTTCTTGAGCAACTCCGTCATCGGCTTCGCTATCTTGGAGAAGTTCTCGATAAAGCGACGATAATATCCCGCTAAACCAAGAAAACTTCGAACTTCGTGACCGGCGTAGGTGACTCGAGAAAGCACATCGATCTTGCTAGGATCCACACCTACGCCTCTGCCAAAGAATATGGCCTAAGAAGGCTACTTCCTTCAACCGAACGCACACTTGCTGAACTTCGCATACGGCTTGGTGCTCACGGCTTGCCCAACACAAGCCTCAAATGCTCGGTGTGTTCTTCATCGCTCCGGAGTAGATAAGGATATCATCGATGAAGACCACAACGAACCTATCCAAATACTCCATGAACACCGAATTCATGAGGTTCATGAACAAGGCCGGAGCATTGGTTAAGCGAATGACATGACGGTATACTCGTGCAAGCCATAACGAGTAGAAAAAGCGTCTTGGAATATCCTCGTCGAATCCGAACCTCGATGATATCCCACTCTCGATCAATCTTGGAAAACGCGAGCTCCAGTTAATTGATCGAAGAGGTCATCGATCACGGGCAAAGGGTACTTGTTCTTACCGCTACTTCATTAAGTGGACGGTAATCAACGCACATCTGCAGCGTCTTGTCCTTTTCGGGACAAAGATTGCTGAGCATCCCCAAGGAGATGAGCTAGGCGGATGAAACCCTTCTCTTGAAGCTCACCCACCGCTTCTTCAACTCCACCAACTCAATTGGGTCCATCCGGTAAGGCCTCTTTGAAATCGGGCGATGCAGGAACCAACTCAATGACAAACTCGAGGTCTCGAATCGTGGCATCCTGGAAGGTCGTCGGGAAGACATCAACAAAGTCACATACCACCGGGACTTCACTAATATCTAGAGCTGGCTTCGCCGGCGCGAAGAGATGCGGACCTGCAGCCTTCGGCGAACAGCTTTCGCCGCGGAAGGACTAGTGAGGTAGATGAGTCTCCTAGCGCAATCAATTTGTCCCATGTCTTTGAGACAACCAATCCATGCCTAGGATTACATCTAAGCTCGCCGATCGAAGGAGGATAAGGTTTGCCAAGAATCCTACCCTTCTATCTCAACAGGACATCCCTACACTCAGTTCGACTCTCAACTCCAACCGGAGAGCGAATGAGCAGCTGGACCAACAATGGAGTAAAAGAAGACCTCCACAAAGAGCAAAAGACTAAACAAACGAATGAGATGCGCTGAATCAAATAATCTCAGCGCAGGAAAGAGTTAGCAGAAGGGTACCCAACACGACGTCGGTGCCTCCTGTGCCTCCTCCGCGGAGATGAGGTTGACGCGCCACTACCCACGCCTTGGGTAGCGGGACAACCTTCGATCTGGAAGAACCACCTCCCCTGCCGCGTCCTCCATTAGGGCGAGGGCGCCCGATCTGTTAGGGCAACTATTGGCATAATGCCCCTCTCGTTGCACGGTGCATGTGACCCCGCGGCGGATTGCGGGGCCACCTGCGGCTCGCAGCGCACGTGGCGGGACACGCCCGCGGAGGGCGAGGAATCTGGCGGCCTCGGTGGTAGGAAGCCACGAAACAGGCCCCGGGTAGGCCCGACACGAGGACGAGAGGCCGGCCTGTGCGGACGGCTGGGCCTCCCACTTGCGCTATGGGACTCGCCCGCGCCTTGGCCTTGTGCTCGGCAACAATGGCCTTGTCTACCAAGGCACGAAGTCGCAAAGTCCACAATGGAGAGCCTGTCTTGCAGCTCCTCGGACAAACCCTCCATGAACTTCTCACGCTTGGCCTCATCGGTGGCCACCTCGGATGGAGCATAACGAGCCAAGTGGTTGAACTCGTGCATGTACTCCATCACGACTTACGCCCTTGCACGGCGCGAAAACTCCTTCTTCTTCAGCTTCATCAAGCCGTGAGGATGTGAGCTCGACGGAACGCCGTCCGAACTCATCCCAAGAGACGAGCAGGCGTGGCTGCATGGCCAAGTTCTCCCACCGAGAGAGGCCGCCGAAGGCGATGGGAGGCAAAGAGTGCCTGTCTGGTCCAAGACCGAGCAACGTCGAGCTTACGCTCAACTCGACGCACCGGTCATCTGCGTCCAATGGGTCCTCGGACACGGAAAACGTGGGGTTGAGTGCGAAGAAACTCACCAAACCCCACGAGATCGATGTCCACCCGCTGCCTGATCCCGAGGCACCGAAGGGCGGAGGTGTTGCGCGCAATAACATCCAGCAGACCCTCCGTCCCTCCGAGCGGTTGCGCTCAATGCGGAGAAGGACCTCACCATGGTCGGAGGAGGCGAAGCTCCTCATCCAAACCAGTCACGACCACGGCGCTACAGTACCTCCACCATCCTGCTTTAAGAAACTTAGGTTAGAAACCAAAGCACTAACATTAGAAGTTGATGAAAGCGAACAGCTAACGATTAGGGAATGAGACATCACCTAACCGAAAGCCAAAAAAAGCAAGTAATAACTTTAAATGCTTCCAAAGAAGTTCCAAAACAGCAAGGAAACTCCAAACCAAGCTCAACTTCTCAATGCCATTAGCCCGTATTGAATGAACGAGTAATAGTGTGAGAAGATAAAAATTCCAGCTCACTACAACCAGCCTAACACTACTCAAGAACAAGGTTAAGGCGATAAAAATAACGTTAGATACTTAGCTAACTAGTATCACATCTTACCCTTTTTATTCCCACAAGTTTTACTTGATTAACCTCTCCTTTTCTACCCTGGTTAGAACCTTTGAGCCTGCTGTCCGGAAATTGAATGATCGCTGTCCAGATTTTGCATCCAAGCCTCCTAATTGAAATCTTCAACTTCGGAAGCTTCAAAACCTTGTAGAGGGCGGCTAACATTTCAATTTGCCAAGCTCATTGGTCCCAAAACCCAATTAATCGATAATGACTATCTTTTGAGAGAAGGAAAGGGGAAAACACTTTTTTTTAAAACTCAAATTAGAGCAAGACGAGAGAAGAAGGCTAAGATAGGTAAGGAATAAAATCCGAGAACTTACTTAAGCTTTCACAAATCATTTGACCCTTTGAAAATAAGGTTTTCAAAATATCCTAAGGACCAAGCTTGGGTTACTACGGTCGGAATGGCTCGATACCAACTTTGTGAGGACCCCTATTATTCGGCTTGTACTGTTTAACCATCCACTTGGTCCCTAACAAGACAAATCAAATAAACTAAGCCTCGAGATATGTATACTTCCAAATGCAGATACACACCCCGCTACAAAATCATGCATCAATTCCATTCATACACATAGAGCCAAGCAAAAGCAACAAGCGAAAGACATAGATAATATAAAGAGAGTTATTACAAAGAGAGGCCGACTGCCAAAATTCATAAAGATAAGTAAATACACAATGAAGCAAAATGGCCATAAGATGGCGATAAACAAAAGCCAATCGGTGTGCCTTTACCCACAAGGCAACCAACCGGACCGCCAAGCTAATCGTCCCACACAGCGCAACAACACACTCACAAAAGTGAGGCCCTTGGGGCTCACCTTCTTCCTCTGCAACAATTAATATTAAACAGCGCGGATGAGTACAAAACTTGTTTTTGTACTGCAAGACCGACGTGTGAGATAACGAACTATAATTAACTACATGCAAGCTTTATTTAAGTGGATGAGGCTTTGGACTTATTTTCAAATAAAGCAAGTTTTCATTTACAATAAGGTAATAGATTCAAAGCAAGTTTGCAATTAACTTTTATTGCTCAAATAAAAGAGAGACAATAACAACATAGATAGAGACAACACCAACCTAGAAGTGACTAACCCATAGTCACCACAACAATAGCATGAAGTACCCTTCATACCACCCATGTCAAGTTTAAGTTTTTAAAAGGTTGTAGTCTAGTTCTTGTGGGAAATAACCAAGCGTGTCCATAACCTAGGGCGAGGCTATTCGAATAGTTTTAACCTGCGAGGGTGTACCAATGTACCCACACGATAGACCGCCTTTCCACCACCACGGTTAGCACACTTCCTTTGGTATGCAGGCATGGCTAAGTCTAACAAGACGCTTTCCAATGGGCGATGCTAATTAAGAGCCGCAACCCACGGGAGAAAGACACATTAGACAGCCTAACCGGTGCGCTAATGCTCCCCCAAAACACACACACACAAGAACACACCCACCGACCAGCTCATAATTAACACCTCCCAAAGTCTTGAGTCAAGAGAGGTTCCATATCCCCTCGTGTGGTTAGCACGCAATAATTGCTTGGATCAATGGCACAAGTAACTCGGTCCTTAGGGACTTAGGCACCATTCAGTCACACCCAACAGATCACCCAACATACCATTGTGCCCAAGCCAAGATATAATTTTTGTTTTCGATTTTGATTTGCAAAATGGTAAAACACAAGGGTTGGACATAATGGAATAATATAAGTATTTGTGTGATCGGGATCACCGACTAAGTCGATGATCGCCAATACTACCGATACTAGGCATGGCTAAGCAATATGTATTCGAATCTACTAAGTGACAAGAGCTCATCCAACGAACTCTAATCACAGCAAATAACCTAGGCTTAGGTAGTAGAGGATATTGATTTACCTACAGATTATGCAACTAGGGATTAACTAATCAATTTAACACCCAAATAGCAATGCATACATAAAGTTTAAACAAAGTATTAGACTTTAAAAGTAATGGGATTGAATGGGAAATGATCAAACTGCTTGCACTGTTTGCTGTTGCTCAATTTGTTGCGGAGGGTCGTTCTGGGGTTACCGCAAATATCGAATCCTAAGCGAAAGAACGAAAACAACCAATAAGACGAGCAACACTTAAATGAAAAAGCAAGCAACAATTATCCAAATGCGACGAGATTTACACACAAGGTAGAATATGGATATACCTAGACATAGAAACTGGAAAAACCTAATTTGGATTTGTGGTGCAAAAGATATTCCCTAAAAACCTATTTTAAATATAATTAGCACTGTAGCAAAAATATTTTCTAGAAAGGTTTTGAAGCTGAAATTTTTATGGTAGCTACCTACTGGTATAGTGGTAACCCATATAAAATTTCAGGTCATTTGGAGTTATATTGAAAGAGTTATAATTTGTTTAAATTGTTTTAGGTATTAAACTAAAATATGACCCTTATGATTTTTAAAAACAGTAAAATTTGTGAAACCAATTTTCCTAGCAAATACACTAGCAGTGGAAGCTAATCCAATTGGATTCATACAAAATGAGCTATAGACTAAAAGTTATGCATTTTACAAGTTTGCTAAAAGTTCTGAAAACAGTATTAAGTTCACTTGTTATTATTTTTGAAAATGGTTTTCCAGATTTGATCATGGTCTACAATTATTTTTCTATTTAAGTGCAAGTTATAAGGAAGCTAACAAAATTGGAATCATCTAATTTGGATCTAAGATGACAAAGATATGAAAATGACAAGACCTAATGTGACACTGATTTCTGGACTTAGCACTTTCGGGACTTCACCAACACCTAGCGATGTGGGCGAACCGTAACCATCGATCTCAGATCGGACGTTCCCGGTTGAACCGCGCTAACGCGTTTGAAAACGCGTGCGTGAGGCGTAACGAGGCTGTGGACCGTCGATCTCAAGATGGACGGCTCACAAACAACGTGACACGATGCATAGCACAAATCTAACGAAAATCCCGCCGCAGATCTAGGGATAGACGGCGCTGAGCGCCACGTTGCGCGCGCGCTGGCGCGTCGACGCGAGCCCGATGGCTTCACCGGCAAAACGCCGGCGACCAACAAAGACGGCGCGCGTGAATGCCGAATGGGTGCGCATAGCATTGCGCACCCTGCGGTACCACCCACACCGGTGGTGGACGAGCGGCGCGGCGGCGGCGGCGGCACGGAAAAGTGACAACGGCGACACGCGGCAAAGAGCTCGCGGCGGTCCATTCAAGCGGTGCTGAGCATCTAGGGGCTACGAGCTACCGACCGACGCGAGTGCGAGGCGGTCCGGGCGACTCGGCGGCGGCTCTGCGGCGGATCCGAGGAAGACGGCGTGGAGCGGACGGCACGAGCAAAACCAACCACACCGCGTCCTCAAGATGGATTCCAAGCGACTCGAGGATGCTACGAGCAAGGAATCGGAGGGAGGAGGACTCACCGCGCCGAGACGAAGAAAGGTGCTCGCGCCGATTTGGGAAAATCCAAAATCTCGGCGCTCCGTTGAAGCAACTCAAAATGGAGTGGGGTTAAGCACCACCGAGGAGGGGAAGCAACAGAGGAGCAAGAAGGGCGCCAAAGAACCACCGAGCACCGCCGGCGACAGGAGCTCCAAGCTCGGCAATGGCGGAAATGGGCGCTGTGTTGTATGGACCCACTCAAGCTTAGAGGGTGCAAGAGAGAGCTGCGGGGAGAGGAAAGGAAGCCAACGGAGGTGACCAGGGGGCTTAAGTAGGCCTGAGGGGCACGAGAACGCCGTTGCTTCACCTCGGGTTCTCGCTGCCGCTGCGGTCGCCGTGAGCGACGGGAGCAGTTGAGACGACGACTAAACGGGGCGGTGGGTGATGGGCATTTAATGCGCTGCAGACACCGTTGCGAGGTCGCGGATGGGACAAGGCGCTGCGCACCGCGCCGGCTCGCCATGGCGCGCGTCGCGCGAGCGAGAGGAGAACGGCGACGCCACCGTCCGATTGGCATCCAAGGGCTAGCGCGATCGCGTTGAAACGGCATCGGCAAACGTGGGCGTCGCGATGGAAATCCAACGATCGAGAACCAAAGGGCAACCGAGTTGTCCGAATGCATACACGGATGTGAGCCGTTCGATGGAGATCCAACGGCCCATAGCGTCGCGGCCGATCGACCGCGCCGGTGCGATTAGTTGGCTCGGTCGAGTCAAGTGACTCGAGCCCGAGCGACTCGCACACCGAGGAACAGTGTAGACCGGATAGGATTTGATTTTTGAAGCTGAAACTTTGGGGATTTAATTGAAGTATCAAATCAACTCCAAATTTTATGAAATTTTAACTGGAGCTTGCTGACCATAGGATCAACCTTCCATAAAATTTCCAGAGATTTTGGAGCACTGAAATTTTCTCAAGAAATTCCAGAAGGTTATTTCAAAGGTTTGACCAATGTTTGACTTGCCTCTAAAATATTTCAAATAATTTCCAAAAATTATGGAATAATTCAGAGGTGCCACCAACAACCTTGGAACCCAGGAAAATTATTTCAAGTGTTTAACACCAGATTTGACCAAGGAGGTTGTTGACTTGATAATAAATGAGGTTTTGATTTTGAATTTCCCAAAATTCCTTTACAAGAATTTCAGAAAAGTTCAAGAGTGAAAGGATGAAAGAAAAAGTTTTAATTTACCCTCATTTTATTACATTTGAAACACAAGCCAAATTGGGGATGTTACAATACTACTCTATTCTGCTACCACAAATAGTGGTGCAATCTGACAAAGTCCAGGGCCACAACCACGGCCTCCACTTCTTAACCTCCATCATCGACACGTTTAAACAATATAATCAATTATGATTATACATGATCATATCATGACAATCATAGAATAGATTCATAGATATGGAATATCATAACATATCATAGATTAACAACAAGAAAGATAATACAAAAGCAATTCAACAATTGCTCAACGAATGAAACATAACAATAGAAATACGAAACAATGGATTTCCCAACCCCACCTCATCGGTACAAGGTGTCAATTTAATATTCAATTACCACGGACCTAAAGCCCGCTCGATACCAATCTGTAACACCACGGCTATTCGGAAGCCAAGATGTCACCTAAAACATCTAACATACATCCATAATGCGAAGAATTTGAACTAAGTATTTCAACTAAAGACAACATTAAATTAAGCAGGACATGGTGAAGGTATCATTCCTTCACCTTCTAAGTTATTTAATCTTGATCATCAATAAAGAAGGTTCACACGCATAATAAATCAACATCCATGTGGAGAAGGTATCCTTCCTTCACCAATTATAATTTAATTATTACAGTTCATCATTAACGAATGTAAGATAGAACTAAATTTAATCTTGAACATGAATAGGATGATGTGATACGGGGGAGGCCCGATCTTCTCAGTGAGAAACCGTGGATAGTTGATGCGAAGTAGACGATGTCGCTAGCTGAACACTCGCGCCAATGCACGAACCCTCAACTCTTGAATACGCCCACAACACACCGGGTAGTTGTTCGTCGCGAGACCACGAGCGGCGAACGCCAAGTCCCCGATTCCCGGTGGAGCGACGGCTTGACCTTGAATTGCGAGCGAACAATTGGATCGCCTAGTCCTCTCTCAAAGTCCTCGCATGAACTGCAGGGTCGAAAGAACAAGCAATAGCTATGTTTCAATCTTATGAATAAACTGGTCTGATGGATACAAGGGAGGGCAAGGGTATTTAAGGCGCCCTCCATGACTCACGCACGGCCTAGGGCGGCCACACATGCGAATCAAACTCTAACTCGGCTAAGACCTAAAAACACACAAAAGGAAAACCTAACTTAAGTCCGTCACATTGTTTCGGCCATAGCGGCGCGACCGTAAGTCTTCTGAAGCTGGGGCCAAAACCATTGTGTGGGCCTTGGAATAAGCTTTCAAACAAGTCCAAGAACACCCCAATCGGACTCCGTATGCAAAAGTTATGGCCTTTTATTACAGCCCTGTTGGGCTGTCCTGAACCGAATCAGAATTGAATTCGAGTTGATTCCGAGATGAATTTCGGTTGCACTTGTGGAAGATCCGAATTGGGCTTGAATTCTTGGGCTTTTCTCCCTTGGTTGACCCACGTGAGCTTCTCCTCCATTGCTTTGACTCGGCCTCCCTCTTGGTTCCAAAGGCTTCACAATGTTCAAACACGAGAATGCACAAAACATTTGCATGAGGTAATACAATTCTCATCAATGACAATAGAAGATTCATTAAGAAACAAAGCACTGTTGATTTAGAAGTTTAGCTCTTGCTCTCGTCGGTGGACCAATATGCATACGTACTTGAATTATTTGTAGCGTCACGTATGGCGTCCACCTCGGTATGTGTATGACCACCAATACGGAAAGATGTATAAGTGTTAGGGATGCCCTCATCATCCTCCCCCTCTTGAAAAGGCGTCGTCCTCGACGACGGATCATCACCACCAAAGAAAGGTGATAAATCGACATTGAAAGTAGAGCTCACGCCATAGTCATCGCGGAAAGCTCTATCTTGTAGGCATTGTCGTTAATCTTTGCAAGCACCTTGAAAGGTCCATCACCTCGTGGCAGCAATTTAGACTTGCGGCGTTACGAAAACGATCCTTGCGGTAGTGCACCCAAACCAAATCACCGGTTGAAAAATCATCTTCTTCCGTTTCTTATTCGCCTTCTCAAGATAGGACTTGACCTTGCGCTCTATCTCTCTTTTGTTTTGAGATGCAATTTCTTCACATACTCACCGCTTGGATGCCTCCATATGAACACGGTGTTGACTTGGAAGTGGCAGCAAATCAAGCGGCGTAAAGGGTTTGAAACCATACACCACCTCAAAGGACACAATCTGCGTAGTGGAGTGCATGGCCCGATTATAAGCGAATTCCACGCGGCAAACAATCCTCCCACTCGCGCAGATTCTTCTTGATCATGGTCCGGTAGCATCGAAAGTGTGCGGTTCACCACCTCCGTTTGACCATCGGTTTGGGGATGACAAGTCGTCTTTGAATAACAACTTCGTCCCGCCACTACCCCAAAGTGTCTTCAAAAGTAGCTCATGAACTTCACGTCACGATCGACACAATAGTGCGTGGCACGCCATGTAGCCTCACGATCTCCACGAAAAACAAGTTAGCAATATCGACGATCGCGTCGCTCTTGTGGCACTGAATAAAGTGTGCCATCTTTGAAAAAGCGATCCACAATGACAAAAGCAGAATCACTCCCCTCTTAGTTCTAGGTAATCCTAAAACAAAATCCATACTAATATCCTCCCATGGTGCATTGGGAGCAGTAGAGGGTATACAAACCGTGTGGATTCAATTTTGATTTCGCTTTGTGGCAAGTAATGCACCGTTGCACATACCTCTCTACATCTCGCCTCATCTTAGGCCAATAAAAGTGATCGCTCGGCATAGATAACGTCTTCTCACGTCCAAAATGTCCCATCAACCCACTCGCATGTGATTCCTGCAGAATAGCAAGCGCACGGAGGAGTCCGAACGCATAATTTGTTAGTGCGAAACAAAACCCATCATGGATGTGAAATTTATCCCAGCCTTTTCCTCTTTGCAATGTGCATAAGGAACGGAAAAATCATGGTCATGAGCATATAAATCACGCAAACTCTCTAAACCAGAACTTGCACTCCTAATTGAGTTAAAGCACACTTTTCCTAGAGAGTGCATCACTACCACATTTTCCTTTCCTTCTTATATTTTACAATGTAAGGAAACGACTCAATGAATTCGACCCATTTGGCATGTCTACGGTTCAGGTTTGCTTGACCCTTTAAATACTTTAATGCCTCATGATCGAATGAATAATAAACTCTTTAGGCCATAAATAGTGTTGCCAAGTTTCTAATGCACGCACTAAAGCATAAAGCTCTTTGTCATAGACCGGATAATTCAATTGAGCACCATTTAGTTTCTCACTAAAATAAGCTACGGTCTACCCTCTTGCATTAAAACACCGCCAATACCCAATCCACTAGCATCACACTCAATTTCAAAATTTTTAGTGAAATCGTAAAACAAGCAACGGTGCTTGATCAGCGTTTCTTAAGTTCAACAAAAGCATTGTCTTGCGCTACCCCACACAAATTCAACACCCTTTTAGTAAGTTCATTCAAAGGGCAGCTATGGTGCTAAAATCCTTCACAAAGCGCCGATAAAACCAATGAGACCATGAAAGCTCCTAATCGACTTACATTCACGAGAGTTGGCCAATTTTTAATCGCTTCAATTTTAGACTCATCTACTTCAACTCCTGTGCGAAACAACATAGCCCAAAAGATGACACGATCTTTGCAAAAGGTACACTTCTCTAAGTTACCGAATAACCTAGCCTCACATAAAACTTGTAGAACTTGTCTAAGATGGTCTATGTGTTCAGATTCACTGCATTGTAAATCGAATATCATCAAAGTACACAACCACAAATTTACCAATCAAATGCCTTAAAACATGATTCATTAAGCGCATGAATGTACTAGGTGCATTAGTTAAACCAAAAGGCATGACTAACCACTCATACAACCCAAATTTTGTTTTAAATGCTGTTTTCCACTCATCCCCTTCATGCATCCTAATTTGATGGTAACCATCTATAAATCTATCTTAGAAAAATAACAGCACCACTCAATTGCGTCTAGCATATCATCTAAGCGAGGTATAGGATGACGATATCGAATGTGATATTATTAATCGCTCGACAATCTACGCACATACGCCATGAACCATCTTTCTTAGGAACTAAAATAACGAGAACAGCACAAGGGCTTAAGCTTTCACGTACATAACCTTTGGAGAGAAGCTCTTGTACTTGTTTCGAATTTCCTTTGTTTCCTCGGGATTGGTGCGATGCGGTGGTCGGTTCGCGCAACGCGCACGGAATCAAGTCGATCTTATGTTCTATCCCACGAATTGGTGGTAGCCAGTGGTACCTCGTTTGGAAAGACGCGTCGTTGAAGTCCCGCAAAACACAAGCAACACCACTAGGAAGAGAAGACAAGTCGTTAGTCGAAAGCAAGGCGTCTTTGTACAATAGTACAAAGTGCACCAAATTGGGATCTTAGCTGAATTCTCTCATTTCGATTTGGTGGCTAACATCACTAAATTCTTCTCTCGCTCTTTGGCGGTCTCAACGTGCATCTCAATTTTACGCATTGAAGAATTCACAATGCATTGCGGTGTAAGGGGCTTCAAGATGATATCCATATTATTCCATCGAAATGTGTAGCGATTTGTACGCCCATCATGAGCAGCAGAACGGTCATATTGCCATGGCCGTCCCAAGAGCAAGTGACACACCGTCATAGGCACAACATCGCAGTCCACGATGTGGTGTACTTCCCAATAAGCGTCACTCGCACCATATAGTTCACCTTCACTTCCTCTTTGTCGCTCAACCATTGCACATGATAAGGGCGTGGATGCGGCAAGTACTTCAAACCCAACTTATGACACATATCCTTGCTAGCCAAATTGTGACAACTTCCGCCATCAATGATCACTTTGCGACCTTACCCTTATCAAGCTTCGCCAAGTGCGAAACAAATTGCACCGCTGTTCGAGTGACGGCGATGGCATCACACTAAGCACCTTGGCGTGCAAACAATGGAATCTTGCTCGGTGTTAGGAAACTCGGATCGCACTCACATTGTTCTATGTCATCGATGTGCAAGACCGTTGCGCATCGAGCGACTCGTCATCACTAGTTTGAAACATAACCGCCATCCTGGTGATAAGCATAGTTCGACATTTGGGCGATCCTGCGAAAATGGCCAACACCCTTGCACTTGTGGCAAATGATGTCACGTGAGCGACTGTTGACCCCATAGACGAGTCGCACTAGCGCGGGCGCCGCAGTCGGCGCACGTCTTTGGTGTACTCTCGACTTCTTACTTGCGGAATGCGCATTGCCGAATTGCTTCCGTGGAGTGCTCTTGTTTGGTGGCTGTTGTTATATGGCTGTCTGGGTGGTGAAGGGCGTGAACAGCGTGAACCGTGCATCGTCAATCACTTGTCGCTCGGCTTCACGTGCTTTGTGCAGCAACTCAATCATATCATTATAGGGATGGTGATTGACAATGCGCTGACGGCATGATTCATGCCGACTAGAAATCTCGCCATGGTGCATTCTTCATTCTCGCGACATCTGCATGTATCATGATAGTTTCCATCTCCTTATGATATTCATCAATTGACCTCATACCTTGTCGCAGCACTCACAACTTCTCAAATAGTGGCGCTTGTAGTGGCGAGGTACAAAGCGTGCCCGCAAATGTCGCTTCATCTGCTCCCGGTGATAATCGGCAACTCATGGCGCTCCATAAACTACGAATGAACTCCTCCCACCAATGTGTAGCATAATCATCCAAGCCATTGGAAGCAAGCAACGACTTCTTCTCATTGGAATAGTTGTTCATTGAAACAACTTATCCACCTTCACTCCCAAGTGAGTATTGCTCCACATCCGTACCACACGAAAATATAGGAAGAGTAAATTTGGGCTTAGCGACAAAATCGCGTCGGCGTCGTCGTGTCGGCGCTGCACGTTGTTGCGATGGTGGCGCCGCGGTCATCGTAGTCGCCGACGGGAAATCGTCATCCCATTGCTCGGCCTCATCCGCCATGCTACGAGGTGCACGATGCACACCTCCTCCGTGGACACCCCGTGGTGCGCCTCCACCACGCCGCCGTTGCCTCGCCACGCCCATGAGCTCGAGGGCGTGCCGCGACTGCCATCTCGATGTTTGGCGGCACCGCCATGCGACGCGCCGCCGCGTCGTCGCTCCTCATCCACACGAATAGCATGCTCATCCTCGGTCTCATTGTGCAAAACGGCCGAGGGCCGCACACTGTGTCATCGGCTTGCGCACCCCACGTGGGTTGTGTTGGCGAACATGGCGCGTAGCTCGGGAAGTTATTGTTGATGGTCAGACGCAATTGTGTGACCTCCTCCCGAGGTGTTCATCCATCGAACTTCCCGAGTTCATCGCGCACGCCATTGTCACCATCTTGAAGTTGTTTTTGTAGCATCTCGCGCAACCGAGTGTACTCGTCCACGTGTAACCGGTGCCTCCGGATTAGGTGGATCCTCCTCGTGACGACATAGCAACAACTCACAAACAAGAAACGAGGTTATATACGGGTTAGTAAAACAAAAGCTCGCTACTACGCTGCAACTCACATCACGAAAACAAGACAAGCTTACTGTTCCAAAGTGAATCAAGGACGGCAAAGCAGCGATTGTGACAGACAAATGAACGACCTTAACCCGGTAATGTAGGAGCGTAACCAAGAGCAAGGGAGTACACAAGCGGGTGTGGGTGGAGCTTGGACAGTATGTGTATATCCTATGCAATCTGATATTCAAGGTATTGTAAAGCTAAGTAATGATCCAAGCTAGAGTATTTTGCCTATGTGCCGATCCAACGAGTTTAGCGAAGTGTATGAACGCACACGCAAGGATAAATGAGACTTAATGCAAACAAAGGACCGAGCTAGCGAGCGGGAAAAAAGATGAAACCAGCTCGTTTTGCACCAAGTGCGGGATAGACGCTAGCCAATTGCAAAGGAATATACTAGGGCACAAGATTGTCAATCAAAATTGAAAAACACAAGCTAAAAAGATGACCCGATCGAGTAGCTAAAAGTATGCGCGGATCAACTCGAAAAGGGATGTCGTCGTCACGGGGTACCTTAGAATCACCGCAGAGGGCTCTGTCAATTTTGAGCGAAATCGAGCTGGAATTTTTCTCGGTTTGCGGGCCCGTTTGAGGCCCTAAACGACCTTTTTGGGGTCGAAGTTTTCCGCACACGTATGCACAGTGGCTTACGCGATGTAAACCCCGCGATTTCCGGACTTCTTCTTTTTGGCTCTATTTTCCCGTTTCCTTTCCAACGGATCAAGAAACGCTCAATCGGAGGTCGATGCAAAAGTTAGCGTTTTTTTTTTTTTTTTTGCGGCTCTTTCTTTGCGGCTGCCTTTTCCTTCTTTTCCCTCGCCTTGCTCCCCGTGGAATGCGCAACCCTCACAAAACAACAGCGTGTAATCAACTTGAATGAGCGACCTAGGTGCAATATCAATAGCTAGTCTCAAGATGAAAGGATATAAAGGACACCAAATGTGGTTCGGCGGCTATGATGTAGTGGTGAAACTCAAGATGGAGCAATTGGACTCGGATTGTGTTTGAGCTAGAGGTTGATTAGGACTCTAGTCACACCAAGGAGTTCGGATAAGGAAACAACACTGTCTCGGATTGTCTTTGGCAAGGCAGCGCACTGACGAGTCGGATGATGGTTTTGGGTGCTAATTGAGGAGTTCAATCAGCAATTTTTTTGATAAAGATTAAGCTACGCAATGGAAACACAAGGATCAGCACTAAAACAAAACTCTAATGGATGAAAACTTAACTAAACGCACAAGAAATAGCAGATTAAACTACGGTTTTGATGCGCAATTTTGGTTTATTGTATGCGATAGGAAAGAAAACGAATCTAACTACGGGTAAAGAAGTTCTCACCGAGTAAACCTAGAATCGATACCACATGATACGGGAGGCCCGATCTTCTCGGTGAGAAACCGTGGATAGTTGATGCGAAGTAGACGATGTCGCTAAGTGAACACTCGCGCCAATGCACGAACCCTCAACTCTTCGGAATACGCCCACAACACACCGGGTAGTTGTTCGTCGCGAGACCACGAACGACCGAACGCCAAGTCCCCGATTCCCGGTGGACCGACGGCTTGACCTTGAATTGCGAACGAACAATTGGATCGCCTAGTCCTCTCTCAAAGTCCTCGCATGAACTCTGGGGTCGAAAGAACAAGCAATAGCTATGTTTCAATCTTATGAATAAACTGGTCTGATGGATACAAGGGAGGGGCAAGGGTATTTAAGGCGCCCTCCATGACTCACGCACGGCCTAGGGCCGGCCACACATGCCGAATCAAACTCTAACTCGGCTAAGACCTAAAAACACACAAAAGGAAAACCTAACTTAAGTCCGTCACATTGTTTCGGCCATAGCGGCGCGACCGTAAGTCTTCTGAAGCTGGGGCCAAAACCATTGTGTGGGCCTTGGAATAAGCTTTCAAACAAGTCCAAGAACACCCCAATCGGACTCCGTATGCAAAAGTTATGGCCTTTTATTACAGCCCTGTTGGGCTGTCCTGAACCGAATCAATTGAATTCTGAGTTGATTCGAGATGAATTTCGGTAAGATCCGAATTGGGCTTGAATTCTTGTGCTTTTCTCCCTTGGTTGACCCACGTGAGCTTCTCCTCCATTGCTTTGACTCGGCCTCCTCTTGGTTCCAAAGGCTTCACAATGTTCAAACTCGAGAATGCACAAAACATTTGCATGAGGTAATACCCAATTCTCATCAATGACAATAGAAGATTCATTAAGAAACAAAAGCACTGTTGATTTAGAAGTTTAGCTCTTGCTCTCGTCGGTGGACCAATATGCATACGTACTTGAATTATTTGAAGCGTCACGTATGGCGTCCACCTCAGTATGTGTATGACCACCAATACGGAAAGATATATAAGTGTTAGGGATGCCCTCATCATGATGTGAACGAGTAGTGCGTGTCTACTCCCTCCCAAGTGAGCCAACATCAGGGGTTACCTAAAATAAACAAACAACGCAAGAGTGAGTCCATGACTCAGCAAGTACAAGTGAAAGAAAAGAACACATATACAAACAGACATCACCATTTAAGAATGTGAACCTTGCATCGAGTGAACACTTATGAAAACACGAAATGAATGAATGTAATCAAGGATGGACTGCACACATGCATATACTGGTATAGTGAGTGACACACCCGTCGGTGTTCACTTAAGCCCGCACCTTAACAAAAGTGCGGGGATCCAAGTCCTATATGAAGAACGTTTCATATAGGTGTCCAAAGCTGCCCATCTTTGGAATTGATGGGTCTTACGTGCCCATACTTTGGAATTGATGGGTCTTTCAATCCACTCCGTGGGCGGACATGACAATGTCCAAATTTGCCCACATTGGAATGGTGGGACTTACAATCCACTCCGTGGACATAACATGAATAAAAGGATGCATGATATGAACATGAACAGTGATAATACCATCTCTCAAGATATACTCCACATAATGAAAGAACATAACCAATTCCGCATCTCGGGTAACACAATATGTCACACTATATTCATGAAAACATTCACAATCACAAAGCACTCAAAAGCAACAAAGTACTTGCCTTCGCGTTGCGACGCGTTGGTGCAACGATGGCGCTCCCAAACCCGTAGCCTCGTGGCCTAAACAATTAAATAACCGAAATAAGAACAACATAGAATCCAACCCGAATTAATAGTCTACAATACCCCCCATGAACTCCCAAGGAATCGCCATAAAACCTAACTGAAAAACAGGCTGCAACCCAAAAACGTGTCGGGACAGCAGCACGAAAATGACAGTAGTTAATGACGTGGGACTCGAAATGAGATGAGTCCAGATCCTACCTCATCTTAACGAACATATCTATAACATTCAAGTTGATGAGATTTCCCAATTCGGCCAATAAACTTCTCTAATAAAGAAAACAAAACAGCAGCACAGCTTCTGTCTGAACAAACAGGACAGCAATACTAAAACAACCATAACTTTTAATCTACAACTCCGAATTGAGCGTTATTTAACAATCTGAAAAGGTTATGAAATTACCTACAATAAACTAGTTGGCACGACATTCAAATTTTGCCTTTAACAAAAGTGGCACACGGTCAAAACTAAAGATAGAAACTGACATACAATCTGGACAGACTGATCTACAATCTGGACAGTCACAAAGAAAAGTGCATAACTTTTGATCTATAAATCCAAATGAGGTGTTCTTTATCAATCCTGAAAGCTAGTGATATCACCTTCAAAATTTGTTATGGGCAAGACCTCTGAATCACCCTCTAACTAGGCCATATATCAACCTAAACAGAGACTGCTAATTCTCGTCAGGATTCTGGACAGCAGATATTAAATCTATCATAACTTTTGACTCGAAAGTCGGAATTAGGTGATCTTGGCGGCCACCGAAAGCTAAGAACAAGACCTACATATCTCTAGGAGATGGGAAACTCAGATTCGGCCTCTAACATCACGAAAAAGTCCACGCAACAATCTGGACAGAATCGAATTTCTACCCGCAGCAAATCGATATAATCAAAATTGAACCAAAACACATCTACCACTAATCAAACGATGAGGATCGGCACTCGTTACCCTTGTAGCAACCAGGACGTAGGTGGGAGAACCTTGGAGAAGATGATCTTCCTCCTCCTTTCTCCTTCTCCCTTCTTCTCCTTCCACCATGGCCGGCGGCACCTCGGAGCTTCTTCCTCATCTTGGTAGAGCAGCACGGAGGGGGGGCTGCTACAGTACCGCGTGCTACAGTTGATCCGCGAGCATCTGCGCACGGCCCAGTCCAGACAAAAGAGCTATGCAGATCGTCGTCGCCGTGAGTTGAGCTTTGAGCCCAATGACTTTGTGTATCTCAAAGTCTCACCCTTGAAGGGCCATCAGCGTTTTGGCATCAAGGGCAAGTTGGCTCCTCGATATGTTGGGCCTTACCGTATCATCGAGAGAGTTGGAGCAGTTGCATACAGATTGGAGCTACCAGCTGCACTTGAGGGTGTGCATGATGTGTTCCATGTTTCACACCTGAAGAAGTGCCTCCGTGTCCCGACTGAGGAAGCTCCGTTGGAGGTTCTCGATGTGCAGGAGAATTTGACCTATCGCGAGCATCCTGTTCGCATTCTTGAGGAATCTGAGCGGAGAACAAGGAACCGTGTCATCAAGTTCCTTAAGGTTCAGTGGTCAAACCATTCTGAAGATGAGGCAACTTGGGAGCGAGAAGATCGCCTTCGTGCAGATTTTCCTTCTTTCTTCTCCGAGTAAACGGAATCTCGGGTCGAGATTCTTGTAAGGGGGGGAGAGTTGTAACATCCCAATTTTAGGCTTGTGTTTCAAATGTAAGAAAATGAGTAGAAATTAAAACTTTTTCTTACATCCTGTATTTCCTATTGTACCAAGCAAGCATTGTACAAGAAGTTATGGAAATACGAAGTCACAAGTCTTTTGATCCAAATCTTGAACTTTCAAAAACAATCTTGTCAAACCTCTTGATCATCTCCTGGAAATATTTTTCCTAAGTTTTTGGATGGTATGTGACACTTCTGAAAAAGTTCACAATTTTTAGAAATTGTTTGAATATTTTTGGAGGTCAGTCAAACCAATTCAAAATCTGGTCAAACCTTGGACCAGTGCCTTGTTAAATTTTATGCTAGATCCTCGTTTGAGCTAGCAAGCTCCTGTAAAAATTTCATAATTTTTGGAGTCGGTTTGCTGCCTCAAACAATTCTCCAAAGAGACTTCTTCTAAAACCGGAAAAACTAAGTCCGGTTGAGTCGGACTCGGGCTCGGACCGAGCCCAACTCAACCGACTTGGTTGGACCACGCCGCGCCGCACTCGGGCTCAAGCTTTGCGCGCGCAGTCGAGTCGTTGGATCTCCATCCACCGCCACGACCTCCCCGATCCGAGGAGCTCTTGGCGCCCTCACCGTAACATCCCAATTTTAGGCTTGTGTTTCAAATGTAAGAAAATCAGTAGAAATTAAAACTTTTTCTTACATCTTGTATTCCTGTTGTGCCAAGCAATTCTTGTTCAAAGAATTATGGAATTACATTGTCACAAGTCCTTTTGATCCAAACCTTGGCATTCCAAAAACCATCTTGTCAAATCTTATGATCATCCTCTGCAAATATTTTTCCTAAGTCCTGTGATGGTATGTGACCCTCTGAAAAATTTCATAATTTTTAGAAATTGTTTGAATATTTTTAGAGGCGATCAAACCTGTTTGACTCTCACCAAACATTAAAATAGAGCCTTGCAGGAATTTTGGAGATTTATTCACAATATGAAGACCTCTGAAAATTTTACACAAGGCTGATATCCGAGTTAGCAAGCTCTGTAAAAATTTCATAATTTTTGGAGTTAATTTGCTACCTCAAATAAATCTTTCAAAGTCTCATTGTTATTTCAAAGTCAAACTAGGTTTTACTGTTGCTTGGGTTCGAGTCAGACTCGGGCTCGAGCCATTTGATTCGGTCCAGTCAACTAAACGCACCGAGCCACTCTTTAAAAACGCGCGTGCGATATCAGCCGTTGGATTCAAATCGCGCGGCCCATGTTCGTGTAAGCATTCGGACCCTCCGGTTGCATTGGCCAATAGGGACCGTTGGATCTCGATCCAACCATCCAGATTCTTGAGGGCAATCGGACTGTCCGGCGAACCCGTTTAATCGTGACCGTCCATTTTTAATCCGGCGGTCGTGGTTTGTCTTCTCTGTTCTTCTTCTTCCTCTGCTCCTTGAGCGCACGAGCGCAATGGCGTAAAGAGAGGGTTGAGTGAGTGGCTTTGATGGGTCACCTCAAAGTTGCTTTCGCCAACGTCTCTCATGGAGCATTAAATGCGCTGAGCTTTCTCCTCCATTGTCCCGAGTCTCACTTGCTCCCATCATTTCGTGGTCTACAACCGGAGCATGAACCGAGCTCACCATGGGCTCATGTTCTTGCTCGAAAACCCTAATCCCCTTCCTATAAATTGGCTCCCTAGGTCCTCCCGGTGTTCTTTTGCACCACACTTAGCTATTCTCTCGTGTTTGAGCTCAAGAACACCTCTCACCCTCAAAACACCATTGTTGGCCGTAGAGCTCCAATGGCGTGCCTTGGTGTCCAAAGTGGTTCATCCTCAATATTTCTTGCACCCTTTGAACCCCTCAACCTCCTTTATATTTCCCCTAACTTGACTTTGGGTTGCATTCACAGAATCACTCAATTTTAAGTTTGGAGATTTTCAGTTGGTTTCACCCCTTTCTTCTCCACTCATTAAGTGATTCTTTTGCAATTACTTGCTTTTGGAGCCTCTTTGAGCTATAATGAAGCTGTGGTAATGATGTGGTTCCACTCATTTTGCTCGAACCTCATTTCCCACTTCATCTTCTTCGGCTCGTGGACTTCATCGTGTTCAAGTCTTCCCGCCATCTTTGGAGCTCCTCTCGGTTAAGGTAGCTCCTATGTAGTCCCTAGAAGTCATGGCACTCGCTTCCTTGGACCGCAGAGCATTTTGCTATTTTCGTGTTTTGCCGTGTCGGCCTTCATCTTTGTTTTCCGGCTCGCGGCGTTCCTGCACCTCCACCGCGGCGAGGTCACCATCGTTGGTCCGCAACACTATTGCGAACCCATTTTGATAGTTTGTGGGCGCCGCCGTGGCCGAGTCGCGGCGACAAGCCGTCAAAGCCACTCGGGTTTTGCCGCACGTAAGCTCCGTTTCGTCGGATCATTAGGACACATTAATTACCAATCATTAGCTGTTAATTATGTCTTAATCATTATTATTGGGCCAGCGACCACCGGCCCAATCTCCTTAAATCAATATCTGTTTCCTCCGCATCGTTCGAGCATCATTAATGCTTAATCATTGATTAATAAAAATGTCGGCACTTAATCTGTCGGAAACCTTCTCGGTCGCCGATCGGTGGGCCCAGCACCTTTGCGCTGGGTTAAATCGTTGCGGTCGTGACTCGTAGTCACCGACATGCGGTCCCACTCGTCGATACCTCTTTTGAACTTCGATCTATAGCGCCGTCCATTTTGTGATCTGCGGCCTAGATCTTGTATGCATTCGGACCATCCGGTTCCCCTCATCATCTGGGACCGCCCATCTTGCGATCTGCGGTGAGATCATGTGTGCAATCGGACCTTCCGGTTAGATGTGGGTTCTGCCGTTCATCTTTAGATCTGTGGCGCGGTTCACCGAGGCAACCGCATCGTCCGCTGCATGCACTGTTTGGGCCGTTGGATCTTGATCCAACGGTGGACCCCGACAGTTTAGCGGCGCGTCTGCGCTGTTTTCAGTAGCGTGAGCCGTGAGATGTCGATCAAGGGCTGCCGAGCGTCCCACGTCATTTTCTTCTATTAGGTTGTTCGTATTTCGTAAGTATTTGTTTGACAAATGAAAATGATATAAAAACTTTAGAAACTCATAACTAATTCATTTTAATCGCTTTTTAGTTAATTCCAACCGAATAAATTATGTTATCACTTTAGCTCATTATAAAAATGGATTTAAGCATGTTCCAAAGAGCGTAAAATTGTATGACTAGGAATAACTTGGTTTCGTCATTTTGAATATTCCGTAAAATGGATAAAACGTTAGAAAATGCATATCTTGCTCTGTGTATATCCAAAATGAATGATTCCAACTTTGATAAATTTGTTATCAACCCAATGTTAATGTAAAAATGATGATAGGTCCAAGATTGTATGTAAACCTTGATTAATGAGTTAGTACCTATTTTTAGCAATTAGAAAATTCGAAGACTTGTAAAATGCACAAGTAATTCTCTGTAAATGCATAATATATTTGATAAATTCTAGAAAACCCTCTGTTGGTATACTTCTCAGTAAATTAGTTTTGAACATATTTATGCTCCCGAAAGGGTATTATGCTAATTTTGCATCTTAGAAAATCATAACTAAATCACTTTAACTCCAAATGACCTGAAAATTTATATGGGTTACCTCTATACCAGTAGGTAGCTACCATAAAATTTCAGCTTCAAAATCTTTCTAGAAAATATTTTTGCTACAGTGCTAATTATGGCCTAAAATGTGTTTTTAGGTAATATCTTTGCACCGCAATTCCAAATTAGGTTTTTCCAGTTTCTATGACTAGGTATATTTGTATTCTACCTTGTGTATAAATTTAGTCGTGATTTGGATAATTGTTGCTTGCTCATTGGTTTATTTGTGGCTCGTCTTATTGGTTGTTCTTGGTTCTTTTGCCTCTTCGCTAGGATTCGACATTTGCGGTAATCCCGAGAACGATCCTCCGCAACCAATTGAGCAACAGCAAGAAGGCAAGCAGTTTGATCATGTTAATCCCAGATTTTAAGTATTTATGTTGATTACAAATTCTATGTATGCATTGCTACTTTGTTTTAATAGTTGGCCTAGTAGATGCATTCCTTAGCAAATGATTATCCTCTACTACCATGAGCCTAGGTTACTTGCTGTGATTTAGAGTTCGTGGATGGGCTCTTGTCACTTAGTAGTTGCGAATTAATTGCTTAGCCATGCTTAGCTTCGTAGAAATGGGCGGTTATCGACTTGTCGATAACCTTGATCACACAAAACTTATTACGATTTATGATTTCCACCTTGTGCCATGTCTACTTGTGAAAACTAAAACTAAAGGCAAAATGATTTAGACTTGGGCACAATGGTATGTTGGTGTGATTCTCGGTGTGACTGGAATGGTGCCTAAGTCAACAAGGACCGAACATCTTGTTACACTAAACCAAGCATTTTAGCGTGCTAACCACACTAGAGGGTATGGGACCTCTCTTGACTTAGTACTTTGGCGTGTATTGGCTCCGGTCGCAGGAGGTCGCAGGAGGGATGGTGTTGGGAGCATTGTAGTGTCCGAAAGACTTCACCGGGATGGGATTTGTTGTCTTTCGCTTGCAATGTAAGCGTATGGTGTTTCTACCCATACGAGCTGCTCGTAGTTAATACACAATATTGGAAAGCGTCTCGAGGACTTAGCCGTGCCGGCATACCCTACGGAAGTGTGCTTTTGGCTTAAAGGCGATGCAGGTGTGGGTACATTGGTACACCCTGCAGGTTAAAACTATTCGAATAGCCTCGCCCTAGGTTATGGACACGCTTGGGGAGGTCTTTCAAGAGTTAGACTACAACCTTTTAAATTAAAACTTGATGGGTGGTACGAATCGGGATTCGTGCTATGTTGTGGTGGCTATTGGGATAGTCACTTCCGTGTGTTACTTGTATGTATCTTTACTTCATCACACTTTGATAGCAAAACAGATTTGCAAACTTGCTTTTGAAATATATTACATTATTGCAAATAAAGTTGGCTTCATGCAAAATGAGACATACAACCTCCACCTAAATAAGCTTGCATGTAGTTTATGAATAGGTCCGCTATTCCACACGTCTGCCTTATGGTACAAAGACAATCTTTGTACTCGATGCTATGCTTAATTGTTTTGTTGCAGAGGAAGGAGGTGAGCTCGAGGGCCTCACTTTGCGAGCCTGTGTTGTGGTAGTTTGGGCGACTAGCTTGATGTCGGTCGGTTGCCTTGTGGTGTGTGGCTAACCTGGTCGACTTTTGTTCTAGCCATCTTATGGCACATTTTGCTTCCGCTGTCATTCTTGTATATTATTCTATTTGGCCGGTCGGCTCTCTTTTGTAATAACTTTACTTTATGTTGTTATTGAACTTAGTGATATTGTTGTATGGAAATGATGTGTAATTTTGTGATGATGCGCATATGTTGCAATTCTGGGAAACATATGTCCATCGAGGCTTAGAATGTTTAATTAGTAATGCTAGAACCATTTGGAGGTTAAGTGTTACTAGTTAAATATTCCGGGTCCTCACAAAGTTGGTTTGGCTGGCTACTATCGCCGCTTCATCGAGAATTTCTCCAAGATTGCAAAGCCTATGACTGAACTGCTCAAGAAAGACAAGAAGTTTGAGTGGTCCGCCGCTTGTGATGTGAGTTTTCAGAACTCAAGAAGCGGTTGACCTCAGCCCAGTGCTTGTTCTCCCGATATTCACAAGAGTTTTGATATCTTTTGTGATGCTTCTCGTCGTGGTCTTGGTTGTGTTCTTATGCGGAGGGCAAGGTTGTGGCCTATGCATCGCGGCGCTTGAGGCCTCATGAACTCAACTATCCTACTCATGACTTGGAGTTAGCTGCGTGGTCCATGCACTCAAGATTTGGCGGCATTATCGATTGGTAACCGTTGTGAGGTGTATTCCACCACAAGAGTTTGAAGTACTTGTTCACCCAATCGATCTGAACCTCGAGCAAAGAAGATGGTTGGAATTGATCAAGGACTATGACATGGGCATTCGGTACCATCCGGCAAGGCCAATGTCGCTGCGGATGCACTCGATCGGAAGGTGTATTGCAACATGTTGATGCTCCAAGAGCAGCAGCCTACCCTCATTTCGAGTTCCAAAGACCTCAATTTGGGTTTGATCGAGCACGGTTCCCTTGCTTCGTTGGTTGTGCAACCAACCTTGGTGGACCAAATCAAGGCGCACAGCAGAGCATGATGTTGGTGTGAGCCGATCAAGCGAAACATCAAGGATGGGATAGCGGTGCTTTTCGGAGGATGAGCATGGCGTTGTGTGGTTTGGGCAGCGTCTTGTGGTCCCTAAGGTCATGGAATTGCGGGATTTGATTCTCCGCGGCCCATGATTCTCCTTTGTCTATTCATCCCGGCTACCAAGATGTATCAAGACCTTCGCCGAGATTCAGTGTGGACTCGCATGAAGCGCGAGATTGCTGTGTTCGCTGTCGAGCGCGGCGTGTCTTTGTCGTGTGAAGGCCGAGCATCGGCCCAGCAGGTCTTCTTCACCTTTGCGGTGCGAGAATGGAAGTGGGATTCGCTGGCATGGACTTCATCACCGGTTGCCCCGCCACAAAAAGGAATGATGCTATTTGGGTCGTGATCGACAAAGTTGACTAAAGTGGCACATTTCCTTCTGTCAAGACTTCGACCGTGTGGGGCCTTTGGCCGAACTTTATGTCTCGAGGATTGTGAGTCTTCACGTGTCACCAAGACGATTATTTCGATCGTGGTGCGCTTTTCACCTCGCGGTTTTGGCATAGTCCGCAAGAGGCTATGGGGACCCGCCTTCATTTCGATCTGACCTTTCATCCTCGGATCGATGGTCGACGGAGCGAGTCAACCAAGTGTTGGAAGATATGCTTCGTGCTTGTGTTCTCTCCTATGGGAAGAAGTGGAGAAATGCCTACCATTTGCCGAGTTCTCCTACAACAATAGCTTTCGTGCCGCCTTGGCATGGCACCATTTGAGGCTTTGTATGGGAGGAGATGCGAAACCCATTGAACTGGTCGAGAGGCGTGAGCGGCGCGCTCGCCGGCACTCATCAATGAGGCCGAAAGTCAAGTTCGCTTGATCCGCGAGCATCTGCGCACGCCCCGATCCGCACAAAAGAGCTATGCGGATCGTCGTCGCCGTGAGTCGAGCTTTGAGCCCAATGACTTTGTGTATCTCAAAGTCTCACCCTTGAAGGGCCATCATTTGGCATCAAGGGCAAGTTGGCTCTCGATATGTTGGGCCTTACCGTATCATCGAGAAAGTTGGAGCAGTCGCGTACAGATTGGAGCTACCAGCTGCACTTGAGGGGGTGCATGATGTGTTCCATGTTTCACACCAGAAGAAGTGCCTCCGCGTCCCGACTGAGGAAGCTCCATTGGAGGTTCTCGATGTGCAGGAGAATTTGACCTACCACGAGCATCCTGTTCGTATTCTTGAGGAATCTGAACGGAGGACGAGGAACCGTGCCATCAAGTTCCTTAAGGTTCAGTGGTCAAACCATTCCGAAGATGAAGCAACTTGGGAGCGAGAAGATCGCCTTCGTGCAGATTTTCCTTCTTTCTTCTCCGAGTAAACGGAATCTCGGGTCGAGATTCTTGTAAGGGGGGGAGAGTTGTAACATCCCAATTTTAGGCTTGTGTTTCAAATGTAAGAAAATCAGTAGAAATTAAAACTTTTTCTTACATCTTGTATTCCTGTTGTGCCAAGCAATTCTTGTTCAAAGAATTATGGAATTACATTGTCACAAGTCCTTTTGATCCAAACCTTGGCATTCCAAAAACCATCTTGTCAAATCTTATGATCATCCTCTGCAAATATTTTTCCTAAGTCCTCAGTGATGGTATGTGACCCTCTGAAAAATTTCATAATTTTTAGAAATTGTTTGAATATTTTTAGAGGCACAAACCTGTTTGACTCTCACCAAACATTAAAATAGAGCCTTGCAGAATTTTGGAGATTTATTCACAATATGAAGACCTCTGAAAATTTTACACAAGGCTGATATCCGAGTTAGCAAGCTCCTGTAAAATTTCATAATTTTTGGAGTTAATTTGCTACCTCAAATAAATCTTTCAAAGTCTCTGTTGTTATTTCAAAGTCAAACTAGGTTTTACTCGTTGCTTGGTTCGAGTCGACTCGGGCTCGAGCCATTTGATTCGGTCCACCAACTAAACGCACCGAGCCACTCTTTAAAAACGCGTCGCGATATCACCGTTGATTCAAATCGCGCGCCCATGTTCGTAAGCATTCGACCTCCGGTTGCATTGGCCAATAGGGACCGTTGGATCTCGATCCAACCATCCGCATTCTTGAGGGCAATCGGATTTGTCCGTGAACCCGTTTAATCGTGACCGCCCATTTTTAATCCGCGGTCGTGGTTTGTCTTCTCTGTTCTTCTTCTTCCTCTGCTCCTTCGAGCGCACGCGCGCAATGGCGTAAAGAGAGGGGTTGAGTGAGTGGCTTTGATGGGTCACCTCAAAGTTGCTTTCGCCAACGCCTCTCTGTGGAGCATTAAATGCGCCGTGCTTTCTCCATTGTCCCGAGTCTCACTTGCTCCCATCATTTCGTGGTCTACAACCGAGCATGAACCGAGCTCACCATGGGCTCATGTTCTTGCTCAAAACCCTAATCCCTTCCTATAAATTGGCTCCCTAGGTCCTCCCGGTGTTCTTTTGCACCACACTTAGCTATTCTCTGTGTTTGAGCTCAAGAACACCTCTCACCTCAAAACACCATTGTTGGCCAGAGCTCCAATGGCAGCCTTGGTGTCCAAAGTGGTTCATCCTCAATATTTCTTGCACCCTTTGAACCCTCAACCTCCTTTATATTTCCCTAACTTGACTTTGGGTTGCATTCACAGAATCACTCAATTTTAAGTTTGGAGATTTTCAGTTGGTTTCACCCCTTTCTTCTCCAAATTCAGTAAGTGATTCTTTTGCAATTACTTGCTTTTGGAGCCTCTTTGAGCTATAATGAAGCTGTGGTAATGATGTGGTTCCACTCATTTTGCTCGTAACCTCATTTCCACTTCATCTTCTTGCCCGGTGGACTTCATCGTGTTCAAGTCTTCCCCGCCATCTTTGGAGCTCCTCTCGGTTAAGGTAGCTCCTATGTAGTCCCTAGAAGTCATGGCACTCGCTTCCTTGACCGCAGCAGAGCATTTTGCTATTTTCGTGTTTTGCCGTGTCGGCCTTCATCTTTGTTTTCCGCTCGCGGCGTTCACTTCCACCGCCGCGAGGTCACATCGCTGGGTCCGCAACACTATTGCGAACCCATTTTGATAGTTTGTGGGCGCCGCGGACCGAGTCGCCGCGACAAGCCGTCAAAGCCACTCGGTTTTGCCGCACGTAAGCTCCGTTTCGTCGATCATTAGGACACATTAATTACCAATCATTAGCTGTTAATTATGTCTTAATCATTATTATTGGGCCACCACCGGTGGGCCCAATCTCCTTAAATCAATATCTGTTTACACGCACCGCTCCGACATCATTAATGCTTAATCATTGATTAATAAAAATGTCGCACTTAATCCCGCTCGAAACCTTCTCTGGTCGCCGATCAGGGCCAAAGCAATCGTGGCGCGCGTGGGTTAAATCGTTGCGGTCGTGACTGTAGTCACCGACATGCGGTCCCACTCGCCAAGCCTCTTTTGAACTTCGATCTATAGCCCGCCCATTTTGTGATCTCGCGCCTAGATCTTGTATGCATTCGACCATCCGTTCCCCTCATCATCCCGACCGCCCATCTTGCGATCCGCGGTGAGATCATGTGTGCAATCGGACCTTCCGCTAGATGTGGGTTCTAAGCCGCTCATCTTTAGATCTGTGGTCGCGGTTCACCGAGGCAACCGCATCGTCCGGTTGCATGCACTGCGTTGGGCCGTTGGATCTTGATCCAACGGTGGACCCCGACAGGTTTACGCGGCGGCGCTGCGCTGCGCGCGTGAGCCGAGGATGTCGATCAAGGGTTGCCGAGCGCCCACGCCATTTTCTTCTATTAGGTTGTTCTGTATTTGGTAAGTATTTGTTTGACAAATTAAAATGATATAAAACTTTAGAAACTCATAACTAATTCATTTTAATCGCTTTTAGTTAATTCCAATCGAATAAATTATGTTATCACTTTAGCTCATTATAAAATGGATTTAAGCATGTTCCAAGAGAAAAATTGTATGACTAGGAATAACTTGGTTTCGTCATTTTGAATATTCCGAAAATGGATAAAACGTTAGAAAATGCATATCTTGCTCTGTGTATATCCAAAATGAATGATTCCAACTTTGATAAATTTGTTATCAACCCAATGTTAATGTAAAATGATGATAGGTCCAAGATTGTAATAAACCTTGATTAATGAGTTAGTACCTATTTTTAGCAATTAGAAAATTCGAAGACTTGTAAAATGCACAAGTAATTCTCTGTAAATGCATAATATATTTGATAAATTCTAGAAAACCCTCTGTTGGTATACTTCTCTGTAAATTAGTTTTGAACATATTTATGCTCCTGAAAGGGTATTATGCTAATTTTGCATCTTAGAAAATCATAACTAAATCACTTTAACTCCAAATGACCTGAAAATTTATATGGGTTACCTCTATACCAGTAGGTAGCTACCATAAAAATTTCAGCTTCAAAATCTTTCTAGAAAATATTTTTGCTACAGTGCTAATTATGGCCGAAAATGTGTTTTTAGGTAATATCTTTTGCACCGCAATTCCAAATTAGGTTTTTCCAGTTTCTATGACTAGGTATATTTGTATTCTACCTTGTGTATAAATTTCGTCGTATTTGGATAATTGTTGCTTGCTCATTGGTTTATTTGTGGCTCGTCTTATTGGTTGTTCTTGGTTCTTTTGCCTCTTCGCTAGGATTCGACATTTGCGGTAATCCCGAGAACGATCCTCCGCAACCAATTGAGCAACAGCAAGAAGGCAAGCAGTTTGATCATGTTAATCCCAGTATTTTAAGTATTTATGTTGATTACAAATTCTATGTATGCATTGCTACTTTGTTTTAATAGTTGGCCTAGTAGATGCATTCCTTAGCAAATGATTATCCTCTACTACCATGAGCCTAGGTTACTTGCTGTGATTTAGAGTTCGTGGATGGGCTCTTGTCACTTAGTAGTTGCGAATTAATTGCTTAGCCATGCTTAGCTTCGTAGAAATGGGCGTTATCGACTTGTCGATAACCTTGATCACACAAAACTTATTACGATTTATGATTTCCACCTTGTGCCATGTCTACTTGTGAAAACTAAAACTAAAGGCAAAATGATTTAGACTTGGGCACAATGGTATGTTGGTGTGATTCTCGGTGTGATCGAATGGTGCCTAAGTCAACAAGGACCGAACATCTTGTTACACTAAACCAAGCATTTTAGCGCATAACCACACTAGAGGGTATGGGACCTCTCTTGACTTAGTACTTTGGCGTGTATTGGCTCCGGGTCGCAGGAGGTCGCAGGAGGGATGGTGTTGGGAGCATTGTAGTGTCCGAAAGACTTCACCCGGGATGGGATTTGTTGTCTTTCGGCTTGCAATGTAAGCGTATGGTGTTTCTACCCATACGAGCGGCTCGTAGTTAATACACAATATTGGAAAGCGCCTCAGAGGACTTAGCCGTGCCGCATACCTACTGAAGTGTGCTTTGGCTTAAAGGCGATGCGGAGTGTGGGTACATTGGTACACCCCCGCAGGTTAAAACTATTCGAATAGCCTCGTCCTAGGTTATGGACACGCTTGGGGAGGTCTTTCAAGAGTTAGACTACAACCTTTTAAATTAAAACTTGATGGGTGGTACGAATCGGGGATTCGTGCTATGTTGTGGTGGCTATTGGGATAGTCACTTGTGTGGTTACTTGTATGTATCTTTACTTATCATTACTTTGATAGCAAAACAGATTTGCAAACTTGCTTTTGAAATATATTACATTATTGCAAATAAAGTTGGCTTCATGCAAATGAGACATACAACCTCCACCTAAATAAGCTTGCATGTAGTTTATGAATAGGTCCGCTATTCCACACGTCGATCTTGCGGGTACAAAGACAATCTTTGTACTCGGATGCTATGCTTAATTGTTTTGTTGCAGAGGAAGGAGGTGAGCCCGAGGGGCCTCACTTTGCGAGCCGTGTTGTGGTAGTTTATGGGCGACTAGCTTGGCGGCCCGGCCGGTTGCCTTGTGGGTGTGTGGCTAACCTGGTCGACTTTTGTTCTAGCCATCTTATGGCACATTTGCTTCCATTGTCATTCTTGTATATTATTCTATTTGGCGGTCGGCTCTCTTTTGTAATAACTTTACTTTATGTTGTTATTGAACTTAGTGATATTGTTGTATGGAAATGATGTGTAATTTTGTGATGATGCGCATATGTTGCAATTCTGGAAACATATGTCCATCGAGGCTTAGAATGTTTAATTAGTAATGCTAGAACCATTTGGAGGTTAAGTGTTACTAGTTAAATATTCCGGTCCTCACATCGCTTTGGGGTGGTCCAAGCCGTGGATAATCATCGTGTGGCTCACGACCTCCCAGACCTCCTCGCCGCGCAAGACCTCCCTACCTCGGTGATCTGAGATGTCCAGACCTCCCAAGCAAACTGGGACGCCCAGACCTCCTTAGCGCTGTGCTTCTTCCTCACGACTCTCCCGAGGTCCGCTCGCCATGAAATTCTCGCACCTGCATGCGTGTGTCGTGGTCGAGCGGTTAGGCGGTGAGATGTCACCTTGCCCTTGTCAACGACTCTTTCACGACATGCATTTATTGTGGTCGCCTTAACCTCCAAAGTCTCCACCGCTCACACTTGTCCCGTCGAGCGTGCCTTTGGCGAGGGCATGGTTCTTGCTCACGATGGGTTGCCCTAGCCCTTGCCAAGCTCCCTCGCTATACATAGCCCGAGACCTTCCTCTCCTATCCTTTCTTCGCTCTTAGTCGTGCTTGAGCTCCCTCGCTTGAGTTGGTCCTCAAACTCAACCCCACGAACACCACCACCTCCTCGCCTCCATTGTCACTTTTGGAGCTCTCCTCAAGACCTCCGTGCTCCAGTGGTCCCAAAGAACTTCGGCCTTGTTCACTATCATCTTGATCTCCTCAACTCGAGCCTGCTCTAACTTGGCTTGGTTCTCATTGCAGTGGTGCACGAGTTGGGGAGTAGCTTTGCGGGGTCGAGGCCATCTTCTTCTTCCTCTCCGGCAAGCTCTTCATCGCCGGACTTCGTCGACCTTCCCCAAGTCCCTCCGTCTTCCTCCGGACCTTCCCTACACTCGGGTGAGTTTATTTTAGCCTCCTAGAGCTCGAGCGCGTGTTAGGTTAGGTCATAGCGGGCCTTTTTCCTATTTTCGGTTTTGTCAAAGGCTTGCTCACCGCTCCTCTCCGCCGCCGACGCTCAAGGTCGCCACCGCCGAGAGTGTCTCCGTTAGGTCCGCGCGCTATTGTGAGCTTAGTGCAGCTCTTGGTTCCCGCCGGCGTGGCCTACGCCGCCGCGGTGAGCTCGCTTGGGTGCTCGGGCGTTTTGCCGTGTCGCACTTCGGACAGGAGTTGTGATCTAATGATTGGCATTAATGCCATGCGAGGATGTTTAGTGCTGTCCGAGATTGCTCTTTAAGGTCTGTCTTGCCGCAAAACGTGCGTACCACTAAGTCCCCGACCTCCTAGAGCTCTTCGTGAGCCGCTCAAGACCTCCCCACGCTTAGATCTGGACCTTTGGATCTTCCCCGTGAAAACCCGTAAGTGTAAGACCTCCTCGCTAATCTCGGCCGTTAAGACCACCCTCGGTGGGATCTGCATCAGTAGATGGGTTTCATGAAATTTCTAAGTCCTGTGACCTCCCTAGTTCCACCTCGCCTTTAAAGACCTCCCGGGATTAGCTCTTAGCCGTTAGATCTGGCTCTGTAAAATCTCACGCACTAGGACCTCCCCGGTTAGATCCTAACCGCTTAAGACCTCGTGGAACTCCATCCGAGCCGATAGGACCACTCCTGCAAAAAGACCTCCTCGAGGTCATTTTTGAAAAACCACCTTCGAGACCTCCCGGGGTCCTCTTTGTGAAAGATCTCCCAAGGTCCTCGTTAGAAAAGACCTCCTCGAGGTCCTCTTTGCAAAAGGGCACCCTGGTCCTTGTTAGAAAACCCCAGACCTCCCCAACCTCGATCTTAGCCGTCGCGACCTCCCGGTTTGATTTGAGCGTTAGATCTCTTTTTGTAAAACCTTTAGCGCTCAGACCTCCCTCCGCGTTGTTCTGGACCGTTCAAGACCTCCCTAGGTCTAATCTGAACCGTCCAGATCTCCTCCCGTCAAAACGCTTATCGCTAAGGACCTCCCGAGAAGATCTTGGTCATCCAAGACCTCCTCGTGTCAATCTCAGCCGATCAAGACCTCCCTCTGGAAGATCTTGACCGCCTAGGACCTCCTCCTTTGGATCAGTAGCGTTAGGACCTCCTTTGGTCTAAACCGTTAGCTTTAGATCTAACGGGTTAGACCTCCTTCTGTGGATTTAGCCGTAGGAGTAGGACCTCTCTCCGGAGATCTAGACCGTTGGACCTCCTCTGTGAGAACCTGACCGACCCGACCTCTTTCCTTGGATTTAAAGCCTTAGGATCTCCCCTAGTGCTCGGGACCGCCAGATCTCGATCTGACGGTCACGACCTCTGTTAGGCGCGTAGACCTCCTTGCGTGCGCTGTGCACGAGCTGGTCGTGATCGTTGGATCAGATCTCAACGATTCAGACCTCCCCAGAGCGGGAAGAGGTCTTGTGCGCCGTGTGCGCCGAGGCTCGTGAGCCGCCGACCTGATCTAACGGCCACGACCTCTCCTTGTCTTCCGATTCGCTTGGACCTCCCGAGCTCAAAGTTTCCTAAGTCTTTTCTCGTTTCAAATTTCAAAAGTGCATAACTTTGTCATTTTAACTCCTTTTGAATGATTCCATTCTTTGTAGCTTTGTTATGGTATGAACTTTAATCTGAGAATGAAATTAGGCCCTGTGTTGTAGCAGAAAATGATTTAAATAGCATGAGCTTGTTTAGTGAAAAATGAGGTCTAGAAATTCATGAAAAATTTGTAAACCACATAACTTCCTCTCTGTAGTTGCAAAGTGAGCAAACTCAACCTGGTAAATTTGGCCTATATACATGCTTTAAATTGATCTAGGCTTTGCCTTTATTCATGTTCCTAAGAAATGATATATGCTAGTTGTAGAACTTAGAAAAATCATAACTAAATCATCTTAACTCCAAATGACCTAAAATTTTATATGGGATACCACTATACCAGTAGGCAGCTACCATAAAATTTTCAGCTTCAAAATCTTTCTAGAAAATATTTTTGCTACAGTGCTAATTATGGCCGAAAATGAGTTTTTAAGTAATATCTTTTGCACCACAAATCCAAATTAGGTTTTTCCAGTTTCTATGTCTTGGTATATTTGTATTCTACCTTGTGTATAAATTTCGTTGTATTTGGATAATTTTTGCTTGCTCTTTTGTTTAAGTGTTGCTAGTCTTATTGGTTGTTCTTGGTTCTTTTGCCTTTTCGCTAGGATTCGACATTTATGGTAACCCGAGAGCGACCCTCCGCAACAAATTGAGCAACAGCAAGCGTGCAAGCGGTTTGATCATGTTAATCCCAGTATTTTAAGTATTTATGTTGATTACAAATTCTATGTATGCATTGCTACTTTGTGTTAGTAGTTGGCCTAGTAGATGCATTTCCTTAGCAAATGATTATCCTCTACTACCATGAGCCTAGGTTACTTGCTGTGATTTAGAGTTCGTGGATGGGCTCTTGTCACTTAGTAGTTGCGAATTAATTGCTTAGCCATGCCTAGCTTCGGTAGAAATGGGCGGTTATCGACTTGTCGATAACCTTGATCACACAAAACTTATTATGATTTATGATTTCCACCTTGTGCCATGTCTACTTATGAAAACTAAAACTAAAAACAAAATGATTTAGACTTGGGCACAATGGTAAGATGGTGTGATTATGGGGTGTGACTGGAATGGTGCCCGGGTCAACAAGGACCGAACATCTTGTTACACTAAACCAAGCATTTTAGCGTGCTAACCACATTAGAGGGTATGGGACCTCTCTTGACTTAGTACTTTGGCGTGTATTGGCTCCGAGTCGCAGGGAGTCGCAGGAGGGATGGTGTTGGGAGCATTGTAGTGTCCGAAAGACTTCACCCGTGATGGGATTTGTTGTCTTTCGCTTGCAATGTAAGCGTATGGTGTTTCTACCCATACGAGCGGCTCGTAGTTAATACACAAGATTGGAAATGTCTCAGAGGACTTAGCCGTACAAAGATACCTTCTAAGTGTGCGTGTGGCTTGAAGGCGGTCCAAGTGTGGGTACATTGGTACACCCTGCAGGTTAAAACTATTCGAATAGCCTCGCCCTAGGTTATGGACACGCTTAGCAAGGTCTTTCAAGAGTTAGACTACAACCTTTAAATTAAAACTTGATGGGTGGTACGAATCGGGATTCGTGCTATGTTGTGGTGACTATTGGGATAGTCACTTCGTGTGGTTACTTGTATGTATCTGTACTTACTGTTACTTTGATAACTAAACAGATTTGCAAACTTGCTTTTAAAATGTATTACATTATTGCAAATAAAGTTGGCTTCATGCAAAATGAGACATATGACCTCCACCTAAATAAGCTTGCATGTAGTTTATGAATAGGTCTGCTATTCCACACGTCAGTCTTGCGGGTACAAAGACAATCTTTGTACTCAGTTGCTATGCTTAATTGTTTTGTTGCAGAGGAGGAAGGTGAGCCTGAAGGGCCTCACTTTTGTGAGTCTGTGTTGTGGTAGCTTATGGGCGACTAGCTTGGCGGCCCTGGCCGGTTGCCTTGTGGGTGTGTGGCTAACCGGTCGACTTTTGTTCTAGCCATCTTATGGCACATTTTGCTTCCGCTGCCATTCTTGTATATTATTCCATTTGGCCGGTCGGCTCTCTTTTGTAATAACTTTACTTTATGTCGTTGTTGAACTTAGTGATGTATGTGTATGGAATTGATGTATAATTTTGTGATGATGTGCATATGCTGCAATTCTGGGGAGCATATGTCCATCGAGGCTTAGAATGTTTAATTAGTAACGCTAGAACCAGTTGGAGGTTAAGTGTTACTAGTTAAATATTCCGGGTCCTCACAAAGTTGGTATCAGAGCCATACTGACCGTAGAAACCCCTAGCTTGGTCGCCTTTATGATATTTCGAAAACTTACTTTCAAAAGGTTTGTAAAACTTAAGTAAGTTCTCTAAATTTGCTCCTTACCTATCTTAGCTTGCTCATCTCACCTTACCCTCACTTAAGTTTGAAAAAGTTGTTCCTCTCTTCCTTTCAAAAATTAGCCTCTATCGATTAACTTGGTTTTGGGAAAACCATGAGAGCTTGGAGAAAGAAATTTGGACAGCTAGCTAGTGGTGAGTAATTAAGGTAGGAAATGAGAGGTAAATTCAACTAAAACTTGTGGGAATGAAAGGGTAAGAAGTGATATGAGATTAGCTAATGCCTATACTCTATTAGGTGGTTATACCTTGATTTTGGACTGTTTTGAGCTAGAATTTAGTTCTGAAAATTTTGGGTTTTCTCACACGATTACTCGTTCTTCCATAAGGGTTAGTCGTTTCAGGAAGTCGATTTGGTGATTGTTGGTCTTGTACTCTTGGTGGTTATTCCCAGCCCTTTTCTTGAGTTTGCATTTCTTTGCCTTCTTTTATCTCGGGCTTGTAGCTAACTTATCTTAGTGAATCAGATGGTGGTGGGACACGTGCGGAATCGGAATCACCGTAGTCCCGATGAGGAGCTTCCCCCTCCTCCGACCATGGCGGAAGTCTCATGCAAATCGAACGCAATCGTTCGGAGGACCGCAGGTGTTGGAGGTTATCGCCAGAACACCTCCACTCTCTCGTGCCTCGATCCGGAGGTGGGCACCGACGCGCGTGGGGGCTTGCGGAGTTCCTCCGCACGCAGCCTCCTACCTTCTCCCGTCCGAGGATCCTTGGCGCAGACGATCGGCTGCGTCGATTGAGCGAAGCTCAATGTTGCTCGCCGAGAACAGAGCGGGCACTTTTCGCATCCCATCGCTTGGAGGGTGCGGCACTCTCATGGTGGGAGAATTTCTCGCCATGCAGCCGCGCGACACGTGGTCTCGTGGGAGGAGTTCCGGTCAGCTTTCCGTCGGGCCCATGTCCCCGCCGGCCTGATGAAGCTGAAGAAGAAGGAGTTCCTTGCGCTCAAACAGGGGCGCAGATCTGTGACTGAGTACCTCCACGAGTTCAACCATCTCGCGAGGTACGCTCCTGCCGAGGTGGCCACCGATGAGGCCAAGCAGAGAAGTTCATGGAGGGTTTGTCCGAGGAGCTTGTGACAAGCTCTCTATTGTGGACTTCACGACTTCCGCACCTTGGTGGACAAGGCCATCATCGCCGAGCATAAGGCGAGCGCTGGCGAGTCCCGCAGCGCAAGTGGGAGGCCCACGATGCGCAGGTGGCCTCGTTCGTCCCGTGTTGGACTGCACCGGTGGCCTTCCTTGGCTTCACCACCGCCGAGGCCTTCAAGCACCAGCTCCACGCCCTCCGCAGTCGTGACTCGATCGCGTGCGCTGCGACCAGCCAGCGGTGTTCCCGCAACCCGCGCCGACGCCACCGCTTCTATCGCCACAACAAGGGCCACTACGCGAGTAGTTGTCCTAAGAAGATCGGAGCGCCCTCGTCCTAATGGAGGACGCGGGCAAGGAGTGGTCACCCACCGACCGTAAGACCGGGCTTGGGAGCGGCCGAGTCAACCACATCTCGGTGAGGAGGCACAGAGGCGCCTCGACGTGGTGTTGGGTACGCTCCTTGTTAATTTACATCCTGCTACGCTTTATTTGACTCGAGCTTCGCATTCTTTTATTTCGAGGTCTTTTGTCGTTGATTGTGGACTTCACCGTGTTCCTTTGGGGATTCCACTGCGATTCGCTCTCGGGTTCGAATTGAGAGTCGACCAAGTATGCCGGATGTTCCTATCCACATCGAAGGAGTGGGATTCTTGGCGAATCTTATCCTACTCGACTCGGCACGCTTGGATGTGATTCTTGGCATGGATTGGTTGTCCCAACACTTGGGGCAAATCGATTGTGCCAGGAAGATTGTCTACCTCACCAGCCCTTCAGGTGAACAGGTTGGGTTTTCACCGCAGTTGCGAGGACCCCATCTTTATGTCCTTGAAGCGAAGCCGGCATTGGAGATTCGCGACGTCCCCACGGTGTGTGACTTCGCGGATGTCTTTCCTGAAGATTTGCCAGGGATGCCTCCTGTTCGCGATCTGGAGTTTGTGATAGAGTTGCTGCCCTGCATCGCCTATTTCTAAGAGGCCGTACGCATGCCTCCTAATGAGTTGGAGGAGTCAAGAAGCGGTTGGGTGAGCTGCAAGAGAAGGGTTTTATCCGTCCTAGCTCATCTCCTTGGGGTTGTCCAGTTATCTTTGTGAAGAAGAAGGACAAGACCTTGCGCATGTGTGTTGATTACCGTCCGCTTAATGAGGTGACGGTAAAGAACAAGTATCCTTTGCCCCGTATTGATGATCTTTTCGATCAATTGACCGAGCACGAGTCTTCTCAAGATTGACTTGAGGTGGGCTATCATCAAGTCGGGATCGGGGCGAGGATATTCCTAAGACGGCTTTTGCTACTCGTTATGGCCTTTACGAGTACACCGTCATGTCTTTTGGTTTGACTAATGCTCCTGCTTTATTCATGAATCTTATGAACTCGGTATTCATGGAGTATTTGGATAGATTTGTGGTGGTATTCATTGATGATATCCTTATCTACTCCAAGAGTGAAGAAGAGCATGTCTTGAGCATCTTCGACTTGTGTTGGGCAAGTCTGCGTGAGCACCAGCTGTATGCCAAATTCAGCAAGTGCGAGTTCTGGTTGAAGGAAGTGGCATTCTTGGGCCATGTTCTTTCGGCAGGAGGTGTGGCTGTGGATCCTAGCAAGGTCAGTGATGTGCTATCTTGGGGTCAGCCCAAGTCGGTCACCGATGTGCGGAGTTTTCTTGGTTTGGCTGGCTACTACCGCCGTTTTATCGAGAATTTCTCCAAGATTGCGAAGCCTATGACCGAGTTGCTCAAGAAAGACAAGAAGTTTGAGTGGTCCACTGCTTGTGATGTGAGTTTTCAGGAGCTCAAGAAGCGGTTGACCTCAGGCCCAGTGCTTGTTCTCCCTGATATTCACAAGAGCTTTGATATCTATTGTGATGCTTCTCGTCAGGGTCTTGGGTGTGTTCTTATGCAGGAGGGCAAGGTTGTGGCCTATGCATCGCGGCAGTTAAGGCCTCATGAACTCAACTATCCTACTCATGACTTGGAGTTAGCTGCGGTGGTCCATGCACTCAAGATCTGGCGGCATTATCTGATTGGCAACCGTTGTGAGGTGTATTCCGACCACAAGAGCTTGAAGTACTTGTTCACCCAACGGATCTGAACCTCGGACAAAGAAGATGGTTGGAATTGATCAAGGACTATGACATGGGTATTCGGTACCATCCGGCAAGGCCAATGTCGCTGCGGATGCACTCGGTCGGAAGGTGTATTGCAACATGTTGATGCTCCAAGAGCAAAGACCTACCCTCATTTCAAATTCCAGCGCCTCAATTTGGGTTTGATCGAGCACGGTTCTCTTGCTACATTGGTTGTGCGACCCACCTTGGTGGACCAAATCAAGGCGGCACAGCAGACAGATACCGGTGTGAGCCAGATCAAGCAGAACATCAAGGATGGGATAGCCAAGTGCTTTTCGAGGATGAGCATGGCGTTGTGTGGTTTGGGCGCGCTTGTGGTTCCTAAGGTCATGGAATTGCGGGAATTGATTCTCCGCGAAGCCCATGATTCTCCCTTGTCCATCCATCCCGGGGCTACCAAGATGTATCAGGACCTTCGTCAGAGATTCTGGTGGACCCGAATGAAGCGCGAGATTGCCAAGTTCGTTGCCGAGTGCGACGTGTCTTTGTCGTGTGAAGGCCGAACATCGGCCAGCGAGTCTTCTTCACCTTTGCGGTGCGAATGGAAGTGGGATTCCGTTGGCATGGACTTCATCACCGGATTGCCCCGCCGTCCAAAGGGAATGATGCTATTTGGGTCGTGATCGACAAAGTTGACTAAGGTGGCACATTTCCTTCCCGTCAAGACTCAGCTTCGTGTGGGGCCTTTGGCCGAACTTTATGTCTCGAGGATTGTGAGTCTTCACGGTGTACCAAAGACGATTATTTCTGATCGTGGTGCGCTTTTCACCTCGCGGTTTTGGCATAGTCTCAAGAGGCTATGGGGACCCGCCTTCATTTCAAGATGACCTTTCATCCTCGGGCCCGATGGCCGACGGAGCGAGTCAACCAAGTGTTGGAAGATATGCTCCGTGCTTGCGTTCTTTCCTATGGGAAGAAGTGGGAGAAATGCCTACCATTTGCCGAGTTCTCCTACAACAACGACTTTCGCCGCCTTGGCATGGCACCATTTGAGGCTTTGTATGGGAGGAGATGCGAACCCCGTTGAACCGGTCGAGATCGTGGCGGCGCTTTTCGGTCCGATTCAATCAATGAGGCCGAAAGTCGTTCGATTGATCCGCGAGCATCTGCGCACGCCCATCCGGACAAAAGAGCTATGCGCATCGTCGTCGCCGTGAGTTGAGCTTTGAGCCCAATGACTTTGTGTATCTCAAAGTCTCACCCTTGAAGGGCCATCAGTGTTTTGGCATCAAGGGCAAGTTGGCTCCTCGATATGTTGGGCCTTACCGTATCATCGAGAGAGTTGGAGCGATTGCATATAGATTGGAGCTACCACTGCACTTGAGGGTGTGCATGATGTGTTCCATGTTTCACACCAAGAAGTGCCTCCGTGTCCCGACCGAGAAGCTCGTTGGAGGTTCTCGATGTGCGAGAGAATTTGACCTATCGCGAGCATCCTGCTCGCATTCTTGAGGAATCGAGCGGAGAACAAGGAACCGTGTCATCAAGTTCCTTAAGGTTCAGTGGTCAAACCATTCGAAGATGAGGCAACTTGGGAGCGAAGATCGCTGCGTGCAGATTTTCCTTCTTTCTTCTCCGAGTAAACGGAATCTCGGGTCGAGATTCTTGTAAGGGGGGGAGAGTTGTAACATCCCAATTTTAGGCTTGTGTTTCAAATGTAAGAAAATGAGTAGAAATTAAAACTTTTTCTTACATCCTGTATTTCCTATTGTACCAAGCAAGCATTGTACAAGAAGTTATGGAAATACGGAAGTCACAAGTCTTTTGATCCAAATCTTGAACTTTCAAAAACAATCTTGTCAAACCTCTTGATCATCTCCTGAAATATTTTTCCTAAGTTTTTGGATGGTATGTGACCCTTCTGAAAAAGTTCACAATTTTTAGAAATTGTTTGAATATTTTGGAGGTCACCAAACCAATTCAAAATCTGGTCAAACCTTGGACTAGTGCCTTGTTAAATTTTTGGAGGAAAATCCACAGCACCAAAGCCTCTGAAAATTTTATGCTAGATCCTCGTTTGAGCTAGCAAGCTCCTGTAAAAATTTCATAATTTTTGGAGTCGGTTTGCTGCCTCAAACAATTCTCCAAAGAGCAGCTTCTTCTAAAACCAGAAAAGTAAGTCTGGTTGAGTCAGACTCGGGCTCGGACCCGAGCCCAACTCAACCGACTTGGTTGGACCACGTCGCCAGCGCCGCACTCGGGCTCAAGCTTTTGCGCGCGCAAGCTGAGTCGTTGGATCTCCATCCAGCCGCTCACGACCTCCCCTGATCCGAGGAGCTCTTGAGCGCCCTCAGCGCCTTGGGGTGGTCCAAGCCGTGGGATAATCATCGTGTGGCTCACGACCTCCCAGGACCTCCTCGCCCGCGCAAGACCTCCCTACCTCGGGTGATCTGAGATGTCCAGGACCTCCCCAAGCAAATCTGGGACGTCCAGGACCTCCTTAGCGCTGTGCTTCTTCCTCACGACCTCCACGAGGTCCGCTCGCATGAAATTTCGCACCTCTGTGCGTGTGTCAGGGTCAGAGCAGTTGGGGCAGTGAGATGTCACCTTTTGCCCTTGTCAACGACTCTTTCTGCTGACATGCATTTATTGCTGGTCAGCTTTAACCTCCAAAGTCTCCACCTGCTCTGTCACTTGTCCTGTCGAGCGTGCCTTTGGCGAGGCATGGTTCTTGCTCACGATGGGTTGCCCTAGCCCTTGCCAAGCTCCCTGGCTATACATAGCCTGAGACCTTCCTCTCCTATCCTTTCTTCGTTCTTAGCTGTGCTTGAGCTCCCTCAGTTTGAGTTGGTCCTCAAACTCAACGCCCACGAACACCACCACCTCCCTACCTCCATTGTCACTTTTGGAGCTCTCCTCGAAGACCTCCAGGCTCCAGTGGTCCCAGCAACTTCCTGGCCTTGTTCACTATCATCTTGATCTCCTCAACTCGAGCCTGCTCTAACTTGGCTTGGTTCTCATTGCAGTGGTGCACGAGTTGGGGAGTAGCTTTGCGGGGTCGAGGCCATCTTCTTCTTCCTCTCCGGCAAGCTCTTCATCGCCGGACTTCGTCGACCTTCCCCAAGTCCCTCCGTCTTCCTCCGGACCTTCCCTACACTCGGGTGAGTTTATTTTAGCCTCCTAGAGCTCGAGCGCGTGTTAGGTTAGGTCATAGCGGGCCTTTTTCCTATTTTCGGTTTTGTCAAAGGCTTGCTCACCGCTCCTCTCCGGCTCGCCGACGTTCAAGGTCGTCACTGCCGTCGAGAGTGTCTCCGTTAGGTCCGCTGCGCTATTGTGAGCTTAGCTGTGCTCTTGGTTCCCGCCGGCGTGGCCTACGTCGCCGGCGGTGAGCTCGTTTGGGTGCTCGGGCGTTTTGCCGTGTCGTACTCGGACAGGAGTTGTGATCTAATGATTGGCATTAATGCCGTGCGAGGATGTTTAGTGCTGTCCGAGATTGCTCTTTAAGGCTGTCTTGCCGGCAAAACGTGCGTACCACTAAGTCCCCGACCTCCTAGAGCTCTTCGTAGCCGTCTAAGACCTCCCCACGTTTAGATCTGGACCTTTGGATCTTCCCCGTGAAAACCCGTAAGTGTAAGACCTCCCCCTCGCTTAATCTCGGCCGTTAAGACCACCCTCGGTGGGATGCATCAGTAGATGGGTTTCGCGAAATTTCTAAGTCCCAGGACCTCCCTAGTTCCACCTCGGCCTTTAAAGACCTCCTGGGATTAGCTCTTAGCCGTTAGATCTGGCTCTGTGTAAAATCTCACGCACTAGGACCTCCCCTGGTTAGATCCTAACCGTTTAAGACCTCGTGGAACTCCATCTGAGCCGATAGGACCACTCCTGCGCAAAAAGACCTCCTCGAGGTCATTTTTGGAAAAACCACCTTCGAGACCTCCCCGGGGTCCTCTTTGTGAAAGATCTCCCCAAGGTCCTCGTTAGAAAAGACCTCCTCGAGGTCCTCTTTGCAAAAAGGGCACCCCGGTCCTTGTTAGAAAACCCTCAGGACCTCCCCAACCTCGATCTTAGCCGTTCGCGACCTCCCCGGGTTTGATCTGAGCGTTAGATCTCTTTTTGTAAAACCTTTAGCGCTCAGACCTCCCTCCGCGTTGTTCTGGACCGTTCAAGACCTCCCTAGGTCTAATCTGAACCGTCCAGATCTCCTCCCGTCAAAACGCTATCGCTAAGGACCTCCCCGAGAAGATCTTGGTCATCCAAGACCTCCTCGTGTCAATCTCAGCCGATCAAGACCTCCCTCTGGAAGATCTTGACCGCCTAGGACCTCCTCCTTTGGATCAGTAGCGTTAGGACCTCCTTTGGTCTAAACCGTTAGCTTTAGATCTAACGGGTTAGACCTCCTTCTGTGGATTTAGCCGTAGGAGTAGGACCTCTCTCCGGAGATCTAGACCGTTGGACCTCCTCTGTGAGAACCTGACCGACCCGACCTCTTTCCTTGGATTTAAAGCCTTAGGATCTCCCCTAGTGCTCGGGACCGCCAGATCTCGATCTGACGGTCACGACCTCTGTTAGGCGCGTAGACCTCCTTGCGTGCGCTGTGCACGAGCTGGTCGTGATCGTTGGATCAGATCTCAACGATTCAGACCTCCCCAGAGCGGGAAGAGGTCTTGTGCGCACTGTGCGTCGAGGCTCGTAGCCGTCAGACCTTGATCTAACGCCCACGACCTCTCCTTGTCTTCGATTCGCTTGGACCTCCGAGAGCTCAAAGTTTCCTAAGTCTTTTCTTTGTTTCAAATTTCAAAAGTGCATAACTTTGTCATTTTAACTCCTTTTGAATGATTCCATTCTTGTAGCTTTGTTATGGTATGAACTTTAATCGAGAATGAAATTAGGCCCTGTGTTGTAGCAGAAAATGATTTAAATAGCATGAGCTTGTTTAGTGAAAAATGAGGTCTAGAAATTCATGAAAAATTTGTAAACCACATAACTTCCTCTCTGTAGTTGCAAAGTGAGCAAACTCAACCAGTAAATTTGGCCTATAGACATGCTTTAAATTGATCTAGGCTTTGCCTTTATTCATGTTCTGAGAAATGATATATGCTAGTTGTAGAACTTAGAAAAATCATAACTAAATCATCTTAACTCCAAATGACCTAAAATTTTATATGGGTTACCACTAT
Organism: Ampelocalamus luodianensis; assembly: GCA_036346255.1. Lineage (NCBI taxonomy): Eukaryota > Viridiplantae > Streptophyta > Magnoliopsida > Poales > Poaceae > Ampelocalamus > Ampelocalamus luodianensis. Next base: position 61,253,442 of record CM070634.1, read on the forward strand.
ACCAGTAGATAGCTACCATAAAATTTCAGCTTCAAAATATTTCTAGAAAATATTTTTGCTACTGATGCTAATTATGGTAGAAAATGAGTTTTAAGTAATATCTTTTGCACCACAAATCCAAATTAGGTTTTCCAGTTTCTATGTCTTGGTATATTTGTATTCTACCTTGTGTATAAATTTTGTTGTATTTGGATAATTTTTGCTTGCTCTTTTGTTTAAGTGTTGCTAGTCTTATTGGTTGTTCTTGGTTCTTTTGCCTTTTCGCTTAGGATTCGACATTTGCGGTAACCCCGAGAGCGACCCTCCGCAACAAATTGAGCAACGACAAGCGTGCAAGCGGTTTGATCATTTAATCCCGAGTATTTTAAGTATTTATGTTGATTACAAATTCTATGTATGCATTGCTACTTTGTGTTAGTAGTTGGCCTAGTAGATGCATTTCCTTAGCAAATGATTATCCTCTACTACCATGAGCCTAGGTTACTTGCTGTGATTTAGAGTTCGTGGATGGGCTCTTGTCACTTAGTAGTTGCGAATTAATTGCTTAGCCATGCCTAGCTTCGTAGAAATGGGCGGTTATCGACTTGTCGATAACCTTGATCACATAAAACTTATTATGATTTATGATTTCCACCTTGTGCCATGTCTACTTATGAAAACTAAAACTAAAAACAAAATGATTTAGACTTGGGCACAATGGTAAGATGGTGTGATTGTGGGGTGTGACTGGAATGGTGCCCGGGTCAACAAGGACCGAACATCTTGTTACACTAAACCAAGCATTTTAGCGTGCTAACCACATTAGAGGGTATGGGACCTCTCTTGACTTAGTACTTTGGCGTGTATTGGCTCCGAGTCGCAGGGAGTCGCAGGAGGGATGGTGTTGGGAGCATTGTAGTGTCCGAAAGACTTCACCCGTGATGGGATTTGTTGTCTTTCGGCTTGCAATGTAAGCGTATGGTGTTTCTACCCATACGAGCGGCTCGTAGTTAATACACAAGATTGGAAATGTCTCGTAGGACTTAGCCGTGCCAGCATACCTTCGGAAGTGTGCGTGTGGCTTGAAGGCGGTCTGAAGTGTGGGTACATTGGTACACCCCTGCAGGGTTAAAACTATTCGAATAGCCTCGTCCTAGGTTATGGACACGCTTGGCAAGGTCTTTCAAGAGTTAGACTACAACCTTTTAAATTAAAACTTGATGGGTGGTACGAATCGGGGATTCGTGCTATGTTGTGGTGACTATTGGGATAGTCACTTCCAGGTGGTTACTTGTATGTATCTGTACTTCATCATTACTTTGATAACTAAACAGATTTGCAAACTTGCTTTTAAAATGTATTACATTATTGCAAATAAAGTTGGCTTCATGCAAATGAGACATATGACCTCCACCTAAATAAGCTTGCATGTAGTTTATGAATAGGTCTGCTATTCCACACGTCGATCTTAAGGGTACAAAGACAATCTTTGTACTCGGTTGCTATGCTTAATTGTTTTGTTGCAGAGGAGGAAGGTGAGCCTGAAGGGCCTCACTTTTGTGAGCTGTGTTGTGGTAGCTTGCGGGGCGACTAGCTTGGCGGCCCGGTCGGTTGCCTTGTGGGTGTGTGGCTAACCGGTCGACTTTTGTTCTAGCCATCTTATGGCACATTTTGCTTCATTGCCATTCTTGTATATTATTCCATTTGGCCGGTCGGCTCTCTTTTGTAATAACTTTACTTTATGTCGTTGTTGAACTTAGTGATGTATGTGTATGGAATTGATGTATAATTTTGTGATGATGTGCATATGCTGCAATTCTGGGGAGCATATGTCCATCGAGGCTTAGAATGTTTAATTAGTAACGCTAGAACCAGTTGGAGGTTAAGTGTTACTAGTTAAATATTCCGGGTCCTCACAGACCTAACCAGGATGATAAGTCGACAGGAGAAACCCTAGTTCTTGAAAACGATATGAAAGACCGAAAAGTTATAAAAGCAACTTTTCAGTTTAAAGAAAGTTGGAGCTACTGATGTACAAGTGAATGATCCAAGTGAGCTTCTAAGGTCCTTAAGGTGCTCAGGATGACAAAAACTAAGGTTTTAGCTTACCAGGATAAGAAAGACACCAAAGGTTCTGAAAAACCGATGTTGATCAACAGAGAAATAAACTCTGGTTTAACCTACAAAAGATATCAAATCTTTATTACAAGGTGAAACCAGTGTTTAAGATGAATAAGCAAGGTGGAGAAGCAAGAAACTCCACTGGACGAAAATGGAAGATGAAAAGCTCTAGTGGTCAACAATGGCAGCAGCTCAAAAGCTAGGGTTTATATATAGAGGTTGAGCTACAGGGCAAAGTGGAAAGGTCTAGAGTTGATGAGGTGTCCACTTAGGCTAAATATCCAAAAATTAGTTGCATGATTCTTGGATAACTCCTCTACTCTGTTTACAGAGCCGGCGATGGCGCACAGAGGTAAGGAGGAAGAGAGGCAAACATCTGACATATGGGTCCCTTTGTCAGCCACAGTCGCGCGTGCCTCTAAAAGCTCCAAGAATCGTCGACCGTTCGATCAGATATGGACGGCTGCGATGGAAATAGGCATTAAGGAAAAATAATCGGCACCATTTAATATGGCCCGTGCGATCTCAAATGAAGGATAGAGATTAAAAAGGGGCTCTACGGGATTTCGGGGGTTAATATTCAAATAGGGGCGTTGGATTGAAATCCAACGATCCAGCTCAAAGGATACACGTCACCTTTAAATGCGATGACGCGGCACCGTTAGATTAGCTTTCTACGGTCGGGATTTGATGAGGGCATCCCTAACACTTATACATCTTTCCCTATTGATGGTCATACACATACTGAGGTGGACGTCATACGTGACGCTACAAATAATTCAAGTACAGAAGTGCATATTGGTCCACTGACGAGAGCAAGAGCTAAACTTCTAAATCAACAGTGCTTTTGTTTCTTAATGAATCTTCTATTGTCATTGATGAGAATTGGGTATTACCTCATGCAAATGTTTTGTGCATTCTCGAGTTTGAACATTGTGAAGCCTTTGGAACCAAGAGGAGGCCGAGTCAAAGCAATGGAGGAGAAGCTCATGTGGGTCAACCAAGGAGAAAAGCCCAAGAATTCAAGCCCAATTCGGATCTTCCACAAGTGCAACCGAAATTCATCTCGGAATCAACTCGAATTCAATTCGATTCGGTTCGGGACAGCCCAACAGGGCTGTAATAAAAGGCCATAACTTTTGCATACGGAGTCCGATTGGGGTGTTCTTAGACTTGTTTGAAAGCTTATTCCAAGGCCCACACAATGGTTTTGGCCCCAGCTTCAGAAGACTTACGGTCGCGCCGCTATGGCGAAACAATGTGACGGACTTAAGTTAGGTTTTCCTTTTGTGTGTGTTTAGGTCTTAGCCGAGTTAGAGTTTGATTCGGCATGTGTGGCTGGCCCTAGGCCGTGCGTGAGTCGTGGAGGGTGCCTTAAATACCCTTGCCCTCCCTTGTATCCATCGACCAGTTTATTCATAAGATTGAAACATAGCTATTGCTTGTTCTTTCGACCCGAGTTCATGCGAGGACTTTGAGAGAGGACTAGGCGATCAATTGTTCGTTCGCAATTCAAGGTCAAGCCGTCGTTCCATTGGGAATCGGGGACTTGGCGTTAAATCGTTCGTTGTCTCGCGACGAACAACTACCCGTGTGTTGTGGGCGTATTCAAAGAGTTGAGGGTTCGTGCATTGGCGCGAGTGTTCACTAGCGACATCGTCTACTTCGCATCAACTATCCACGGTTTCTCACCGAGAAGATCGGGCCTCCCGTATCATGTGGTATCAGATTCTAGGTTTACTCGGTGAGAACTTCTTTACCCGTAGTTAGATTCGTTTTCTTTCCTATCGTACAATAAACCAAAAATTGCAGTACCAAAACCGTAGTTTAATCTGTTATTTCTTGTGCGTTTAGTTAAGTTTTCATCCATTAGAGTTTTGTTTTATTGCTGATCCTTGTGTTTCCATTGCGTAGCTTAATCTTTATCAAAAAAAAAATTGCTGATTGAACTCCCTCAATTAGCACCCAAAAACCATCATCCGATCTGTCCGTGCGCTGTCTTGCCAGCACAATCCGAGACGGTGTTGTTTCCTTATCCGAACTCTTTGGTGGGACTAGAGTCCTAATCAACCTCTAGCCCAAACACAATCCGAGTCCAATTGGTCCATCTTGAGTTGCGCCACTACATCATAGCCGGCGAACCACATTTGGTGTCCTTTATATCCTTTCATCTTGAGACTAGCTATTGATATTGCACCTAGGGCTGCTCATTCAAGTTGATTACACGTTCTTTGTTTTGTGAGGGTTGCGCAGCTCCACGGGAGCAAAGCAGAGGGAAAAGAAGGAAAAGGCAGCCGCATATAGAAAGAGTCGCGGCATAAAAAAAAAATCTGGGGGTTTTACATCCGCGTAAGCCACCAGGCATACGTGTGCGGAAAACTTCGACCCCAAAAAAGGTCGTTTAGGGCCTCAAACGGGCCCGCAAACCGAGAAAATTCCGCCTGATTTCGCTCAAAATTGTGAGCCCCTCTGCGGTGATTCTAAGGTACCCGTGACGACGACATCCCTTTTCGAGTTGATCCGCGCATACTTTTAGCTTCTACAGTACCGGGTCATCTTTTTAGCTTGTGTTTTTCAATTTTGATTGAGCAATCTTGTGCCCTAGTATATTCCTTTGCAATTGGCTAGCGTCTATCCCCGTACTTGGTGCAAAACGAGCTGGTTTCATCTCTTTTTCTGCTCGCTAGCTCAGTCCTTTGTTTGCATTAAGTCTCATTTATCCTTGCGTGTGCGTTCATACACTTCGCTTAAACTCGTTGGATCAGCACATAGGCAAAATACTCTAGCTTGGATCATTACTTAGCTTTACAATACCTTGAATATCAGATTGCATAGGATATACACATACTGTCCAAGCTCCACCTACACCCGCTTGTGTACTCCTTGCTCTTGGTTACGCTCCTACATTACCGGGTTAAGGTCGTTATTTGTCAACTCGCTGCGTTTGCCATCCTTGATTCACTTTGAGCGGTAAGCTTGTCTTGTTTTCGGGACGGTGAGTTGCGGCGTAGTGCGAGAGCTTTTGTTTTACTAACCCGGATATAACCTCGTTTCTTGTTTGTGAGTTGTTGCTATGTCAGTCACGAGGAGGATACACCTAATCCGAGGCGCGGTTACGTGGACAGAGTACACTCGGTTGCGCGAGATGCTACAAAACAACTTCAAGATGGTGACAATGGCGTGCGCGATGAACTCGGGAAGTTCGATGGATGAACACCCTCGGGAGGAGGTCACACAATTGCGTCACGCCATCAACAATAACTTCCGAGCTACGCCATGTTCGCTCAACACAATCCACGTGGGGGTGCGCAAGCTGATGACACGAGTGTGCACGGCCCTCCGGCCGTTTTGCACAATGAGACCGAGGATGAGCATGCTATTCGTGTGGATGAGGAGCGACGACAGCGGCAGCGCGTCGCATGGCGGTCTTGCCAAGCGTCGGGATGGCGGCGCGCACGCCTCGAGCTCATGGGCGTGGCGAGGCAACGCGGCCGCGGTGGAGGCGCACCACGGGGTGTCCACGGAGGAGGTGTGCATCGTGCACCTCGTAGCATGGCGGATGAGGCCGAGCAATGGGATGACGATTTCCCGTCGGCGACTACGATGACCGACAGCGCCACCATCGCAACAACATGCGGCGTCGACACGGCGGCGCGCGATTTTGTTGCTAAGCCCAAATTTACTCTTCCTATATTTTGGTGTGGCACGGATGTGGAGCAATACCTCACTTGGGAGCCGAAGGTGGATAAGTTGTTTGAATGAACAACTATTCCAATGAGAAGAAGCTGTTGCTTGCTTCCAATGGCTTGGATGATTATGCTACACATTGGTGGGAGCAGTTCATTAAATAGCGCATGGAGCGCCATGAGTTGCCGATTATCACCGGGAGCGGATGAAGCGGCATTTGCGGGCACGCTTTGTACCTCGCCACTACAAGCGCTCACTATTTGAGAAGTTGACGGTGCGACAAGGTATGAGGTCAATTGATGAATATCATAAGGAGATGGAAACTATCATGATACATGCAAATGTCCGAGAATGAAGAATGACCATGGCGAGATTTCTAGTGGCATGAATCATGCCGTTGCGCATTGTCAATCACCATCCCTATAATGATATGATTGAGTTGTTTGCACCAAGCACGCCGGCCGGCGACAAGTGATTGAAGATGCACGGCTCACGCCTGTTCACGCCCTTGGCCACCCAGGACAGCCATATAACAACAGCCACCAAACAAGAGCACTCGGCGGAAGCAATTCGGCAATGCGCGATTCCGCAAGTAAGAAGTCGGAGAGTACGCCAAAGACGGTCGCGTCGACTGCGGCGCCCATCGCTAGTGCGACCTCGTCTATGGGGTCAACAGTCGTTCACGTGACATCATTTGCCACAAGTGCAAGGGTGTTGGCCATTTTCGAGGGATCGCCAAATGTCGAACTATGCTTATCACCGAGGATGGCGGTTATGTTTGACTAGTGATGACGAGTCGCTGATCGCAACCGGTCTTGCACACCGATGACATAGAACAATGTGAGTGCGATCACGAGTTTCCTAACACCGAGCAAGATTCCATTGTTTGCACGCCCAAGGTGCTTAGTGTGATGCCATCGCCGTCACTCGAGCAGCGGTGCAATTTGTTTGGACTTGGCGAAGCTTGATAAGGGTAAGGTCGCAAAGTGATCATTGATGGCGGAAGTTGTCACAATTTGGCTAGCAAGGATATGTGTCATAAGTTGGGTTTGAAGTACTTGCCGCATCCACGTCCTTATCATGTGCAATGGTTGAGCGACAAAGAGGAAGTGAAGGTGAACTATATGGTGCGAGTGGCGTTTTCTATTGGGAAGTACACCGACACTTGTGGATGCGATGTTGTGCCTATGACGGTGTGTCACTTGCTCTTGGGGCGTCCATGGCAATATGACCGTTCTCTTTGTTCATGATGGGCGTACAAATCGCTACACATTTCGATGGAATAATATGGATATCATCTTGAAGCCCCTTACACCGCAATGCATTGTGAATTCTTCAATGCGAGAAAATTGAGATGCACGTTGAGACGCCAAAGAGCGAGAGAAGAATTTAGTGATGTTAGCCACCAAATCGAAATGAGAGAATTCAGTGAAGATCCCAATTTGGTGCACTTTGTACTATTGTACAAAGACGCCTTGCTTTCGACTAACGACTTGTCTTCTCTTCCTAGTGGTGTTGCTTGTGTTTTGCAGACTTCAATGACGTCTTTCCAAGCGAGGTACCACGTGGGCTACCACCAATTCGTGGTATAGAACATAAGATCGACTTGATTCCGGGCGTCATTGCCGAACCGACCACCGTATCGCACCAATCCCGAGGAAACAAAGGAAATTCGAAACAAGTACAAGAGCTTCTCTCAAAGGGTATGTACGTGAAAGCTTAAGCCCTTGTGCTGTTCTGTTATTTTAGTTCCTAAGAAAGATGGTTCATGACGTATGTGCGTAGATTGTCGAGCGATTAATAATATCACAATTCGATATCGTCATCCTATACCTCGCTTAGATGATATGCTAGGCGAATTGAGTGGTGTTTATTATTTTTCTAAGATAGATTTGCGCATGGTTACCATCAAATTAGGATGCATGAAGGGGATGAGTGGAAAACAGCATTTAAAAAAAAATTTGGGTTGTATGAGTGGTTAGTCATGCCTTTTGGTTTAACTAATGCACCTAGTACATTCATGCGCTTAATGCATCATGTTTTAAGGCATTTGATTGGTAAATTTGTGGTTGTGTACTTTGATGATATTCGATTTACAATGACCGAATCTGAACACATAGACCATCTTAGACAAGTTCTACAAGTTTTGCGTGAGGCTAGGTTATTCGGTAACTTAGAGAAGTGTACCTTTTGCAAAGATCATGTCATCTTTTTGGGCTATGTTGTTTCTGCACATGGAGTTGAAGTAGATGAGTCTAAAATTGAAGCGATTAAAAATTGGCCAACTCCTGTGAATGTAAGTCGATTAGGAGCTTTCATGGTCTCATTGGTTTTTATCGGCGCTTTGTGAAGGATTTTAGCACCATAGCTGCCCCTTTGAATGAACTTACTAAAAGGGTGTTGAATTTGTGTGGGGTAGCGCAAGACAATGCTTTTGCTGAACTTAAGAAACGCTTGATGCAAGACCGTTGCTTGTTTTACTGATTTCACTAAAAATTTTGAAATTGAGTGTGATGCTAGTGGATTGGGTATTGGCGGTGTTTTAATGCAAGAGGGAAGACCGGTAGCTTATTTTAGTGAGAAACTGAATGGTGCTCAATTGAATTATCCGGTCTATGACAAAGAGCTTTATGCTTTAGTGCGTGCATTAGAAACTTGGCAACACTATTTATGGCCTAAAGAGTTTATTATTCATTCTGATCATGAGGCATTAAAGTATTTAAAGGGCCAAGCAAACCTGAACCGTAGACATGCCAAATGGGTCGAATTCATTGAGTCGTTCCCTTACGTTGTAAAATATAAGAAGGGAAAGGAAAATTTGGTAGCTGATGCTCTCTCTAGGAAAAGTGTGCTTTTAACTCAATTAGGAGTGCAAGTTCCTGGTTTACAAAGTTTGCGTGATTTATATGCTCATGACCATGATTTTTCCGTTCCTTATGCACATTGCAAAGAAGGAAAAGGCTGGGATAAATTTCACATCCATGATGGGTTTTTGTTTCGCACTAACAAATTATGCGTTCCAGACTCCTCCGTGCGTTTGCTATTACTGCAGGAATCACATGCAGGTGGGTTGATGGGACATTTTGGACGTGAGAAGACGTTATATATGCTAAGCGATCACTTTTATTGGCCTAAGATGAGGCGAGATGTAGAGAGGTAACGATGCATTACTTGCCACAAAGCGAAATCAAAATTGAATCCACACGGTTTGTATACCCCTTTACCTGTTCCCAATGCACCATGGGAGGATATTAGTATGGATTTTGTTTTAGGATTACCTAGAACTAAGAGGGGGAGTGATTCTGTTTTTGTCGTTGTGGATCGTTTTTCAAAGATGGCACACTTTATTCCGTGCCACAAGAGCGACGATGCGTCGCATATTGCTAACTTGTTTTTCAGGGAGATTGTGAGGCTACATGGCGTGCCACGCACTATTGTGTCAGATCGTGACGTGAAGTTCATGAGCTACTTTTGGAAGACACTTTGGGGTAAACTGGGGACGAAGTTGTTATTCAAAGACGACTTGTCATCCCCAAACCGATGGTCAAGCGGAGGTGGTGAACCGCACACTTCGATGCTACTGGACCATGATCAAGAAGAATCTGCGCGAGTGGGAGGATTGTTTGCCGCACGTGGAATTCGCTTATAATCGGGCGTGCACTCCACTCTGCAGATTGTGTCCTTTTGAGGTGGTGTATGGTTTCAAACCCTTTACGCCGCTTGATTTGCTGCCACTTCCAAGTCAACACCGTGTTCATATGGAGGCATCCAAGCGAGCCGAGTATGTGAAGAAATTGCATCTCAAAACAAAAGAGGAGATAGAGCGCAAGGTCAAGTCCTATCTTGAGAAGGCGAATAAGAAACGGAAGAAGATGATTTTTCAACCAGTGATTTGGTTTGGGTGCACTACCGCAAGGATCGTTTTCGAGCGCCGCAAGTCTAAATTGCGCCACGAGGTGATGGACCTTTCAAGGTGCTTGCAAAGATTAACGACAATGCCTACAAGATAGAGCTTTCCAGCGATGACTATGGCTTGAGCTCTACTTTCAATGTCGCTGATTTATCACCTTTCTTTGGTGGTGATGATCCAGCGTCGAGGACGACGCCTTTTCAAGAGGGGGAGGATGATGAGGGCATCCCTAACACTTATACATCTTTCCCTATTGATGGTCATACACATACTGAGGTGGACGTCATACGTGACGCTACAAATAATTCAAGTACAGAAGTGCATATTGGTCCACTGACGAGAGCAAGAGCTAAACTTCTAAATCAACAGGTGCTTTTGTTTCTTAATGAATCTTCTATTGTCATTGATGAGAATTGGGTATTACCTCATGCAAATGTTTTGTGCATTCTCAGGTTTGAACATTGTGAAGCCTTTGGAACCAAGAGGGAGGCCGGAGTCAAAGCAATGGAGGAGAAGCTCATGTGGGTCAACCAAGGGGAGAAAAGCCCAAGAATTCAAGCCCAATTCGGATCTTCCACAAGTGCAACCGAAATTCATCTCGGAATCAACTCAGAATTCAATTCGGATTCGGTTCGGGACAGCCCAACAGGGCTGTAATAAAAGGCCATAACTTTTGCATACGAGTCCGATTGGGGTGTTCTTGGACTTGTTTGAAAGCTTATTCCAAGGCCCACACAATGGTTTTGGCCCCAGCTTCAGAAGACTTACGGTTGCGCCGCTATGGCCGAAACAATGTGACGGACTTAAGTTAGGTTTTCCTTTTTGTGTGTGTTTAGGTCTTAGCCGAGTTAGAGTTTGATTCGGCATGTGGCCGCCCTAGGCCGTGCGTGAGTCGTGGAGGGTGCCTTAAATACCCTTGCCCTCCCTTGTATCCATCGGACCAGTTTATTCATAAGATTGAAACATAGCTATTGCTTGTTCTTTCGACCCGAGTTCATGCGAGGACTTTGAGAGAGGACTAGGCGATCAATTGTTCGTTCGCAATTCAAGGTCAAGCCGTCGTTCCATTGGGAATCGGGACTTGGCGTTAAATGCGTTCGTGGTCTCGCGACGAACAACTACCCGGTGTGTTGTGGGCGTATTCCGAAGAGTTGAGGGTTCGTGCATTGGCGCGAGTGTTCAGCTAGCGACATCGTCTACTTCGCATCAACTATCCACGGTTTCTCACTGAGAAGATCGGGCCTCCCCCGTATCAGGATTGACGCGGGATCCGGATGGTCCGAATGCATGTACAATATGGGCCCTACGATTGAAATCCAATGGTCCATGGAATTTGGACCTTAAAAGCCCGCGGTAAAAAAGGAGCGCCGTGGGATTTAGATCTAAAGGCTCAAGATGGATGCGCGCCTTTAAGTTCAAATCAAAAAGGGTTGCGCGGTTGGATCTAAGATTGACGGTGGAGATCGAAATGGGATCCGGATGGTCCGGTTGTTCTCGCGCATCCCAACCGCTCGATCAAGATCCAAGGGTGGATATTAATTTGCACACGTGGACAGCCCGCGTGATATCGCAACACCGCCCGTTCGATGGAAGATCAACGGCTCACGATGCTGAGGGTTTGGGCTAGCGCTCGGCGTGATCGAAGCTGGACCAACTTGCACCGGTTGGACTCAACCTCATGGGTCCGAGTCGCTACAGTGCTAGGGTTTAGGTTTAGACCGGAAGGGTTGACCCAACTCTAACTTCAAAGTTTGAAAGTTTGACTGGGCTTTAAAAATAGCAAATAAATTTGTAAAATCATGAAATTTTACCAGGAGGCTACTGGGATGATATGTCTCCCAAATAAATTTCTAAATCCACAGTTTCACTTTATAAACTATATAAATAATTTCCTTAGCCGAATAGGTTTATTTAAAACCAAATATTTCTCTCCAAAGCAAAATAATTTCTAAAAATCAACAAAAATTGTCCTTGGTCCAGATAATTTATCTAGGCTTTAATAAAATTATTTCCCAGTCAAAATACGAGCATTAACTTGTATTTTCTTTGAAACTTCAAATAGGTTTTGGATTTTGGCTAGAAAAAGAAAGTTTTTATTTGCAACATAAAGCCCAATCTGTAAAGATTAACAGTGAGGCTATGAACAGTACCTCATTACTGTTCAGAAAGCATTTAATTACTGTTCATAAAATTGGGGCTGTTACATTCCCTCTCCTCCGACCATGGCTGAAGTCCTCATGTAGATCGAACGCAACCGTTCGGAGGACCGTAGGGTGTTGGAGGTCATCACGAGGAACACCTCCGCTCCCTCTGGTGCCTCTGGGTCTGGAGGTGGTGGGCATCAGACTCGTGGGGGGCTGGCGGAGTTCCTCCGTACTCAGCCTCCTACCTTCTCCAGGTCCGAGGACCCCTTGGACGCAGACGACTGGCTGCGTCTGGTTGAGCGAAGCTCAACGTTGCTTAGTGCCGGAGCGGGGCGGGCACTTTTCGCATCCCATCAGTTGGAGGGTGCGGCACTCTCATGGTGGGAGAACTTCCTCGCCATGCAGCCCGCGGGACACGTGGTCTCGTGGGAGGAGTTCAGGTCAGCTTTCCGTCGGGCCTATGTTCCCACCGGCCGATGAAGTCAAGAAGGAGTTCCTTGCGCTCAAGCAGAGTGCAAATCTGGATCGAGTACCTCCATGAGTTCAACCATCTCGGCGAGTGCGCTCTGCTAAGGTGGCCACCGATGAGGCCAAGCGGAGAAGTTCATGGAGGGCTTGTGCGAGGAGCTTGAGACAAGCTCTCTATGTGGACTTCCCGACTTCGGACCTTGGTGGACAAGGCCATCATGTAACACCCGGATCCATATTACCACGAATGCTACTTAACCACTCTCTGACTAGCCAACAATTTCAAGACAAAATTAATTCGCAACAACTCTAGACAAGAAGCACTAAGCGGAAGCATAAACAAGTAAGGGAATAAAGACGACGGTAACAAGTTCAATAATTAAACAACCTCTAGCAGATTAATCAAAGAATGGTTCACAAGTCCATCCTTATTTAACAACATAATCATCCACAAATAGTTAAGCATTTGGCTAGAATTTCATCGACTTTATTACAACATGAGTTGATGAACCAAGTGCATTATTGTGGTGCCGCTCTACCCATCCCATGAATGCTCAACAATCACCTGTAGGGGGGAAAACAAGGGTGAGATAAAAATCTCAGCAAGCAAACTGTTTAACAGGCTAATCAGACTACAAATAAATATACAACACCATTAAAGTATCCATATGTCCACATCCATAATGTGAATCCACATTCATTTACAAGCTAATTAAACTACAAAGATATTAAGCATCAATATCCAATTCTCATAATGAACACAATTATAGCCTCAACCATATTTACTACCAAAGATAGTAAAATATTAACAATGAGATCTTGATCAATCGCTTCATATTATTCACCACTACCACTACCAATGACAATAAAGTATTAACATGTTTTACCTCATAACTTTACTATTTCTCACATTCACAACTGCTATCAACGATTACCACAAGAGAGAAGAATCTCATGCCACAATCACAACCTCTACCATACCACAAGGGATGAACCCCATTCCACAACCACAACCACATTACTCATACCACAAGAGACTCTCATGAGTCAATTTCCACATTGCAACTATGAAGTTGCGTTTGTTTGCAAAAATAACTTCACCTCAATATCTTGCACAAGTATGCAAATGATCTTTCCACAATGTAATGCATATGTATGCTATGCTCCACTGCACCTTTACCCAACAAGGTAAAGGTATGCATCGTGCTACGGCAATGCACAATGTTGTACCGGTACGGTCGCGGCTATAAGCGGCGACATCCACAATGCAAATGTCATGATATGTCATGAATGATATGATAATCATAAACCACAAGAATTTAACCACGAAGGTCAACAACATACTCATCATGAGTATTTTCTCATAATTCACATGTGTCTCATCAAGCACAATATCATTCTGTCATAAGACCATTACCACATAACCCACACCCGATTCACCAAGATCAAAATCAATCGATCTAAAGGGAACTCTACCACATAGACCACAACATGATCATCATGAATATAACCACAAAGAATTATCAATATGTCCACCTTGAGTTTATTTTCATATTCCGCATTTGGCTCATTAAGCAAATTACCACATGACTACCAACAACTCTTCCAACGCATGGCAAAAATGAATATTAATTTGCTACCACGACCTCATCCATAAAACATGCAACCATGGCATATAACTTCAAGTTATGAAAAAAACATGTATATTGCAAGTAGTAAGAATAACAAGTTAAACCGTAGCTCAGCCACTGCATTTACTTGCTTGATCATATAAGCATTCATCCATCACAAGCATTAGGGTTAGCAATGTACTTGCCTTCCACGATGCGACGCGTTAGCCGGCAAAGGTGATACTCCTAAACCTGAGGCCTCACCTCCAAAACCAGTAAAATAATTTCAATAAGGACATAATATACCCAGAGCTACTAATCGGCATTCTACATCGCTTACTTGACGACTCAAAACGAGTTTACAAAGCTGAAACCGAAAAACAACGTTTCCTGCCATATACTGATTCTGGACAGCAGCACGGTAAATGACATAACTCATGAACTGGAAGTCAAAAAGAGGTAAACCCAATTTCTGTAGATTCTTAACTGAATAATCTACAATACTCTAGTTGACACGATAAACCAATTCGGCCAAAATATTAGGCTAACCATTGTCTGAACTTTGAGTACAGAAACTGCCTACACAATCGAACAGCAAAACTAAAATGACCATAACTTTTAATAGGTAACTCCAAATTGATCGTTCTTTATCAATCTGAAAAGTTTATCGAATTACCTACAATAACCTAGTTGGGTGAACTTTCAGATTCTACCAAATTCCCTTTCATATTTTAGGACATAACCAGACAGATTATTCTCGTCAGATTTCTGGCAGCAGATACTAAATCGACCATAACTTTTGACTCAGACCTCGGAATCGAGTGATCTTCGCGGCTACTGAAAGATAACGACATAACCCACATAACTCTAGGAGATGGAAACTTAAAATTCAGCCTATAAATACACGAAAATAGCCACGCAAGGTACTGGACAGAATCGAATCTTCTGCAGTCCAACATTTATCCAACAATTCTAATCGGTTTCGCATCTACTATGGATCAAACAGCGGGGAAGGCATCTCGTTACCCTTGTAGAACCGCTAGCTTGCTGAACCAAATCCTACGCGAGTTCTTCTTCTCCTTTCCCTCCTTCTTCTCCTTCCTCTCCTTCTTCTCCTTCTTCTCTTTTTCCTTCTTGCGCAAAGGGGCAGCAACTTGGCAGAGGGGAGGCGCAAGGGGCAGCAACCTGGGTTGAGGGGAGGCGCAAGGAGGAGGTGTGGCGGCTTGGGGGAAACAGGGGGAAGGGGGGTCGGCCAAGGGGTAAGGGGGCGGCTAGGGCAAGAAAAAGGGGTGTGGCCACCCCTTGGGCCTCCCCCCTTGGCCCAAGGTGGTAAGCCCACCCTCCCTTACTGTTTTTTTAACTAATTAACAGCTATTTAATTGTTTAATTCAACCTAAAGCTGACTCACAATTTTAATAATCTTTCTTTCTTTCTTTCCCGCGATAAATTGATTAACCGGCGACTCTGCGTCACCACTTATAAAAAAAATAAAACCTACGCCGAACCAACGATCTGGGTACCACATTCTTCCCACCTTAAAAGGATTCGCCATCGAATCCAACTCTTCAGACCACAAAGAAAGGAACAACAAGAAAGGAGCAACCCAAACTAGGAGTACTCACCAGCCTCGAAGAGCTCGGGGTACTTCTTTCGCACAAGATCCTCCAGCTCCCACGTAGCCTCTCTCTCAGACTGATTCGTCCAAAGGACCTTCACATACTTGATGGCCCTCTTCCTCACGACCAGTTCCGACAAGTCCACCATTCACGTTGGTCTAAGCCTACGTCCGCATAACTCTTCGGTCAACTCTGAGCGGCCAACAGGTCCTGCCATCTTGGCAAAATTTCCCGCAATAACTATTAAGACCACTTTCTAAAACCATCATCTTTATTAAAACACTTTTCTCTTATTAAATATACTCGGGATAACACGACATACCCCTTTTAAAGAATTTGATCACAAATTCCACTCACATCATTCTACTAGAAGCACAACGGTAACTTTTGCAAATAGAACCCAGCGACAGAAGAGTAAAGAGCTCTCAAGCATCACACTAGCAACCAGCTTTCCCTCAAAGGACCACGATCCAAATCAAAGGATTCACCACAAAATATTTCTACTCGTCAAGTAGACAATTGGAGAACCACACCACATAAGCTAAGAGTGAAAATCACTCGACAGACCAAAACAATCAATTTCTTTTCCTAACAATAATTTCCCAATTCATTTCTTTTAATAATTTAACTTCCTTGAACCAAGGATTTTCAAATCATTGCCCAACACACCCACTCGTTTATCTCAAGTTGGCCACCTCAACAATTAGCTCAATTGAGTACATCATCTACACCATTGTAGATAGACTCTACTGGCCCCGCAAATCATACTCTAGCCAAAACCATGACCAACAGAATTATTTTGACAAATAATTCCTAACGCACTTTAGTCCCTTAAGGATAACAACTCGGGATTCATATCACACCCAAGGTGAAGCCCAAACTCAGCTTCCAAGTTCTTACAACCAACTTCCGATATAAGGTAGGGAAAACCTCAGGTGAACGCCCTACTATACCACAATTAACAAGCACTCAATTCTTAACATCAATAAATCGCTTGGCTCTAAGATCAACATTCTATTTAAAACGTACCCTTCCCAAGGATTATTCCATGGAAATAATATATCATCCATTATATCTTAAATATTGTGATATTTAAGGCTCCCACAAGAACATCACTACACTACCACTATTAAGTCGTCATCACGCAACAAAAGTCTTCGCAACCCACAACAATTACCATGTTCTTAGAAGAAGAGGTAAGAAGAAATAAATTCCAGCATACAGAAAATGGTTATCATCACACTAGCCAAAAGACCAAAAGAATAACAAATAGCAATGAGGTTGGAAAAACACAAGGTAAGATCATCTATACCTCAAATACTTCTAGTACAACTTTTCCTTTCAATAAGAAGCAATTTTCTTTGATTACAACATCCCGCCATTTCCAACAAAGGATGCTTGAAGACCACAACACAAGATTCAAATAAAACCAATAAGATCAATCAGCACGTCGCTTTACTCAGAGCAACCTCGACTATGACACGAGTCATAAGGTCCAAAAAGATTCCAACCGTAAATCTCACACCCTTCAATGCAATTAGTATTATGGAATTAACAAATTCCTTTAATTTTAAAACATTCGACACCATAATCACAACTACATGCTATCGATTGTATTCACAACAAGATAAAACGTTCTTTACAAAAAAAAAATCATCATATCATCCCACTCCTTCATATTTTTCCAAAAGGAACACCATAAATCACTTCATCATGTTCTTATTATCCAAATAAGATTCCAACTACTTAATCTAGTTAAACCTAGTGCATAAGCCATCATATTAAAAACAAACTCTTTAACAAGATGATATTAGAACATAACAACCTCACAAAACATGCTAGTATGAATCTCTTATTAGATTCCATACGTTTATCTCGTACTGATGCTCAACTCTAGTTTAGCAAAAAGTAATTACACTCTAGCCATTGCTGTCAATAATTGATTATTAATTTTTCATCAGCATAGCATTAATGATCCTATCTCTAATTTGCAATCACAAAGACAATAAAGAGCACAGATTCGATACTCCACCTTATGTTAAGATATTAAATATAAAATAACTTTAAACATCAATAATACCAGCTTTATGAGACAAGATTCCACAAGTCAATACATCAGCCTGTATCCATTTCTTTATACATATTTCAACAATTTAGCATGGTAAAAGTTACATAAATTTAACAGTTGTACATGCTCATCAAGTATGTAAAGAGAGGACATATAAAAGGTTAATCTTATTAAGGCAATATTCCAACACCTCCTTACTTGACCATCCCGAATGGTCAGATTAATTACTTAAGATCAGTCAATCCAATCTATCCAACATGTTGGGAAAATTAAACAACTACAATAATCAAAACAATTGTTTTTCATATTCCTTGATAAATGCATGAGTTCTACACATGTATCGCTAAATTTCTTAGCCACAGATCTTCAAGAAACTACAACAGGACAACATCATATTAATCGACTTCACTTCTAAAGATGTTAGTAGAACTTAATGATGTACCACACTAACTTTTCAACTTGATAATTCACAATCTATCAATTATTTACATAATTACCACCTACTACTTAAACACAACAAAACAACATAAAGGATTTTAACACTCCTTCTAGGAGAAAATCAAACTTCAAAAGTCGAAATAACTCAGAAGAAATGCATAGAGCCAATGCTTCCACAAGTTAATGAACTTCCCACGTAAGCTTTGATTCTCTCTCAAAATATCAAACGAAATACAAGAGTCATGTTTTCCAGCAAGAAAGATGGAACAACGCGAAAAATACCGATCTCTCAAAAGCACTTGCTCACGGCGGTCAAACAACCCATCAATCGAAAGAAACAATACTTGGCCTCAAGAACAATCGGAGGCCTATTGACACCCAACAAGCGCAATAAGCAGCTAACCCGAGAAAATCATTAATCGCAATAGGCCAAGAATCGGCCAACAACAATTCAAGGAGGATAACACTTTTCTAAGAAACTTACCCATGACATCCGCAACTAAGTTGCAGAAGGTAATCGCATCAAAATCCCGTACTCTGAGCGGGTATAAGTAGCAATGCCCAAGGCAACAACGCAATCCCTACCTCATATCATTGACTATCCTCACTCAAAGCGATCATATAAACAAATCATAAACATACAAGATTATCTCCAAGCATGAATCATCAATATAACATGTCAAAGCATGAATGCAATGCTTGTCCCATCCCATCCTCTGCACTAGTGTGTCAATTTAATATTTTTAATTACCACGGACACAAGCCCGCTCACGATACCAATCTGTAATACCCAGGATCCACATTACCTGGAATGCTACTTAACCACTCTACTGACTAGCCAATAATTTCAAGACAAAATTAATTCGGCAGCAACTCTAGACAAGAAGCACTAAGCGGAAGCATAAACAACTAAGGGAATAAAGATGACGGTAACAAGTTCAATAATTAAACAACCTCTAGCAGATTAATCAAAAAATGGTTCAAAAGTCCATCCTTATTTAACAACATAATCATCCACAAATAGTTAAGCATTTGGCTAGAATTTCATCGACTTTATTACAACATGAGTTGATGAACCAAGTGCATTATTGTGGTGCCGCTCTACCCATCCCATGAATGCTCAACAATCACCTGTAGGGGGGAAAAACAAGGGTGAGATAAAAATCTCAGCAAGCAAACTGTTTAACAGGCTAATCAGACTACAAATAAATATACAACACCATTAAAGTATCCATATGTCCACATCCATAATGTGAATCCACATTCATTTACAAGCTAATTAAACTACAAAGATATTAAGCATCAATATCCAATTCTCATAATGAACACAATTATAGCCTCAACCATATTTACTACCAAAGATAGTAAAATATTAACAACAGAATCTTGATCAACTGCTTTATATTATTCACCACTACCACTACCAATGACAATAAAGTATTAACATGTTGATGAGGGCATCCCTAACACTTATACATCTTTCCCTATTGGTGGTCATACACATACTGAGGTGGACGCCATACGTGACGCTACAAATAATTCAAGTACAGAAGTGCATATTGGTCCACTGACGAGAGCAAGAGCTAAACTTCTAAATCAACAGTGCTTTTGTTTCTTAATGAATCTTCTATTGTCATTGATGAGAATTGGGTATTACCTCATGCAAATGTTTTGTGCATTCTCGTGTTTGAACATTGTGAAGCCTTTGGAACCAAGAGGGAGGTCGGAGTCAAAGCAATGGAGGAGAAGCTCACGTGGGTCAACCAAGGGGAGAAAAGCCCAAGAATTCAAGCCCAATTCGGATCTTCCACAAGTGCAACCGAAATTCATCTCGGAATCAACTCAGAATTCAATTCGGATTCGGTTCGGGACAGCCCAACAGGGCTGTAATAAAAAGGCCATAACTTTTGCATACGGAGTCCGATTGGGGTGTTCTTGGACTTGTTTGAAAGCTTATTCCAAGGCCCACACAATGGTTTTGGCCCCAGCTTCAGAAGACTTACGGTCGCGCCGCTATGGCCGAAACAATGTGACGGACTTAAGTTAGGTTTTCCTTTTGTGTGTTTTTAGGTCTTAGCCGAGTTAGAGTTTGATTCGGCATGTGTGGCTGGCCCTAGGCCGTGCGTGAGTCGTGGAGGGCGCCTTAAATACCCTTGCCCTCCCTTGTATCCATAAGACCAGTTTATGCATAAGAATTGAAACATAGCTATTGCTTGTTCTTTCTAAAACCGAGTTCATGCGAGGACTTTGAGAGAGGACTAGGCGATCCATTTGTTTGTTCTGCAATTCAAGGTCAAGCCGTCGTTCCATTGGGAATTGGGGACTTGGCGTTAAATGCGTTCGTGGTCTCGCGACGAACAACTACCCGTGTGTTTGGGCGTATTCCGAAGAGTTGAGGGTTCGTGCATTGGCGCGAGTGTTCAGCTAGCGACATCGTCTACTTCGCATCAACTATCCACGGTTTCTCACTGAGAAGATCGGGCCTCCCCCGTATCACATGTTTTACCTCATAACTTTACTATTTCTCACATCCACAACTGCTATCAACGATTACCACAAGAGAGAAGAATCTCATGCCACAATCACAACCTCTACCATACCACAAGGGATGAACCCCATTCCACAACCACAACCACATTACTCATACCACAAGAGACTCTCATGAGTCAATTTCCACATTGCAACTATGAAGTTGCGTTTGTTTGCAAAAATAACTTCACCTCAATATCTTGCACAAGTATGCAAATGATCTTTCCACAATGTAATGCATATGTATGCTATGCTCCACTGCACCTTTACCCAACAAGGTAAAGGTATGCATCGTCTTCTGACAATGCACAATGTTGTACCGGTACGGTCGCGGCTATAAGCGGCGACATCCACAATGCAAATGTCATGATATGTCATGAATGATACGATAATCATAAACCACAAGAATTTAACCACGAAGGTCAACAACATACTCATCATGAGTATTTTCTCATAATCCACATGTGTCTCATCAAGCACAATATCATTGTGTCATAAGACCATTACCACATAACCCACACCCGATTCACCAAGATCAAAATCAATCGATCTAAAGGGAACTCTACCACATAGACCACAACATGATCATCATGAATATAACCACAAAGAATTATCAATATGTCCACCTTGAGTTTATTTTCATATTCCGCATTTGGCTCATTAAGCAAATTACCACATGACTACCAACAACTCTTCCAACGCATGGCAAAAATGAATATTAATTTGCTACCACGACCTCATCCATAAAACATGCAACCATGGCATATAACTTCAAGTTATGAAAAAAACATGTATATTGCAAGTAGTAAGAATAACAAGTTAAACCGTAGCTCAGCCACTGCACTTACTTGCTTGATCATATAAGCATTCATCCATCACAAGCATTAGGGTTAGCAATGTACTTGCCTTCCACGATGCGACGCGTTAGCCGGCAAAGGTGATACTCCTAAACCTGAGGCCTCACCTCCTAAACCAGTAAAATAATTTCAATAAGGACATAATATACCCAGAGCTACTAATCGGCATTCTACATCGCTTACTTGACGACTCAAAACGAGTTTACAAAGCAGAAACCGAAAAACAACGTTTCCTGCCATATACTGATTCTGGACAGCAGCACGGTAAATGACATAACTCATGAACTGGAAGTCAAAAAGAGGTAAACCCAATTTCTGTAGATTCTTAACTGAATAATCTACAATACTCTAGTTGACACGATAAACCAATTCGGCCAAAATATTGGGCTAACCATTGTCTGAACTTTCAGTACAGAAACTGCCTACACAATCGAACAGCAAAACTAAAATGACCATAACTTTTAATAGGTAACTCCAAATTGATCGTTCGTTATCAATATGAAAAGGTTATCGAATTACCTACAATAACCTAGTTGGGTGAACTTTCAGATTCTACCAAATTCCCTTTCATATTTTAGGAAATAACCAGACAGATTATTCTCGTGAGATTTCTGGCAGCAGATACTAAATCGACCATAACTTTTGACTCAGACCTCGGAATCGAGTGATCTTCGCGGCTGCTGAAAGATAACGACATAACCCACATAACTCTAGGAGATGGAAACTTAAAATTCAGCTTCTAAATACACGAAAATACCCACGCAAGGTACTGGACAGAATCGAATCTTCTGCAGTCCAACATTTATCCAACAATTCTAATCGGTTTCGCATCTACTATGGATCAAACAGCGGGGAAGGCATCTCGTTACCCTTGTAGAACCGCTAGCTTGCTGAACCAAATCCTACGCGAGTTCTTCTTCTCCTTTCCCTCCTTCTTCTCCTTCCTCTCCTTCTTCTCCTTCTTCTCTTTTTCCTTCTTGCGCAAAGGGGCAGCAACTTGGCAGAGGGGAGGCGCAAGGGGCAGCAACCTGGGTTGAGGAGAGGCGCAAGGAGGAGGTGTGGCGGCTTGGGGGGGGGGGAAACAGGGGGAAGGGGGGGTCGGCCAAGTGGTAAGGGGGCGGCTAGGGCAAGAAAAAGGGGTGTGGCCACCCCTTGGGCCTCCCCCCTTGGCCCAAGGTGGTAAGCCCACCCTCCCTTACTGTTTTTTAACTAATTAACAGCTATTTAATTGTTTAATTCAACCTAAAGTTGACTCACAATTTTAATAATCTTTCTTTCTTTCTTTCCCGCGATAAATTGATTAACCGGCGACTCTGCGTCACCACTTATAAAAAAAATAAAACCTACGCCGAACCAACGATCTGGGTACCACACATCATCGCCGAGCACAAGGCGAGAGCGCTGGGCGAGTCCCGCAAGCGGAAGTGGGAGACCCAGCGGTCTCCACTGGCCGGCCTCGTTCGTCCCCGAGTTGGGCCTGCACCGGTGGCCCGTTCTTTGGCTTCACCACCACCGAGGCCTTCGGCACCAGCTCCACGTCCTCCGCAGGCCGTGACTTAGCCACGTCCGCCTGCGATCCAGCGGCAGGATGCTCATCACAACCCCGCTGCCGACGTCACCTGCTTCTACTGCCACAACAAGGGCCACTATGCGAGTAGTTGCCCTAAGAAGACTGGAGCGACCCCTCATCCTAATGGAGGACGCGGGCAAGGGAGTGGTCACCCACCTGACCAAAAGACCCCGGGCTTGGGGAGCGGCCGAGTCAACCATATCTCGGCTGAGGAGGCACAGGAGGCGCCCGACGTGGTGTTGGGTACGCTTCTTGTCAATTTACGTCCTGCTACAGTTTTATTTGACTCTGGAGTTTCACATTCTTTCATTTCGAGGTCATTTGCTGTTGATAGTGGTCTCCACTGTGTTTCTTTGGGGGGTTCCACTACTTATTCGCGCTCCGGGTTCAGAAATGAGAGCTGACCAAGTATGCCGGGACGTTCCTATCCACATCGAAGGAGTGGGATTCTTGGCGAATCTTATCCTACTCGACTCGGCGCACCTGGATGTGATTCTTAGTATGGATTGGTTGTCCCAACACTTGGGGCAAATCGATTGTGCCAGGAGGGTTGTCTTTCTCACCAGCTCCTCAGGCGAACAGGTTGGGTTTTCACCGCAGTTGCAAGGGCCACATCTTTATGCCCTTGAAGCGAAGCCAGTATTGGAGATTCGCGATGTCCCCACTGTGTGTGACTTCGCGGATGTCTTTCCTGAAGATTTGCCCGGGATGCCTCCCGTTCGAGACCTGGAGTTCGTGACAGAGTTGCTGCCCGGTAACCGCCCCTATTTCAAAGAGGCCGTATCGCATGCCTCCTAATGAGTTGGAGGAGCTGAAGAAGCAACTAGGTGAGCTGCAAGAGAAGGGTTTTATCCGTCCTAGTTCATCTCCTTGGGGCTGTCCGGTTATTTTTGTGAAGAAGAAGGACAAGACCCTGCGTATATGTGTTGATTACCGTCCGCTTAATGAGGTGACGGTAAAGAACAAGTATCCTTTGCCCCGTATAGATGATCTTTTTGATCAGTTGACTGGACCACAGGTGTTCTCCAAGATTGACTTGAGATTGGGCTATCATCAAGTCAGGATCAGGGCCGAGGATATTCCGAAGACGGCCTTTGCTACTCGTTATGGTCTTTACGAGTACACCGTCATGTCTTTTGGTTTGACTAATGCTCCTGCTTTATTCATGAACCTTATGAATTCGATATTCATGGAGTATTTGGATAGGTTCGTGGTGGTTTTCATCGATGATATCCTTATCTACTCCAAGAGCGAAGAAGAGCATGCTGAGCATCTTAAGCTTGTGTTGGGCAAGCTGCGCGAGCACCAGTTGTATGCAAAATTCAGCAAGTGTGAGTTCTGGTTGAAGGAAGTGGCATTCTTGGGCCATGTTCTTTCAGCAGGAGGTGTGGCTGTGGATCCTAGCAAGGTCAGTGATGTGCTATCTTGGGGTCAGCCTAAGTCAGTCACCGATGTGCGGAGTTTTTTTAGTTTGGCTGGCTACTATGGCCGCTTTATCGAGAATTTCTCCAAGATTACGAAGCCTATGACTGAACTGCTCAAGAAAGATAAGAAGTTTGAGTGGTCTGCTGCTTGTAATGTGAGTTTTCAGGAACTCAAGAAGCGGTTGACCTCAGCCCCAGTGCTTGTTCTCCCTGATATTCACAAGAGCTTTGATATCTATTGTGATGCTTCTCGTCAGGGTCTTGGTTGTGTTCTTATGCAGGAAGGCAAGGTTGTGGCCTATGCATCCAGGCAGTTGAGGCCTCATGAACTCAACTGTCCTACGCATGACTTGGAGTTAGCTGTTGTGGTTCATGCACTCAAGATTTGGCGGCATTATCTGATTGGTAACCGTTGTGAGGTGTATTCTGACCACAAGAGCTTGAAGTACTCTTTCACCAAGCCAGATCTGAACCTCAGGCAAAGAAGATGGTTGGAATTGATCAAGGACTATGATATGGGCATTCAGTATCATCCGGGCAAGGCCAATGTCGTTGCGGACGCACTCAGTCGAAGGGTGTATTGCAACATGTTAATGCTCCAAGAGCAGCAGCCTACCCTCATTTCAGAATTTCAACGCCTCAATTTGGGTTTGATCGAGCACGGTTCTCTTTCTACCTTGGTTGTGCAACCAACCTTGGTGGACCGAATCAAGGCGGCACAACAGGCAGATGTTGGTGTGAGTCAAATCAAGCAGAACATCAAGGATGGGACAACCAAGTGCTTTTCAGAGGATGAGCATGGCGTTGTATGGTTTGGGCAGCGTCTCGTGGTTCCTAAGGTCATGGAATTGCGGGATTTGATTCTCTGTGAAGCCCATGATTCTCCTTTGTCTATCCATCCTGGGGCTACCAAGATGTATCAGGACCTTCGTCAGAGATTCTGGTGGACCCGTATGAAGCGTGAGATTGCCAAGTTCGTTGCCGAGTGCGATGTGTGCTATCGTGTGAAGGCCGAGCATCAGCGTCCAGCAGGCCTTCTTCAGCCTTTGCCAGTGCTAGAGTGGAAGTGGGATTCCGTTGGCATGGACTTCATCACCGGTTTGCCCCGCTCGTCCAAGGGGAATGATGCTATATGGGTCGTGATTGACAGGTTGACTAAAGTGGCACATTTCCTTCCTGTCAAGACTCAGCTTCGTGTGGGGCCTTTGGCCGAACTTTATGTCTCGAGGATTGTGAGTCTTCACGGTGTACCGAAGACGATTATTTCCGGTCGTGGTGCGCTGTTTACCTCGCGGTTTTGGCATAGTCTGCAAGAGGCTATGGGGACCCGCCTTCATTTCAGTACAGCCTTTCATCCCCAAACTGATGGCCAGACGGAGTGAGTCAACCAAGTGTTGGAAGATATGCTCCGTGCTTGTGTTCTTTCCTATGGGAAGAAGTGGGAGAAGTGCCTACCGTTTGCTGAGTTCTCCTACAAC
The DNA here is from genome assembly GCA_036346255.1 of Ampelocalamus luodianensis. Taxonomy (NCBI): domain Eukaryota; kingdom Viridiplantae; phylum Streptophyta; class Magnoliopsida; order Poales; family Poaceae; genus Ampelocalamus; species Ampelocalamus luodianensis. Next base: position 61,279,341 of record CM070634.1, read on the forward strand.
AACAGCTATCAGGCCAGTCTTAGCATGGCACCATTTGAGGCCTTGTATGGGAGGAGATGCAGAACCCCATTGAACTGGTCGAGACGGTGGCGGCGCTTTTACGCGAGATTCGATCAATGAGGCCGAAAGTCAGGTTCAGTTGATCCGCGAGCATTTGCGCACGGCCCAGTCCAGGTAGAAGAGCTATGCAGATCACCGTCGCCGTGAGTTGAGCTTTGAGCCCAATGACTTTGTGTATCTCAAAGTCTCACCCTTGAAGGGCTATTAGCGTTTTGGCGTCAAGGGCAAGTTGGCTCCTCGCTATGTTGGGCCTTATCACATCGTCGAGAGAGTTGGGGCTGTGGTGTACAGATTGGAGCTACCAGCTGCACTTGAGGGTGTGCATGATGTGTTCCATGTATCCCACCTAAAGAAGTGCCTCCGTGTCCCAACTGAGAAAACTCCGTTGGAGGTTCTCGATGTGCAAGAGAATTTGACCTACCACAAGCATCATGTTCGTATTCTTGAGGAATCTGAACAAAGAACAAGGAACCGTGTCATCAAGTTCCTTAAGGTTCAGTGGTCAAACCATTCTGAAGATGAGGCAACTTGGGAGCGAGAAGATCGCCTTCGTGCAGATTATCAATCCTTCTTCTCCGAGTAAACGGAATCTCGGGTCGAGATTCTTGTAAGGGGGGAGAGTTGTAACATCCCAATTTTGGGCTGGTGTTTCAAATGTAAGAAAATGAGTAGAAATTAAAACTTTTTCTTACATCATGTATTTCCTATTTGTACTGAACGAGTATTGTACAAGAAGTTATGGAAATACAAAGTCACAAGTCTTTTGATCCAAATCTTGAGCTTTCAAAAAACAATCTTGTCAAACATCTTGCTCATCTCCTGGAAATATTTTTCCTGAGTTCTTGGGATGGTATGTGACCCCTTTGAAAAATTTCACAATTTTTAGAAATTGTTTGAATATTTTTGGAGGTCAGTCAAACCTATTCAAATTCTGGTCAAACTGTGGGCCAGCACCTTATGGGATTTTTGGAGGAAAAAGTATAGCACAAAAACCTCTGCAAAATTTATACAAGGTCATTAACTCAGCTAGCAAGCTCCTGTAAAAATTTCATAAATTTTGGAGTAAGTTTGCTACCTCAATTAAATTCCCAAACCTCAGGTTATTTTAAAACTCAAACTCAGGTCTGAGTCTGACATGGACTCGAGTCAGACCCAGCCTTTGGACTCGGTCGGACCAGCCGACTAGACCTCCTCGGCTCAATCTCGTGCGCGCTCGTGCGGGCCTTTGGATCTCCATCCAGCCGCCCCGACCTCCCGTCTGACCGCAGCGCCTCGGGGTGGTCCAGACCACTGGATCTCCATCCTGCAGTCACGACCTCCCCTGGACCTCCCCGCGCGCTCGGACCTCCTCTGCTCGGGCGATCTGGGACGTCCAGGACCACCCCGACAGCATCGGGGACGTCCAGACCTCCTCACCCGCCCTCTTCCTCTAGACTTCCTCGAGTTCTCGTCGCCATGATTTTCATGCACCGCACATGTGTCGTGACCAGAGCGCTTGAAGCGATGAGATGTCACCTTTTGCTTCTTGTCAACGGCTCTTTTTGCTGCCATGCATTTAATGCCAGTCAGCTTTCACCTCCAAAGTCTCCACCCTGCTCTGCCCCTACCTACCATGCGTGCTTTTGGCAGGGGCATGGACATTGTTCACAGTGAACTTGCCCATGCCATTGCCAAGCTTCTAGGCTATGAATAGCCTGAGACCTCCCTTTTTCTTTTCCTTCTACGTTCCTTGTTGTGCTTGAGCTCCCTCAGTGTGAGCTGGTCCTCAAACTCAAGCACCCAAGAACCCCACCCTCTCTGCCACCATTGCTAGGCTTTGGAGCTCCCTGCCGAAGCTCGAGCTCCAGTGGTCCCTGCAACTTCCTGGCCTTGTTCACTATCATCTTGATCTTCTCAACTCAAGCTTGCTCTAACTTGGCTTGGTTCACATTGCAGAGGTGAACGAGTTGGGAGGTAGCTTTTCGGGGTCGAGGCCATCTTCTTCTTCCTCTCCGGCAAGCCCTTCATCGCCGGACTTCGTCGCCCTTCTCCAAGCTCCGCTGACCACCCTGGTCCCCTCTTTGCCCTCAGGTGCCCATTTCTTAGCTATTTACTACTTCCTAGAGCTCGTGTAGATTTCGTAGTCTTACCGTATGGGGCTTCTTTCTCTCTCTCCGGCTCGCCGGTGTTCAAGGCCGTCGCCGCCGTCGAGGCACGCCCTTTAGATTCTTGACGTTATTTGGAACTCAGTCGTATCCTTGGTTCTCGCTGGCGAGCTCCCCATCGCCGGCGGTGAGCTCGTTTACACGCTCGGGCTTTTGTCGCGTAAGATTCGGACAGCCCCTATAGCCAATGATTGGCTGTCGGAATCGCCGAGGCCTCTCGTTGCGAGTGGGCCTCCTCCTCCTATTGTCGTACGGCAAAACCCCGCCCAGACCACCCCGCTCGACCTCCTAAGGACCCGCACCATTAGGAGTACCTTGGACCTCCTTGGGTAAATCGTGGCCGCCCACGACCATCCCAGGGTAGATCCGAGCCTTTGGCTCCTTTTCGAAAAGCTTAGCCTCTGGACCTCCCCCTAGTATAATCTCAGTCGTCAAGATCACCTCCCAGTCAAATCTGTACCGTAGAGGGTTTTCCGTGTAATTTCTAAGTCCCAAGACCTCCTAGAGCATTCTCCGCCGTTAAAGACCTCCTAGGATTAGCTCTTAGCCGTTAGATCCTGGTCTGCGAAAACTATAAGTGCCAGGACCTCCCCTAGTGTCGATCCTAGCCGTCTAGGACCACCCCGGTTAAATCCTAGCCATTTAGACATTTCCCCGTGCGCAAAAGACCTCCCTTGGTCATTTTGCAAAGACCACCCTAGACCACCCTCGGGGTCCTCTTAGTAAAAAGCCACCCCTGGTCTTTTTCAGAGAAAAGCCCGCTCAAGACCTCTTAGGCTCTATCCTAGCCGTTCACGACCTCCCCGGATTTAGATCTGAGCGTTAGATCTCCTTTGTAAAATCCTTAGTCTCAGGACCTCCCTCCGCGTCGATCTGGACCGATCAGGACCTCCCTAGGCCTAATCTGAGCCGTCCAGATCTCCTCCCGTTGAAACCCTATCGCATAGGACCTCCCCGAGTAGATCTTGGCCATCCAAGACCTCCTCGTGTAAATCCCAGCCGATCAAGACCTCCCTATGGATATCTTGACCGTCTAGGACCTCATCCTCTGGTCTAAACCGTTAGATTTAGATCTAACGGGCTAGACCTCCTCCCTTAGATTTAAAGCCTTAGGACCTCCCCTAGTGCTCGGGACCGCCAGATGTCGATCTGACGGTCACGACATCCGTTAGGCGCGAGGACCTCCTTTGCGTTCGCTGTGGATGCACTGGTCGTGGCCGTTGGATTCAATCTCAACGGTCCGGACCTCCCCAGTGCGGGAGGAGGTCTTCTGTGCGCTGTGCTTCGAGGTCTATGGCTGTGCGATGAAGGATCGACGGCCCACGACCTCTCCTTTTTCCTTCAGTTCATTTGGACCTCCCGAGAGTTCAAATTTTCTAAGTCTTTTAATGTTTCAAATTTCAAAAGTGCATAACTTTGTCATTTTAACTCCTTTTTGAATGATTCTAGTTGTTGTAGCTCTGTTATAGTATGAACTTTAATCTGAGAATGGATTTAGGCAGTGTTATGTAGTAGAAAATGTTATAAACTGCATGAACTTGTTTAATATGAAATGGTTGTTTAGAAAGTATCTCAAATTTGTAAAATGCATAACTTTTTCTCTGTAAATCCAAACTGAGCAAACTCAACTTGGTAAAATTTGTCTGTAGACATGCTTTAATATGAACTAGGCCTTGTCTTTATTCATGTTCCTGAAAAGTGATATATGCTAGTTTTAGAACTTAGGAAATTCATAACTAATTCATTGTAACTCCAAATGTTATGAACTCAACTTTGCTGTTCTTAGGATGACCTTAGCTACCTTCCATAAAAATTTCAAGTTCCAGATCATTCTAGAAATTTTTGTCATGAACAGTAACCGAAATTAATTTAATTAGGATTTTTCAGGCTGAGAAAACTTAGTTTAGCCATAACTTTTTCATACTAAGTCAAAATGAAGTAATTCTTGTTTCTAAAATTGTCTAAAATCAACCTCTAGCTGCTGTAGAAATTTCATGGAATTTGGATGTTCTTTGCTGTTGAGTTCCTTTTGGTGTTCTTCGTTCTTATTGGTTTTATCGCCTTTTCGCGTTAGGTTCCGAAGAATTTATTGAACCTGAGCACTCTCCTCTGCAGCAAGACCAATCCCAGCAAGGCAAGCAGTTTGATCATGTTAATCCCAGTATTTTAAGTATTTATGTTGATTACAACTTCTATGTATGCATTGCTACTTTGTGTTAAACTATTGTCGTTAGTTGACCTAGTAGATGCATTTCCTTAGGCAAATGATTATTCTCTACTACCGTGAGCCTAGGTTATTGCTGTGATTAGAGCTCATGGATGAGCTCTTGTCACTTAGTAGTTGCAAATTAATTGTTTAGCCATGCTTAGCTTCCGGTAGAAATGGGCGGTTATCAACTTGTCGATAACCTTGATCACATAAAGCTTATTATGATCTATGATTTCAGCTTTGTGCCATGTCTACTTATGAAAACTAAATCTGAAAACAAAAATAATTTAGACTTGGGCACAATGGTAAGATGGTGTGATCTTGGGTGTGACTGGAATGGTGCCCGGGTCAACAAGGACCGAACATCTTGTTACACTAAACCAAGCATTTTAGCGTGCTAACCACACTAGAGGGTATGGGACCTCTCTTGACTTAGTACTTTGACGTGTATTGGCTTCGGGTCGCAGGGAGTCGCAAGAGGGATGGTGTTGGGAGCATTGTAGTGTCTGAAAGACTTCACCCGTGATGGGATTTGTTGTCTTTCGGCTTGCAATGTAAGCGTATGGGTTTCTATCCATACGAGCGACTCGTGGTTGATACACAATATTGGAAAATGTCTCGTAGGACATAGCCGTGCCAGCATACCTTCAAAAGTGTGCTTTGTCGCTTAAAGGCGGTCTGAAGTGTGGGTACATTGGTACACCCCTGAGGGTTAAAACTATTCGAATAGCCTCGTGCTAGGTTATGGACACGCTTGGCAAGGTCTTTCAAGAGTTACAACCTTTTAATTAAAACTTGATGGGTGGTACGAATCGGGGATTCGTGCTATGTTGTGGTGACTATTGGGATAGTCACTTCCAGGTGGTTACTTTTATGTATCTTTATTTCGCCGTTATTTTGACAACAAAACAGATTTGCAAATTTTCTCTTAAATGTATTACACGTTATTTCGCCGTTATCTTGCGAGTACCGTTGTGTACTCAGTTATCTTGCTTAAATGTATTTATTGCAGAGGAAGAAGGTGAGCTAGAGGGGCCTCACTTCTGTGAGTTGTGCTGTGGTAGCCTTAGAGGCGTCTAGCTTGGCGGCCCGATCGGTTGCCTTGTGGGTTGTGTGGCTAACCGGTCGACTTTTGTTCTAGCCATCTTATGGCGCTTTTGCTTCCGTTGTCATTCTTGTATATTGTTCTATTTGGCCGGTCGGCTCTCTTTTGTAATAACTTACTTTATCTATGTCATTTACTAGACTTGTTAATGTATGTTGTATGGAAATGATGTGTAATTTTGTGATGATGTGCATGTGCTGCAATTCTGGGAAGTATATGTCCATCGAGGCTTAGAATGTTTAATTAGTAATGCTAGAACCATTTGGGGGTTAAGTGTTACTAGTTAAATATTCTGGGTCCTCACAGTTGAGTGGTGCGTTCGGGCAACCCGAACGGCACACAAGATCTGGTCCGTTGATTGAGGATCCAATGGCTCACGCTCATTTCGACTTTTACCATTTTAAAATGGCATTGCCCGAAAATAGCGCACTACAGGATTTGAATCCAACGGTCAGGATTACACGACTCATCGGGGTAGTCCGAACGGCCCAATTAATCCGGCCCGTCCATTGAGATCTGATGCCTGAGGTTTAGAGGCATGATAGGGTGTTGAATCAAGACCGGATGCCGTTGGATTGCGATCCGACGGTGGAGATTGCTTCACGTACGTGGATAGCCCACGCGGCTTCGCAAATCTCACCCGTTCGCTTGGAGATCGACGGCTCACGTCACGTGTAGTGTTGGGCTCGCACTCGAACGTGACTGAGCCGGACCAATTGCACCGGGTTGGACCCAACCTTATTGGGCTCGAGTCGCTACAGTACCGGGGTTAGGTTTAGACTAGGAGAGTTGACCAGCCCTAATTCAAATGTTTCACCAAATTGTTTTATACTACCTTTTCATCCCATATTCAAAACGAGAGTATACCAAAACCATACAACCTCACTACATCAACCTCTTAAGTTTAAAAGGGGTCTAATACACAACTGAAAAAGTCCTACCAAAACCCTTTCATCAAGGACACATTATCATCCGATGATTTCACAATCATGTGGGCATAAGCCCCCTATTATATCATATCAGTTCAACTTTTAGTGATGCTCAACATCAAACTTCAACATGCAACAGTTATGCTCCAACCATTGTTGTTATCAACTGGTTTCATTATGAAATCTAGTTGCTACCTTCTTTCCTTCCCAAATCACATGGGTATTTACAAACACATATTCAACTGCTCCTCCTCATATTTGGATTTCGGCAAAAATACACTAAAACTTCAAAAATCGAAATCTTCTATCGATCAAAAGTCTCAATAACACTACAACCAAATTCATCGCGTCATTCTATATAGAAGAACTATATAGAACTCCTCCCATAAATTCTAGATCCACCGGTATTCAATCCCTTAAACCGGTTGTACACAATTCCAATAATTAATCATACTAAGGAATATGCAAATCTAGCATTTCCTCTAGTTTCTCTTTCCACACATTTAAATTAATCCATTGGAACCAAATAACCCAACAAGTTTAGCAACCTAAACAATTTGAATGACCAGTCTAATTCATCAATGTTCCACACTTCTAAATATCTCTTTTGACTCTAAATAGGTATGGACATACTCTTAGTCACTACTCATATATACAGTTCATCAAGAACTAGTAGAAGACAACATCAACTTAATCAATTTCACTCCCAAGGTTACTAATTAATATTGATGATGCACCACACCAAAGACTCGACTTGATACCCATACCACATCAAGTTATCACAAAAGGTTTTTAATAATTTCCATCAGAAAAGAGATGCATTAAACTTCAACCCTCGGAATAATCCAAAAGAAATACATAGAGACAAAGCTTTTTCATGTTAACATACTTGCAACATTAAAACTCTCATTACCCAAACTATCAAACGAATAAATGAGTCATTCTTTTCCAATGAGAAAGAAAGAACAACCATGGCAATATCAATATTGCCAATTGACGAGGATCACGAGTAGTAAAAGCAACTCAACAGTCAGAAAACAATAATTATTTCAGAGAACCATTAGAGGCCCATTGAAACTCAGCAACTACCAAGAACCACGAACCCAAGAGAAATTCATCATCCACCACGGAACAAGAATATGCCAAGTTCAGAAATCAAGGAAGAAAACAACTTTCTAAAGCAACTCACGCTCAACACCTACAACTATGGTATTCTGTGTAACTACTCTATTCGTCTACCATGAACGGTGGTGTAACCTGACAAAGTCCAAGGCCACAACCACGACCTCCACTGCTTAACATCTGTTATCGACACCCTTAAACAATATAATTAATTATGAATATACATGATCATCTCATGACAATCATACAATAGTTTCATAGATATAGAATATCATAACATATCATAGATTAACAATAAGAAAGATAGTACAGAAGCAATTCAACAATTGCTCAACAAATGAAGCATAACAATAGAAATGTGGAAACAATAGATTCCCAACCCCACCTACTGTGCACAGTGTGTCATTTTAATAACTTCATTACCTTGGACCTAAAGCCCGCTCTGATACCAACTGTAACACCCTGGTTATTCAGAAGCCAAAATGCTACCTAAAGACCTAACATATAACCATACAGCGGAAAACATCAACAGTAATTCGTCAACAAAGCTAAACAGATCAACATCAGCTGGGACATAAACAGGAATGTAATAATGGATCCACTAAGATAATCCTATCAGCGAATGGTCAATGAACATAAACAATTATATAAACAAACTCAACGAAATGAAGTTATCATCCACGTCTAAGTTTATTTATTACAATCCAACAATTAACGAATGAAAGACAGTAAAAATTCTTTTATTGAACCTAGTGTAAAGTGAAATATCTGAGTAGTGCGTGTGTACTCCCTCCCAAGAGAAACTTCATCAGCGATCACCTAAAAATAAATAAACAAAGCAAGAGTGAGTCCAAGACTCAGCAAGTACATTGAATATATGAACAGACCTCCAATATGAATCAGACAACCTCTTCACAATTTCTGAACAAACAGCAAATGAATATTTATGAATGCATAAGATGAATGAAAATAATCAAAGGAAGGACTGCACACGTGCTTATACCGGTATAGCTAGTGACACACCCGTTGGTGTTCACTTAAGCCTGCATCTTAACAAAAATGCGGGGATCCAAATCCTATATGAAGAATGTTTCATACGGGTGTCCAAAACTGCTCACATTGGAATGGTGGGACTTCACATGCCCATACTGGAATTGATGGGACTTTAGACTCCACTCTCGTGGACGGAATATGAACATGGATGCATGAATGATCTTATGTATTATGACTACCATCATATCCACACATATGAAAAGAATATATCATTGAAGCTTGACACATATCAAATGAAGATACAACACGAACAATAGGCATCCAAAATTCACAAAACATATGCTTGTCGATGTACTTATGTGTAACAGTCCCAGATTTAAGAAACAGTAATAATCTGCTTTATGAACAGTAATGGAATACTGTTCATAACATTACTGTTCATAAATGAAATTTGGATTTGTTGTTACAAATTTAAAACCTTCCTTCTCTAGTCAAAATCCAAAACTTATTTGAAGTCTCAAAGGAAATACAAGATAGTGCTTGTATTATGACTGGGAAGTATTTTTATTAAACCCTGGATCAATTATCTTAACCAAAAATAATTTTTGTTGAATTCTTAGAAATTATTTTGACTTGGGTAGAAATATTTGACTTTAAATAAACCTATTCGGGATAATTAAATTATTTATGTATTTTAAAAAGTGAAACATTGGTTTTCAAAATTTATTTGGGGAATATATCATGCCAGTAGCATACTTGTAAAATTTCATGATTTTACAAATTTATCTACTATTTTTAAACCCTAGTCAAACTTTTGGAACTTTAAAATGAGTGAGTCAACTCCTCTAGCCTAAACCCAGCCATTTGCACTGTAGCGACCTGTAATATCCCGATGGTGTGATGCACTAGAAGTCGGAAGGGAGAATTGGTTCGGGAGAATATTAAACGGAATTTCGGGAGGGACCAATTGGAAAGATTGCATTATCGCAGCTTGTAGGGGAATGCGCTTTCATGCTTAACTGGCTAGAGCCCACGGCCCAAGAGGGGCCCAAGGGGTGGCCTGTAACATCCTATCTTTTGGACTTGTGTTTCAAATGTAAGAAAATGAGTAGAAATTAAAACCTTTTCTTACATCATGTATTTCCTGTATGCTTTGAACATCTGTTGTAAGAAGTTATGGAAATACAAAGTCACAAGTCTTTTGATCCAAACTTTGAGCTTCCAAAATATAATCATGTCAAGTATTATGATCATCCTTTGAAAATATTTTTCCTAAGTTCTAGGGATGATATGTGACCCCTCTGAAAAATTTCACAATTTTTAGAAATTGTTTGAATATTTTTAGAGGGCAGTCAAACCTGTTTGACTTGCAGTCAAACCACAAATCAGAACCTTGCGGAATTTTTGGAGAAAAGTTTACTGCATAAAAACCTCTGAAAATTTTACAAAAGGTCCATATTTGAGTCAGCAAGCTCCTGTAAAATTTTCAGAATTTTTGGAGTTAGTTTGCTACATCAAATAAATCCTCCAAAGTCTCTGTTCTAATTTAAAAGTCAAAACCTGATTTCACTGTTACTCGGGTTCGAGTCAGACTCGTGCTCGAGTCAATCGATTTGATCGAACCGCCTAACTGCACCGCGCCCGATTGAAAAGCCCGCGATCAATCTCAACCGTTAGATCCTCATCGCGCGGCCCATATGCGTGTAAACATTCGGACCACCGCGAAGAGCCCACACATCTGGATCGTCAGATCAAAATCTAACGGTGGACTTTGCGTGTGACATTCGGGTCACACGAAGAGCACCTTAAATCGTGGTCGTCCATTCCTGATCCAGCGATCGCGAGCTTTGCTTTTGAATTTAAAACCGAAGCGGCGTGGCACGATCTCAGCCGTCTGTGTCTCATCCAACTGAAAATCGCCCAAGTGCTTTTCCCGGTCTTCTTCTACCTCCGTGCATGAACAAAGCGGGAGATGGCGATGTCAAATCGTGCTTCCTACGGCCGCCTAGTCAACAAAGTGAGGGTCGTGGGAGACACATTCGCCGTGCCATACCCTAATGCACGCCTACCACCTTTTCCTTGTCGGGCACACTGTGCTTCGTGCTTTGCCGCCGAGAAGCTTTTGGTCCAAACCCTAATGTTTCCAAGGCTTTATAAGCACTCTCAATACTTCTGGTGTCTCTTTAGACCACCACCAAGCTCCATTTACGATGTGGAGCTTAACTCCTCAAAACCTCCAAATCGCCATTGTTGACCCGAGGGCTCCATTGATGTTCTTGGTGTTCCAAAGGTTCTCCTTCACGTTTCTTTACCCTATCTTTATCTCCTTACTATCTTGAACATTTCCCACTTAATTTTGGATTTGATTCTCGTGAATTGTCCAATTTGGGGTTTGTTCAAATTCACTGAAATCGGTCATCTTCTTCCTCACTCGTGAGTGCTCCATTTTCGATTACTTGCTCATGTAGCTTCTCCGACCATAATGAAGTTATATTGATGCTTTGAAATCACTCATTTGGCTCAGGTGCCATTTTCAACCTTTCTTCTCCAAGTCCGCGAGTCTCCTCCGTGGTCAAGCTTCTCAGCCATCTTTGGAGCTTCCTTCATCAAGGTAGCTTCTTATTAGTCCCTAGAGGCTCGCACCCGCTTCCTTGGATCGCACCAGCTTTTCGCTATTTTCACACTTAGCGATAAAAGCTCCTTTTTCATTTTCGGCTCGCGCGTTTGGTCCTCACCGCGCGAGGATGCCACCATTAGGTTCTAGGCGCTATTGCGATTCCATTTTAGTTCTTGGTTGGCGTCGCCGCGGCCAGTGTCGCCGGCGGCAAGCCGTTGAAGTCGCTCGGGATTTTGCCGGTGCAAAACTCCTGTTTTCGTCATTTGTTTAGGACATATTAATTGCACAGTGATTGCTAATCATTAGTTAATTAATGCTGTCCTAATCTTTATCGTTGAGCCACTGACATGTGGGCCCAACATTCTTAAATCACCCGCTGGCGCATTCCCGCACTGTTCCGACATCATTAATAGCTAATTATTGGTTAATTATGGTGTAGGCATTAATCGCTGTCGGAAATCACCCCTGGGTCACTGACATGTGGGCCCGAGGGGTTATGATCAAAATCCAGAAGTCATTAGTGTCTCTTTTAGCTTTATTTAATGATAATCATTAGTAGCATTAAATTGGTCCTAAACCGCCACTCTTAGTCTCTGTCAGGTGGGCCCTTTGATTGTTTTAATCACTTCTGTAGAATTCATTAGGGCACATTAAAAAGCTAATCATTACTAATCACTAGCTCGGTCATTAATTAGTTGTCCTAAAAATTCCCTATTAGTCGATGACATGTGGGCCCAGTGCACTGTGCACGTGGGTTAAAGCGTTCGCGGTTGTGACTCGAAGTCACTAACAAGCGGCCCCACGTGTCAGTACATCTTTTGAACTGCGATCAATAGCCGCCGTCCGATTCTTGATCTGTGGCCAAGATCATTTGGGACGTTCGGGTAACCCGATCTCACCATCATTGTGGGCCGTCCATCTGGAGATCAGCGGCTGAGATTCGTGAGATGTTCGCGAGGTCCGAAAGCTCACCGCCCTCGACCTTCCGATCGTAGATCGACGGTGGAGATCATCTGGGCTGTTCGGGTTGCCTCAGCTCCCTCGCCGTTTGATTTCGAATCAATGGCTCTCGTGCGTCCACGTCTTTATCTTTTGATTAGATTATCGGTAGTTCGATAAGTAATTATTTTACAACTAAAATTTGTGCAGAAACTTTATAAAATCGTAGTAAATTTATTTTAAACTCTTTTTAGTTGTTTCCACCTATAATAAATTTGCTTGACACTAAAATTTTATTTAAAAATGCTTTAGGCCTTGTTTCTGTAATATAAATTCTTGTAGACCTTAAAAACTTGTTTTCTGTTATTCTCGCTTTTCCAGAAAACAATTAAAATCTTATAAAATGCATATCTTGCTCTGTGTATGTCCAAAATGGATGATTTCAACTTTGATAAATCTGTTATTAGTTATACTTCAATATAAAATTAGCTTGAGCATATTTATGTTTCTGGAAATTGTAATATGCTAGATTTGTACCTTAGAAAAATCATAACTAAATCAGTATAACTCCAAAATTGCCAAACTCAACTTTGTTGTAATTAGAATAACATATACTACCTGTCATAAAAATTGTAGGGTCCAGATCTTTCTAGAAAATTTCGCCATGAACAGTACTAGCAATTAATTAGATTGATTTTAAGGCTGAGAAAGAGCATTTTGTCCATATCTTTTGTATGCTTGGTCCAAATTGCATGATTCTTGTTCCTATCTCTGTCTAAAATCATTCCCTAGCTGTTGTGTAAATTTCATTAGATTTGGATGTCTTTTCTTTGTTGGAGTTTATTTGGTGTTCTTCGTTCTTATTTGCTTATCGCCTTTTCGAGTTAGGTTCAAGATAATATTATTATCGATATTGAGCCACAAAGCGGCGGATCCTCGCACTTCACCAAAAAGGCATGTAGCATTCATTTGATCATGTTGTTCCTATTAATTTCAAATTCTAATATGTTGTTTGCAAATTCTATGTATGCATTGCTATGTTGTTTTAAACTATTGTCGATAGTTGGCCCAGTAGTTGCATAATCAGTAGGAACTGTTTAATCCTCTACTACTGAGCCTAGGATTACTTGCTGTGATTTTAGGTTCGCTGGATGAACCCTTGTCACTTAGTAGTTTACGTGTCATTGTGCTTAGCCATGCTTAGCTATCGGTAGAAATAGGCGGTTATCGACTTGTCGATAACCATGATCACACAAACTGTTATAATCTGTATATTTCAGCCTTGTGCTATGTCTAAATTGCAAAACTAAAACTAAAAATGAAAACAATTTAGACTTGGGCACAATGTTAAGATGGTGTGATCGTTTGGGTGTGATTAGAATGGTGCCCGGGTCAATTAAGGACCGAGCTACTTGTTACACCGAACCAGGCATTTGTGCGTGCTAACCACACTAGGGGGATATGGGACCTCTCTTAGCTGAGTACTTTGGGCTGTGTTAATTAATGAGTCGCGTGGTGGGTTGCATATTTGATTATATGCAACATGGACACGTTTGTGGGGAGAGGAACACCCGCCGAGGCCGGTGTGTCCTGCTCCAAGTATGGGTCCTTGTGATCCATATTTCGTCGGCAGATCACTAAGGATTAACCCTCATACGTGCGTCTCTTGATTAGCATATTCCATTGGAAAGGGTTCGTAGGACTTAGCCGTGCTGGCATACCAAAGGAAGTGTGCTTAATAGCTTGGCAAAAAGGCGGTCTGAAGTGTGGGTACATTGGTACACCCCTGCAGGGATTAAAACTATTCGAATAGCCTCGTCCTAGGTTCTGGACACGCTTGGGGAAGTCTTCCAAGAGTTAGACTCCAACTTTTTAAATAAAAACTGATGGGTGGTATGAATCAGGGATTCATGCTATGTTGTGGTGGCTTTGGGGAAAGTCACTCCTAGGTGGATACTTGTTACTTATGTTTACTCGCTGTTATTTAAATGCTTAAAAACAGATTTTGCAAACTGCTGTTCAACCTATTACAATATTGCAAATGAAACTTGCTTTGTGCGTCCAAAGAACCATATAACCACATTCCTTTGATACAGCTTTCATGTAGCTATGTATAGGCTTGTTACTCGTAAGTCTTGCGAGTACATTTTTGTACTCACCTGCATTGCTTGTATTGTGCAGAGGAAGATAGTGAGTCCGATGGGCCTCACTTTTGTGAGTTTTGCTGTGGCAGTTTAAGGGGCGATTAGCTTGGCGGCCCGGTCGGTTGCCCTGTGGTGTTATGTGGCTAACCGGTCGTCTTTTGGTTTAAGCCATCTTATGGCAACTTTTGCTTCCGCTGTAATTTGATACTTATGTCATTTGGCCGGTCGGCTGTTCTGTAATAACTTATATTATGTATGTCTTTTGGTAGACTTGTTATATTCTGATGTATGGAATTGATGCATGCTTTGGTATGATGTATGTGTGCTGCATGTTCTGGGAAGCACATATTCATCGAGACGCGGATTATTCTATTTGTGATACTAGAACCAGTGGAAGGTTAAGTATTACAAGTTTAATAAACCGGGGTCTCACATGGCCGGCCATAGCTTAGGGGGGGGGCGCCACTCCCCCTTCCCAACCCTAGCCGACCCTCCCTCCCCTTTCCTCCCCTCTCCCATCCGGCCGCCACATCCCCACCACCTCCCTACCTCCCCTCCACCCCCCTTGCGCACCTCTCTACCTCCCCACCACCTCCATTGCTGCTGGCCAAAGAGAAGAAGAAGCTCCATTGCAGCCGGCCAAGGAGGAAGAAGAAGGGGAAAAGAAGAGAAGGGAGAAGAAGAGGAGAAGAGAAGGAAGAGAGGAGGAGGAGGATCGCCTTCGGGCCTGTTCGTTGTCACCACAGACGTCGTCAAGGGTAACGACGAGTTTCTTGTGTTGAGTGATGGTCATTAGAGGCGATTGCTATTAGATTGATTGGATCGGCTAAATTCTGTTCTCTGTTCAATTCTGTCCAGAATGTTGCTCGGCCCGTTTCTTTTATTTAGAGGACGAATTAGGAGTTTTGGTCTCCTAGAGAAACGTATATTATGTTCTCAGCTTTCAGTGGCCACCAAGATCACCCAAATCCGATTAACGGTCAGGAAGTTATGAATTTTTAGTATCGCTGCCTGTAATTCGCGCTTCCGCAATTGTGGTAATTTGGTCAAAACTGCTATTTAAAAGGAGAATCGGGGGATCTTAGTATAACAAAAAAATGTGGGTAATTTCTGTACCTTTTCATAGAGATAAAGAACACGAGATTTGGACTTTCTTAGCAAACGTTATGGTGGTTTTAGCATACTGTCCGGAGAACCCGACGAGAATTCGTTGTCCGATGATTGGTTTGATAGGGAAGTTAAGGGCAGAATCAAAAGGGCTCCCAACTAGGTTTATTTAGGCAATTCAATTACCTTTTCAGAAAGTCTAAGAGCATCTTAATTGGACTCTGAGCAGAAAGTTATGTATTTTAGAATTTGGTCTGTTTCAAGTGAGCACCAAAACGATCGCTAGAAATTGGAGGTTTCGTTAACACTTGAGAGTTAGCGAGTTCTGCTATGCTATTATTTATGCGCTTGGTCCAGCATGATTGGTCTTAGATTGAGGTACCTTTATGTTCAGTGGGAGCGCGGTTCGAGGGCAGCACCCTCTTCGCGTCCACCGTTCTCGCTCGGTTGAGGCAAGTATTCGGGCTATTATTTGTGTATGCTTGTTTGATGTGTTGTGATGTATCTTGGTAGTATAGTCATGCTTGCCTGTTATGAGATGAGTACCATTTACCTTGATGACATGCTAGTATAGTTAATTGGATCTACTATATGTTGTTATTGATTACATGATAATGAGAATTTTGATGTATTCCTGCTTATGTATATGTTTTCATGGTGCATATGCATGTCGTGAGCATACAGGTGCCTTGGTCACATGGTGACCAAGCACATACAGTTGAGGTCCCCGTCATGAAGATGACGGGCTTGAGGTCCCCACATTCGTGGAATGTGGGTTATGAAATAGAGAGGTCCCCATCATTAAGTGATGGGCAAAGGTCCCTATACATGTGGTGTATAGGCTCTTGGTCCCTGTGCCAGAGGGCACAGGTAAGGGTATACAGCGACGGTTGTATATCCCGTATTACCGGTAAAATGCGAAAAGAGATAAAGTTCAAAGGAGCATTGCATAGTTTGCATATCGTGAGATAAATGGCTATGATTAGTGTATTGAGACTGTGGTTTACTGATGCTATGTTTCAATTAATGTTTATAGCCTTGTTGATACTTGCTGAGTCGTTGGGCTTACTCTTGATTAATGTGTTTAGGTACCCATGGCAGGAATGATACGATCGGGAGGGAGTAGATGTGGATGCACTCACTTTATCACATTCTTAAGGCGTTTGCTGCTTAGTCCAAATTTAGAATTAAATGAACTGTTTAAATAACACCCATGGATGGCGTGGTTGAATTTTATTGTTTAGCTGTAATAATGAAGTTACTGGTCCTGGTTGGTTCCTTTGATATTCATGCATGATTGGGATAAGTTGATTATGAGGATTTTGTTTATGCCATGTGATAGTATTGAACTCTCAGATTTGCTGGTTAAACAAAGGAGACTCTGCCGAAAATTTGTACTTGTGCTAGAATTGTTTATTTCCAGTAGCATTCCCGGCTCTTTGAGAGTTGGGGTGTTACAGTTGGTATCAGAGCCAGGTTGTAGGTCCGTGGATGATGAAGTATTAAAATTGACACACTAAGCACAGTAGGTGGGGTTGGGTTTCTTTTTGCTTTGCACTGCGTTACTGTAGACTCTTTGGCTACTCTAGTGTGGTAGTTATTATTTAACTGGTTCGTGTGATGATAGTTATTCTATGTGCTTAATGTTTGTTTGTTCTGTTGTGGTGTCTAGAGATGGCAAGAGGCAGAGGTCGTGGTCGTGGCCGGCAAGGTGCCGGACGAGGCCAGGCAACGCCCCCGCCAGAAGCTCAGAACTCCGTAGCTGGGGAAGCTAGTCCTGTGGTGTCAGAGGAGGAGGTCGCTTCAGCAGTGCAAGAGAACCAGGCTCCACCGGCTGCACCTGTTGCCTCTCCATTGGTGGCTCCCATGGTGGTACCGCGACGCCACAATGGGGTTGCATCGCGGAATGCCTCGCGCTCGATACCTTTGACGGTTGGGCACGCCAGTGGACGCTGCCAACTGGCTGTGTCACATGGAGAGGCACTTCGGCGCACTGGGGATGACGTCTGAGATGAGGGTACAGTTTGTGGCCTTCCAGCTCAAGGGGCAAGCGGACATCTGGTGGGAGGGAGTCTTGTCAGCTAGGACCGCCGCCACGCCCGATCACTTGGGAGTTGTTTGTGGAGCGCTTTGAGGAGGTTTTACCCAAAGATCTTTTGTGGAGAGAATGGAGGTCTCGTTGCAGAGTTACAAGCAGGGCAAGATGTCAGTGTCGGAATATGAAGCGGGTTTTAATAACCTGATCCGCTTTGTTCCGGCGGTGGCTACAGATGAGGCAGAGAAGGCCAAGAGGTTTCGCAGAGGGCTCAGACAGGAGTTTCGCCAGGTATTGGGGGCACTGGAGCTGCGTGACTTTAGCTCCCTGGTAGAGCAAGCACGGGGCATGGAACTTGAGATGCAGCTTGGGGAAGATTTACCAGGTACAGGAGGCACCATGACTCTGGAGAGTGCAGGCGGCAGTCAGAAGAAGAACTTCGGAGGTGGTAGTGGGTCATCTTTGAAGCCGGTTCCTAAGAAGTTTAAGGGACCACAGAATTCCTCCAAGTCAAGGTTTTCAAGGCCACAGTCATCCTCTACTTCACGACCTGTGGCGAGTGCTCCCAGATTGCGCCCAGTCCCAGGGCAAGGTATGAAGTGTTTCAAATGTGGCAATGAGCATCGCGCTTCGGAGTGTTCTTGGTCTGGATCTTGTCGCCACTGTGGTCGAGAGGGCCACAAGGCGTTGGTGTGTCGACGGAACCCGCCAAAGATAATCAAGTGGGAGCGTAACTGTCGGCACGCAGAGCGAGCAGCTTCATCTCGGGGTTCAGTCACGATGTTAGCGCCACTCCTACACGATCATGTCACCGCAGCGATCTTATTCTCCTTATCCTGGAGGGATTCCACCGCCGGGGTACTTTTGGCCACCAGTCCCTGCGGCACCTTCAGCACCTCCTGCAACCGCCGCACCGCCATACCAGGGTGTTGGGGCTCCTACCGCTCCAGCAGCAGTTTCTTATGCCATGCCGACGGCAGAGTCGGAAGGTCGACCCGATGTGGTGACAGTGCGCTCCTAGTGGACTCGGTGGAGGCATTTGTACTTTTGATTCAGAGCTACTTTCTTTTTGTATCGTTAGAGTTTGCTAGCAGGCCAAGTTGAGTTTGCGCCTATAGCTCGACCGGTTCTAGTTAATTCTCCTGGGGGGATCCTTTCTAGCTCCACAGTTTGTCCCGGGTGTGTGATCTCCTTGGATGGGGAAGAATTTATTGCTAATTTAATGGTCATGAAGATGGAGCTGTTTGATGTTATTCTGGGTATGGACTGGTTGCATAGTTATCTAGCAGTTATATCCTGTTTCTGGAAGACAATAACCTTGCAGGCACCTTCGGGGCAGGAGGTGGTGTTTCAGGGGAGTGCCCCCTCTTACTCTCTTTGCGTGCTGGCTAGTCTGTATCCTGGTAGTCGAGCCACGAAGAGTGGATTTCTTTTGTCTCTGGTGGGGAAGTCGAGTTCCTCTTTGACTGCAGAATTAATTACGGTGGTTCGAGAATTCTTAGATGTTTTTCCAGCAGAGTTGCCCGGGATGCCCCCACCACGTCCAGTGGAATTCCGAATTGATTTAGTACCGGGTGCCCGACCGGTTTCTATGACCCCTTACCGACTAGCACGCCCCTTCCAGGAAGAACTAAAGAAACAGTTGGATGATCTAAAGGCGAAGGATCTTATTCGACCTACCATATCTCCATGGGGAGCTCCGGTTTTGTTTACCAAAAAGAAGGATGGTAGTTGGCGCATGTGTATCGATTACCGTGCTCTCAATCAGCTGACCATCAAGAATAAATATCCTTTACCCCGCATTGAAGATTTATTTGATCAGTTGAGAGGGGCAAAGGTATTTTCAAAGATAGACCTTCATCGGGCTATAACCAGATTCCTATCAGAGAGGGGGATATTGAGAAAACGACGTTTTCTACAAGGTATGGGCACTTTGAATTTAAAGTTATGTCTTTTGGACTAACGAATGCCCCTGCTGCTTTCATGGAGACTATGAACAGGATGCTGCATGAGTATCTGGATGACTTTGTCGTCGTCTTTATTGATGATATTTTGATTTATTCAAAGACTGAAGTTGAGCATGAGCATCATTTGAGGCTGTTGTTGGAGATGTTAAGAGAAAATAAGTTTTATGCCAAGCTTAAATAGTGCGAGTTCGATGTCCAAGTGGGGTTCTTGGGGCATATCATAAATGATAAGGGATATCGGTGATCCAAGTAAGATTTCCACGGTGGTAGAATGGGAAGGCCACCAACGCCAAAGAAGTGAGAAGTTTCTTGGTATGGCGGTTATTACCGCGTTTTGTGCAGGATTTCTCCATCATTGCGAAGCCGTTGTCCAGGCTCACACAGAAAGATGTGAAGTTTCGGTGGGACGATGATTGTGAACGCAGCTTTCAGACTTTGAAGGAAAAGCTGGTGACTGCTCCTGTTCTCACTATTCCTGAGCCTGGAAAGCGATTCACAGTCTATTCCGATGCTTCTCGAGTTGGTTTGGGCTGTGTGCTGATGCAAGATGGTAAGGTACTGGCTTATGCGTCTAGGCAGCTGAAGAAACATGAGCAGAACTACCCAACACATGATTTAGAGTTGGCTGCAGTGGTGTTCGCCTTGAAGCTTTGGAGGCATTATCTCTATGGTGAGTCTTGTGATGTCTTTACTGATCACAAAAGCCTTAAATAGATCTTTACTCAGAGGGACCTGAATCTAAGGCAGCGCAGATGGTTAGAGCTGATCAAGGATTATGATCTCATGATTCAGTATCATCCGGGCAAAGCCAACGTGGTGGCTGATGCTCTTAGTCGCAAGGCGACACCTGCTACATTGGATTGTCTAATTGCGGATTTTGACCGCATGGGGATATATTATTGCTATGCAGGTACGGCTCATGCCGAGACCCAGTTGATTTTAGAGTCAGCTATTTCAGAGCGTGTGCGGGAAGCACAGCAGATTGACCCGTTATTGCAAAGGGTCAGGAGACGTGTGGATTTGGGCAAGGAAGGAGATTTTAGCTTGGATGGGTTTGGAGCTCTGCGATTTAAAGGTCGCTTGTGTGTTCCGCAGAAGGCAGGAGTTAAGGATGACATACTAAAGGAGGCACACCGCACACCGTATACTGTTCATCCAGGTGAAACAAAGATGTACCGTGATCTGAAGCAGAACTTCTGGTGGAAACGAATGAAAGTGGATATTGCTAATTATGTAGCCTCTTGTGGCGTTTGTCAGCAAGTAAAAGCGAGCATAAGCGCCCAAAGCAGGTTATTGCGATATTAGAGGTCCCCAATGGCCTTGGGATGATATCTCTATGGACTTCGTTGTTGCGTTGCCTCATTCACCGCGAGGTAAGGATGCGGTTTGGGTTATAGTGGATCGATTCAGCAAATCTGCACATTTTATTCCCATCCGCACGACCAATTCGGCTAGTGACTTGGCTCCTATCTATGTACGGAAAATTGTAAGATTGCATGGAGTACCAAAGACCATCATTTCTGACAGGGATGCCAAGTTCGTATCCATGTTTAGAGAGATTTTGCAGAGTGCAATGGGTAAACAACTCCGTCTGAGTACAGCTTTCCATCCTCAGACAGATGGGCAATCAGAGCGCACTATTAAGACCTTGGAGGACATGTTGCGGTCCTGTGTCCTATCCTCGAAGGGTTGTTGGGAGGATCAATTGCCATTAGCAGAGTTTGCGTACAACAACAGCTATCATTCAAGCATAAAAGCCGCTCTGTTCGAGGTTTTGTATGGGCGTAAGTGCAGGTCACCTCTTTGCTGGGAAGCCGTGGGTGAGAAGGCAGTTTTGGGACCGGACTGGGTGAAAAAGACGGTTGAACGAGTGGCCTTGGTGAGACAGAATCTATTAGCAGCTCAAAGCGCATGTAAGAGTTATGCGATGTGAGGAGAAGAGACTTGGAATTTGAAGTGGAGATCAGTGCTCTTGAGAGTGTCCCCACTAAAGTGTTGTCGTTCTGCACCAAAGGGAAGCTTAGCCCGAGGTACGTTGGGCCATTCACGATCTTGGCTCTGATCGGAAGTTGGCATACCGCTTAGACCTACCGAGGCTATGCGGGAGTGCACAATGTTTTCATGTGTCCATGTTGAGGAAGTACTTGAGGGACCGGAACATCTTATTGCATTAAAACCCTAACAATTGAGCAGATCCGTCCTTTCACCCCAAACCAAAGGCACTCGGAAAGATCGAGAAAAGAGTTGAGGAACAAAACCTCAAGTATGTTAAGGTACTTTGGTCGCAGAGACGTAAAGGGAGGCCACTTGGGAATCGAGTCTCGCATGCGCGAGCTTTATCCGCACTTGTTCACCTCGTGTGTACTTTTGTTGCTTAGTTTCACTTTCGGTTTTAACTCTTGAAGTGGGCGTTAGATTCGGGTCTAACTCGTTAAGGGGTAGAATGTAATATCCCGATGGTGCGATGCACTAGAAGTCGGAAGGAGAATTGGTTCTGAGAATATTAAACGAAATTTCTGGAGGGACCAATTGGAAAGATTGCATTATCGCAGCTTGTAGGGGCAATGCGCTTTGTTTAAGAACTGGCTAGAGCCCACGCCCAAGAGGGGCCCAAGGTGGCCGGCCATAGCTTAGGGGCGCCACTCCCTTCCCAACCCTAGCCGACCCTCCTCCCCTTTCCTCCCCACTCCCCATCCGATCGCCACATCCCCACCACCTCCTACCTCCTCCTCCACCCCTTGCGCACCTCTCTAGCCCCCACCACCTCCATTGTTGCCGGCCAAAGAGAAGAAGAAGCTCCATTGCACTGCCAAGGAGGAAGAAGAAGGGGAAAAGAAGAGAAGGGAGAAGAAGAGGGAGAAGAGAAGGAAGAGAGGAGGAGGAGGATCGCCTTCTGGCCTGCTCATCGTTGTCCAAAGACGTCAAGGGTAACGACGGGTTTCTTGTGTTGAGTGATGGTCATTAGAGGCGATTGCTATTAGATTGATTGGATCGGCTAAATTCTGTTCTCTGTTCAATTTTGTCCAGAATGTTGCGCGGTCCGTTGCTTTTATTTAGAAGATGAATTAGGAGTTTTGATCTCCTAGAGAAACGTAGATTATGTTCTCAGCTTTCAGTGGTGTAACATCCCAATTTTAGGCTTGTGCTTCAAACGTAAGAAAATGAGTAGAAATTAAAACTTTTTCTTACCTCCTGTATTTCCTATTGTACCAAGCAAGTATTGTACAAGAAGTTATGGAAATACGGTCACAAGTCTTTTGATCCAAATCTTGAGCTTCAAAACAATCTTGTCAACCTCTTGATCATCTCCTCGAAATATTTTTCCTAAGTTTTGGGATGGTATGTGACCCTCTGAAAAGTTCACAATTTTTAGAAATTGTTTGAATATTTTTGGAGGTCACCAAACCAATTCAAAATCTGGTCAAACCTTGATCAGTGCCTTGTTAAATTTTTGGAGGAAAATCCACATGACCAAAGCCTCTGAAAATTTTATACAAGGTCATTAACTCAGCTAGCAAGCTCTGTAAAATTCCATAATTTTTGGAGTGAGTTTGCTATCTCAAACAAATCCTCAAACTCCAAATCTGTTTGAAACTCAATTTAGGTCCGAGTCAAACTCGGGCTCGAGTCGGACCAGTCCGACCTGACGATCGACTCGGTCGAGCCATGTGCGCAGCGCCGCACCGAAGCTCGATCTCGTGCGCGCAAGCTGAGTCGTTGGATCTCCATCCACCGCCACGACCTCCCCGATCCGAGTTCTTGAGCGCCTCGCTTGGGGTGGTCCAAGCCGTGGATGTCCATCGTGGGGCTCACGACCTCCCGTGACCTCCTCGCCGCGCAAGACCTCCCCACCTCGGCGATTATTGGACGCCCGTGACCTCTCCGAGCACCTCCGGGATGTCCAGACCTCCTCACCCCTGTTCTCCTCCTCACGACCTCCTCGAGCCACGGTCATCGTGGTTTTCCTCCACCCGTCGTGTGTCGTGGTCGAGCAGCTGGGAGCAAAGTGGCTGTCACTTTTTGGTCCTTCCCAACGCCTCTTTCTCGCGCATTAATTGTGTCGAGCCTAGCCCTAAGAGGAGTCATCACCTACCTACCTGCTCTTGTCAAATCTAGCAAGTCATGGCAGGGCCATGGACTTTGCTCACAGTGGGTTTGCCCTAGCCCTTGTCCAAGCTCCCCGGCTATGTATAGCCGGTGGTTCCTTCCTCCTTCTCTTTCCCGTCACTTGGTGCCGCTTAGACTCTCTCGATTGTGAGTGTGAGCCCCAAACCTGAGCACCCGAGAGCCCCTTCCTTACCTCCATTGTCACCTTTGGAGCTCCCTGCCGAAGCTCGAGCTCCAGTGGTTCCATCAACGTTCTTGCCTGTTTTCTTGTCATCTCGAGCACCTCGAGCATTCCCTAACTTGTTGTGTTTGACCTTCACAGAGGTTGACAATTTGGGGAGCTGCTTGTCGAGGTCGTCTTCTTCTCCTTCGCCGGCAAACACATCACCGCGGACTTCATCGACCTTCTCCAAGTCCCTCCGTCTTCCTCCGGACCTTCCCTACACTCGGGTGAGTTTATTTTAGCCTCCTAGAGCTCGAGCGCGTGTTAGGTTAGGTCATAGCGGCCTTTTCATATTTTCGCTTTGTCAAAGGCTTGCTCACCGCTCCTCTCGGCTCGCGGCGCTCAAGGTCGCCACCGCCGTCGAGTGTGTCCGTTAGGTCCGCCGCGCTATTGTGAGCATGGCTGTGCTCTTGGTTCCCGCCGCGTGGCCTACGCCGCCGTGATGAGCTCGCTTAGGTGCTCGGGCGTTTTTTGCCGTGTCGCACTCGGACAGGAGTTGTGATCTAATGATTGGCATTAATGTCGATGCGAGGATGTTTAATGCTGTCCGAGATTGCTCTTTAAGGCTGTTTTGCGCAAACGTGCGCACCACTAAGTCCCCGACCTCCCAGGCGTATTCATAGCCGTTAAGACCACCCTCGGTTAGATCTGTACCATAGATGGCTTTCACAGAAATTTCTAAGTCCCAGACCTCCCTAGTTCTACCTCGGCCTTTAAAGACCTCCCCGGGATTAGCTCTTGGCCGTTAGATCTCGGCTCGTGTTAAATCTTTCGCGCTTGGACCTCCCCTTGAGTTGATCCTAGCCGCCTAGGACCACCTTGGTTAAATCCTAGCCGCTAGGACCACTCTTGCAAAAAGACCTCCTCGAGGTCATTTTTGTAAAACCACCTTCGGGACCTCCCGAGGTCCTCGTTGAAAAGACCTCCTCGTGGTCCTCTTTGCAAAAAGAGCACCCCGGTCCTTGTTAGAAAACCCTCATGACCTCCCCAACCTCGATCTTAGCTGTTCGCGACCTCCCGCTTTAGATCCGAGCGTTAGGTTTTATTTGTAAAACCTCTAGCGCTCGAACCTCCTCCGCGTTGTTCGGGACCGCTCAAGACCTCTCTAGGTCTAATCAACCGCCCGCACTCTCCCTCCGTTAAAACCCGTAGGACCTCCTGCGCCTCTGGACCGTTAGATTGAGATCTAACTGCTGAACCTCTTCACCTATTTGCAACTCTACCACTTTGATTCTCTCGTTATCGCTCGCCTTTAGATCTACGGCTCGGATCCGAGAACATTCGGACCCTCCGGATGCAATCTTGATCTGGGCCATCCATCCCAAGATCCAAGGCCCAGATTCGTTGAGGCGCTCGGATGGCCCGAACATCCCATCTCACGTTGGCCATTGGATCTAAATCCGTCGGTAGGGTCATTGGCAGTTAAGACCTCCTCAGGAGATCTTAGCCGTCAAAGACCTCCCTCCTTCCGATCTCACCGCCCAGACCTCCTTCTGTGGATTTAGCCGTAGGACCTCCCTCTGGAGATCTAGACCGTTGGGACCTCCTCTGTGAGATTCTGACCGTCCCGACCTCTTTCCTTGGATTTAAAGCCTTAGGACCTCCCCTAGTGCTCGGGACCGCCAGATCTCGATCTGACGGTCACGACCTCTGTTAGGCGCGTAGACCTCCTTGCGTGCGCTGTGCACGCACTGGTCGTGATCGTTGGATCAGATCTCAACGGTCCGCACCTCCCGGTCACGGGAGGAGGTCTTGTGCGCGCTGCTGGCTTCGAGGCTCGTGAGCCGTCGGACCTTGATCTAACGGCCCACAACCTCTCCTTTGTCTTCCAGTTCATTGGACCTCCGAGAGCTCAAAGTTTCCTAAGTCTTTGTCGTTTCAAATTTCAAAAGTGCATAACTTTGTCATTTTAACTCCTTTTTGAATGATTCCAGTTGCTGTAGCTTTGTTATGGTATGAACTTTAATCTGAGAATGAAATTAGGCCCTGTGTTGTAGCAGAAAATGATTTTAATAGCATGATCTTGTTTAATGAAAAATGAGGTCTAGAAATTCATGAAAAATTTGTAAACCACATAACTTCCTCTCTCAGAGTTGCAAAGTGAGCAAACTCAACCTGGTAAATTTGGCCTATAGACATGCTTTAAATTGATCTAGGCTATGTCTTTATTCATGTTCTGAGAAATGATATATGCTAGTTGTAGAACTTAGAAAATCATAACTAAATCATCTTAACTCCAAATGACCTAAAATTTTATATGGGTTACCACTATACCAGTAGGTAGCTACCATAAAATTTCAGCTTCAAAATCTTTCTAGAAAATATTTTTGCTACAGTGCTAATTATGGCCGAAAATGAGTTTTTAAGTAATATCTTTGCACCACAAATCCAAATTAGGTTTTTCCAGTTTCTATGTCTTGGTATATTTGTATTCTACCTTGTGTATAAATTTCGTTGTATTTGGATAATTTTTGCTTGCTCTTTTGTTTAAGTGTTGCTAGTCTTATTGGTTGTTCTTGGTTCTTTTGCCTTTTCGCTTAGGATTCGACATTTGCGGTAACCCCGAGAGCGACCCTCCGCAACAAATTGAGCAACAGCAAGCAGGCAAGCAGTTTGATCATGTTAATCCCAGTATTTTAAGTATTTATGTTGATTACAAATTCTATGTATGCATTGCTACTTTGTGTTAGTAGTTGGCCTAGTAGATGCATTTCCTTAGCAAATGATTATCCTCTACTACCATGAGCCTAGGTTACTTGCTGTGATTTAGAGTTCGTGGATGGGCTCTTGTCACTTAGTAGTTGCGAATTAATTGCTTAGCCATGCCTAGCTTCGGTAGAAATGGGCGGTTATCGACTTGTCGATAACCTTGATCACACAAAACTTATTATGATTTATGATTTCCACCTTGTGCCATGTCTACTTATGAAAACTAAAACTAAAAAACAAAATGATTTAGACTTGGGCACAATGGTAAGATGGTGTGATTGTGGGGTGTGGACTGAATGGTGCCCGGTCAACAAGGACCGAACATCTTGTTACACTAAACCAAGCATTTTAGCGTGCTAACCACATTAGAGGGTATGGGACCTCTCTTGACTTAGTACTTTGGCGTGTATTGGCTCCGAGTCGCAGGAGTCGCAGGGCGGATGGTGCTGGGAGCATTGTAGTGTCCGAAAGGCTTCCCCGTGATGGTGGTTGTCTTTCGCTTGCAATGTAAGCATATGGGTTTCTATCCTTATGAGCGGCTCGTAGTTAATACACAAGATTGGAAATGTCTCGTAGGACTTAGCGTGCAAAGATACCTTCTAAGTGTGCTTTGTGGCTTAAAGGCGATGCAGTGTGTGGTACATTGGTACACCCTGCGGGGTTAAAACTATTCGAATAGCCTCGTCCTAGGTTATGGACACGCTTGGCAAGGTCTTTCAAGACTTAGACTACAACCTTTAAATTAAAACTTAATGGGTGGTACGAATCGGGATTCGTGCTATGTTGTGGTGGCTATTGGGATAGTCACTTCCTGTGGTTACTTGTATGTATCTTTACTTATCATTACTTTGATAACAAAATAAATTTGCAAACTTGCTTTTAAAAGGTACTACATTATTGCAAATAAAGTTGGCTTCATGCAAAATGAGACATATGACCTCCACCTAAATAAGCTTGCATGTAGTTTATGAATAGGTCTGCTATTGTAACATCCCCATTTTCAACTTGTGTTTCAAATGTAAGAAAATGGGTAGAAATTAAAACTTTTTCTTACATCATGTATTTCCTGCGTGTACTAAACAATTATTGTACAAGAGTATGGGAATACAAAGTCACAAGTCTTTTGGATCCAAATCTTGATCCTCCAAAAACAATCTTGTCGAATATCTTGATCATCTCCTGTAAATATTTTTCCTAAGTTCTTGGGATGGTATGTGGCCCCTCTGGAAAATTTCACAATTTTTAGAAATTGTTTGAGTATTTTAGAGGGCAGTCAAAACTTAAACCAGAGCATTGTATAATTTCTGGAGAAAAGTGCTCAGCATAAAAACCTCTGAAAATTTTATACAAGATCCATCTCAAGGTTAGCAAGCCACCACAAAATTTCATAAAGTTTGGAGCTAGTTCTATCTCTTAAGACCCCTTCAAAATCTCAATTCAAATTAAAACTCTAAACCTGGTCCGAGTCAAACTTAGACTCAAACCCAGGTCCGGCTTCCAGGTCTTGGTCACACCGAGCCGCTTAGCCGTGTCGGGCTCGGTCAGGTTGAGCGCAGGTGGTCTGGGCCGTTGGATCTTAAATCCGACGCTCAAAGACATCCTCGGGTCTTTGTAAAAGACCTCCCACCCGCACGACCTCCTCTGTTCTATTTGCAAAGACAACCTCGAGGACCTCCCTAGGACCTCCTTTGCACCTTTTGCAAAGACCACCCCGGGGCGACCTCCTCAGCCCTCCACGACCACCCCTAGCACTTGGGTGATCGTGGGCCGTCCATCTTGAGATCTGTGGCTCAGACCTCCCCTAAGTGTTAGGACCTCTAACACATAATTCTAAATCGAGCCCTTGATTTCAATCCAACGACTCACGACCTCCCTAGTGGGAGCTCAGGCCGATTTTAGCCGTTGAGCTCTTTTGACCTGGTCCTCTCACTGTCGGGTGGGCCTGGGCATTATCAATTTTTGTGCATGACAGTAGGGAGCAGTGCCTTGTCAACTCTAGGGCTGACAAAAGGCTATGTGCTGCCAACATTAAATGTCCGCAAGACCTTTGCTCAAAAGTCACCCCGACAACCTACTCCCATCACCTCATGTGTACTATAGCTCAGTGCACCCATAAGCTTGGCCTGGTTCATTTTGGCGCCTGGCTATATATGGATCCCTGCTTCTCCTTAAGCTTCTTTGGATCCATTCTTGCACCCCTATTTTCTTTCTCTGCTCTTGAGCTCAAGTCACCCGAAAGCCTCTGCCACCATTGCTCGACCTTGAAGATCTCCGGCGACCTCCGAGCTTCAGTGGTTCAATATTGCAATAGCGGCTGTTCTTTTGTTCTCTTGATCACCTCAAGCCTCCCTAACTTGATTTGTTTAACCATCACAGAGGTAGACAGCTTGGGGAGCTTGTTTTCGTGGCCGGGAGCTTCGTCTTCTTCACCTCCGGCGACCTCCACCGCCACCGAGCTCCTGCGACCATTCTCGAGCCTCCTTCATTCCCAGTAAGTACCTCGAGATCGGAAATCCTATTCTTTTAGACCTCTTTAGGTGTTCGTGTTGGCGCGATTCTGTCTCCAATGTTATCTCGCCAGCCGCCAGAGGAGCCGTTCTAGGGGTAGCTTTTGGCATTTTTAGGTCCTCCTCCTATTTGGGACTCATCCGTGTTCTTGGTTCCCGCCGACGAGGTCCACATCGCGCGGCAAGTCATTGAACTTCGCTCGGGTTTTGCCGATTCGCAAATCCGTTTTGTCATGTTCTTGGACCACATTAATGCTCAAATCATTGCTCATCATTGGTGCATTAATTGTGTCCTAATTTAGCCGTGGAGTCATCGACGTGTGGGCTGGGCCTTAGAATTAAAGTCCGGAAGTCATTAAGTGTCCCTTTAGGTTCATTTATTGTCAATCATTAGATGCATTAAATTTGTCTTGGCCGCCGTCTGCAGGTCCTGCACCATTAAAACCACTCTAGGACCTCCTCGGGCTAATCTTAGCCGCCCCGACCTCTCCAAGTTTAGATCCGGCCTTAGGATCTTTTCCAAAAATCCTAAGTCTCTGGACCTCCCCTAATCGTATCCCGGCCGCTAAAGACCTCCGTAGGTTAAATCTCACCGTTAGGACCACCTCCGCCTGGGGTCCTCTTTGCAAAGACCTCCTTGAGGTCCTCTGTGCGAAAGGACCTTCCTTGGTCGCTTTATAAAAACCACCCTCTCGGACCACCCTCACCGAGGTCCTCTTTGCAAAAGACCACCACGGCCTTTGTAAGGAAAACCTTCAAACCACCCCACCGAGGTCCTCTTTGCAAAGACCACCCACAGTACTTTGTAAAGAGAACCTTCAAAACTACCTTTGGGGTCCTCTTTGCAAAAGGCCACCTCGGTCCTTTGTGAAGAAGGCCGTCTAGGACCTCCTGTCGGCTCTGGATCGTTAGATTTAGATCTAACTGCCAGACCTCCTCGCCTATTTACAACTCTATCGCTTAGTTTCTCTCTGGTCGCTCATCTTTAGATCTACGGCTCGGACCGAGAACATTCGGACCCTCCGGATGCGATCTTGATCTAGGCCGTCCATCTCAAGATCCAAGGCCCGTATTCGTTGAGGTGCTCGGATGGTCCGAACATCCCATCTCACGTGGGCCGTTGGATCTAAATCCATCGGTGGAGTCGGTGGCGCGCTAAGACCTCCTCAGAGATCTTAGCCGTCAAAGACCTCCTCCTTCCGATCTCACCGCTCGGACCTCCTCGTTAGATCCAGCCGCCAAGTCCAGATCTAACGGCTAAGACCTCCCTAGGCGCGATGAGGTCTTTGCGCCCAGTGTGCTCGTAAGGGTTTTAGCATCGAGATCGTGAGCCGTGCGATCTTTGATCAACGCCCACGACCTCCCGATTTTATGGGTTTTCCGATTTAGTCCAAAAGCTTTTATTTGCACATATTAATTGTTTTAAACTTCAAAATTGCATATCTTTTTCTCTGTAGCTCCAAATTTAACAAACTAAAGTTCGATAAATGCATCTCATTAAAGTACTTTAGCTTAGTATAGGTTTTGCAGTAATCTTTAATACTGAAATTAATCATGTCTTAGATTTAAAACTTAGAAAAATCATAACTAAATCATTTTAACTCCAAATGACCTGAAATTTTATATGGGTTACCACTATACCAGTGGGTAGCTACCATAAAAATTTCAGCTTCAAAATCTTTCTAGAAAATATTTTTGCTACAGTGCTAATTATGGCCGAAATTAGGTTTTTAGAGAATATCTTTTGCACCACAAATCCAAATTAAGTTTTTCCAGTTTCTATGTCTAGGTATGTTCGTATTTTACCTTGTGTATAAATTTCGTCACATTTGAATAAGTTTTGCTTGCTCTTTTGTTTAAGTGTTGCTCGTCTTATTGGTTGTTCTCGCTTCTTTTTGCTTTTCGCTTAGGATTCGACATTTGCGGTAACCCTGAGAACGACCCTCCGCAACAAATTGAGCAACGACAAGCGAACAAGCAGCTTGATCATTTCCCATTGATCCCATTACTTTTAAAGTCTAATATTTTGTTTAACTTCTATGTATGCATTGCTATTTTGTTGTTAAATTGATTAGTTAATCCTCTAGTTGCATAATCAGAGGTAAATAATTATCCTCTACTACCGAGCCTAGGTTATTTGCTTGTGATTAGAGTTCGTTGGATGAGCTCTTGTCACTTAGTAGATTTCAATAAATATTGCTTAGTCATGCCTAGTATCGGTAGTATTGGGCGATCATCGACTTAGTCGGTGATCTTGATCACACAATTACTTATACTACTCCATTATGTCCAACCCTTGTGTTTTACCATCTTACAAATCAAAAATTCAAAACAAAAATTATATCTTGACTTGGGCACAATGGTATGTTGGTGTGATCTTTTGGGTGTGATTGGAATGGTGCCTAAGTCCCTAAGGACCGAGTTACTTGTGCCATTGATCCAAGCAATTATTGCGTGCTAACCACACGAGGGGGATATGGAACCTCTCTTGACTAAGTACTTTGGGAGGTGCTAATTATGAGCTGGTCGGTGGGTGTGTGCGTGTGTGTGTTTGTGGTGTGCGAGGGGAGCATTAGCTGTCCTAGGGCTGTCTAATGTATCCTTCTCCGTGGGTTGCGGCTCTTAATTAGCATCGCCCATTGGAAAGCGTCTTGTTAGACTTAGCCATGCCTCGCATACCAAAGGAAGTGTGCTAACCGTGGTGGTGGAAAGGCGGTCTATCGTGTGGGTACATTGGTACACCCTGCAGGTTAAAACTATTCGAATAGCCTCGCCCTAGGTTATGGACACGCTTGGTTATTTCCCACAAGAACTAGACTACAACCTTTTAAAAACTTAAACTTGACATGGATGGTATGAAGGGGTACTTCATGCTCTCGTTGTGGTGACTATGGGTTAGTCACTTCTAGGTTGGTGTTGTCTCTATCTATGTTATATTTGTCTCTCTTTTATTTGAACAATAAAAGTTAATTGCAAACTTGCTTTGAATCTATTACCTTATTGTAAATGAAAACTTGCTTTATGCTTGAAAATAAGTCCAAAGCCTCATCCACTTAAATAAAGCTTGCATGTAGTTAATTATAGTTCGTTATCTCACACGTCAGTCTTGCAGTACAAAAACAAGTTTTGTACTCATCCGCTTTGCTTAATATTAATTGTTGCAGAGGAAGAAGGTGAGCCCCAAGGGCCTCACTTTTGTGAGTCGTGTTATGCGCTGTTTGGGACGATTAGCTTGGCGGTCCGGTTGGTTGCCTTGTGGGTAAAGGCACACCGATTGGCTTTTGTTCATCGCCATCTTATGGCCATTTTGCTTCATTGTGTATTTACTTGTCTTTATGAATTTTGGCAGTCGGCCTCTCTTTGTAATAACTCTCTTTATATTATCTATGTCTTTCGCTATTGCTTTTGCTTGGCTCTATGTGTATGAATGGAATTGATGCATGATTTTGTAGCGGGGTGTGTATACTGCATTTCTGGGAAGTATACATATCTCGAGGCTTGGTTTATTTGATTTGTACTGTTAGGACCAAGTGGATGGTTAAACAGTACAAGCCGAATAAACCGGGGTCCTCACAAAGTTGGTATCAGAGCCATTCCGACCGTAGTAACCCAAGCTTGATCGTCTTTAGGATATTTTGGAAAACTTAATTTCAAAGTATCAAATGATTTATGAAAGCTTAAGTAAGTTCTCAGATTTTATTCCTTATCCATCTTAGCTTTCTATCTCATCTTGCTCTAATTGAGTTTTAAAAATTGTTTTCCTCTCATCCTCTTCTAAAAAGATAGTGTTATCGTTTAAATTGGGTTTTGGGAACCAATGAGTTTGGCAAATTGAAATGTTAGCCGCCTCTACAAGATTTTGAAGCTTCGGTTGAAGGTTTTGGCTAGGAGGCTTGGATGCAAAATCTGACAGCGATCGCTCAATTTCCTGGACAGCAAGCTCAAAGGTTTCTAAATAGGGTAGAAAATGAGAGGATAATCAACTAAAACTTGTGGGAATAAAAGGGTAAGATGTGATATTAGTTGGCTAAGTATCTAACACCCTTATTAGTGATTTTACCTGTTATTTAGTTATGATAAGACTTAAGTGGTGTGCTGAAATTTGCATTCCTAAACCGATTGCTCGTTCTTTCCATACGAGTTAGTCGTGATGCGGGAAGTTGCTCTTGTGATTGAAACTTTGTGCTGATTTTGTGGTTGCTTTTGGGCCTTTAGAGTTCATCTCCTAATGAGTTATTGTTTCTTTGCCTTGAGCTTTCGGGTTTAATCCTTGTCCGTCTTAGGATCTATCCCCACTCCACCTTTCTCGCGAACTCCTAGTCCTTGGCTTTTCTTTCGCACCTTCACTTCTAGTTTCCGGGTTGCGTTGCTAACCCATCCCTTCGTAGCAGGATGTTGGGACAGACCAGCAGTGGCGGATTTTGGTCACGTGGCCCCGAGGAACGGCAATTGCCTCCCTTTTTCATTGGTTATGGTGAAGGGAGCCATGTCGTCAAAGATCGTGAACTAGGAAAGGTCAAGGTGCATCCGATGTGGTGAGGAAGGACACTACAACAACGAGTGTACTACTGACTTGCCCAAATCGTGGCGAAGACCACTTGCCTCGAACCGTCCGATCGTCAAATCACTTGTTTCCTCTGCGAGGGAAACAATCACTATCCCAAAGAGTGTAGTTTGGACAAGGTAATCTCCAAGTCGTTAAAACTTCAACGACTGCTTCTTCGGTCGTCTGTAAGCACAGCAACCGCCAATGCCTCCAAACCAACGAAGTTCCTAGATGATTTGTCTACGGAGCTGCGGGACAAATTACCAGTTTATACCTTCCCCGACTTTCAGATTGTGGTCGAAGATCCCGTTGTTGCCGGGCTAGAAAGAGAAAGCTAAAGGATCGTCATAGCGTCGTGCCAGATAGTCGATGTCACTTGTTTCTTTTGCAACAACAAGGGTCACTATGCGCTAAATTGTCCTAAAGAGAGTGCAGCCACCCTTGTCCTCCGAAGGTCGTGTCTCGATTTTGGGCACTGCGAGTCGTGAGCGCGCCTCCGTAACCTAGCCGAAGTCACTTGTTTCCGCTGCAAACTCCAGGGTCATTATGCTTTTAATTGTCCTAAGGAGCTTGCAGCAACCCCTCGATTCTTTTCGCGGCCTGTGATTCGATCGCATGCACCGGCGAAACATCGTGACTGGAGGGTCGTCTGTGCTCAAGTCAATCCTATCTCTGTTGGGAAAGCTCAGGAGGTACCCGACGTCGTGTAAGGTACACTTCTTAGCCTTTACCCTAATACTATTGTATTCAATTCCGGAGCATTTCATTCCCTTTTATCCCCATCTTTTGCTGCTTTTTGTGGAATTTGTTTCACTCTTTTATCTGGTGCTCGGTATCTCCCTAGTTTCGAAAGGTCTTGCTAATCTATCTCAAACCCCAATATACCTTCCGGGATGTCGTCATTTGTTCGACTAAGCGGTAATCTTCCTTCCCTTTATATCCTAGGGCATCGCATGCCAGTTTTTGCCTCAAATCCCTGCGACCCCAAAGGGCCGCAGCTCCTCTAATCAACTAGCTCCGGAGGGATGACTCAGTATAGCTAGTTAACCGACCGTGGTCTTGTTCGTTAGTGAAGTAACCAGACAATTTGCTTCGCCAACTAAGAATGACCATAGTCACTCTAAGATAGCTAGCTGCGGAGGGATGACTCCGTATAGCTGGTTAGCAGGCTGAGATTCCGTTGTTAGTGGAACTAACCAGACAAATCGCTCCACCAGCTAACAACGGCCCTGCACCACCACCCTTGGAACCAAGAAGAATCTCTCAATCTGTCAATCCTTGTTTTATCTGGACTTGGTAAGTTTCTCTGTGTCAACTAAAGTGGCACATTTTCTACCAGGTCAGAACCAAGATTCGTACCAATCACCTAGCGGAGCTCTATGTCGCCGAGATCGTGAGCTTGCATGGGGTGCCAAGACGATCATTTCGATCGTGGTTCCATCTTCACTTCGATTCGGCATAGCTTGCAAGAAGCTATGGGAACTCGTCTTTCTTTCAAAGACACAGTATCACCCCAAACAGATGGTCGGCCAGAGGGTCAACCAAGTTTTGGAGGACATCTCATGCGAGCTTGTGTCCTTGCCTATGGGAAGCACCGGAGAAGTGCTTGCCATTCGCCGAAGTTTTCTTACAACAACGGTTTCAAGCGGTCTCGGCATGGCACCATTTGAGGCCTTATACGGGAGAAAGTGTAGAACCCGTTGAATCGGTGCGAGACCGTGAAAGACCTTTCTTTGGCCCGGCTCGATTAATGAGGCCGAGAGTCAAGTCCACTCATTCGTGATCGCTTGCGCATGCTCAATCCGCATGAGAAGAGCTATGCGGATCGTCGTCGCCGTGAGTTGAGCTTTGAGCCCAATGACTTCGTTTATCTCAAGGTTTCTCCTCCGAAAGGTCACCAGCGTTTTGGTGTCAAGGAAAGTTAGCTCCTCGATATGTTGGCCCCTCCGTATTATCGAGAAGAAAGGAGCCGCTGCCTACAAGTTGGAGTTACTCGCTGCACTTGCGGAGTACATGATGTGTTCCATGTGTCCCGGCTAAAGAAGTGCCTCCGTGTTCCAACAGAGGAAGTCGTTGGAAACTCTTGATGTCCAGGAAGATTTGACCTACCGCGAGCGTCCTGTTCGCATACTCGAGGAAGCTGAACGAAGAACGAGGAATAAGACCATCAAGTTCCTTAAGGTTCAGTGGTCAAACCATTCCGAGGATGAAGCTACTTGGGAGCGAGAAGATCGCCTCCGTGCAGACTACCCCTCTTTCTTTTCCGAGTGAACCAAATCTCGGGACGAGATTTTTGTAAGGGGGGGAGGTTTGTAACATCCCCATTTTCAACTTGTGTTTCAAATGTAAGAAAATGGGTAGAAATTAAAACTTTTTCTTACATCATGTATTTCCTGCGTGTACTAAACAATTATTGTACAAGAGTATGGGAATACAAAGTCACAAGTCTTTTGGATCCAAATCTTGATCCTCCAAAAACAATCTTGTCGAATATCTTGATCATCTCCTGTAAATATTTTTCCTAAGTTCTTGGGATGGTATGTGGCCCCTCTGGAAAATTTCACAATTTTTAGAAATTGTTTGAGTATTTTAGAGGGCAGTCAAAACTTAAACCAGAGCATTGTATAATTTCTGGAGAAAAGTGCTCAGCATAAAAACCTCTGAAAATTTTATACAAGATCCATCTCAAGGTTAGCAAGCCACTGTCAAAATTTCATAAAGTTTGGAGCTAGTTCTATCTCTTAAGACCCCTTCAAAATCTCAATTCAAATTAAAACTCTAAACCTGGTCCGAGTCAAACTTAGACTCAAACCCAGGTCCGGCTTCCAGGTCTTGGTCACACCGAGCCGCTTAGCCGTGTCGGGCTCGGTCAGGTTGAGCGCAGGTGGTCTGGGCCGTTGGATCTTAAATCCGACGCTCAAAGACATCCTCGGGTCTTTGTAAAAGACCTCCCACCCGCACGACCTCCTCCTGTTCTATTTGCAAAGACAACCCTCGAGGACCTCCCCTAGGACCTCCTTTGCACCTTTTGCAAAGACCACCCCGGGGCGACCTCCTCAGCCCTCCACGACCACCCCTAGCACTTGGGTGATCGTGGGCCGTCCATCTTGAGATCTGTGGCTCAGACCTCCCCTAAGTGTTAGGACCTCTAACACATAATTCTAAATCTGAGCCCTTGGATTTCAATCCAACAGCTCACGACCTCCCTAGTGGGAGCTCTGTGCTGATTTTAGCCGTTGAGCTCTTTTGACCTGGTCCTCTCACTGTCGGGTGGGCCTGGGCATTATCAATTTTTGTGCATGACAGTAGGGAGCAGTGCCTTGTCAACTCTAGGGCTGACAAAAGGCTATGTGCTGCCAACATTAAATGTCTGGCAGCACCTTTTGCTCAAAAGTCACCCTGACAACCTACTCCCATCACCTCATGTGTACTATAGCTCAGTGCACCCATAAGCTTGGCCCTGGTTCATTTTGGCGCCCGGCTATATATGGATCCCGGGCTTCTCCCTTAAGCTTCTTTGGATCCATTCTTGCACCCCTATTTTCTTTCTCTGCTCTTGAGCTTAAGTCACCCAAGCCTCTCGCCACCATTGCTCGACCTTGAAGATCTCCACGACCTCAGAGCTTGGTGGTTCAATATTGCAATAGCGGCTGTTCTTTTGTTCTCTTGATCACCTCAAGCCTCCCTAACTTGATTTGTTTAACCATCACGAGGTAGACAGCTTGGGAGCTTGTTTCGTGGCGGAGCTTCGTCTTCTTCACCTCCGCGACCTCCACCGTCACCGAGCTCCTGCGACCATTCTCGAGCCTCCTTCATTCCCAGTAAGTACCTCAATGTCGGAAATCCTATTCTTTTAGACCTCTTTAGGTGTTCGTGTTGGCGCGATTCTGTCTCCAGCGGTTATCTCTGGCTAGCCGCCAGTAGAGCTGCTCTAGGGGTAGCTTTTGGCATTTTTAGGTCCTCCTCCCTATTTGGGACTCATCCGTGTTCTTGGTTCCCGCCGACGAGGTCCACATCGCCGGCGGCAAGCCGCTGAACTCGCTCGGGTTTTGCCAGTTCGCAAATCCCGTTTTTGTCATGTTCTTCGGACCACATTAATGCTCAAATCATTGCTCATCATTGGTGCATTAATTGTGTCCTAATTTGTGCTGTGGAGTCACTGACGTGTGGGCAAGGGCCTTAGAATTAAAGTCTGGGAAGTCATTAAGTGTCCCTTTTAGGTTCATTTATTGTCAATCATTAGATGCATTAAATTTGTCTTGGCCGCCGCTGTCCAGAGGTCCTGCACCATTAAAACCACTCTAGGACCTCCTCGGGCTAATCTTAGCCGTCCCCGACCTCTCCAAGTTTAGATCTGGGCCTTAGGATCTTTTCCGAAAAATCCTAAGTCTCTGGACCTCCCCCTAATCGTATCCTGGCCGTTAAAGACCTCCGTAGGTTAAATCTCAGCCGTTAGGACCACCCTCCGCCTTGGGGTCCTCTTTGCAAAAGACCTCCTTGAGGTCCTCTCAGGCGAAGGACCTTCCTTGGTCGTTTTATAAAAACCACCCTCTCGGACCACCCTCACCGAGGTCCTCTTTGCAAAAGACCACCCTGGCCTTTTGTAAGGAAAACCTTCAAAACCACCCCACCGAGGTCCTCTTTGCAAAAGACCACCCCTGGTACTTTGTAAAGAGAACCTTCAAAACTACCTTTGGGGTCCTCTTTGCAAAAAGGCCACCTCGGTCCTTTGTGAAGAAGGCCGTCTAGGACCTCCCCTCGCGGCTCTGGATCGTTAGATTTAGATCTAACTGGCAGACCTCCTCGATCTATTTACAACTCTATCGCTAGTTTCTCTCTTGGTCGCTTCATCTTTAGATCTACGGCTCGGATGCGAGAACATTCGGACCCTCCTGATGCGATCTTGATCTAGGCCGTCCATCTCAAGATCCAAGGCCCGATTCGTTGAGGTGCTCGGATGGTCCGAACATCCCATCTCACGTGGGCCGTTGGATCTAAATCCATCGGTGGAGTCGGTGGCGATTAAGACCTCCTCGGAGATCTTAGCCGTCAAAGACCTCCTCCTTCCGATCTCACCGCTCGGACCTCCTCGTTAGATCCAGCCGTCAAGTCCGGATCTAACGGCTAAGACCTCCCTAGGCGCGATGAGGTCTTTGCGCCTGTGCTCGTCGCGGGTTTTAGCATTCGAGATCGTGAGCCGTGCGATCTTTGATCAACGACCCACGACCTCCCGCTTTATGGGTTTTCCAGTTTAGTCCAAAAGCTTTTATTTGCACATATTAATTGTTTTAAACTTCAAAATTGCATATCTTTTCTCTGTAGCTCCAAATTTAACAAACTAAAGTTCGATAAATGCATCTGTTAAAGTACTTTAGCTTAGTATAGGTTTTGCAAGAATCTTTAATACTGAAATTAATCATGTCTTAGATTTAAAACTTAGAAAAATCATAACTAAATCATTTTAACTCCAAATGACCTGAAATTTTATATGGGTTACCACTATACCAGTGGGTAGCTACCATAAAAATTTCAGCTTCAAATCTTTCTAGAAAATATTTTTGCTCTGATTGCTAATTATGGTAGAAATTAGGTTTTTAGAGAATATCTTTTGCACCACAAATCCAAATTAAGTTTTTCCAGTTTCTATGTCTAGGTATGTTCGTATTTTACCTTGTGTATAAATTTCGTCACATTTGAATAAGTTTTGCTTGCTCTTTTGTTTAAGTGTTGCTCGTCTTATTGGTTGTTCTCGCTTCTTTTGCTTTTAAGCTTAGGATTCGACATTTGCGGTAACCACGAGAACGACCCTCCGCAACAAATTGAGCAACAGACAAGCGAACAAGCAGTTTGATCATTTCCCATTGATCCCATTACTTTTAAAGTCTAATATTTTGTTTAACTTCTATGTATGCATTGCTATTTTGTTGTTAAATTGATTAGTTAATCCTCTAGTTGCATAATCTGTAGGTAAATAATTATCCTCTACTACCGAGCCTAGGTTATTTCTTTGTGATTAGAGTTCGTTGGATGAGCTCTTGTCACTTAGTAGATTTCGAATAAATATTGCTTAGTCATGCCTAGTATCGGTAGTATTGGGCGATCATCGACTTAGTCGGTGATCTTGATCACACAATTACTTATACTACTCCATTATGTCCAACCCTTGTGTTTTACCATCTTACAAATCAAAATTCAAAACAAAAATTATATCTTGACTTGGGCACAATGGTATGTTGGTGTGATCTTTTGGGTGTGATTGGAATGGTGCCTAAGTCCCTAAGGACCGAGTTACTTGTGCCATTGATCCAAGCAATTATGCGTGCTAACCACACGAGGGGATATGGAACCTCTCTTGACTAAGTACTTTGGGAGGTGCTAATTATGAGCTGGTCGGTGGGTGTGTGCGTGTGTGTGTTTGTGGTGTGCGAGGAGCATTAGCTGTCCGGTTAGGGCATCTAATGTATCCTTCTCCGTGGGTTGCGGCTCTTAATTAGCATCGTCCATTGGAAAGCGTCTTGTTAGACTTAGCCATGCCCGCATACCAAAGGAAGTGTGCTAACCGTGGTGGTGGAAAGGCGGTCTATCGTGTGGGTACATTGGTACACCCTCGAGGTTAAAACTATTCGAATAGCCTCGTCCCAGGTTATGGACACGCTTGGTTATTTCCCACAAGAACTAGACTACAACCTTTTAAAAACTTAAACTTGACATGGATGGTATGAAGGGTACTTCATGCTCTTGTTGTGGTGACTATGGGTTAGTCACTTCTAGGTTGGTGTTGTCTCTATCTATGTTATATTTGTCTCTCTTTTATTTGAACAATAAAAGTTAATTGCAAACTTGCTTTGAATCTATTACCTTATTGTAAATGAAAACTTGCTTTATCTTTGAAAATAAGTCCAAAGCCTCATCCACTTAAATAAAGCTTGCATGTAGTTAATTATAGTTCATTATCTCACACGTCGGTCTTGCAGTACAAAAACAAGTTTTGTACTCATCCGCTTTGCTTAATATTAATTGTTGCAGAGGAAGAAGGTGAGCCCCAAGGGCCTCACTTTTGTGAGTCGTGTTCTGCGCTGTTTGGGACGATTAGCTTGGCGGTCCGGTTGGTTGCCTTGTGGGTAAAGGCACACCGATTGGCTTTTGTTCATCGCCATCTTATGGCCATTTTGCTTCCGCTGTGTATTTACTTGTCTTTATGAATTTTGGCCGGTCGGCCTCTCTTTTGTAATAACTCTCTTTATATTATCTATGTCTTTCAGTTATTGCTTTTGCTTCGGCTCTATGTGTATGAATGGAATTGATGCATGATTTTGTAGCGGGGTGTGTATCTTTGCATTTAGGGAAGTATACATATCTCGAGGCTTGGTTTATTTGATTTGTACTGTTAGGACCAAGTGGATGGTTAAACAGTACAAGCCGAATAAACCGGGGTCCTCACAGCTATTCCACACGTCAGTCTTGCGGGTACAAAGACAATCTTTGTACTCAGTTGCTATGCTTAATTGTTTTGTTGCAGAGAGGAAGGTGAGCTGAAGGGCCTCACTTTTGCGAGGTGTGTTGTGGTAGCTATGGGCGACTAGCTTAGCGGCGGTCGGTTGCCTTGTGGGTTATGTTGGCTAACCGGTCGACTTTTGTTCTAGCCATCTTATGGCGCTTTTGCTTCATTGTCATTCTTGTATATTGTTCTATTTGGCGGTCGGCTCTCTTTGTAATAACTTTACTTTATGTATGTCGTTGTTGAACTTAGTGATGTATGTGTATGGAATTGATGTGTAATTTTGTGATGATGTACATATGCTGCAGTGCAGGAAGCATATGTCCATCGAGGCTTAGAATGTTTAATTAGTAACGCTAGAACCAATTGGAGGTTAAGTGTTACTAGTTAAATATTCCGGTCCTCACAAAGTTGGTATCGAGCCATCTTGACCGTAGAAACCCTAGCTTGGTCGCCTCTAGGATATTTTGAAAACTTACTTTCAAATAGTTTATGAAAACTTAAGTAAGTTCTCTAATTTTACTCCTTACTGTCTTAGCTTGCTTGTAATGACCCCAATCTTATCAACATAATAATTGCTTTATGAGCGATAATAGACTCTCGTTCATATCATTCTTGTTCTTAATCTCGGTTGGGAGTTCTTTGTTACAAATAAAACCTTCCTTTTGCCAAAGTCCAAAAACCTACTTAGAATATTTAAAGGAATACAAGGTAACACTTGTATTATGACTGAAGTATTTTTATTAAAGCCTAGATAAATTATCTTGGCTAAAAATATTTCGTTGCATTTTAGAAATTATTTGGACTTAAAGAAAATTTATGGTCTTTAAATAAACATTTTCGGCCTGAAATAGATATTTATGTATTTTATAAAGTGAAAATGTGGTTTATGAAATTTATCTGGAAATATATCATCCCAAAGACGACAAAAAAATTTCATGATTTTATAAATTTATTTGATATTTTTAAAGTCCCACAAACCTTTTAAATATATGAATAAGGTTTGGTCAACCAAACCGGTCCAAACCCGACCCTTGCATCAGAGCGACCCGGCCTCATGTGTCGGTCCAACCCAATCAAATTTATGCAGCTCGGTCACGTTCGAAGCGCGAGCGAACTCCACGACTAACATGAGCGTCGATCTTCCATCGAGCAGGCGGCAATAACGCCCGCGAGCCGTCCACGTGTCCACTTAAATCTCGCGTTGGATCTTAATCCAACGAGCGTGATTAGTGTATGCAACCGACAACTCCGGATCCCTATTCAATCACCACCGTTCGTTTCTAATCCAACCGTGGCGCCCTTTTCGTTTTAAACCTAAAGGCGCTTTTATCTCGGCCGTTAGATTCAAATCCTACGGCTTTTCCTTTTCCTCGTGTTATAAAGCTCGCACTCCTGCGACCGTTGGATCTTCATCGTATGGCCCGGATCGTGTATGCATTCGGACGACTCGGATCCCGCACAATCGTGGCCGTCCATCCTTGATCCAATGCATCGTTTATTTCTATTTGAAACCGAGGCGCGCGTTAATGTGGGCCTTTGATTTCAATCTCGGCACTCCATTTAGACCGTGGGCCTTTAAAGCCCAAAATCGATGGATCGTTGGATTTTAATCGTGCGGACCACATGGGTGTATGCAATCGGACCATCCGGTTCAATTTTACATCCCGATCAGAAATTAAATCCAACGGTGTTAAACCATCGCATCTAAAAGGGTGGCGTGTATATCTTTTAATTGATCGTTGGATTTCAATCCAACGTCTACGTTGAAAGCGGAACCCGCAGCACCATCGGGATTTCGTTTTAATCTCGTTCGATCGATCTTGATCGTGCGGTCCATATTAAATGATACCGATTCACATCATTTAATCTCTCTATTTATCGTAGTCGCTATTTCTAATCGGACGGTGACTTTTGTTCGAGCCTTTACGAGTGCGCGCGCGAGGATGACAATGGGGCCCACATGTCGATTGGCTCTTATCTCCTTCCCTCTCTCTCAGCAGATTTCTCTGGAAATCAAGGAGAGATTATCCCAAAGTTTTTGCAACTAATTTTTGGGATAATTAGCCCTAAATGGACACCTCATCAACTCTAGATCTTTCTCTCTTGCTCTGTAGCTCCACATCCACATATAAACCCTAGTTTTTGAGTGCGCCCATTGTTGACCATCAAGCTCATCCTTTTCTTGTTAACCAGTGGAGTTTCTTGCTTCTTGCTCATCGCTTATCCATCTTAAACTCGTTACACTTACAATCAAGATTGGTTATCTTTTGTAGGTTAAATCGAGTTTAACTCTCTGTTGTTCAACATCGGGTTGTCGTAACCCTTAGCATATTTCTTCTCACAGTAAGTTAAACCTAGTCGTTAACATCTTGAGCATCTTAAGGACTTGAGAAGCTCCTGTGAATCATTCTTTTAAGCATCGAGCTTCAATCGACTTTAAAGCGAAAAGTTGATATTGCACCTTTCGGTTTTCATGTCATTTTCAAGACCTAGGTATCTTCCTGTCAACTTATCATCTTATTTAGATTTTGACTAAACCTAGCAGCATGACAAGTTGGTCTTTCAATTCTTGTCATCATCTATTTTGACTCTTAGTTGAAATCGTCTCTGTTCTCTTGTCGGCTCAGCCGACAAAATAGGTTTTTGCTTTAGCTTTTGCAATCTAACTAGTTAGGTTAGACTAAGGTTGGTTTGGGATGTTAATTACCTAAAAGATCATGCTAAGTTTCATTTATGAACTTTTGCATGATCTATACTTCTATTTCCTAAAATTGCAATGCATCCTGTTTTGGCTCTTTTCAAATCTGAAAACTGAACTTTGCAATAAACTCTAATTTCTGTCTTTTGAAAACAGTGAGCTAGATAATGGGTTATTATCATTATTATGGGTAGTTATGGCTTAAGCATACTGTAATCATGCATTTCTAGATTGATCATACATATTTCTTCCATGTTGGACTTATTGTCAGTTTTGGTATTTATTGGATCTTATTGTTTCTTTAGAATGCAGTCTGTTGAAGCCATCGAATCTTTTTCTGAGCAATCTGAGCCTGCAATAGAAGTCTATTATTACCAAGGCAAGCATCCTCTTTGCACCATATTGAACCCAGATTTTGTACAATAGTCTTTACAAATCCAGTGATATCTGAGCATGCTATTTGTCTGAAAATACAAAATATGACTTGTAATAGCTAGCTATGACTTGACATGGTGGATTACCTTGATTATGACCATACACTCAACTCTAGTGTAGTATCTTGTATAATATATGGTCTATTCTCAGATTTGGCTTAGATATGCGATCTAGAGATTTTAGAGTTTGA
The DNA here is from genome assembly GCA_036346255.1 of Ampelocalamus luodianensis. NCBI lineage: Eukaryota > Viridiplantae > Streptophyta > Magnoliopsida > Poales > Poaceae > Ampelocalamus > Ampelocalamus luodianensis. The sequence goes on from CM070634.1 coordinate 61,323,628, forward strand.
CAAGCATATCTTGTCAAACATGGGAATCACAAGCAACTATTGTCATTTTCAAACTCTTTGTCCAGTTCCTTTAAATCAGTCTTGTATTTGAAATCTAAATTGATCTCGACAAGAGGAAGCTAGTGATGGTGCCTTCGTACGAGATTGGGTTTTGTGGTGGGCTTGTCCGGGTTAATTAAGGACCGAACTCGATTATTCAATTCAAGCCCCCACGTACTTCCACATGCAAGTAAGGGCGCTGTTTGGTTAAGTAAAATGTTGAGACTATTGAGTTGGAAACAGGAGAGTAAGGATATGTGTATTGGCCTTGCATGGCATAGATGCTTAGGTCCGAGGATCGTGTCTTATGCCATGTGAGCTTTGTATGTCGGTGTGAGGACCCGGTTATTGGAAATGTTACTAAATTAAATTCATACAAGAACACAATTCATAATTAAGGAACAGTGCTGCCTTAATTAAAAATCATGCTAAAGGTATGAATTTAACAAGTAACAATTTCAATAAGCAGATTCCCTGGATATATATGTACCACAATGGTTCCCGGGATCAACGACCATTGCATATATATCCTTCATCAACATTGCATCAAACACATACAAGTCATACATTGATATAATTAAACATAAGATTACATCATTCGGTTAATACTACAATATTAAGTGACTTGGTCACTATAACGATTATCTGGAAGCAAATCAAGCGGAAAATGTCCACCAATGGCCCCATCCACCCGCAGCAATTGCGTGGAGGCAAGAAGTAGCGTTACTCGTTAGCGTCACCGATCGGCGCTAACGGTACTTCATAAAGGAAACCATCCTCACCGCAACAATAGGTAGTAGCACCTTGAGTACGAAGGTACTCGGCAAGTCTTACTCAAACTAATAAAATAAAGTGGTGATTAGAGCCTAACCAAAGGAGTAGAGTTTTTACATGCATAAGGTTACAACAGGAAGGTATAAAGGTTCAAATTTGCATAAAGCGATACATCTTAACCTACAAAGGCTAAATTTTGGTAAAGCGATTTAATAAATCAAAGTTTGCTTAAAACAGTACATAAATGACATAAAATAAATAAGATGCAGTGCATGATACCTCATGCAAACCGAAAATAACCAAAACCAGGTTTTGAAAATCAAACTTCTATACAGTGACATCAATTCAAGTTGTCGTCCATGACCGTGGACACGGCTATTCGAATAGCTTTATACCTGCAGGGTGTACATCTTTACCCACATGACTTAGTTAGCCGTTGCCTTGGATGCCTCCGAATGATGACACACTTCCTTTGGTATGCCGACCGGGGAAACTAAGATTTGGTATTTTTCAACAAGTTAACACTATTGAGTTGGACCCCATGTGTGAACTAATCCCATAGTGTAGGCTACACCACCTACTAACCACAGGGCACACATGTTGTGTCAAGTAATGCCGATCCAAACAATTTAAAAACAAATTGGGCTCACCACCCATAATAGAATGCCATCGGCACTCATTAAGGTATCGTATATGCGACGAGGCACATATACGCCTCACCCTCCTAAGAACATCCGACATCGACATACAAAGCTCACATGGCATAAGACACGGTCCTCGGACCTAAGCATCTATGCCATGCAAGGCCAATACACATATCCTTACTCTCTGTTTCCAACTCAATAGTCTCAACATTTTACTTAACCAAACAAATACCATACATCGCATGTGGAAGTACGTGGGGGCTTGAATTGAATAATCGAGTTCGGTCCTTAATTAACCGGACAAGCCCACCACAAAACCCAATCTCGTGCGAAGGCACCATCACTAGCTTCCTCTTGTCGAGATCAATTTAGATTTCAAATACAAGACTGATTTAAAGGAACTGGACAAAGAGTTTGAAAATGACAATAGTTGGTTGTGATTCCCATGTTTGACAAGATATGCTTGTCAAACTCTAAAATCTCTGGATGCATATCTAAGCCAAATCGAGAATAGACCATATATTATACAAGACTACACTAGAGTTGAGTGTATGGTCATAATCAAGGTAATCCACCATGTCAGGTCATAGCTAGCTATTACAAGTCATATTTTGTATTTTCGCACAAATAGCATGCTCGAGATATCACTTTGGATTTGTAAAGACTATTGTACAAAATCTGGGTTCAATATGGTGCAAAGAGGATGCTTGCCTTGGTAATAATAGACTTACATTGCGGCTCAGTTGCTCGAAAAAGATTCGATGGCTTCAACGAACTGCATTCTAAAGAAACAATAAGATCCAATAAATACCAAACTGACAATAAGTCCAACATGGAAGAAATATGCAGGATCAATCTAGAAATGCATGATTACAGTATGCTTAAGCCATAACTACCCATAATAATGATAATAACCCATTATCTAGCTCACTGTTTTCAAAAGACAGAGATTAGAGTTTATTGCAAAGTTCCAGTTTTCAGATTTGAAAAGAGCTGAAAACAGGACAGATTGCAATTTTCGGAAATAGAAGTATAGATCATGCAAAAGTTCATAAATGAAACTTAGCATGATCTTTTAGGGTAATTAACATCCCAAACCAACCTTAGTCTAACCCTAACTAGTTAGATTGCAAAAGCTAAAGCAAAAACCTATTTTGTCGGTTGAGCCGACAAGAGAACAGAGACAGATTTCAACTAAGAGTCAAAATAGATGATGACAAGAATTGAAAGACCAACTTGTCATGCTGCTAGGGTTTAGTCAAAATCTAAATAAGATGATAAGTTGACAGGAAGATACCTAGGTCTTGAAAATGACATGAAAACCGAAAAGGTGCAATATCAACTTTTCAGTTTAAAGTCAGTTGAAGCTACTGATGCTTAAAAGAATGATTCACAGGAGCTTCTCAAGTCCTTAAGATGCTCAAGATGTTAACAGCTAGGGTTTAACTTACCAGGAGAAGAAATATGCTAAGGGTTCTGACAACCCGATGTTGAACAACAGAGAGTTAAACTCTGATTTAACCTACAAAAGATAACCAATCTTGATTGTAAGTGTAACCAGAGTTTAAGATGGATAAGCGATGAGCAAGAAGCAAGAAACTCCATCAAGTTAACAAGAAAAGGATGAGCTTCAGTGGTCAACAATGGCTGCAGCTCAAAAACTAGGGTTTATATATGTGGATGTGGAGCTACAGAGCAAGAGAGAAAGATCTAGAGTTGATGAGGTGTCCATTTAGGGCTAATTATCCCAAAAATTAGTTGCAAAAACTTTGGGATAATCCTCTCCTTGATTTCCGAGAAATCATGCACACGAGAGAGAGGAAGGAGATAAGAGCCAACCGACATGTGGGCCCCATTGTCATCCTCACCGCGCACCTCGTAAAGGCTCGAACAAAAGTCAGCCGTCCGATTAGAAATAAGCGGCTACGATAAATAGAGAGATTAAATGATGTGAATCGGTATCATTTAATATGGACCGCACGATCAAGATCGATCGAACGAGATTAAAACGAAATCCCGATGGTGCTGCGGGTTCCGCTTTCAAACAGAGACGTTGGATTGAAATCCAACGATCAATTAAAAGATATACACGTCACCCTTTTAGATGCGATGGTTTAACACCGTTGGATTTAATTTCTGCCATCAGGATGTAAAATTGAACCGGATGGTCCGATTGCATACACCCATGTGGTCCGCACGATTAAAATCCAACGATCCATCGATTTTGGGCTTTAAAGGCCCACGGTCTAAATGGAGTGCCGTAGGATTGAAATCCAAAGGCCCACATTAACGCGCGCCTCTGGTTTCAAATAGAAATAAACGATGCCGCTGGATCAAGGATGGACGGCCACGACAGCGGGATCCGAGTCGTCCAATGCATACAGGATCTGGGCCATACGATGAAGATCCAACGGTCCGGAGGAGTGCGAGCTTTATAACACGAGGGAAAAAGGAAAAGCCGAGGATTTGAATCTAACGGTGAGATAAAAGCGCCTTTAGGTTTAAAGCGAAAAGGCGTCACGGTTGGATTAGAAACGAACGGTGGTGATTGAATAGGGATCCGGAGTTGTCCGGTTGCATACACTAATCACGCCGTTGGATTAAGATCCAACGGCAGATTTAAGTGGACACGGGACACTACGCGGCGTTATTGCTTCGCGGTGCTCGATGGAAGATCGACGCTCATGTTAGTCGTGGAGTTCGGGCTCGCGCCGAACGTGACCGAGCAGCACAAATTTGATTGGGTTGGACCGAGACACATGAGGCCGGGTCGCTCTGATGCAAGGGGTGGGTTTGGACCGTTTGGTTGACCAAACCTTATTCATATATTTAAAAGGTTTGATCGACTTTAAAATATCAAATAAATTTATAAAATCATGAAATTTTCTTCAGAAGCTACCGGGATGATATATTTCCCAGATAAATTTCATAAACCACATTTTCACTTTATAAAATACATAAATATCTATTTCAGGCCGAAAATGTTTATTTAAAGACCATAAATTTTCTTTAAGTCCAAATAATTTCTAAAAATGCAACGAAAATATTTTTAGCCAAGATAATTTATCTAGGCTTTAATAAAAATACTTCGGTCATAATACAAGTGTTACCTTGTATTCCTTTAAATATTCTAAGTAGGTTTTGGACTTTGGCAAAAGGAAGGTTTTATTTGGTAACAACAACTCCCAACCGAGATTAAGAATAAGAATGATATGAACAGAGTCTATTACTGCTCATAAAACAGATTATTATCATTGATAAGATTGGGGCTGTTACAAACCTACCCTCTAAGGAAAATCTGTCCCTAGATTTGGAACAAGTTAAGATTAGGAAGAAATGCAATGGAAATGAATTATGAGGAAATTCAACATCGTTGTTTTGGTTTCCTTCAAGGATAACAAAGAAGATTCTTACATAACAACATAGTGTTATTATTACATCTTTGTTTACATAGCTTTGTTTAAACTTTCCTTTCTTGATTCAAAGAAAAGTTCTAAACAACAAAAGATGGGGTGCTCAATGCATCGATCTTGGCGCTCCCAAGTGGCTTCATCCTCGGAATGATTAGCCCATTGAATTTTCAAGAACCCGACAATGCGATTTCTTGTCCCGCGTTCCATTGTGTCGAGGATACGTCTTGGTTGCTCTTGATATGAAAGATCGAGTTGGAGATTAAGATGCTCATAGCGCTTGCCTCAATAGGAACACGAAGGCATTTCTTTAATTGAGACACATGAAAAGTATCATGCATCTGCTTGAGTGATTGGTAACTCCAATTGGTAAGCTCTGACTCCGCTTGGCAATGATTCTAAGGGTCCGATATAGCGAGTGCGAGCTTTCCTTTACAAAAACGATGAGTACCCCTCATGGGTGACACTTTAAGATAGACATGGTCATCTACCTCAAAGCTCAATTCACGACGACGATGATCAGCATAGCTCTTCTGTCGAGACTGTGCAGTTTTCAAACAATCTCGAATCAGACGAACTTGCTCTTCTGCTTCCTTTACCAAGTCTGGACCAAAGTATGATCTTTCACCAGACTCGGACCAATTCAATGGAGTCCTACAAGCTCTCCCATACAAGGCTTCAAAAGGTGACATTTGAATACTTGCTTGGTAGCTATTATTGTAGGAAAATTCCACATATGGCAAAGATTTCTCCCAGTCTTTGCTATAAGATAGCACATAGGCTCGAAGAAGATCTTCCATCACTTGGTTCACTCTTTCAGTTTGACCACTGGTTTGAGGATGGTAAGCGATCGAAGGAGAGTTCACCCCATAGCTTTGATGAAGGCTATTCCAAAAATGGGAAGTAAACTGAGGACCACGGTCAGAAACAATGACTTTAGGAACACCATGAAGGCAAATAATTCTAGCAATATAAAGCTCTGCTAATTGCTTGCCATTGAAATCGGTCCTGACCGGAATAAAATGAGCCACTTTAGTTAAACGATCAATGATCACCCAAATGGCATCGATCCTTGGAAGTCTTGGGAAGACCAAGAACAAAATCCATACCGATCTCTTCCCACTTCCACCGGGAATAGGCAAAGGTGAAGGGTACCAATGGCTTTAGATGTTCGACTTTAACCCTTTGGCAAATATCACATTCAACAACATCTTGAGCAATTTGCCTCTTCATTTGGCTCCACCAAAATATTTTCTTCAAATCCTGGTACATTTTGGTACTCCCAGGATGCAAAGAAAACTTGGAATTATGAGCTTCCCTAAGAATTAGACTCTTCAATTCAGAATCAGCAGGTACTACCAAACGATGGCGATATCGAATTATACCGCGATCATCTTCGAAAAATTCGTTGGCTTTACCGCTTGCATGTTTTCCCGATTTCACTACCTCGGCATCGCTTTACGGGCCTCCGAATCTGGGATTCTAAGGTCGGCTCCACATGTAATGCAATGAGAATCCTTTTTCCACAAATTCAAGACTTAGGCGCCAAAATCAGCACACGTGTCTCTTTCGGCAGTAAAGAGGATATGTAGTTGCATTGTGACTTTACGCTAAAGCGTCCGCCACAACATTGGCTTTACCAGATGATAATGAATACCCATATCGTAGTCCTTGATCGGTTCAAGCCATCTTCGTTGTCTCATATTCAAATCGATTGAGTGAATATGTACTTGTGCTTTTATGATCGGTGTAGATCTCACAACGATTACCTAGAAGGTAATGCGCCAAATCTTTAATGCATGGACCACGGCGTAATTCCAAATCATGAGTAGGATAATTAACTTCATGAGGGCGCTATCGCCGGATGCATATGCCACAACTTGGCCTTCTTGCATAAGCACACAACCAAGTCCATGGCGAGATGCATCGCAATATATGTCGAAGCTCTTAGAACATCCGAAGAATAAGAATCGAGCTTTGGTCAAGAGAGTTCTCAAAAGTCAAAACTCTCTTCACACTTAGTGACCATTCAAATTTCTTCCCTTTGCAAGAGCCGAGTCAAAGGTCTAGCAATCTTGGAGAAATTTTCAATGAACCTCCGTAATAACCCGCAAGTCCAAGAAAACTCAGAATCTCGGGACACTCTTGGGAGGCTTCCAATTTAGCACATCTTGTACCTTGCTTGGATCAACAAATGATACCTTCTTCGATAACACATGCCCCGTAAAGGCAACTTCTCTCGAGCCGAAAGCACACTTGCTAAACTTGGCATACAATTGATGCCGACGAAGTGTTTCGAAGAAAGTCGCAAATGTTGTTCATGATCCTTATCGGACTTGGAATAAATAAGGATGTCGTCAATAAACACGACAACGAATTTATCCAAGAATTCCATGAACACTGAATTCATAAGGTTCATGAAATATGCTTTGGAGCATTGGTCAAACCAAAGGACATAACCGTATACTCGTATAAACCATAACGAGTAGAAAAGCTGTCTTAGGAGTGTCCTCGGCTCTAACCTTGATCGATGATAGCCCGATCGCAAATCAATCTTTGAAAAGACACGGGCACCAACCAACCGATCAAAAGATCATCAATTCGAGGTAGAGGATATTTATTCTTGATAGTGACCTCATTTAACTGACGGTAATCCACACACATCCGTAAAGTATTGTCTTTCTTCTTGACAAAGATTGCCGGCATCCCCAAGGTGAGGAACTCGGCCAATGAAACCCTTGTCAAGCAATTCTCCGAGTTGCTTCTTCAATTCAACCACTCGTTGTGAGCATTCGATAAGGACTCACGGATATCGGAGCGCCCGAGAACGAGTTCAATAACAAACTCCACTTCCCGATCCGGTGGTAAACCGGAAGGTCTTCAGAAAAACATCGGCATACTCACGGACAATTGGTACGACTCCAAAGAAGGAGTGGTATCAACTTGGTGAGCACAAAGATGAGAGCCAAGCGCTTTAGAATGATAAACAACTTGAATGCCGTCGGCATTGGTCATAGAAATAGACCGTTGGGAACAATTGATTTGACCTCGGTTTTGGACAGCCAATCCATACCCAAAATGACGCCCAACCCTTTAGAGTCAATCACAATTAGGTTTGCTAAAACTTCACCCCAAGGATTGTTATGTTGACCCCATTAACAAATCGATCGGTTTAAAGACCGACCAGGTGATTGAATAATAAAAGATGGTTGGAGGGTATGCATGTTTAATCGGTGTTGCACAAACAAAATGATTGCTAATAAAAGAATGAGATGCTCAGTCGAATAAAACGATGATTGGACTGAAATTAACTAGGAGCATACCCATAACAACTTCAGTGTATCGGTAGCCTCTTCTTCCCAGTGATCGGTTCACATGCCCACGAACCGGGCCGGATCGCTTTTAATAGGGGCCTCTGCGAAGGGACCGCCGCGACCGACATCGATATGGTCGAACAGCGGCAATCCTTGCCGCTTTGCCACACACACTGTTGGCATAATGCCCTGACGACCACAATGATAACAAATAACCCAGGTTAACATTGTTGACAGGCGGGCTGATTCTGATTGATCCCGACCGATCGGTGGGAGAGATGGACGAGGAGCAAACACCGCCGGCCTTGGTGAAAATGGAGTGGTGCTCGTGGTGGCCTAGACAACCACATACGAGGCCTTGGTGAGCCGCCACCAGAATAAGCGAGAGTCCGCCGCCGCTGCGTGACTCATCCAATGCCTTACTCTTGCTTTCGCCACAATAGCTTTGTTGACCAGATCACGAGTTCGGAAGTCATGCAAAGCTACGACCATCTGCGATTCTTGGATAGCCCATTCAAGAACGGTTTCGACGACGAAGGTCGATCGAACGTCATCGAGCATATCGGCGGAAGTTGAACTCATGCGGATATTCGGTTCTGGACTTTCGCCCTTGCTTGAGAGCGAGAAACTCTTCTTTGTTTGATCATCATGACCCTTCAGAATGTGAGCTTCGCGAAAGGCTTCTACGAACTCATCCCAAGTAGGGACATGTCCAGCAGGCTGAATGGCAAGAAGATTATCCCACCATATGTTGGCTGGCCCATCGAGCTGATAACTGGCAAAGAGAACCTTTTCCCTTTCGGAGCATTGAGTAATCAGAAGCTTCTTTTCAATGGTCCGAAGCCAATCCTCAGCTTCCATAGGGTCCTGAGAACTGGAGAACACCGGCGGGTTAGTCCGCTGAAAGTCAGCAAGACTGCCCTGCACATGGTGGCCTCCTGCTCTGACTGCTGATGCAACAGGAGTAGAAGTATTGCGCGCAATCTGTTCCGGATCTGCGCCTCGATCCATCGGTTGCGCTCAATTTGCATGAGCACATCGGCCATAGAAGGTGGTGGAGAAGCTCCTCTTCCGAGGACCACCTTGCGGACCACGAGAATCGAAGGTTCGATCGGCCCTCCACGAGAATGGGGAACCAAGATGAAATACTCTTCCTTGTTGCGCTTGCGCGCGAGTAGTAGAGTCTGTCATCCTGTTACCACAACATGGTTAACAACACAACAAGGACATACTGCAAACACAAACAAGTTTACAATTAGAAAAGAAGCAAATATCGTACATATAATGCATCATGTTATGTTATGCATTCAAGTTAACACCAAACGAAACTTCATATATATATACAAACAAAATTTCGGTTCCAGTCTTACATTATAGTTGGCCATAATGTCAGATTACAAACCGAAAGTTAAACTTTCATACTCTGTACAACATACTGCTGCCCTATTACATACAATTTATTTAAGGGCAACTACTAGACTAAAAGACACTCAACCACGGGGATTCATCGTCGAGGTGCTAGCGTAAAGATCCCGATTAAAGTTCACCGGAAACTCATTCAGAAGGTGAGCTCCAGGGGAACCTGTGTCAACCGGATCCAAGGGACTAATGAGACGCCTGAGAACCCAACAATGGTGATGACCTCCGAGAGTGCATCCGCAGAGTGCGAGGAAACCTGTAGTCATCGGGCTTGGCGACTTGTCCATAAACAGTGCGCGCGGCCGCCACTCTCGAAGTCGGTAAAGAGGTGGTGCAGCAGCAGCAGGGGAGATCTCGTTGTCACCATAAAGCACGTTGCGAGGAACGCGGTTCATGTTGACTCCAAGAAGTAGGTACTCCTGGGCCCTCATTAAGGCGATGCCGAGTTTCCCATAACTCCCTCACAAGACAGCGATGGACTTGGTCCATGATACGGACCATCCTTGCCAACTGCCGCACTGGGTCTTCGCCAAATCAGTATCTCGTGAACATGCTCACCTCGGTAGGTAGGCCCGATTCGGAAGTGGTCATAGGGTGGTTGAGACAATTCCGTCAAATCATGACGAAGAAGACTCATCATCCTACTTGCCGCTTCTGAACCGCCATCGCCTCGGAGGTGGCAAGCGCTGGACACAAGATGAGGACATCGCGGCTACATGCCTAGCGATGACGTTGATGAAGGCGCGGTATTCCTCCATCCACGGTCCTCGATCCCGTCGATAAATGGCATACTCCGCCGTAGGTGAAATTGAGCGCCACATCATGTCCCGAGTAATGCCGAAACCCATCAACATCCTCGGCTCGAGTCTCCTTGACCAAATACCAACCGCTCATCTATAGATAAAAAGACAAGATAAGGAACAATTCACTTTTAAATGAACCAATGTAAGTTTGGGCAAGAAGTGACATTAAGAAAGATAAGGAATAAAAGATGTCATGCTTAAGCTTTGAAAATAAATTGTCTGTTTGAAAATAATTTTAGCAGAGGATCCTCTAATAACTTCGGCCATGCTACTTCTAACCTACGTGCAATGTATGCTCGATACTAACGCCGTGAGGACCCCTGTTATTGGAAATGTTACTAAATTAAATTCATACAGAACACAATTCATAATTAAGAACATCTGCCTCTTAATTAAAAATCATGCTAAAGGTATGAATTTAACAAGTAACAATTTCAATAAACAGATTCGGATATATATGTACCACAATGGTTCCTGTGATCAACGACCATTGCATATATATCCTTCATCAACATTGCATCAAACACATACAAGTCATACATTGATATAATTAAACATAAGGTTACATCATTCGGTTAATACTACAATATTAAGTGACTTGGTCACTATAACAGTATACAGCGGAAGCAAATCAAACGGAAAATGTCCACCAATGGCCCCATCCACCCGCAGGCAATTGCGTGGAGGCAAGAAGTAGCGTTACTCGTTAGCGTCACCCTGATCGGCGCTAACGGGTACTTCATAAAGGAAACCATCCTCACCTGCAACAATAGGTAGTAGCACCTTGAGTACTGAAGGTACTCACAAGTCTTACTCAAACTAATAAAATAAAGTGGTGATTAGAGCCTAACCAAAGGAGTAGAGTTTTTACATGCATAAGGTTACAACAGGAAGGTATAAAGGTTCAAATTTGCATAAAGCGATACATCTTAACCTACAAAGGCTAAATTTTGGTAAGCGATTTAATAAATCAAAGTTTGCTTAAAAAAGACATAAATGCCATAAAAATAACGATGACAAAGGCATGATACCCTCATGCAAACCAAAATAACCAAAACCAGGTTTTGAAAATCAAACTTCTATACAGTGACATCAATTCAAGTTGTCGTCCATGACCGTGAACACGCTATTCGAATCAGCTTTATACCTGCAGGTGTACATCTTTACCCACATGACTTAGTTAGCGTTGCCTTCTTCGGATGCCTCCAATGATGACACACTTCCTTTGGTATGCCGACCGGGAAACTAAGATTTGGTATTTTTCAACAAGTTAACACTATTGAGTTGGACCCCATGTGTGAACTAATCCCATAGTGTAGGCTACACCACCTACTAACCACAGGCACACATGTTGTGTCGATATGCCGATCCAAACAATTTAAAACAAATTGGGCTCACCACCCATAATAGAATGCCATCGGCACTATTAAGGTATCGATATGCGACGAGGCACATATACGCCTCACCCTCCTAAGAACATCCGACATCGACATACAAAGCTCACATGGCATAAGACACGGTCCTCGCACCTAAGCATCTATGCCATGCAAGGCCAATACACATATCCTTACTCTCTGCTTCCAACTCAATAGTCTCAACATTTTACTTAACCAAACAGCGCCATACACTGCATGTGGAAGTACGTGGGGGCTTGAATTGAATAATCGAGTTCGGTCCTTAATTAACCGGACAAGCCCACCACAAAACCCAATCTCGTGCACGGCCACCATCACTAGCTTCCTCTTGTCCAGATCAATTTAGATTTCAAATACAAGACTGATTTAAAGGAACCGACAAAGAGTTTGAAAATGACAATAGTTCGCTTGTGATTCCCATGTTTGACAAGATATGCTTGTCAAACTCTAAAATCTCTGGATCGCATATCTAAGCCAAATCGAGAATAGACCATATATTATACAAGTACTACACTAGAGTTGAGTGTATGGTCATAATCAAGGTAATCCACCATGTCGGTCATAGCTAGCTATTACAAGTCATATTTTGTATTTTCGGACAAATAGCATGCTCGGATATCACCGGATTTGTAAAGACTATTGTACAAAATCTGGGTTCAATATGGTGCAAAGAGGATGCTTGCCTTGGTAATAATAGACTTCATTGCGGGCTCAGTTGCTCGAAAAGATTCGATGGCTTCAACGAACTGCATTCTAAAGAAACAATAAGATCCAATAAATACCAAATCGACAATAAGTCCAACATGGAAGAAATATGCGGGATCAATCTAGAAATGCATGATTACAGTATGCTTAAGCCATAACTACCCATAATAATGATAATAACCCATTATCTAGCTCATTGCTTTCAAAAGACAGAGATTAGAGTTTATTGCAAAGTTCCGCTTTGATTTGAAAAGAGTCAAAACAGACAGACATTGCAATTTTGAAATAGAAGTATAGATCATGCAAAAGTTCATAAATGAAACTTAGCATGATCTTTTAGGTAATTAACATCCCAAACCAACCTTAGTCTAACCCTAACTAGTTAGATTGCAAAAGCTAAAGCAAAAACCTATTTTGCCTGCTTGAGCCGACAAGAGAACAGAGACAGATTTCAACTAAGAGTCAAAATAGATGATGACAAGAATTGAAAGACCAACTTGTCATGTCGCTAGGGTTTAGTCAAAATCTAAATAAGATGATAAGTTGACAGGAAGATACCTAGGTCTTGAAAATGACATGAAAACCGAAAAGGTGCAATATCAACTTTTCGTTTAAAGTCGATTGAAGCTACCGATGCTTAAAAGAATGATTCACGAGGCTTCTCAAGTCCTTAAGATGCTCAAGATGTTAACAACTAGGGTTTAACTTACCAGAGAAGAAATATGCTAAGGGTTCGACAACCCGATGTTGAACAACAGAGAGTTAAACTCGATTTAACCTACAAAAGATAACCAATCTTGATTGTAAGTGTAACGAGTTTAAGATGGATAAGCGATGAGCAAGAAGCAAGAAACTCCACTGGTTAACAAGAAAGGATGAGCTTGATGGTCAACAATGGTCTGCACTCAAAAACTAGGGTTTATATATGTGGATGTGGAGCTACAGAGCAAGAGAGAAAGATCTAGAGTTGATGAGGTGTCCATTTAGGCTAATTATCCCAAAAATTAGTTGCAAAAACTTTGGGATAATCCTCTCCTGATTTCCAGAGAAATCTGCACAGAGAGAGAGGGAAGGAGATAAGAGCCAAGCGACATGTGGGCCCCATTGTCATCCTCACCGCACCTCGTAAAGGCTCGAACAAAAGTCACCGTCCGATTAGAAATAAGCTGCTACGATAAATAGAGAGATTAAATGATGTGAATCGGTATCATTTAATATGGACCGCACGATCAAGATCGATCGAACGAGATTAAAACGAAATCCCGATGGTGCTGCGGTTCCGCTTTCAACAGAGACGCTGGATTGAAATCCAGCGATCAATTAAAAGATATACACGTCACCCTTTTAGATGCGATGGTTTAACACCGTTGGATTTAATTTCTACGGTCGATGTAAATTGAACCGATGGTCCGATTGCATACACCCATGTGGTCCGCATACGATTAAAATCCAACGATCCATCGATTTTGGGCTTTAAAGGCCCACGGTCTAAATGGAGTGCCGAGATTGAAATCAAAGGCCCACATTAACGCGCGCCTCGGTTTCAAATAGAAATAAACGATGCCGCCGGATCAAGGATGGACGGCCACGATTGTGCGGGGATCCTGAGTCGTCCAATGCATACACAGATCCGGGCCATACGATGAAGATCCAACGTCCGGAGGAGTGCGAGCTTTATAACACGAGGAAAAGGGAAAAGCCGAGGGATTTGAATCTAACGGTGAGATAAAAGCGCTTTAGGTTTAAAACGAAAAGGCGCTACGGTTGGATTAGAAACGAACGGTGGTGATTGAATAGGGATCCGGAGTTGTCCGGTTGCATACACTAATCACGCCGTTGGATTAAGATCCAACGGCGAAGATTTAAGTGGACACGTGGGCACTCGCGAGCGTTATTGCCGCCGCGCTCGATGGAAGATCGACGGCTCATGTTAGTCGTGGAGTTCGAACTCGCGTCGAACGTGACCGAGCCGAACAAATTTGATTGGGTTGGACCGAGACACATGAGGTCGGGTCGCTACATGGCAAGGGTCGGGTTTGGACCGTTTGGTTGACCAAACCTTATTCATATATTTAAAAGGTTTGATAGGACTTTAAAAATATCAAATAAATTTATAAAATCATGAAATTTTTATTTGTAAGCTACTTTGGGATGATATATTTCCCAGATAAATTTCATAAACCACATTTTCACTTTATAAAATACATAAATATCTATTTCAGCCAAAATGTTTATTTAAAGACCATAAATTTTCTTTAAGTCCAAATAATTTCTAAAATGCAACGAAAATATTTTTAGCCAAGATAATTTATCTAGGCTTTAATAAAAATATTTCCAGATCATAATACAAGTGTTACCTTGTATTCCTTTAAATATTCTAAGTAGGTTTTTGGACTTTGGCAAAAGGAAGGTTTTATTTGGTAACAAAGAACTCCCAACCGAGATTAAGAACAAGAATGATATGAACAGTAGTCTATTCATTGTTCATAAAAAGATGCAATTATCTTGTTGATAAGATTGGGGAAATCCAGACATCGCGCAATGCACAGATCGCGAGAGGGTCTGCGTCGCAACTCATCACCAACGGACCAACCTCGTAATGGTGGGACACTTCCCGCATCTCCCACGCCAATGCCCAAGCTTACTCTCGTGGACGAAGTTTGTAGAGCCTTCCACATGCCCACCCATCCTCGCCGCCAGATGTCATTGAAGAAGAAGGAGTTCCATGCTCTTCGCTAAGGTAACCGCCGGTGAGCAGAGTATCTTCACCGCTTCAAACCGCCTAGCTCGCTATGCCCTAATGATGTGGCCCGAGATGAAGAACGGCAAGAAAGGTTCTGGAGGGACTCAACGACGATATCTCTCAACCCAACTCATCTCCCGTAACTCACCGACTTCCAACAAGCTGGTGGACAAGGCGATCCGCCAGAGGCCAAGCATCACGAGATGGAGAAATCGCAAGCGGAGAATGGCCGTGCAGTTCAACGCAGGAGGCTTTCCCAAGCCTCGATCCATTCAAAGAGAAGAACCACCGCAGCAGGAAGTTCCAGTTCCACATCCAGAGCTCCTGGTGCATCACGCCCAACACCTCCAACTTCCGCAGCAGCATCAACCGAGGACAATTTCAATAAGAGCTCCCCTTCACTACCAGGAGTGACTCAGTTTCCATCTGCAATGAAACAGGCCACTATGCCAACAGATGCCCTCAAGAAGCAGCAGGCACGCGCCTTCCAAGCAAAGATCGAGATTACAGGCATCATGCACGGCAATCCGCAAAGTCAGCCATCAAGGGGCGTGTGAACCACGCCACGGCCGAGGAAGCCCAAAGAAAGACCGATGTTGTGCTTGGTATGTTTCTTGTTAATTCAATACCACCAGCTCTTCATATTTGATTCTTGAGCCGTGATTCTTTCTGTCAAATAAATTTGTGGGCAAAAATGGGTTACCAATATCTTCCTTAGCAAATCCCATGATAATCCATTCCTGCTCGTAAATGAGAACCAGCTTCTATGCCCGAACCTCACCCTTGAAATATCCTGAGTATCCTTCCTAGCGCATTCTGATAGTCTTGCATTCCCAAGGTCGGACGTTATTCTTGGATGGACCATAGCCAAGAATCATGGACAACAGATCAGCTAATAGGTCTATCACTCTCACAAATGGAGAAGGAATTTCACTGAGTTCAAACCCAAGACTCGCACTCAATGGAAGTTCTATTCTCACCAAAGCATGAAGGAAGTGAAACTTGAAGATATACCGTAGTCCGAGAATATGTCGATGTCTTTTCCGATGAATTACCTGGCATGCCACCGACGGACGCCATGTTCTTAATTGATTTAGTCCTGTGACGCCCAACATCAAGGTTACTTTATAGAATGCCACCTAATGAGTTAGCCGAATTGAAGAAACAGATTGAAGAGCGCGGCAGAGGTTACATCCGACCCGCCCATCACCTTGGGAGCACCTGCTATTCGCCACAAAAAGGACAATAGCATGAGAATGTGTGTTGATTACAGATCACTCAATGAGGTGACGATCAAAAACAAATATCCTTTACCCAGATAGATGATCTGCTCGATCACCAAAGGAGCAAGTGTCTTTTCAAGATTGATTTGAGATCCTGCACATCACCAACTAAAGATCGTACTGCAGGATATTCCAAGACAAATTTTCACCACTCGGATATGGATCTGCACGTAGCTTACAGTGATGTCATTTGGTTTGACGAACGCTCGCTTATTTCATGAATATGATGAACAAAGTGTTCATGGAATTCTGGATAAGTTTGTGGTTGTTTTCATCGATGACATTCGCTCCTACTCAAGGATGAAGAAGAACACGAGAAGCATATCAGATGATACCGACAAGCTCCGAGAACATCATCCTTTATGCTAAATTCAGAAAAGTGAATTTTGGCTAAGTCAAGTGGCATTCCTGGACATATTGTGTCACGGAGGAATTGCAGAGATCCCGCCAAGGTTGGAAGCCGACGCAGATGAAGCAACCCAGACGGCCACCAAGTGAGAAGTTTCTTGACTAGCGTTATTACCGCAGTTCATTGAAAATTTCTAAGATTGCAAGACCCATGACTCAACTTCTCTCAAGAAGGAGAAGAAATTTGATTGACAGATGCTCGTGAAGAAAGTTTTCAAGATCCTCAAGAGGAGATTAGTCTCAAGACTGTGTTAGTTTTATACTCGATATCCATAAAGATTTGAGATCTTCGCGACGATCCCTGGCAAAAGGTCTCTGATGTGTACCGATGCAGAAGGCAAGGTAGTAGCTTATGCATCCAGCGCTTGAGGCCACATGAAGGGAATTATCCAACCCATGATCCGGAGTTAGCAAAGAATTGTGCATGCCTTGAAGATCTCAAGCATTACCCTCATTGGTAACCAAGAGATTTTCACTGATCATAAGAGTTTGAAGTATATATTCACTCAGTGTAATTAAACCTTCTGGCAGAGAAGATGGCTAGAGTTGATTAAAGATTATGATCTTGAATCCATTATCACCCGGCAAAGCAAATGTAGTTGCGTATGCTACCATGCAAAGGCATATTGCACAATACCATGATGGTGCGTATGAACACCTAACTACATGAAGAATTGAAGCGCCTAAACTTGGAAATTGTTAGTCAAGGTGTGTGAATGCTTTGAAGTACAACCGACTCTTCAAAGTCGAGAGAGAAAACAACTAGAAGATGATGACATCAAGGAGATCAAGAAGAATATGCGAAGAGGCAAGGCTCTGTGATCGCCAAGATGAACAAGGAACCGTGTGGTTTGGGAACCGATTTGTGTTTCCAACCAAAGGAGTTAAAACAACAACCAAGGAGGCTCATGAAACGCTTACTCCATTCACCCTAAGCACCAAGATGTACCAGATCTCAAGGAGAAATACCGTGGGTCAAGATGAAGCGAGAAATTGCCGAAGTTCACCGCCTCACGTGATGTGTGTCAACGAGTTAAGGCGTAACATCGAGACCACCGATTGTTGCGCCCACTACCGATTCCGAATCGGGAAGTGGAAGAGATTGGCATGGACTTCATCACCGGACTTCCAGGACCCAATCAGATATGATTCTATCTCGGTGATAGTTGATCTGCTGACCAAAGTAGCTCACTTCATTCCGCCAAGACCACATACGTATGTAGCACCAAGGTAGTTATATGTGGCTAGGATTGTTTGTCTACACGGGTACCCAAGAAGATCGTGGTCACGTGCAGGTTCTCAATTTACATCAAGATTTTGGCGTAGTCCGATGATAGCCTTAGGCACTGCACTCAACTTCAAGATGTTTCTATCATCCTCAAACGATGGTCGATTTTAACGCACCAATCAAGTTCTCAAGATATGCTCCGAGCCCGGCCTTGGAATTTGGACAAGTTGGGATAAGAATTTGCCGTATGCGCACTTCTCGATAACAATAGCCATCAAGCTAGTTTGCAAATGGCTCCTTTTGAAGCATTGTATAGCGGAATGCGTAACTCCACTGTGGGATGAAGTAGGAGAGCATCAACTCTTTGACCCGAGATAATCAAAGAGGCAAAGTAAGGTCCAAAGCTATAAGGGAACATCTGAAAGTGGCACAAACCCTGATGAAGAGTTATGTGGATAACCGTTTGAGGGATCTAAACTTTGAGGTAGGAGATTTTGTTTATCTCTGTGGTTACTCCACTCAGTGAGTAAGGAGATTCCAACAAAAGGGAAACTCGCACTGCTGATTTGTGGGGCCATACAAAATTCTAGCCAAAAGAGGTGAAGTGGCATATCGCCTGAGCTACTGTAAGCCTTGTCACGTGCACGCATGTCTTCCATGTATCTCAGCTAAAGAAATGCATCCGAGTACCTGTAAGAACACACCCTCCCGGAAGGTTATGACATCCAGAAGACCTCACTTATGTGGAGCGACCCATCAAGATTATAGATGTCGCAGAGCGTATCACCGTGGAGCAGGATAATCAGATCATACAAGGTGCAAGTGGAGTCACCACCCTAAAGTGAAGCCACATGGGAAAAGAAGAAGACCTCAAGACTAACTACTCTGAGCTCATCATCGACTAACTCAATCTCTGGTCGAGATTCCCTTAAGGGGGTAGGTTTGTAATAAATTTCAATTTTCAAATTTCAGAAAATTTAAAAGTTTATTTATGTTTGTGGTTTTTCCTGGATTTTCAAAAGCTTTTATAAATATTTTAAAGCTAAAACAAATTTATTTGCAAATTAAAAGCCAACAAATAGTTGGAAATAATTTTATTAAGTCCGTAAGGAATATGGAGATTTCGTGAATTTTTCCATAATTTTTGGAAGTATTTTGCTATTTTCTAAAGCTATTATGAATTATCAATTAAAACAATTAGAAAAGCAAAAGAAAATTCAAACAAAGGTTTGGGCCGAAACCCAAAGGCCTCGCCCAAACTCACACGCCACAAGACGCCATCGCCCACTCGCACTCGCTCCGCTTCATTCCGCCTCACCGTCCGATTAATCGATCGCTACTAGTTACCCACGCCCGCTTCTCTTCGACCGCTGATCATGCACCGACGGTCAAGATCTGTCACACAGAATCGCACGTCCGAATGCCATCATCAACGTGGAGCCGCACGATCTTAATCCAACAACCGCGCTTAAAACACACTTTACCGCCGCCGCTTCTAATCTCAACCATTGATCTTAATCCAACCGCGCTCGAAAGTCACTTACCGCCCACGACCTAATCTCGCATCAGACGTTGAAAATCGGACGACCTCAGTCGCCGCTCTTCTCGCTTCTTCTCCGCCGCCGCCGCGCAACCGCCGCCATGGACATCCACGTCCGAAGCCGCTAACGCAGCCAATCCCAACCGGGCCCGAGATATTCGCGCGGTACGCACGAGACCGCATCCACCACCGCCGATTTCCCATGTTCTCCCTTCTCCGGACGGCCCGCCTCAACGCCGCAACTCGCCGCCGCGACGCACCCCCACGCCGCCACGAGCCACCTAGCCCCTATAAAAGGCACCACCGGAGCGCACTTACGCCTCATCTCATCTCTCACCTCATTTCCGCTTGAGCTCTACCGCCACCGCATCGTGAGTTTAGGTTTTCCGCCGCGAAAACTCCGAAGCTCGCTGCCGACGCCGCCAAGCCGCCGTGGCGCACCATCGTTTTCACCGACACCGAGCCACCTCACTCCTTCATCACTTCGAGCGCCACCGAACTCCGCTGTCGCCAACACCGAACATCCGCCGCTAAAAGCTCGCCACCGGCCAACTCCGCGACCATTCGCGTCCAAAACGGTACCATCGTGGTTCGCTTTATCTCCTCTACACGTTAATACCACTCACCGCCGAGCGACATCGCCGTTGGTCGCCATTGGTCCAAAACGCCGCCGCCGCTCACGCCGACGTGGCTTGCCACCCAGGCGCCTACATCACCTTTCTCGCTATGGCGCACACGCTGCTGCCCGCAAGACCACACACACACACACACACGCAACAACCCACCGCACCATCCTTCCCTTTGCTGGCAGGACTTGGTCCACATGGGCCGGTCACACAACTCTGGGCCCATCATCCGTCGAATTCATTTTAATTCTTTTAAATCCCTGAAATATCAGATTTGATTTAATCATTGCGCATTAAATGGATTTTCAGAGGAAAATAATTCGGGAAATTCAATAAAATTTCAGATTTAGATATAAACTTCAAAATTCATAACTCTTTGCATATGAACTCAAATTGGGTGATTCAAATTGCAAAATTTATATAAAATTATAATCTAGCTAACTAAAACAAAATATTTCAGTTTGGAGTTGTTTTGAACTATGTTTTTGAATTTATTTGAATTTGAATATTGAATTTGTCGATTTTCAATGATAGACTTTTACGATTTAATTCGAGAGTTCGATCAAACTCAAGATTTAGAATTTCAAGACATCGATCAATGCAAGTTACACCATTGACCATATTGCCCCTATTATTTTAAGTTATTTTCAGTTTTAAATTCCTTATTGCATGCATATGTTGTTATAAATATTTTAATATCCTTGTTTTACATATAGTAAATTCCATATGTCATCAGATGGCCAAATTTGAATGTTGTATCTGACTACCTTGATGCCATAGGCAAGATATTACCAAAATTCAAATATATGCTTAGCCAAGCTTAGCCCACATTTACGTAATTTGGGAGGGTTTACACCAGATTTCTACAAATTGTTTTCAAACTTGGCATTGTGGTATCGCCTCACCACATGAGTTTATAAATGAAGTTTTTATTCAAAATAAAATCAAGATGGGTTTGGACTTGGGCTAAAATGGTCGAATGATGGGTGCAGTGTTTATGCATGGGTTTGATCCGTTAAGATCAAGGCCCATGGGTTGTAGGAATGACGCCAAGTCAATTGAGGACCTGGTCTTGAGCCGCTTATTGCTATGCCATAACGCACTACCACATGTCCCCGTATGGGCAGGATTTGGCTAACTAATTTGTGATGTCCTAGTATATTTATGTCATGTGATTTTGTGGGTGCCTGCTAGACGCTTTATTCCCACTTGGCGCAAGAGGGGGCTTCCTGAGGACTCAAGTTAGTCCAAAGGGGCTAAACCTTAGCGCATGAATGTACCTACTATAAAACATTGTAAAGGCCTCATGGTAATTGCTCACCACACGCCTACGAAGCGTGAATTGGCCGACATAACGAGCATGTCACCTCGCAGGGTAAAGTTGTACCAACTCACAGAGTAGAAACTATTCGAATAGCCAAGCGTCCTCATGGTCATGGACATGCTAGCAGGCCACTTAAAGTTAGAATTGTTTTTGGTTTTTAAATGCTTTATTAAATGTTGAGGATGGTTAATCTTATGAAAATTTAAGTGAAGCCAATGTTAGGAGGTGATCCTTCACTTTATCATTGGAGGTTATCCACATTATATCATTGTCACTTCAAAGTATGATTTTATCCATAGTATAAAAATTTGCCTTAGAAACTACTATGCTTATTCAAACCGAAAATGTCGCTTATGCAAAACAACCCCGCCATACTCACTTGTTTCTTATGCATGCATTTAACTTCAATATTAAGTGCGACTTATGAGCACGGTAGTAGTGCTCACTCTTGTCAATAAATCTTATTCAGTGAGAAGATCGCTATATTGATCGTGAGGACCCTGATTTAGTAGGTTCTCTCTCGACCTGCATTTACTGTCTGTGCGCGATCGTGTGGCTCCCACTATTATGTTATTTCCACCATGTTTATCATTTGACATTTGATGTTATTATTCGCATCATTTGTATTAAACAATTATTTATTTAATGCCATTACGTTTCGTGATGAATGTGATATTCATCTTTGTGAGATCGTACACCGAAATCTCGGATCGGTGTTTGAACACAGAGAATTCGGATCCTTCTCCGCGGTTCGACACACAACCTCCTGGAAGGTTTAAACAAAACAAGTTAGGGAGGCTTGAGGTGACCAAGAGAACAAAAGGACAACCAAAATTGCAATATTGAACCACTAGAGCTCAAAGGTCGCGGAGAGCTCCAAGGTCTAGCAATGGTGGCGAGGGCTTTGGGTGACTTGAGCACAATAGCGTAGAAAGAAGCCAGGGTGCAAGAATGGATAAAAAGAAGCTAAGGAGAAGCTCGGATCCATATATAGCCGAGAGGAAGAACAAGGGCAAGTGTCCACGCTTTCAACATGCTAGGACGCTCGAAATGACGGAGTAGGTTGTCGAGAGACTTTGAGCAAAAAGGGCCGCCAAACATTTAATGTTGGCAAGACCTAGCCGCTTGTCGCCCTAGAGTTGACAAGGCACCGCTTTCTACCGCTGGCATGCACAAATTGACAATGACTGTGCCCCACTGGGCCATGGCCGAGAACCAGGAGGACCAAGTCAACAAGTGCAACGTTGAAACCGCACCGCGCTCCACTAGGGAGGGCGTGAGTCGCTGGATTGCAATCTAAGGGCTCGATTTAGAACTATGTATTAGGAGTCCTAACACTTAGGGAGGTCCGAGCCACGATCTCAAGATGGATCGCCCACCATCACCCAAGTGCTAGGTGGTCGTGGAGGGTCGAGGAGGTCGCCTGTGGTGGTCTTTGCAAAAGGTGCAAAAGAGATCCTAGGGGAGGTCCTCAAGGGTTGTCTTTGCAAATAGAACATGAGGAGGTCGGGCGGGTTGGATTGAGATCCAAGGCCGCGTCGGTCGGGCGAGGATGCACTAAGCGCCGGGTGCTTTTAGGTGATTTGACCGAACCAGCTTGGCTCGAGCTGTGCTCAGTGCACACTCGAGGAACAAAGTGAAGACCCAAGAGGTTCTGGATTTTAGAGCCAAGCTTTGGGAATTTAATTTAGGTATCAATTCAACTCTAAAATTGTGAAATTTTTCGAGGGATCACATACCAACCCAAGAACTTAAGAAAATATTTCCGTGAGATGATCGTAATATTCGACAAGATTGTTTGTGGAGGATCAAGATTTGGATCAACAGATTTGTGACTTTGTATTTCCATACTCTTGTACAACAATTGTTTAGTACACACAGAAATACATGCTATAAGAAAAAGTTTTAATTTCTACTCATTTTCTTACATTTTAAAACAAAGTACATAATTTGGGATTGTTACAAAACCTCCCTCTTACAAAAAATCTCGCCCCGAGATTTGGCCTCATTCGGGAAAGAAAGAGGGTAGTCTCACGACGAGACGACGATCTTCTCGCTCCCAAGTAGCTTCATCCTCTGAATGGTTTGACCACCGAACCTTAAGGAACTTGATGGTCTTATTCTCGCTCTTCTGCTCAGCCTTCTTCACTGATGCGAATGGATGCTCATGCAGAGGTCAAATCCTCCCGACATCAAGAGTTTCCACCGAGCTTCCTGCTGGGAACACTGAGGCACTTCTTTAGTCGGGACACATGGAACACATCATGTACCCCGCTGCAGCAGGTAACTCCAACTTGAAGGCGACAGTCCTTCTTCTCGATGACACTGCATGGACCGCATATCGAGGAGCTAACTTGCTCACACGCAAACATGGCGACATGGCCCTTCACTGAGAGACTTTGAGATAAACAAAATCATTGGGCTCAAAGCTCAACTCACGATTTACAGCAATCCGCATAGCTCTTTTGCTCGGATTGAGCCGCGCGCAAACGATCACGAACAAGCCGGACTTGACTCCGCCTTCATTGATCGAGTCCAAGCCAAAGAAAGGTCTCTCGCCGGTCTGCACATCAATACAACGGGTTCTACACTTTCTCCCGCATAAGGCCTCAATGGTGCCATGCCAGACCGCTCGGAAGCTCGTTGTTGTAAGAAAACTCGCGAATGGCAAGCATTTCTCCCAATGCTTCCCATAGGAAAGGACACAAGTCTCAAGAAAGAAATGGGCGCGGGATAGTGGAACACAACGGCGGTCGCGCTCGAGCCGGCTTTGACAGGTAAGTCGCCGCTCGCGATTCTTCTCCCACAAACCAAGAAATGGGCGGAGGGAGCTGACAGCAGCTGAGCGAAACGAGGAATGGATGGGTGCGGTGGTTGATGAAGGCCTAGCGATACTTTCGGCAGGGGACACGCTGGCCCACGATGTGGCAACGACGCAGTCTGCGTGGCACGATATGCAAGCTGGCGCGCGAGCCCGTGAGACGCGAGAAGACGAGGAAGATGCTAACAAGGGGAGGGCCCACCACATGGACATAAGCTGCCGGCGCGAGTCGAGAGTCCGGGCGCGTGCATAGAAGGTGGTTTGACTCGACCAAGACGGTACGATCGTTGATCCGAGATGGACGGTTAAGATCAAAGGATGCATTCTGACAGTCGATTAGATGCAAGGCAGGACCGTGGCGATTCACATCGGACGCGCTGGACAGAGATCGCTCAAGCGGCAAATAGGGCGGCGCGACCAGCTGCCGGCAGCTACGGCCGCTCAAGCTCATGGGGTTCGGAGCCAGAGGAAAAGTGTTTCCAGGTTTGAAATTAAAAGGCTGAGCAGGTTTGGAGAATTTTTAGAGATAGCTCCTGAGCTCTAAAAATTCTGAAATTTTTATGGAAGCTTACTGGGACAGAGGACAACCTTGTGTAATTTTTCCAGGAATTTTAATGCACTAGATGTTTACCAATAAAATTCACAAGCTGCTGTTCTAGGGTTTGACCAGATTTTGGAATGGTTTGACTTGTCTCTTTGAAATAGCAAACAGAACCTAAAAATTGTGAGATTTTTTCAGAGAGGTAGATAGGATGATCAAGATGATAGGAAAAATATTCCTAGAGGATGATCACAAGTTTAAGGTCAAGAATTTGTTGACACAACTTCCATTCACAAGAATATAATTCTAGAAAATGGAAATTGCTAGAAAAATGTAGAAACTTTCAAATGATTTCATGAGGCATCAAAAGTTTTTATTTCTCCTCATAATTTTACATTTGAAACATAAACCCTAACTTAGGGCTGTTACAAATCTCCTCTCAGTGAATCTCGCCCCGAGATTCGACATCGAGAAGAAGGACTGTAGTCCGCCTGAGACGATCTTCCCGCTCCCAAGTGGCTTCATCCTCTGAGTGGTTCGACCATCGAACTTTAAGGAACTTGATCACACGGTTCCTCGCTCTGCTCGCCTTCTTCGAGGATACGAACGGGTGCTCACGATAAGACGATCTTCCGCACATCGATATTTTCCAAATGGCGCTTTCTCAACCGGAACACTGAGGCACTTCTTCAATCGCGATACATGGAAAACATCATGCACTCCTTCGAGTGTAGCCGCAATTCTAACTTGTATGCAATAGCTCCCACTTTCTTGATGATGCGATACGGTCCAACATACCGAGGAGCCGCTTGCCTCTGACACGTAAACGACGATGACCCTTTCAGAGGTGAGACTTTGAGATACACAAAGTCATTGGCTGGAAACTCACCACTTACACCGACACCGCACAGCATAGCTTTTCCGCTCGATCGAAAGCACGCGAAGTGCTCACGAATCAATCGGCAGACGACTTTCAGCCTTCATTGATCGACTCGGGCCGAAGAACCGCTCTTTCACCGCCGACTAGCCAACGGAATCGCACCTCCTCCCATACAAAGCCTCAAACGGTGCCATACCGAGACTAGCTCGGAAGCCGTTGTTGTAGGAGAACTCGCAAGCGTAGGCACTTCTCCCAATTCTTCCCATAGGAAAGAACACAAGCACGGAGCATATCTTCAAGCACCGGTTGACTCGCCACCACCGGCCACACCGAGGATGGTAGGCTCGAATCGAAGAAAGACGCGGCCCCATGGCCTCTTGTAACCTGTAGCTAAAACCGAGAAGTGAACAGAGAACCACGACTCGACACAATGGTTCGTGGCACGTACTCGCAAGCTCACAATGCGGTATATGTAAAGATCCGCTAGCCGATTCACATCAATCTTCGACGACCGAAGGGAAGCGGGCCACCACAATCGATCAATGATAACCTATAAGGCATCTTTCCTCAAGAAGTACGGTGGCCCGCTGATGAAATCCATGCCTGCGTAATCCCACTTCCACTCGCATAGGTATGCTGGTAGACCCATTGCCGACGATGCTCGGCCATTGACACGACAACATACGTCGATTCCGCAACGAACCCGCACTCGCGCCATGCGAGTCCACCGTAATCTCCGACGCAGATCTGGTACATTTTAGTGGCCCTGGATGGATGGACAAAGGAGAATCATGGGCCCTCATGGAGAATCAAATCCTGTAATTCGAACCTTTGGAACCACGAGGCGCTACCCAAACCACACAACACCGGCTCATCTTCATGGAAACACTTGGTCGATCCATTCTTGATGTTCGCTTGATTTTACCCACACCATCATCCGATTGCTGCAACGCTTGACTTGATCCACCAAGGTTGGTTGCACAACCAAGGCAAAGAAGGGAACCATGCTCAACCAAACCCAAATTGAGGCGCTCAAATTCGCAAGAAGTGCGTGGTTGTCGCTTGGACCATCAAAGTATTGCAATACACCTTTCGCCAAGTGCATCAAGAACTACATTGGCTTTGCCGTGATGATATCAATACCCATGTCATAATCTTTTGATCAATTCCAACCATCTCTCTCGCTCGAGGTTCGATCTGGCCGGGTGAACAAATATTTCAAGCTCTTGTGATCGTAATACAACTCACAATGCTGCCGATCGTAATGCCGCCAAATCTTGAGTGCATAAACTACAAGCAGAAGCTCTAAATCATGGGTGGGATAGTTGAGCTCATGAGGTCTCAATCGCCTAGATGCATAGGCAACTGTCTTGCCTTCCCCGCATGAGAACGCATCCGAGTCCCCGACGAGAGGCATCGCAATAGATATCGAAGCTCTTGTGGACATCTGGAAGAGCAAGAATCGAGTCAAGTCAAACGCCGCTTGAGCTCCCAAAGCTCTCATCACAAGCAGGGACCACACAAACTTCTGTCCTTCTTGAGCAATTCAAACATCGGCTTTGCGATCTTGGAGAAGTTCTCGATAAAGCAGTGGTAGTAGCCCACTAAACCGAGGAAATCTCCGTGACATCGACTGATCGACTGGCCACCCCAAGATAGAACATCACGACCTTGCCGATCCAAACCTACGCCTCTCACGAAAGAACATGGCCCAAGAATGCCACTTCCTTCAACCGTAACTCGATTTGCTCGAACTTCACAGTACAAATGGTGCTCACGCAGCCTTGCCCAAAACAATCTTCGATGCTCAAAGATGCTCTCTTCTTCGCTTTTGGAATAGATAAGAATATCATCAATGAAAACCACCACGTAACTTATCCAAATATTCCATGAATACTAGATTCATAAGGTTCATGAATAAAGTCGAGCATTGGTTAAGCCAAAAGACATGACGGTGTACTGCATGCACTATAACGAGTAGTGAAAGCCGCCTTCTGAATATCCTCGATCCGATCCTGACTGATGATACCACAATCTCAAATCAATCTTGAGAACACTGCTCCAGCCAACCGATCAAAAGATCATCAATGCGGGTAAAGGATATTTGTTCTTCACCGCCACCTCATTGAGCGGACGGTAATCAACACACATGCGCAAAGTCTTGTCCTTCTTTCACAAAGATCACCTGACAACCCCAAGGAGATGAGTGTGAGGACCCCACTTATTTGGCTTGTAATGCTTAACCAACCACCGGTCCTAGCATCACAAATCAAATAAATCGAGTCTCTAGATATGTATACTTCCTGCAAAGCAAGATACACACTCACAACAAAATTATGTATCACACCCATTCCAAACATAGAGTCCAAACATTAAACTACAAACAATGTAAAGTAACAAATGTAAGAGTTATTAGAGCATAAATGGCCGATCGCCACAAGATACACAAATAATCAAAGAAGACAAAGGAAGCAAAAGTGCTATAAGATGGCTATAAACAAAGCCAATCACAGTGCTTCAACCCACAAGGCATCCTGACCGACCACCAAGCCTAGTCGCCCAACACGGCGCAGAACACAACTCACGTATGAGGCCCTTGGGGCTCACCTTCTTCCTCTGCAACAAAAACATTAAGCAAAGCATCTGAAAGTACAAAGATTGTCTTTGTACTCGCAAGATCGACGTGGTGAATCTAGCGGCACTCTATTCATATGCTACATGTAGTAGCTAATTTGGTGGAGGCCATATGTTTCTCATTTGCACAAAGCCGCATTTGTTTGGTAATAATGTAATACCGCTTAAAGGCAAGTTTGCAATTCATTTTTAAGATTGAAATAACAAAGAACATAAAGATAGATACAAGTAACCACTGGAAGTGACTATCCCAATAGTCACCTAACAAATAGCACGAATCCCGATTCGTACTCACCCTTCAAGTTTTAATTTTAAAAGGTTGTAGTCTAACTCTTGAAAAGCTTTACCCAAGCGTGTCCATCACCTAGACAAGGCTATTCAATAGTTTTAACCTCGCAGGGTGTACCATACTGCACTCACTCTCGCACCGCCTTTAAGCCAAAAGCACACTTCCAAGGTATGCGCTGCACAAATAAGTCCTATGAGACTTTTTCCAATATTGTATTAACTACTTAGCCGCCAGATAGATAGAAATCCATACGCTACATGGTAAAGCCAAAAGACAACTACCTTTATGGGTAAAGCCGGACAACTACCATGCTCCCAACACCATCCTCCCGCGACCTCCTCATGACCCGGAGCTACACCAAGTACTAGGTCAAGAGAGGTCCCATATACTCTAGTAGTGGTTAGCACACAAATGCCTGGATAATGTGTACTCACAAGATGTTCTGGTCCCCACTGACCCGTGCACCTTTCAAATACACCCCAACAGATCACACCAATCTTACCATTGTGCCCAAGTCTAAATCATTTTTATTTTGTTTTCATTTTTAGATTTGTAATTAACAAGGCATAAGAACAATAATAATTTCATAGATCAAGATTATCGACTAAGCTCGATAACGCCTAATCCTACCTAAGCATCCAACACGTAAACTACTATGACAAGAGTTCATCCAAATAACTCTAATCACAAAGAAATAACCTAGGTTCAGTAGTAGAGATCAATATTTTGTCTAAGGATATGCAGCTTACGGATTTAACTAATTAATTTAACACAAATTAAGCAATGCATACATACAATTGAAACAAAATATTAGACTTTAAAATACTGGGATTATCATGATCAAACTGCTTGTTCGATGCTCAGCAAATAGGTTCAACTCAGCTAAGGCAGGATCGCTCTCGTGGTTACCGCGAAATGTCAAGCCTCCACGATTGAACAAATAACAATAATAAGAAACTAATAACACCGACAAAACTCAAACAAACAACAACATCAAAACATACCAAAACTCACACAGCAGTCTAAGCAAGATAACAAAATTTTAGAAACAGAGACCAATTCATTTTAAGTTATTAAGAATTTTCTATGAATTTTGTAAGCTAAATACACATCAAAGCACTAGTTAATTACTTAATAAATTTTCATGAACAGAAACAGTACCTAAAACCTATCCTTATAATTAGTACATTAAAATGACAAATTACAAAATTGGTTTCACTGATTTGGACAAATATTGAAAGAGATATACATTTTCTAATTTAGAAGATACATAAAACATCATTTTATTAATTAACAGATTTTTGCTACAGAGACATGGATGAAACTAATTTTAGTAAATAATACATTCATAATGAAAATTATCAGCACTGGTTTCATGCAATTTGAGAAAAATTGAATTAGTTATGCATTTTACAATTTAAGTGCAAGTTTGAACATTTTAATTTAAACCTATTTCTAAACACATTTTAAAATCCAACTTCTGGAGCTGAACTAAACTCTACCCAATTTTAGATTAAACTTAGACAATACCAAAGCTAACAAAATTTAAAACAACCGAAAAGGACTTACAATCAAATAGATATGAATTTCTAAAGTTTAACCCACTTTCGGCTTGAAAAATAACTCTATCGAGATTCCAAAACAATAGAAATAAGAAAAGACGTGGCTCTATCTGGACCGCTGATTCGCATCGGACGGTTCGCAGCGATCTCAGCAAATCACACGTCCGACAACAGAGCCGCGAAGTTCGAGATTGCTCGTACGGTCGGCGAGCCAAGCTTCCGCGATGCGGTGAAAGGGCCAAATGTTCTGGTGTTATTGCGCACCCGACCATGGCTGAACATCACCGGAGGTGGACTACAGCGGCGCGCGCGACGCTGCGGATGGAGAGGAACCCACGGTGAACATGGCACAGCAGCGTTCGGCGGACTCTCTGCAACTAAGCGCGCGATGAGTACGATGGGTCACGAAGTGAACTCACCGGATGACGCGAGGAGGAGGTGGTCGGAGAGAAGCCGACGACGGTGAACTGAGGCGAAGGACAAGTCAACGGCACGCATGGAAACTCGAGGTGAACGAGAACGCAGGAGCGTGAGCTGAGAAGGAAGGTGGAGTCCAGCATGCTCACCGAGCTAAGAATCGAGCCGAGTCTCACCGGAGAAGACCTTGGCGCAGCGGAAGAGGCGCCACGATGGAGAAGAAGGAAAGCGCCATGGCCCACAGGACGGAAACTCCGAATTTCTGAGGGGTTCGCTTCCACGGGTGCTAGGCACAACGTGACGCGCTATTGGCGATGATCGGAGAGCACCGAGCGGCCGAACGCCGGAAGCGCGCGGCGACGCCTCGGCGCCGAGCTCCGGTGGAGAAAGAAAGGGCAGAGGAGGAGAAAACGAGGTAGAGAAGACCTCGGCGGCTTAAGAAGGGAAGGGCGAGGCAACGAAAGGAGGCGGGGGCGGCGAGGTGACCGGCGGCTCGGCGTGGCGGCTGCCCATCGTGTGCGGTGAAGGCGGCGCGTGAAGCGGCCCGTAGCGGAAGGCGCTCGCGTCGCGCGCCGCGTGGAGAAGCAGGCTCGGCGAGTGGGGCCAGCCGTCGTGGCGACAGCAGCGAAGCGGCGATGCCGATTGGATCAAGTGGCGAGTAAGCGGTCGGTCGAACTTCGGGTTGAGTCGGTCGGCGGAGGCTAGCGTGGTCGAGCGAGCAGCGCAGGAAAAGTTTTAAATTATCCTCATTTTGTTACATTTGAAACACAAGCCAAATATGAGGATGTTACAAACCTCCCCCCCTTACAAAAATCTCGTCCCGAGATTTGGTTCACTCGGAAAAGAAAGAGGGGTAGTCTGCACGGAGACGATCTTCTCGCTCCCAAGTAGCCTCATCCTCGGAATGGTTTGACCACTGAACCTTAAGGAACTTGATGGTCTTGTTCCTTGTTCTTCGCTCAGCCTCCTCATGTATGCGAACAGGGTGCTCGCGATAGGTCAAATCCTCTTGCACATCCAGGGTTTCCAACGGGGCTTCCTCTGTTGGAACACGGAGGCACTTCTTAAGCTGGGACACATGGAACACATCATGTACCCCCGCAAGTGCAGCAGTCAACTCCAACTTGTAGGCGACAGCTCCCTTCTTCTCGATAACACGGTACAGACCGACATATCGAGGAGCTAACTTGCCCTTGACACCAAAACGCTGGTGACCTTTCAGAGGAGAAACCTTGAGATAAACGAAGTCATTAGGCTCAAAGCTCAACTCACGACGACGGCGATCCGCATAGCTCTTTTGCTTGGATTGAGCTGTGCGTAAGCGGTCACGAATGAGCTAGACTTGACCTTCGGCCTCATTAATCGAGTCCGGGCCAAAGAAAGGTCTTTCACCGGTCTCAGACCAGTTCAACGGGGTTCTACACTTTCTCCCATATAAGGCCTCAAATGGTGCCATGCCGAGACTGGCTTGGAAGCTGTTGTTATAAGAAAACTCGGCGAATGGCAAGCACTTCTCCCAATGCTTCTCATAGGAAAGGACACAAGCTCGCAGCATGTCCTCCAAAACTTGGTTGACCCTCTCGGTCTGACCATCTATTTGGGGGTGATATGCTGTGCTGAAAGAAAGACGAGTTCCCATAGCTTCTTGCAAGCTATACCAGAACTGGGAAGTGAAGATGGAACCACGATCTGAAATGATCGTCTTCGGCACCCCATGCAATCTCACTATCCTGGTGATATAGAGCTCCGCAAGGTGACCGTGCGAATCTTGGTCTTGATCGGAAGAAAATGCGCCACCTTACGTCGTCAATGATAACCCAAATGGCATCATTGCCCTCGGTGATCTAGGTAGGCCGGTGATAAAATCCATCCGACCGAATCCCACTTCCACTCCGGAATGGGCAAGGGTCAAGCAATCCACCGACGCCGATGCTCGGCCTTGAAACGACGACACACGCCGCGCTCGACAACGAACCTTGCGATCTCCCTCTTCATCCGGGTCCACCAAAATCTCTGGCGAAGATCCTGGTACATCTTGGTGGCCCCGGGATGAATGGATAAGGGAGAATCATGGGCTTCGCGGAGGATCAAATCCCGCAACTCCATGTCCTTTTGAACTACAAGGCGTTGCCCGAACCTCACGACACCAAGCTCATCTACGGAGAAGCACTTGGCTGTTCCATTCTTGACATTTTCCTTGATGCGGCTCACTCCAACATCTAACTGTTGAGCGGACTTGATCCGATCCACCAAGGTTGGTCTGTACAACCAAGGCGGCGAGGAACCATGCTCAACCAAGCCCAAGTTGAGACGAAACTCCTCCAAACAGAGAGGGTCGAGGCTCTTGGAGCAACAATGCATTGCAATGCGCTGCGACTAAGCGCATCCGCAACGACATTGGCCTTGCCGGATGGTAGTGAATACCCATGTCATAGTCCTTGATCAACTCCAACCATCTCCTTTGCCTAAGGTTCAGATCTGGTTGGGTGAACAAATACTTTAAGCTTTTGTGATCCGAATACACTTCACAACGATTACGATTAGGTAATGTCGCCAAATCTTAAGGGCATGGATCACGGCTAACTCCAAGTCATGGGTAGGATAGTTGAGTTCATGAGGTCTCAATTGCCTTGATGCATAGGCCACTACCTTGCCTTCTTGCATAAGGACACAACCGAGGCCTCGACGAAGCGCCACAAAAGATATCGAGCTTCGACGGACATCGGGAGAACAAGAGCGGAGCGGTGGTCAATCGCTTCTTAAGCGCTTGGAAACTTTCCTCGCAATCAGCGGACCACGAACTTCTTGTCCTTCTTGAGCAACTCACATCGGCCGCTATCTTGGAGAAGTTCTCGATAAAGCGGCGATAATATCCCGCTAAACCAAGAAAACTCCGAACTTCGTGACCGGCGGGTGACTCGAGAAAGCACGTCGATCTTGCTAGGATCCACACTCGCGCCGCCGAAAGAATATGGCCTAAGAAGGCCACTTCCTTCAACCGAACGCGCACTTACCGAACTTCGCATACACTGGTGCTCGCGGCTTGCCCAACACAAGCCTCGGATGCTCGGCGTGTTCCTCATCGCTCTTGGGTAGATAAGGATATCATCGATGAAGACCACAACGAACTGTCCAAATACTCCATGAACACCGAATTCATGAGATTCATGAACAAGGCAGAGCATTGGTTAAGCCAATGACATGACGGTATACTCGTACAAGCCATAACGAGTAGAAAAAGCCGTCTTTGGAATATCCTCCGGTCGAATCCGAACCTGATGATACCCCACTCTCAGATCAATCTTGGAGAAAACTCGAGCTCCAGTTAATTGATCGAAGAGATCGTCGATACGGGGCAAAGGGTACTTGTTCTATACCGTTACTTCATTAAGTGGACGGTAATCAACGCACATGCGCAGCGTCTTGTCCTTTTCCGGGATGAAGATTACTGAGCATCCCCAAGGAGATGAGCTAGGGCTGATGAAACCCTTCTCTTGAAGCTCACCCAGCTGCTTCTTCAACTCCACCAACTCAATTGGGTCCATCCGGTAAGGCCTCTTCGAAATCGGGGCGGTACCGGGAACCAACTCAATGACAAACTCGAGGTCTCGAACTGGTGGCATCCCTGGAAGGTCGTCGGGGAAGACATCAACAAAGTCACATACCACTGGGACTTCGCTAATATCTAGAGCTGGCTTCGCTTCAAGCGCGAAGAGATGCGGACCCTGCAGCTTCGGCGAAAAGCGAACCTGCTCGCCAGAAGGACTGGTGAGGTAGATGAGCCTCCTAGCGTAATCAATTTGTCCCATGTGCTGAGACAACCAATCCATGCCTAGGATTACATCTAAGCTCGTCGATCGAAGGAGGATAAGGTCTGCTAAGAATCCTACCCCCTCTATCTCGACAGGGACATCCCTACACTCGGACTCAGCTCTCAACTCCGAACCGGAGAGCGAATGAGCACTGGACCAACAATGGAGTAAAAGAAGACCTCCACAGCAGCAGAAAAGACTCAAACAAGCGAATGAGATGCGCTGAATCAAACAAAGCGTAGCGAGTGGAAAGAGTTAACCAAAGGGTACCCAACACGACGTCGGGTGCCTCTGTGCCTCCTCGCGAGATGAGGTTGACGCGCCACTACCCACGCCTTGGGTAGCGAGGACAACCTTCCGATCACGAGAAGAACCACCTCCTGCGCGTCCTCCATTAGGACGAGGGCCGTTCGATCTGTTAGGGCAAATATTTGCATAATGCCCTTCGGTTGCATGAAAAGCAAGTGACCCGGCCGGTTGCGCGGCCACCTGTTGGTTCGCAGCGCGCGTGATCGGGGCACGCACGGCTGCGGGCGAGGAGCTGTCTTTGGCGGCCTCGGTGGTAGTGAAGCCACGCAGTGCCCGGGCAGGCCCGACACGAGGCGGAGAGGCCGGCCCGTGCGGACCGGCCGGGCCTCCACTTGCGCTATGGGACTCGCCATTGCCTTCGCCTTGTGCTCGGCAACAATGGCCTTGTCCACCAAGGCCCGAAGTCGACAAAGTCCACAATGGAGAGCTTGTCTTGCGGCTCCTCGGACAAGACCTCCATGAACTTCTCTGCTTGGCCTCATCGGTGGCCACCTCGGATGGAGCATAAAGAGCCAAGTGGTTGAACTCGTGCAGGTACTTCATCATCGACTTACGCCCTTGCTTGAGCGCGAAACTCCTTCTTCTTCAGCTTCATCAAGCCGGCGGGGATGTGAGCTCGGCGAACGCCGTCCGAACTCATCCCAAGAGACAGCGTGGCGGATCGCATGGCTGGAAGTTCTCCCACGAGAGTGCGCCCCTGCGGTGATGGGAGGCAAAGAGTGCCCCGCCCTGGTCCAGCATCGAGCGACGTCGAGCTTATGCTCAACTTTGACGCAGCCATCATCTGCGTCCAATGGGTCCTCGGACACAGAACGTGTGGGTGAGTGCGAAGAAACTCACCAAACCCCACGAGGTCGATGTCCACCCCTGCCGGATCCCGAGGCACCGAAGAGGCGGAGGTGTTGCGCGCAATAACATCCAGCAGACCCTCCGTCCTCCGAGCAGTTGCGCTCGATCGAAGAAGGACCTCACCATGGTCGGAGGGGCGGAGCTCCTCATCCAAACAGTCACACTGGCATATGAGTACCACCACCATCTGGTTCAAGAAATTTAGGTTAGAAACCAAAGCACTAATACTAGAAGTTGATGAAAGCGAAAAGCTAACGATTAGGGGAATGAGATATCACCCTAACCGAAAGCCAAAAACAGCAAGTAAACAAACTTTAAATGTTTCCAAAGAAGCTCCAAACCAAGCTCAACTTCTCAATGCCATTAACCCGTATTGAATGAACGAGTAATAGTGTGAGAAGATAAAAATTTCAGCACACTACAACAAGTCTAACACTACTCGAGAGCAAAATTAAACTAGCAAAATAAGTGTTAGATACTTAGCTAACTAGTATCACATCTTACCCTTTTGTTCCCGCAAGTTTTAATTGATTAACCTCTCATTTTCTACCCTAATTAGAACCTTTGAGCTTGCTGTCCGGAAATCGAATGCTCGCTGTCCAGATTTGCATCCAAGCCTCCTAATTGAAATCTTCAACTTGAAGCTTCAAAACCTTGTAGAGGGCAACTAACACTTCAATTTGCCAAACTCAATGGTTCCCAAAACCCAATTTAAACGATACAACTATCTTTTGAGAGAAGGAAAGGAGAACAACTTTTAAAACTCAAATTAGAGCAAGATGAGATAGAAAGCTAAGATAGGTAAGGAATAAAATCGAGAACTTACTTAAGCTTTCATAAATCGTTTGATACTTTGAAATTAAGTTTTCCAAAATATCCTAAAGACGATTAAGCTTGGGTTACTACGGTCGAATGACTCGATACCAACTTTGTGAGGACCCGGTTTATTCGACATCTTTGTTTAACCATCCACTTGGTCCTAACAAAGACAAATCAAATAAACCAAGCCTCGAGATATGTATACTTCCTGACTGCAGATATACACACCGTTACAAAATCATGCATCAATTCCATTCATACACATAGAGCGAAGCAAAAGCAACAAGCTGAAAGACATAGATAATATAAAGAGAATTATTACAAAAGAGAGGCCGACCGGCCAAATAACACATAAGTAACTAATTTAAACAATGAAGCAAAATGGCCATAAGATGGCGATAAACAAAAGCCAATCGGTGTGCCTTTACCCACAAGGCAACCAACCGGACCGCCAAGCTAATCGTCCCAAACAACACAAGAACACTGACTCACAAAAGTGAGGCCCTTGGGGCTCACCTTCTTCCTCTGCAACAATTAATATTAAGCAAGCGGATGAGTACAAAACTTGTTTTTGTACTGCAAGACCGACGTGTGAGATAACAGAACTATAATTAACTACATGCAAGCTTTATTTAAGTGGAGGAGGCTCGGACTTATTTTGACATAAAGCAAGTTTTCATTTGCAATAAGGTAATAGATTCAAAGCAAGTTTGCCATTAACTTTTATTGTTCAAATAAAGAGAGACAATTATAACAATAGATAGATGACAACACCAACCTAGAAGTGACTAACCCATAGTCACCACAACAATAGCATGAAGTACCCCTTCATACCACCCATGTCAAGTTTAAGTTTTTAAAGGTTGTAGTCTAGTTCTTGTGGGAAATAACCAAGCGTGTCCATAACCTAGGACGAGGCTATTCGAATAGATTTAACCTGCAGGGTGTACCAATGTACCCACACGATAGACCGCCTTTCCACCACCACGGTTAGCACACTTCCTTTGGTATGCGAGCATGGCTAAGTCTAACAAGACGCTTTCCAATGGACGATGCTAATTAAGAGCCAACCCACAGGAGAAAGACACATTAGACAGCCCTAACCGGTCTACTAATGCTCCTCCAACACCACAAACACACACACACAGAACACACCCACCGACCAGCTCATAATTAACACTTTCCAAAGTACTAAGTCAAGAGAGGTTCCATATCCCCTCGTGTGGTTAGTACGCAACAATTGCTTGGATCAATGGCACAAGTAACTCGGTCCTTAGGGACTTAGGCACCATTCAATCACACCCAACAGATCACACCAACATACCATTGTGCCCAAGCCAAGATATAATTTTTGTTTTCGCTTTTGGTTGGCAAATTGATAAAACACAAGGGTTGGACATAATCGAATAATAATAGCATTTGTGTGATCAAGATCACCGACTAAGTCGATGATCGCCCAATACTACGATATCTAGACATGGCTAAGCAATATTTATTGAAATCTACTAAGTGACAAGAGCTCATCCAACGAACTCTAATGACAGAAATAACCTAGGCTCGGTAGTAGAGGATAATTATTTGCCTACAGATTATGCAACTAGAGGATTAACTAATCAATTTAACACAAAATAGCAATGCATACATACAAGTTAAACAAAATATTAGACTTTAAAAGTAATGGGATCAAATGGGAATGATCAAACTGCTTGCCTGGGAGCTGCTGTTGCTCAATAGGCTGCTGAGGGTCATTCTTGGGGTTAACGCAAATGTCGAAGCCTAAGCGAAAAGCAAAAAGAAGCGAGAACAACCAATAAGACGAGCAACACTTAAACAAAAGAGCAAGCAAAATTTACCCAAATACGATGAAATTTATACACAAGGTAGTCTAAGGTCCTATCTAACCTTAGGAACAAGAACTAACTAAAAAGGATTAGTGAAGAAAAAGATATGATCTAAATACTCATTTTCGGCCAAAATGCTACCCTTAATTAGTACTGTTCATAAAATATTTTCTATGGTGATTTTGAAGCTGAAATTTTTATGGTAGTTAGCTATTGGTATTATAAGGTTACATGTAAATTTTTGGGTCATCTGGACTTAAAATGATTTACTTATGATTTTTCTAGTCATGAAAATGAACAAAACTAAATTACATATGAATTCTTGCTAAAAATAGTAACATACCTAAAACCAATTTTACTAGCAAGTTCACTATTGCAGGAAGCCAACAGAGTTGGTTTCACTCAAAAATGATTCCCAGAGAATTAGTTATGCAATTTACAAGTTAATTGCAAGTTTTAGAATAACAATTAGAACCTATTTCTAAACCAATTTTGAAATTTGTTTTCTGGAGCCGAACTAAACTTCTATCCATTTTTAGATTAAAGTACAGTTCAAACTAAAGCTAACAAAATTTGAATCAACCTAATTGGATTTAAAATGAATTAGTTATGCATTTTTGAAGTTTAATACCTTTTTCAGTTTGCAGATAAACCTCTCGGGAAAATGAAAACAATAAAACTTAAAAGAAAAGACGTGGATTGATCTGGGCCGCTGATCCGGCAACGAACGGCCCACGCGCCCAGCGCGCACAGCACACACACAGCGCCCACTGAGGTTCACCGTTGGATCAAGATCCAACGGTCCAGATGGAGATGGCATTCGGACCGAACGAATGCCTTCGCAATCCCAGCCGTTGATCAAGCATCGGACGACTGGAATGGGTTGGGCCGTTCGCGATTTGAACAGAGACCGGCGGAGCGGGACCCATCGTCGGCGGCGCCGAGTCACGTCGCGGGGTTTAAACGCGCGCGCCGCAGGATTCAAGATGGCGGGCCCGTGAGGTCGATGGCCAGTGGGCCACGCACACTTGGGTTAGCGCACGGGGTGATTAAAACGTGCGGGCCCACATGCAAGTGACTGAGGAGGTGGGTTTAGGACAGCTAATGATTACTAACCCATGATTAACAATGATTAGCATTAATGAACGTCATTCGCGTGTCCGAACGACATTACGCACGCTGCCGCTTTTCGTCCGACAAAGCGGCCAGACGCAGATCCGAGCTCGCCGCCGCGATCGGCCGCGGCGGCGAGCTAAAGGCCAAATGGGAACACAATACCAATGCGCACACATTGGTACCACTCACACCGGCGATAGTGCCCAGAACGGTGGCTAGCCGACGATGAGCGCGCGACCAAAGCGGCCAAATGCGAATGACCAAAAGCCGCAACAAACCGTTCAGTGGTGCCAAAGCTTCTAGGGGCTACGGAAGGGTACCGAGGGTAGGGAGGTCCAGAGATGGATGGAGTTGTGCCGGCGATGAAGAAGGTTGCCGGACTTGGAGAAGACAACTCGGAGAAGGTGCTCGGTGATGAGGAAGAAGGGGGTGCTCACGGCCGAAAAGAACAATTCCCAAAATTGAGCTGCTCCTGTGAAAAGCATCTACAATTAAGTTAGGGGTTTTGCTCCAGGAGGTGAGAGACACATACTGAAACAAAAGAGAGGAAGAAACGCCACTGGAGCACGGGTTGCACCGGGGAGCTCCCAGCTCAACAATGGCGGTTTTAGGTGCTTTTGGTGTTTTGAGCTCACAATGCACCAAGGATGCTTGGCAAGACTACTGGGTTTTGAAAGGGAACCGAGGGAGAGCCAGGGAGCTACTTATAGCTCAAGGAGCTCAAGCTAGGGTTAAGCCCAAGCTCTTGGGTGGACTGGGTTCATGCCCCTGCCATGGGCACCGTGAGT
Organism: Ampelocalamus luodianensis; assembly: GCA_036346255.1. Classification (NCBI taxonomy): domain Eukaryota; kingdom Viridiplantae; phylum Streptophyta; class Magnoliopsida; order Poales; family Poaceae; genus Ampelocalamus; species Ampelocalamus luodianensis. Next base: position 61,363,981 of record CM070634.1, read on the forward strand.
GACGGGAGCAGGTAGGAGACGACTTTGGGGGAGGACGAGAGACGTGCATTAAATGCGGAGACCCGTTGGTGGGGGCGAGGACGGGACAGTGCGCTGCACCGCCCACGCTCAGCTCTGCCATGGCGACCCTGCGTGCGTGAGCGAGCGGAGGACGACGATGGCCAGTCGTCCGATTTGCATCCAGCGGCTCCCGTGCGATCGAGTTAAAACAACCGCGCACAATCGTCCACCGTCTGATGGAAATCCAACGGTCGAGAAACAGAAGGCAACCGGAGTTGTCCGAATGCCTACACGAATGAGAGCCGTTCGATGGAGATCCAACGGCTGATGACGCGCACTCGCCGACTCGCGCGGGTGCTATTAGTTGACTTCGGCCGAGTCGGTTGGCTCGAGCCCAGTCGACTACTTCACCGAGGAACAAGTGCAAACCGATTAGGTTTTGAATTTTAAAGGCTGAAACTTTGGGGATTTAATTGAGGTATCAAATCAACTCCAAAATTCATGAAATTTTAACTGGAGCTTGCTTACCTTGGGGTTTACCTCGCATAAAATTTTCAGAGGTTTTTTTGCACTGGGATTTTCTCAAGAAATTCCAGAATGTTATTTGAGAGGTTTGACCAAGGTTTGACTTGCCTCTAAGGTATTTGAAATAATTTCCAAAAATTATGAAATAATTCAGAGGTGTTACCAAGCAACCTTAGAACCAAGGAAAAATTATTTCCAAGGGTTTGACACCAGATTTCACCAAGGAGGTTGTTGTCTTGATAAATGAGGCTTTTGATTTTGAATTTCCCAAAATTCTTTTACAAGAATTTTCAGAAAAGTTAAAAAGCACAAGGATGTAAGAAAAGTTTTAAATTATCCTCATTTTGTTACATTTGAAACACAAGCCAAATATGAGGATGCTACAAGGCCCACGGTCAAAAGGAGCGCTGGGATTTAAATCAAAGGGCCAAATAGTCTACGCTTTTTATTTTAAAATGAAACGAGCGACGCGGTTAGATCAAGAATGGACGGCGGAGATCATGAGGGGATCCGAGTCGTCCGAATGCATACACCGCTCGGACCACACGATGAAGATCTAATGGCCTGCAGGAGCGCAGCCTTAATAGCACGCGTAAAAGGAAAGCCGTGGATTTGAATCTCACGGCTCGATAAAAGCGCGCCTTTAAGTTTAAAACAAAAAGGGAGGCGCTGTTGGATTAGGAATGGACGATGGAGATCGAGAAGGGCTCTGGAGTTGTCCGATTGCATACACTGATCTCGATCGTTAGATTAAGATCCAACGGCGGAGATCAAAGCGCACACGTGGACAGCTCTAGTGACGTTGCGGCCCCGCCCGTTCGATTGAAGATCGACGGCTCACATCGCGTAGGGGGTTTGAGCTCGCGCTCGAACGTGACAGAGCCGGACCACTTGCACAGGGTTGGACTCAACCACATGGCTCGAGTCGCTACAGTGCTAGGGTTTGGATTCAAACCGGTTTAGTTGACCAGAACCTATTCAAAGCTTTAAGGTTTGACTGGCCTTTTAAAAATAGCAAATAAATTTATAAAATCATGAAATTTTTGCTGGAGGCTACTGGGATGATATATTTCCCAGATAAATTTTAAAATCACATGATCACTTTGTAAAATACATAAATATTTATTTTAGCCCGAAAGTATTCATTTAAGGACAATCATTTTGCTTTAAGCCAAAATAATTTCCAAAAATGCAACAAAAATATTTTTAGCCAAGATAATTTATCTAGGCTTTAATAAAAGTACTTCCCAGTCATAATACAAGTTTTATCTTGTATTCCTTTAAGACTTTAAATGGTTCTTTAGGATTTTGGCTAAAAAGGAAGGTTTTCAATTTGTAACATACTGCCCAAATTGTAGAAATGAACAGTAATGCTATGAACAGCACCTCATTACTGTTCATAAAGCATTTTATTACTGTTTATAAACTTGGGGCTGTTACACAAAGCATGCACCCACGGAGCTCCCCTTGTCACTCTGAACTCCGGAAGGGATTAACCCAAATCTTTCGCGTCATCTCGTGCACCTTAGCGTGTTATTGAAAACCCCTCAATCAATTTCTTGGATGCATGACAAGATTTTGGTGAATCGAAGTTCTCCCCATTTCATCCAAAGAACTAACTTTTCATCTCCCATTTGATTCGGTAAGTCATTACCTGATTCCTTGTTCCTATAGCATGCTCTTAAGTTCCTTAAGCTATTCCAAGCCTTCACTGATCTTGGTTTTGCTCAGAACTTTCTCTCCACGTAAGCCGTGCCGTCACCATCTTCTTCTTCGACGCCGACAACACTCCGGCCACATCCAAGCTTCTCTCGCTTCTCTCTAGCTCGGGTAGCTCACCGATAGTCACTAGTACTGGGCACATTGGAATGTCATTTGCGAGCTTTCCTTCGCTGCATGCCTTTTTATCATGTTGAGTACCGCCGCTTAGCTCCGACTAGCCACCAGTGTAGTCCACCTCAGGCACTGTAACCGCCACCCATAGATGCGCAACACTATTGCGCAGCTATCCCAGCCCTTGGCTGACTCCGCCGTGGTGCACAGCGCCGGCGAGCCTCTGGTGAAACGCGTGGGGCCAAAGTCCCGTTGTCGTACTCAGGCACGCACTATAACAACGTGCTTAGGGATTAAATTGTAATCATTAACAATTAAATGTTGTCTTAAAAGAACAGATGTCTCACTTGCTTGTGGACCCACGCACAGAAAACCAATTCGTTAAGTAAAACAAAGCAGAGGCTGACGTGTGGACCCAAGTATTTAAGCACGTGTTGTACACTTAAGCGACCAAATACACTAGAGTCATTGTGAACCGTCCTATGCGAAATCGACGGTCTGTATCTGTTGGGCCGTTCGGACCGTCCTAATGTGCTATGATTGTGGACCGTTGGATCTTAATCCAATGGCTCACAAGCGCGGCCGATCGCCACACACGTGTGCCCACGTCACAGTGAGTCGCTGACATGCGGACCCACTTGTCAGCGCGTGAGTGCGTTAGGGAGCGGTGCCGCACGAGCTCGCAGCCCCACCGCAATGCTTGTGGCTAGCTCGTGCCGTGAGAAAAGTTTTAAACGATTTAGAAATCCGAGAATGTGTTAATTTGTACACTAAAATATGGATTAACTTACAAAATACATAACTAATTCATTTTAACTCAAAATGAATGAAACCACTCTGCTAATTTTCATTTTTGATGAACTTCATATTAAAATTGGTTTCAAACATGTCTCTATAACAGAGAGCATTATTTTGGAAATTGATTCGTTCACACTATTATTTTTACAAAAGAAAATACGGATAACTTTAGAAATTCATAACTAAATCATGAAAACCCCAATTGAAGCAAACTCAACTGTTTTGAACTTGTATTAATATTCTCTATTTATCCATATAATCCTTTGTCCCACTACTGCTCTACAAAGTTTGGTCAAATAATTAAATTGCTTAATTATGGTTATATTGAAATCTGAAATTCAAACCACCATAACTTTCATATACTAAATCTAAATGAAATAATTCTTTCACCTAAAATCATCTAAAATCATGACTTAGCTACTGTAGAAAAATCATGCATTTTTGGGCATTTTGAATTTTGTGGTATTTCGATGTTTATTCTAGATTGTATTTATATAGATTCCGAGCCTATCGATATTTACTTATACGCTACTGAGAGAGATAAACTAAGCTACCAGCAAGGCAAGCATCATTTGAACTTTCTTTTGCATCATATTTGATCCCAGTTTTGTTAAGATAGTGCAATAATAATTGCTTGCATGCTATTTTGATATTGTCGCTATTTTTGTGATTTGTAGATTAGTTATATCCTATTTATTGAGGTTATCCTTGAATTATTCCAGCACCACATGCTTAAGATAGGATGTGTGAATTTATATTGTTCGGATTTGCTTAGCCATGCAAGTCTAGAACCAATAGTTGATTGTCGGGAATAACTCGGCAATTATGGGTTAAACACAACTTTCATTATATACTTTTGTTTCAGATCTTTATATCTGTTTTATGAGTTTAATTTTGTCATTTTAAATGAGTTTTTGGTCTGGACAAGTGATGGCTAGTGATGGTGCCTTCGTGCATGAGAATTGGGTATGTGGTTTGTCTTGTCTAGACCAACAAGGACCGAACTTTGGTAACGTCGTTGATTCAATTACATTTGTGCTACCACACGCGGGTTGGGAGCTGTATGGTTAAGTAGGGGGGAAATTTTGTTGTGTTGAGTCCGACGGCGGTGTAATTGTAACGGTATGGGACCGTTAAATCCTGTGTTTCCTCAGGGGCCGATAGGGCATAGAGACCGTAACGTCTTATGTTTCCTAGGAGCCCTGGGTTGAGGGACTTAGCCCAATGGGATCTTCTTGCTAAAAATGACCATATCTTGATTTACCCAGCCGGCATACGATAGGAAGTATACTATTTTCGGAGGCATATGGAGGCTTACGGACTAATCAAGTCGTGTGGGTAAAGTAGTACACCCCTGCAGGGTATAAATCTATTCGAATAGCCGTATCCAAGGTTATGGACAACCGTTTGAGTTCGGGAGTTACTATTGTTAGACTTAAAATTAAAATTGTGGTTAAACTTGGTATTCGTCATGAATGGGATGTTCATGCTTGTTGACTTGTTGTATCAAAGTGGACAGCCACTTTGCTATTTGTGTGATTTATTTGTTATTCAATTCATTACTTATTCACATGCTTTACTTCTACTTTAAATCTGATTTTGAAATGGCACTTGAAAAACTAGTATGTGTAGGTTGTACATTGTTGTATGTCTTTTGCAAAACTAAGCCAATATGAGCCATCCTTTGGAACAGCCTTATGCATAACTAATTTTTATTTGTGTAAGACTTGCGAGTACCTTTTGTACTCAGCCAGTTTGTCTACTGGCTTACAGGTGAGGAAGATATCGAGCCTGTTGAGCTTGTCAGTGTCTATTCAGGCGACACTGATGAGTAGTGCTATCATTTAACTCCCAGTCGGTTGCCAATGGGTTATGGGGCATACCATCTGCTGGTCTTTGTTTTATTTACTTGTTTCACTGCTACTTAATACTCTTACTTGAATTTGGTCGGTCGGCCGTTTGTAACCATTGTAGACTTAAACTATATTGTCGTCCTTGAACTATTGATATATGTTTATTGTATGGATGTGATCAACGTTGTATGAGAGTATGATTATATTGGTCGCTGATCTTGGGAGCCAATATAAGTCATGCTCGCTGTTCATGGCTTCTCATTTAACTCACTAAGTGCAGTGCTTGGCTTGTTGGAGATCCGACAATCATGCAGTGCTCGCAGAGGAGCAGCGCGCTTGATCGTCGGGGCTCTAGTTTTCAGTTAAGTCTCTCACTTAGATTGAGTTAAGTTGGAATCCATTTACTGGAGGTCCAGAGTTATGTTCTTAAGACCATGCTTAGTCTCGGTCTTATGGAGATAACCCGTGGTCCCCACATCACTCAGTGAGAGCGTTCGCAATACCTTGGATAAGATCAACGATAAGCTTGCGGCACTACACACATGCATTGCACTCCTCGAATTTCGGCCACCTGCTAAAAACATGACCCAGGATGAGCAAAGGGTGGAGGACCCTCCTCCTTGCTGCACACCACCTACTGGTCGCTTTTGGGCAGATGAAGTGGAAGAAGAAGATGTGAACAACTACATTGTTGATACAGTGTCCGATGGAGGCTTTAACCCCAACAATGATCGTAACCATCGTCGACTTTGTCACAATCGTCAAGGTATGGGATGAAATCAACGTAAGGTATGTGATCATCTTGATGCATTTGGTAAAATTAAATTCACTCGCTCCTTTTGCTAGAAAATATGATCCTGGTGCTTATCTCACATGGGAGTTAACTGTAGAACAAAAATTTGCTTGTCATGAATTCCCCAAAGGTAAGAAAGTTAGAGCTGCTACTAGTGAGTTTTCTAATTTTGCATCTATTTGGTGGAGTGAATATGGTCGTACTCATCAAAACATATCTAGAACATGGAATGCTTTGAAGAGAGCTATGAGACATAGATTTGTACCTTCATATTATTCTCATGATTTGCTTAATACATTGCAATGCTTAAGACAAGGTAGTAGTTCTATAGAGGATTATTATCAAGAGTTGCAAACTTGTTTGTTGCATTATGGTTTAGATGAAACTGAAGATACTAAGATGGCAAGATTTTTTGGAGGTTTAAACCATGAAATTCAAGATGTACTTGATTATAAAGAATACAATTCGATCACTCACTTGTTTCCTCTTGCTTGCAAAGCAGAAAGAGAAGTGCGGGGTCGATAATCTCGCCTAGGGGCAATTTTGGAGGATCTTTTCTAGGTCGGCCAAATCGAAACAACACATGGCACCTTCCTCCACTTCAGCCGAGATGCACCTCCTCAAGCCATGCGCCTTCCTGCTCCTTCCACTCCGCACATGTTCCCGATGCAAGTAGATTAACAAAGGTATAAGTCCCTACAAAAAGTTTTTCGTCGTTGCTTCTACAGGCGATCCAGAGATGTACATTGTCACCATTGCAAAGGATTTGGACACTTGATGCGTGATTGTCCAAGTCGTGAGCTTTACTTATCAAGGACAATGGTGAGTACACTTCACTAACGATATTGAGGAAGAACATGTTTTGGTTCTGCACTAACAATGCAGGTGATGAAACTGAGGAAGCACAATTAGGCCATGAGACATCATACAAGTACTAGAGCCTAGTTGTCTAGCTTGTGCTAAGTGCTCAAATGGAGCTTGCTGAACAAAATCAACGCCACACCCTGTTTTAATCAAAATTCATTATCAAAGAATGTTCATGTAGAGTCATCATCGATGGCGGAAGTTGCAACATCTTGCTAGCACAAACAAGGTCGAGAAGCTTGACTTGACCACAGCTCAACACTCTAATCCTTACTACATTCAATAGTTGAATTCTTGTGGTAAGTTGAAGGTGACTAAACTTGTGCGAATACATTTTTCTCTTCGATCATATCATGATTATGTTGATTGCGATGTTGTACCTATGCAAGCATGCTCATTATTGTTAGGTAGACCTTGGTAATATGATAAATATATTAAATATCATGGTAGATCTAATCATTATACTTTCACATATAAAGTAAATAAAATCACTTTGCTTCCAATGTCTCCTACGCCATATTAAAGGATGAATTAGAAAGAACCGAGAGAACAAGTCGAGAAGACAAAAGTTGATCATAAGATTATTGCTCTATGTGAAATTAAATTGAAAGCTCCTGTTATGTTAGCTACAAAATATGATTGCATTGACTTAGAAAAACATGAATCTGAATGCTATACTATGATGTGCAAAAAATCTTTGTGTCCATTAGAAGATATACATGTTTCTTTGCCTCCTGTTGCTACTAATCTTTTGCAGGAAAGTGATGACTTGGAGAAAATGATTGAGTCGAGAATGACTCAAATTCAAGAAAGGGAGGATGATGAGGATATCAACCCTAAAGATGCAACCATTACTTTGACCCGCTGCACTACATCTTCTACTTCAACCACATCTTCTCCAATTGAACTTCCGGTTACTGCAATGCCATATTCCCCAATTGGACTAAGCTACTTCTACTCCTACGAGCTAAGCTACGTCTACATACCATGGTGCTGCATCACCTATTGTTGGCCCATGGGCTATGTAATAAATGGGCTGACTTGGTCCATATAGCCCATATGGTGGCCGATACCCTAGGGTTGGTACTGTTCATGTGGTACTATTCACACATGAACAGTACCTGTGGTTGCCCTCCCTTCTCCTCTTCCTCCTATACATAGTGGCCACCTCCCCTAGGGTTTGGTAAGTTTTGTTAATTGAAGTTTAGCTTTGCTACTTTATACTTTGTCCTCTTGTTTGGCGAGATCAACTACGACATTGTCTTTGTATCCCCACTTATCAATACAATCTTAATTCCTATTCGCAAGTTTAGATTGATTATTATCTTATTCTTGCGTGCTTCTTCGGTGTATGTAGGACTTGATCTTCATGATCAGGTCATCCCGGTATTCGTGCATGATTGATAATGACTTGTCGAGCAGTTCAATGATTGCTTAGTTTCGAGCCTTGCGAGTTCGTAGCCAGGATCATGAGAGTTGAGCGACTTCTACCGAATTTATCTTCTCATTGAAAGATCGGGCCAGATCAGGACCTTCATGGTTCATCAGAATTTGGTCAAAAATTGTCCAAATTTTTGTCAAATTTCAAGTCCAAATTTCACCTAGTTTGAAAACCCACCGAAATTTCAAACAGACATTCTGAAATTTTGGTGATTTCGACCCCCCATTTTTTTTCCCAAAATGAAATAGTATTCCCTGCATAGATAGATAGAAAAAGAAATAAAATGGGTAATGGTTAAGAAGAAGTTTAGTTTCCTCAAATTAAGTATAACTAGTCATCAACCCGTGCATTCGCGGGATGCACATATTTTTTTGTAGTATTTACTTGGCGCAAAAGAACTTGTTTGAATTCCAGCCCAATGAAGATAAAACTTTGAGGACCTATCTTCTTTCTTTTAGTTTGAATGGGTCAAACTTCACATATTTTAGTTTTCATATTTTCACAGTTACCTTTTACATCAATTTGGAAATAAGGTTTTGGGTTGGAATTTAATTAATAACTTTTATAGTTTAACATTTGAAAATACAAATTTATATTCTTTTAATTTTGATAACACATACTTATATTCAAATATCAACGCATATAGTTTGGACTTTATTTTAATACAATTTCAAATTAATATCGAGTCTATGGAATTCTCCATTTATTTAAAATTTGAATTGAATTCTAATTGGGTATTTGAATTTACATATATTATGAGCTTGAACTTACATATATTCTAAAGTAACTTTAAAATTACTTGCTTGAGCACCTTCAAACATTCCAAAGTTAAGTTCATTTCTAAATTAAATTTTTATATATAATAAATTATGTTTTTCAGTTTCTTATCTATTCGACTTCAATTCAATCTTAGACTTCAAACATAATACATTGCCCCTAGATTCAATGTTTTGAACATGCACATCCACAACAAATAATTTTTTTTTAGCATTTATAATTTTTCATTTTTAATTTAAATTAAAAATTCAAGTTTCAACTATCCAATATTTGCATACATAGCTGACTAATCAATCTCATAGGAGTGCATGATAAATTTGTGCAATAGCTAATGTGCTTGAAAAGTTCATATCCGAGAAGCATAATAGTGTTATTATGCAATTACAAATCAAGGAGTCCTTAATGCATCACACATGCACGATGAATCGGATTGGACCTTTTCATTCGACAGCTTGACATGCATTAATTCTTTCCTATCCGATTTCAATTAGATTGCAAGTGCTGTGTTTTTGTTTCGGTACAACATGGTCATCTAGCCGTTGATTAACGACACAAAATTTAGATGCTTAAGATGTTTTGTTTTTTCGATTAATGTGGGAATTTCCAGCATTTTTTCTTTTTCTTCGATTAACATGGTAATTTCTAGCTTTTTCACCTCCATGGAATACGTGGGAGCTTCTAGGAGAGCCTCCAGCTAGTTAATATAAATATAGATAGATAGATAGACGGGGGGCTTATAATTAAGGTAGCGTTTGGTTGGTGGAACGAGGCTGAACGGGATGGTTTCGTTCGGGAAATAGAGTGGTTCGTGTGTTTGGTTCGGGGAATGGAACCGAATGGTTCAGCACCAACTCGTTCCATCGGAAGGAATATTCTGCGTAGATGCTGTACCAGTGCATTCGATGAAAAATCCCAAACCACACGATCCATCGTCTCGCGAGCGGTCATCTTGAACAACCATTGGATTTTAATTATTTGGTAAAAATTTGCAGAATAATAGTGGAGAAAAGGGTTATATAGATAAATAAAGTATAAAATTATAAGACCAAAATAACTTGGTTCAACTCATTTGGAGTTCAAACATTTTACATGAATATTAAAAGTTAAAAGCATTTTTAGTGTAAAATAATTCGGTTAAGGATCAATTTCAAAAACTATATTTTCTAGGCGAAACAAGTTTGAAACCTATTTTAAAATAAATTCATTTAAAATAAAAATATTAAAATTGGTTTTACTTGATTTGGATTTGAGTTGAATGAGATATGAATTTTTGAAGTAAAAAAAAAATAGACCGTGCGATCGAACGGTCCGAACAGACCCGGGTCTGGCCCAAAATAGAACAACTTCAAAAATTTATAACTAATTCAAAGTAACTCCAAATGAAATAATTCTTTCACGTAAATTCATCTAAAATCATCATATAGCTACTGTAGAAAATTCATGTATTTTTAAGCATTTTGAATTTTAAGGTTTTTCAAAAATACCCTAAAAATTCAAAGTGCCCACAATACAACCTCATTCATCAAACCAAACAACATCTTGAACCATCCAGTACTATCTTATCCCACCAACCAAACAAAATTATGTATCATCTTATCCCACTAATTAAACACCATGGTTGTATCAATTCATTTATGATCATCACATCCATCATGTATCATCCCATCTTATTCACCTTAGTTCACCACGCAACCTAACTGGGAAGCGCCATGATGAAAAGCATACAGGGGTTTAAATGGATATTTAAAAGAACAATACGAAGGCATGTAGTAGATACATGGAATACATCGCCAAACACACATTAAACATTTGTAGCCGCAGCTAGAAGTAGAACTATGCATGCATTCTTGGGGCCAGCAGGAGCTTCTCCTTGCGATGCAACGTCAACCAGTACACCTCGGTCATATCGACGCCCTTCTCCTCCATCCCTACCGGTAGATTCCAGTCAAAATGGTACATGAGGTTCCCTAGCATGATCTCCAGGGTAGAGATGGAAAGGTTCATCCCAGGGCACATCCTTCGGCCAGCACCAAATGGTAGGAGCTGGAAGTTGTTCCCTTGTAACTGACGGCTACATCACCGCCCATGTCGATAAACCTCTCGGGCTTGAATTCATGGGCATCCTCCCACACACTCGCGTCCCTGCCAAGAGCCCAAACGTTGACAAAGACACGTGTATCAGCGGGAATCGTGCAACCGTCGATGTGGACGCTCTCCATGGCAAGGTGGGGCGCAAGGAGCGGTGCCGGAGGGTGTAGCCGGAGTGTCTCCTTAATGACCGCCTTCAGGTAGGTCATGTTGGCGAGGTCGTCTTCAGTCACCATCTCCTGTCCCTTGGGTAAGCTGCTCCTTAGCTCAGCTTGTAGCCTGGACATGCTGCGTGGGTTCTGCATGAGCTCGGCCATGACATATTCCAGGACCAGGTACGTTGTCTCCGTTCCTCCAAACAATGCGTCCTGCACGTGCTCTCGTTACGGGGGGGATCTACTGTGTTATTAAAATGATAGAAAACGAAGGAAATTACCATATTAATTGGAGAAAGATTTACACCATAATAAAATAACAGTGCAGATTAAACAAGTATATATATAAGAGCTCTTACAATAGTAAAAGGAATACATTGTATTTCCGTCATAAGCATTAGAGTTGTATAAACATATGTGTTGTACGTAGTATCTATCAACATAATTGCACGGAAAATTCGGCTACTTTAACAAAAGGGCACATGGATAAGAGACTGATCAAAGTACTTTCTCTATATTAATTAATTCGAGTCCCATGTTTATAGCTTAGAAGCATGTAAATCACAGTGGGCAAAGGAGTACTTTGCTTACCATGAGCAGAGCCTTGACGTTGTCTATGGTGAGGCCGTATTCTTGCTGATGAGAGAGGAGAATTTGTACGAAGTCGTCAGGCTCCCGCTGCTGCACCGGCTTGCCTTGGTGCTCCTCGATCACCTTGTCCAGCAGGTCGTCCCATCTCCTCCTCACCTTGTCGGCTGTCGCACGTGTCGCTCTCCCGACGGCGCCGATCTGGGATAACCATGGGAAGTAGTCTCCCAGGTTGAAACCCCCGATGAGCTTCACCGTCGCTTCGAGCAGCTCCCGGAAGAGCCTGTTCCGGCCGCCGACCCTGAACGACTCGCCCGACACGGCGCGGCACATCAGGTCGGCCGTGAAGGAGAAGAGCAGCTCGCTCATGTCGATGGCCTTGGTCGCTGCGGCCGCCTCGGTGATCTTGGCCATGGCGAGCCGTACCTCCTCCTCACGGCCGGGGCGGTAGGACTGCACCTTCTTGGCGCTGAGCAGGTGCGTGGTGAGCAGCTTCTTGGCCTGCCTCCAGTGCTCGCCGTAGGCGGCGAAGGCGACGTCGAGGGTGCCGTTGAAGAGTGCGTTGGTGGCCGTAAACGACGGCCGCGACGCGAACACGTGGTCGTGGGTGCGCATGATGGCCCCGGCGGCTTGTGGCGACGAGATGACGAGGGCGGGCACGGAGCCGAGGTGGATGAGCATGTAGTCGCGGCCGTACTTGCTGGCAAGGTTGCGGAGGTTGACATGGGGAGGAGCCAACAAGGTGAAAGTGTCCTAGGATGGGTAGCCTTGGAGGCGACGGAGGAGACGATGACCATGGCTTGATCTTTTGCCACTGTCGTATGCTGCCATGTAATGTAGCAGTACGACAAGGGGAGCGAAGAAGAAGAAGATGGGCAGGAGAGACATTAGTAGTGCTTGTGGAGTTGTGTCATGCAAGAGTTGTTGGAATACGAGGGGATGATTAGCCATGGTGACTTTCTTGACTTGGGTGTACTCCGACCGACTCAGAGGCTCCGAGCTAGCTAGCTAGGTTTGTGCGTTGTGCCTCTGCTTGTTCCGTACTTTTATAGCCGGGAAACCAGCAAAATGACACCGGTACCGGCTGTTTATCCGTGCATGTTCCTCCGGTACCGGCTGGGCCTGAAAGGTTCAAGCCGCTTCGTAATATTTTTATGGTTGTACTTAAGAAATTTGCGGTTAATTTCGTCAATTTTTTTTGTTATCATGATTGTTACACCGCCCCTATTTTGGTGCTCTCTACGAGATTTATCTACTTCGTTCTTGGTTGTTGGGATTTTAATTTTGTACAAGATTAGGTAAAAGTTCAAGTCCGAGTCTTTTACGAGAACGAGTCTAAGTAGGATACTCACGTTGAGTGTGTGTCTTAGTCAATGTATGTAAGAGTATATAAGTAGGGGGAGATAGCAGTCTTGTAAGAAGTCGTGAGTTTAGAAAAGCAATAGAAAACAAAAAGAGGAGCAATTGCTCTCGAAACCATTCACGTGTTTTTTCTGTTTCGAGCACTGTTCATTACGAGTACTGTTTATTTCAAGTACTGTTCATTACGAGTGCTATTCATTGAGCGCCATTTAGGTGCTACGTCGACACCTGGTCGTAGAAAGAGGTACGATCACACCTGATCGTAGAAGGCTACAACTGCACATGGTCGTAGAAGGTGGTTTCGACTTCACGTGGTATCAGAGTGGTGTATGAAAATCGGTTCTCTGACTCCAGAGAAGAAGAGACCGATGACTCCCAACAGATCTTCATCCACAATGAAGGATGGCCCAAATTCACTACCATACCCAGTTCTCACTTCAGAGAACTACCTGGCTTGGCCTATAAAGATGCGAGTCAACATGCGTGTCCAAGGGGTCTGGGACACAGTAGCCGATCCAGTCGACTCTAAAGGAAAGATCGATCTAAAAGGAAAGACTGTGGATGTCGACTTGAAGACTAATCAAACGACGTTGGCACTGATCTATGTCGCGATACTTGACTCAATGCTCAATCAACTTGTCGGGAAAGATACAGCTTGGGAGGCCTGGGTTGCTCTTCGCACTATGCACGAAGGAGTAGATCGAGTGAAGAATGTATGGCTACAAACTCTCTGAGGGGAGTATGAGGCATTGTATATAGGTGAAACTCAATCAGTAGATGAGTTTGCATGAAAGTTAATAGCTGTGGTCAATGAGTTGCAATCTCTTGGTGATAAACTAGAGGAAATTAAGGTGGTAGAGAAATACTTGCGTGTATTACCCGAGAGGTACGTGCCCATGGTCACAACCCTTTTGTATCCCAACGATCTTGAGAGCATAAAGCTAGAACAGGTAACTGGGTCTCTTAAAGCACATGATGGGCTTCTGAGAGGGTGCAAGACAAGGACAGAACAAGCATTACTTGTGGAAAGTCATGCGAAGGAAGGAAACAAACAAATGAAGGAACTCAATTGGGATCAAGGAGGTGGCCGGGGCTCTGGAAACTGGCTTGGACATGGTCGTAGTGCTGGAGGCCGCGGTTTTGGCAGAGAAGGATGTGGAGACTGGGCTAGGCAAGACAGTGGTGACAAATCCTGTGACAAGTCACATATCAAGTGTTTTGAATGTGACAAATACGTTCACTACGCGTCGGAGTGCTGCAGCCATATAAAGTGCTTCAATTGTGATGAGTATGGGCACTATGCTTCGAAGTGTCCAAACAAGAAGAAGAACGACGAGGTAAACCTCACCTGAGCTAGTGAAGACGATAAAGACCCTGCCCTACTTCTCTCCTTATGTGTCAAAGAGGCGCTGGTCATGATGTTGAATGAAAAGAACGTAGTTCCTAAACTACGCACAGAGGGAGGCAACCACGATCACTCTGATTTGTGGTACTTGGACAATGGAGCAAGCAATCACATGACAGGAAATCACTCCATGTTCCATCAGCTCGACGTGAAGATTACGAGCAAAGTCAAGTTTGGCAACCGCTCCATAGTGGAGATAAAAGGCAAAGGATCAATGTTGTTGCAATGCAAGAATGGCGATCAGAAGATGCTAACTGAAATTTACATTATATCGACTTTGTGCATCAACATACTCAGTCTCAGACAGTTGACAAAAGAAGGGTGCATGGTGGAGATGAAGGATGAGTTCTTGTGTGTCTATGACAGAAATAAAGATCTGCTGATGAAGGTAGAAAAATTCCCGAACTAGCTGTACCGAATTTCCCTAAAAACTTGTAAACTGGTTCGTTCGAAGGAGAGCCTAGAGGAGCCAGAGTGGAAATGGAGAGTCGAGCAAGCCAGGTCCTATGGTCAAGAGGTCTCGAGTTCACTTGTAGTTGTCTCTGATCTCTTCGGCCAAGAAGATGGTAGGACTGAGGAGCAAGGCAAGCAGGGTGCTGTGGAGGGCGGCTGCTAGGAAGATCAAGGGGCAAACCTAAAAATAAAACCAAAGAAGGAATTTAAGATAGATGATGTGCATGCTAAGGAAGATGGCACAAAGAATAGGTGGTCGGGAGGACCAAATGATGCACGGACAAGTGGCGTAGGAGGCGCAGTAAGTGCTGGAGCAGTTTTCGCATCCGATCTGCAACTTCACACATTTGTGGCAAGAAATTTTGAAGTACAGGTTGGTGCATTTTCCTATGATTTTCTTAAGGGAACTTGGTCAATAGGATGCACGAGCGCAGGAGTTAGAGGTGGTGTAGCCTCAGCTGAGATATATGTAGGTGCTCCAGCACAAGTGGTTGTGGGAGTAGGTGCTCTAGCCCAGGCGGTCGTGCAAGGAAGGACAAGTTCAGTCCAGGTGCGAGGCGTGGCAAGTGTTGGTTTTTGCATAGCTCGGAATGGAGCAAGTATATGTAGTAGGGCGGTATCGATCCAGGAAGGAACGACACACGAGAGTGCAGGTAAAAGAGGAAGACATGGAAGTTCAAATGCGTGAGAAGATCAGGATCATCAAGATGGAGTGATTACTGTTTTAATCTTTTTACAAGATTAGGGAGTGTGTTGGGATTTTAATCTTGGACAAGATTAGGTAAAAGTTCGAGTCCGAGTCTTTTACGAGAACGAGTCTAAGTAGCATACTCACGTTGATTCCGTGTCTTAGTCAATGCATATAAGAGTATATAAGTAGGGGAGATAGTAGTGTAAGAAGTCGTGAGTTGAGAAAAGCACTAGAAAACAAAAGGAGGAGCAATTGCTCTCGAAACTAATCACGTGTTTTTTTTCGTTTTGAGCATTGTTCATTTCGAGCACTGTTAATTACAAGCACTGTTCATCAAGTGCTGTTCAGGAGCTCTGACCACACCTGATCGTAGAAGGGGCTACGACTACACCTGGTCGTAGAAGGTGGTTTCGCCTTCATTGATACTGTGCACACTGAAAGTACTGTATCTCGCAATATATGATCTGATCCGATTGAGGGTAGTTGCATATAAGAACGTGTATATATCAGAGTATAACATGTATTAGTAGTCAAATTTTGAAAACCTAGCAGGGTGGCCCGCGCATTTGCGCGGCTAGATTTGTTTTAAAGTTTGTAGTGATAAATAATGTAACTTAGATGCTTCCGAATATATTTACGTATATTATAGCTATTTAGATTTTTAAGATATCATAAACATTAAAAAATAATAGTAGAATCTTGAAGAAAAATACAACTTGAATAATGTAATTAAAGTATGAGCTTTAATAGAAGAAAATCATGAGTATAATAAGTTAACCACTATCCATTATATATGCATCATGTAGCTGCATGCCTTTAACTCTTTTCCAAAATATTTGCATGCACATGTACCTATGTTAATCTCAAGCAATACATTGATTATGTATGTAACAAAATTATCTTATTAGTTTATATGGTATTATAATACCTTACTCATGTATATACCGATACACCATGGGTGACGTACCTTGAACTTATCTTCCCTTACGTCAGTTACCCTATAGAACCATGTGTCTTCTATCTCTTCTTCCCGCCACAATTTTTTGCTTCAACCTCTAAGAGTAAGCCCAATTCTTGATCGATATCTGTCAACTACTACCACTTCCAATGCAATACTCTACCACATAGTTATCTTCTACTTCTCTTCAATTATCGCTTAATGATGACTGTTGTGATATCTACACGTATATGCTTGCAAATATCATCAATCCCTACCGAGACACCCGTCGCACTCTTTCTAGTGGCCCCAAGCATTTTCCTTACCATTGTGCTATCTCTACTCCGAGCTCTTTGTTCCTTTATTTTTGTACGCCTATACTTCTATTCGTAAGATGCATCATGTATATACACATGCACGATGTCTTTTTCTCTTGTGTCGGTCGCTCCTCTTCATCGACGTTGTCCAACTCAACGATGTGGCTTCCTTACTAACTGCGATGATCTCCCATCCTCATTGATGTCGGTATGTCTGCCTTAGTCGTTGTCTAATGATAGGGAGAATCTTTTCGCCATCGTCGGTGATGCCATGTCACTCACCAACGATGGCATGCTCCTAGCTACTCGATGATCACATATTGTCGATAGCTCGTCTTTAATCCAAAACTTCATCTCCTCTCTACTATGTCTTCCCCATTATCGAGTTTCTTTAGCCATTGACTTTTTCAGCAACACCGATGCTCACCATTCGTTGTCATAGCACTTGGCTCCTTTTACTTCGGTCTTTCTCTTCAACGACTCCAGCGAGCAATACGACGTTATCCTTGTCAAACAGCTAAGGTGAGCAACATAGAATTATTCTCATCTTTGTCACCGCTACCTCGGCTATTCACTTCCTTGTTGATCAATGTCTTCTTGTAGGACAGATCAACGCCATCGAACTTTTTCGTGGCCTCCTACGACACAATTCACGATATCTTTACTATAACTTATATTTAATTTATTTAAAATTTTAGTTATTAAGATATTTTACTTTGGAATTCGTATGAAAATCAAATTATAAATATTTTTTATTTGTTGTCCCTAATTTCAATTGTTTTTGTTGGAATTTGTAAACTACTACAATTGTTAAATATTATTTAATTTTTATGTCAAATTATAGTTATTTATATATTTTACTTTGAAATTCATATCAAATCAAAATGCTTATTTTATTTATTTTATTTTTATTTCAAAATCAATTTATTTTTTTGGTGAAATTCGTATACTAATCCAATTTCTATTTTTAGTTTAATTTTTATCTTGAGTTATATTTATTTATGATTTTACTTAGGTTCATATGGAAATCAATCAATTGTTATTTTTATTATATATATATATATATTAATATTATAGTTATTGGTGATTTTACTTTGTAATTCGTATCGAAATCAATTTGCTAATTTTATTTTATTTTTCCTGAATTCCAGTTATTTTGTTGGAATTAGTATACTAATCCAATTACTTTAAAAAAAAAATTATTCCAAATTATGTTTAGCTTGTCGTATCAAAATTTTACTTAGCAATTCGTATCAAAATTAAAATGCTAATTTTATTTTATTTTATTTTTGTACCAAATTTCAATTATTTTTGCATTGTACTTGAAATGGACTCTTATTTCTATATTGTACTTGACATGGACTCTTTCGTTTAATCTAGATCGTTATAATCTGGACCAACCATAATTAACGGTGTAGATGTTTCTCTTTTTTCACCAATTAAATTGGGAATTTCTAGCCCTTGAGAGCATAGGCGGATCCACAGTATGCTACAGAGATGCACAGGACACAGGGTCAAAAAATTATTATTTTTTATATATAGCCATGTAAATATAGTATGGACACCCCTAACCCAAGATAAGAGGACACCCTAAGCCACAGCTTAACATAACCCAAGATATGTATGAGGAGTAGGGACCCCCGGTCATTTTCGTTCTGTATCCGCCACTGCTTGAGAGTGAATGTTGTGACTTTTTTTTATATCGCTTTAATAATATAATAGATTTTGCAAAAAAAGACTATATTTATAGACATATAGTGAGTATTTTTTCCAACCAATTAAGGAAGTTTTTTTTTTTCACAAACGTTCGACAACAAAGAAGCTAGCGTGCGTGCATATATACATGATAGCATGCATGCACTACTAGCTAAGCGTTCAGCAAAAAATTGCAAAATATAATGCGGATCGATCTGGCTAACTGTTGCGCAAATAACAGCAAACTAATTAATCGAATGGGCTAGTTAATCACTGACGCTGGCGATCGGTCAGTGGCTGCACGTACGATGTACTGTTCATCGACTGCATATGGCATGCGGCTAGCAGCCATGCGCTGACTTTGATCACGGCACATGCATATGCCTCCATATATACATCGCTTTTAACGCCGGCGGACAACGCTATCCCGACTCCCACATGCCGCATCCCTCGTAGCAGCCTAGAGGAAATAATTAGGATTTGAACCCAAACATCGATCATGGCCCAAACCCACATGTACTGGCCAACCCATCATGTGGGCTGTACTGGAATGTTAAAATGTTTATCAACAATTAATGCCAAATATTGGATAGCTAGCAGGATGGCCCACGCTTTTGTACGGCTATATTTGTTTTAAAGTTTGTAATATCAAATAATATAATTTAGATGCTAGATAATATATTTACATATCTTATAGGCTATTTAGATTTTAAGATATTATAAATATTAGAAATAACAATAGAAGCTTGATGAAAAATACAACTTGAGGAACGTAGTTGAAGTATGAGCTTTGATGGAAGAAAATCATTGAACATATAATAAGTTGTTAGGGTTCTTACAAATGTTACCACTCTCCATTATGCATGGATCACGTAGCTGCATACCGTACTCATTGGTTACCACTACTACAAAACAGGCTATAGAAGACACCCCATCACAGACGGGTTAATTTGAATCCGTCTGTGTTGGGTCTGTTGGGCGCGGCATTTGTTTTGCCGACCTATCACGCATTTGTTCTTACTAGTAACCGTCGTGATATATGCTTATCACGCAGCGGTTTATATACGTAACTGTCGTGAAATATCACGCAGCGTTCTATTTATGAACCGTCGCGATAAGCCCCATATCACGCAGCGGTTTATTAATAGAGCCGTCAGGATATGTCATGCACGGTTTTATATATAAACCGGCCGTGATAATCTCTCCGCATCATGACGGTTCATAAAAGCACCGTCAGGACATATCACGCACGGTTTTATTTATAAACCGCTCGTGATATATGCTTATCCGAGCAGTTCATATTTGGAACCGTCTCGTGATATCCTCGCGCTATAAATACTTTGAGTACCCCACCCATTCCCATTTGAGCCGCCACCCATATAAAACCCCATCGCACACGACAGAGAGAGAGGGGAGGAGAAGGAGAGGAGAAAGGAGGGAGAAGGAGAGGAGAAAGGAAGGAGAAGAGAAAGAGAGGAGAAAGGGAGGGAGACAGAATGGAATAGATCGATTTGGTATTTTCGTCGTGAGCTACGAGGTAACATTCTTTATAACCCAATCGAGATATGGTAGAATATGCTAAGCATCGCGTATAAGAGTCGAAGTGGGAGTAAACTTTGTATCCGATGTAAGGGAATAGAATAATATTTTTCATTTGGTAGTTGAAATAATATTAAAGTTTCGTGAGGGGAAGGAAATGAGAGAGAGAGAGCGGTTGAGAGAGATTTTATTAATCTAATTTGACACTATATATTTTGTTACATGTGTAGCGTAGATGGACCGAAACTGGATGTATGGTGTGAACCGTGTGAGTCAAGAGTACATTAATGGCGTGGTTGCTTTTAGAAGAGCCACCGAGCGTGATATGTTGAAAAAGGGGATAAATATATGTACCGTCCATGCATTGATTGCGATAATCAAGATGTTTACCAACTCGCGCAGATAGAAGCACACTTGATTCGAAGGGGTTTCAAAAAAGGGTATACATGTTGGACCAGTCACGGTGAAGAGCGACATGAAGTTAGTAATAACGACATCGCCGAGGAAGTCAACGATATGCCGGATGTCAATGATATGTCGGATGTAGACTGTGCTTTTGATGAGGATAGGTCACACGATAACAATCTGGATCAGATGCTACGCGATGCAGAAGAGAACTACAGTGAGAGAGAGTTTTGTAAATTCGAGCGCTTAATGGAGGACTCGGTGAGACCTTTGTTCCCTGGCTGCAAGCCGGAATATACAAGGTTGTCAACCGTGATTGAACTGCTTAAATTAAAAGCAAGCAATGGTTGGTCCGATAAGAGTTTCACGGCGTTGTTAGGTCTCCTAGCGGACATTCTTCCGGAGGGAAACGTGTTGCCCAACACCACCTACCAAGCAAAGAAGGTTCTTTGTCCATTGGGAATGGAAGTAGAAAGAATACATGCATGTCCGAACGATTGTATCCTCTATCGTAAAGAGTATGCAGACATGCATGTATGTCCCGTGTGCAAAGCATCCCGATACAAGCGCGAATACTTCTAGGTTGAAGCAAGGACCTCGCTAAGATGTTGTGGTATCGCTGTGATCCCACGTTTGAAGCGTTTATTTGCGAACTCAAAAGAGGCAAGATTGGTGCGTTGGCACTCGAGGACCGTAAGAAAGATGGAAAGCTAAGACACCTGCGATTACGCTCGATGGAGAAACTTCGATCGGAGGTTCAAGAGTTCGGCAGAACCAAGGAACATAAGGTTAGGTTGAGTACGAGATGGAATGAATCCTTTCGTAACATGAGCAATCGACATAGCACTGGCTCGTGAATCTATGCATGTACAACCTTCCTCCTTGGTGTATGAAGCGGAAGTACATTTTGATGTCACTACTTATCCAAGGGCCAAACAACTTTGGAATGATATTGATGTGTACCTAGCACCATTGCTGGAAGATCTTGTGACACTGTGGAACGAAGGGTGCAGGTATGGGATGCGATAAACGAGAGAACTTCACTTTACACGCCATGTTGTTCGCACCATCAATGATTTTCCTGCTGGGTAACTCTGTTAAGACTTCGATGAAGGAGCCAAAGCTTGTCCATGACCGCTTAGATGCTACTGAGAGTATATGGCTAAACAACTCACGCAAAGCGTATACGCTGTCACCGTAGGTTCCTTCCTGTGAGTCACCCATACCGGAAGATGAAGAAACAATTGACGGAAATAAGGAGGACGGTTCAGCTCAAGGGCTTTTAGAGGAAAGATGTCTATGATATGGTTAAGGATATCGATGTTGTGCTTGGGAAGGGACGTCAATTAAGAACCCGTCGAAGAACATCCGAAGAAGCGGTCAATTTTTGGGACTTGCCTTATTGGGAGCACTTAGAAGTTCGTCATCGCATCGACATCATGCATGTGGAGAAGAATGTATGTGATAGCTTGATTGGTCTCTTCTCAACATTAGTGGCAAAACAAAGGATGGTGTTAACGCATGCGGAGAGACTTGGTCGATATGAACATAAGGACCGAGTTAGCACCGCAAGAGATCGATACAGATTTAACGAGCGTCGTCCCACCGACTTGCTACACTCTGTCCCAAGGCCGAGATATGAAGCGTGTCGAGCTTGCATGGTGTGAAAGTCCGTCTGGTTACTCGCTAACATTAAGAAACTTGTTTCTATGCAAGATTTGAAATTAATTGGTATGAAGTCGCATGATTGTCATGTCTTGATGACACAAATGCTTCTGTTGCAATTAGGAGTATCTTGCCGAACAAGGTCCGAGTAGCAATCTTGAGGCTGTGTTATTTCTTCAACTCAATTGCTCAGAAGGTCATCGATCCCCAAGGACTAGATGCTCTACAGGCCGAGGTGGTGACGACTCTATGTCATCTTGAGATGTATTTCCTCCGTCATTTTTCGATATCATGGTCCATCTCATTGTTCACCTTGTGAAAGAGATAAAGATATGCGCCCTGTGTTCCTCGTTATATGTACCCGTTCGAGAGGTACATGGGAATTCTCAAGTCCTACGACGGAATCAATCTCGACCGGAGGGCGAGATCATCGAAGGTTATGCAACGGAAGAGGTCATTGAGTTCTCGTAGTCGACTATATGGCTCGTGGATCCGATAGGTGTGCCTCTTTCGTCATGAGGGGAGACTTGATGGTATCGGGACCATCGGAAGGAAATCAATCACTCCCGATCCGATACATACGCCAAGCCTATTTCATGGTCTTGCAACACATGACCGAAGTGTCCCCGTACATCGACGAGCACAAAGACATGGTACGCCAACAGAATCCAAACCGGTCGGAGGTTTGGATCATGAGAGAGCACAACCGTCGGTTCAACGGATGGTTAAAGGTGCGAATCACTGGGAGGTCATCAAGTGATGATACATTGCTATGGTTGGCACAAGGGCCACAATTTACAATTGTCACATGGCAAGGATATGACATAAATGGGTACACATTTTATCGGCGGCATCCGGGATAGGAAGAGCACATCCGAACAGCGGTGTCCGCATAGATGCATTCGAGACCGATGGGTCGAGGAGCTCGTACTATGGGCAAATAGAGGAGATGTGGGAGCTCGACTCACGTGCTTTTCAAGATCCCCTATTTCGGTGCCGTTGGGTCCATCTCCCACAGTGAAGGTTGACAAGCACGGCGTCACTACCGTGGACCTTGAGCGTGTCGGATACAAAGACGAACCATTCAGATCGGCTAATCAAGTTGTTCAAGTATTCTATGTAACCGACCCGCAAATAAGAAACGCCACGTAGTTCTTCATGGAAAAAGAAGGATTGTCGGAGTTGAGAATGTAGTGGACGAGGAAGAATACAATCAATTTGACGAGTTGCCTCCTTTCGGAGATGGCATCGAGCTCGACGAAGAACCCGTGAGGAAGCTAGCTATATGCGCCGATCATCATGAAGGGCTATATTTTCATTAAGATTTTAATCCATTGTAATTAATTTATTCTATAACATCATGTGTTATGGACTTGTAATCTCTCATATATTTTGATATTGATGTCAATGTGGACGTTCATCGAATCAAACAATTGGTTTTTGAAGTAAAATGTGTTATGAGCTTGTCTTCATATATACTTGTCACGTGTTTTGTCATCTCTCATATATGTGGATATTGATGTTCATTGTCACCAGGTTCATTGTAATTGATAATTGTCTGGAGCTATCACAGACGGTTCTATTATATAACCGTCTGTGATAATGAATCACAGACAGTTCTAATTTAGAACCGTCTGTGATATGAGATTATCTCGATTTGGTTGTATTTAAGAACCGTCTGTGATATCCACAACATGATTTGGTTCTAGACACAAACTGCTGTGATATCCTACAACACGATCCGGTTTAAATAAGGCGTCGTGATATGGAACGTATCACAAACGGTTATTAGATAGAGCCGTCTATGATTACATATCAAAGACGGTTTTATTAAATAACCGTCTGTGATAGCCTCTTATAAGGTGGAAACCGCTAGGGTTTTCCTCACTCGTCCCTTCCTCTCCCGCACCCCTGAGTTTATCGCACGCTCCTTTGCCTCCTCTAGGGCTCCCGTTCACCGCCGCCTCCGACCTCGACACCGCCGCTCCCGACCTCGGCGCCGCCGCCTCCGACCTCGACACCGCCGCTCCCGACCTCGCGCGCGCTCGACCTTGGCACCCCGACCGACGCCCCGACCTCGGCGCCCCACACCGGCGCCCGACACCACCGCTCCGACCTCGGCGACGACACTAGGTTGTGCTCTTACTCGTCACCTCCTCTCCCTCGCACCTCCCTTGCTCGTGATGGGTTCGCTGATGCTCGTGATGGGCTCGTGATGGGTCCGACCTCGGCGACGACACTAGGTTGTGCTCTTACTCGTCACCTCCTCTCCTCGCACCTCCCTTGCTCGTGATGGGTTCTCGATCATGCCTTGTTGATGCTCTGTGATGGGCTCTGTTGATGCTCGTGATGGTTACGATGATGCCTTGTTCATGCTCGTGATGATCTCTGTTGATGCTCGTGATGGGTTTGATGCTCGTGATGGGTTACGATGATGCCTTGTTGATGCTCTGTGATGTAGTCAAAATCTGAAATCATATAGATATTTACAAACAGACTTGAGCTCTTGTACTCTTTGTTTTGCAGTTATAGCGGAATTAAGATCGACTTGTATGTTTTCTGTGATGATAGCCGAAATCTGAAATCAAATAGATGATTAGAAACAGGACTTGAGCTTAAGCATATTTTTATTCTCAATCTGTCAATTAGGCTTATTGTAGATATAAATTAGTGAATTATTCTGAAGATATATGATTAGATGTTCTGTTTATAGAATGCTTTATGTGTTGTAGTTTGAGCTCAAGATCTGTTTTGTAATTATCTAAATTGATTGGTGAAGAGATTTTGACAGAGGACTAAGATTGCAAAGACTATGTCTTATGCAATTTGTCAACCGAGAGCAATTTGTCGAAAAAAATGCATTTGAGGGTTCGTTTGATTGCCATGGCATCTTAACCGCAATTGTATGCGATCTTTGAGGGTTCATTTAACCGCAATTGCTGTGATCTTTCTCGTAATAGCTTATGTGTTTAGTCGCCAATTATGCTCATTTGAGGATGCAACATTGTGCCCATACATTAATATTAATTGTTTTCATGGAGAAATCATCTTGTTAGGAAGCAATGTGGTGTCGCAGTGTTGAATTTTTATCAATAGGTGACCTCTTTTGTTGTCTGCTTGCAAAGCATCTAGTTGTTGAACATTGCTTTAGGGTCTTTGTTGAGTTATTACACTAGATCATTCCATTGTTTGCATTAATAAGAAAAGAATGCTCACCACATCTTTTGGTATCAATCGGTTTGTTTTCTTGGTGTGTTAACCTCGCCCCGGCCGGGTAGTAATATATCTCAAACTAATTATATAGATAGCAAGTGCGAGATGGCGAGGCACCATCTTCCCCCGCCGCCGACGCCGCAGATTGCAGAGGCACCATCTTCCCACCACCGCCGCCGCCGCAATGACAATGACACTAAAGCGAGATGGCGAAGAGAATCGAAGATGCTCAGGCCGATCGTCATCACGGAGGTTAGTCGCTTTAGGGTCCCTCTGCGTCCCAAGAGCTCACGGCGAGATTCGGACCATGTGCGCGGATACTTGCAAGAAACGGGTCCCCATCACCACACCAAGGTGGAAGGATCGACGAAAGAAGCGAGAGGCGCTACCGTGGACGTAACTATTACAAAAGTTCACTATCCCGAAGCGCATATGGCACGCGTGGAACGGACGGCGATGCTCACGATCGATAAATCGTGGAGGTCGTTCAAGAGCATTCTTGTCACGGCACGTGAACACGGGTCGACGCCTTCGCGGTCGATTCTTGACGCAGAAACATGGGACTCCTTTGTTGCTATGAAGACGACGCTGAATTTAACGAGCAAAGTGCGGCACACAAAGCTCTCGGACACGAAACACTCATCCGCATGCACTTCGCTACCGGGATACGCAGAAAATATGATGAATGGCCGCGCGAGGACAACGTGTTTCTGATGTCACGACCGCGTTCCTAGCCCGGTTAAAAGCGAGGCAAAAGTCTCGCCTTCGGAAGCATCTCTTTCACAAACCCGAGACGAGGAAGTGTCTCAACGTTTGGTAAGTATGTCGAACTACCTAGTTAATAACTCCATATATAACTTCATAGTATCTATAATAACATGATGACTTCTTGCGCCGTGAATTGTGCGCCCAAACTTCCCAAGGTTCCTTCCATGTAGACAGGGAGAAGGATATACTCTCTACCACAGGAAACAAGGAACACCCTGTCGCACGCGAGGTCTTGGGGTTACCGTACCATGGAGTCATGGATTCGCAGACGACTCACCGCACGCATGAGAGTAGGAAGAGATCTAAGGCCGAGCGTGAGGACCGGTTCGCATGCATGACCGAACATTTTGAAGGAAAGGCGGCAGCATTGCAGATCAATTGAATCAACTCCTCACCAGCAGCGATGCGATCGCCGCCTCGTTAATTTGGGAGCCGCCCCGCCGACATCGGAGTAGCGTCGCGCCCACGCATAATCTGGACATGACGATGTCCAATTACCGATAGACGAGATCAAGGTAATGTACATGTATGGAATGCAAGAAAGATAGACCTATAGGACGCTTTAGCTAATTGCGTATCGTTTTGTAGGAGCCGACGGCTGCAAGCTCGTAGTGAGGTTAGTTGGGTCCATTTCTATTGAGGCGCGGGGATGGTGCATCCATACCGGGAAGGGGCAAGCAAAGACGGTCCGTGTGGCGCAGGTTACGCCAGGTGGAGTGGACATGGTACATGAACATTTCATGGCCGTCCCGCCGAGATTCGCCCGAATGAAGAGATCACAACACTAGGGGATGCCGTACGCTTTATCCAAAGGCCCAAGAAGGACATCGCCCTGACCCAAAGATCCGCGATCTCAACACGACCATTCCTCTCAACGGGACCCTCCATGACTCCACCTCATATTTCGCCTCGAAGGCCACCTTTTCGGTTCCCTTGAGAAGACATCGAAGGAACAAGAAAAGCGTGTCACCGACGGGTCCCGAGTCGCTCTCGCAAGAAGACGCCGCCAATGCTTAAGACCAAATCGGCGCCCCTCAACCGGCAAGTCGGGAATATCCGCTGGTACATCCTCGGAAACCGTTGTGCTCCCAGCAGATTAGGGCGTCTTTGGATATGCTTGTCGCTTTGCATGCCCGGTACTTGGATAGGACCCAAAAGGAGGGTGCGACATCGAATCACCGTCGAATCACGAGGATAAGCATTTCTTCAACGGACGAACCACTTTGTCGTGGGCTTCAACGACCTATATGACCTATTCAACCTCGTTGGCCTTGACGCCTCGCTTCTACGATGTTGGACACTGTAAGTGCATACAATCAAGTTCTACATTCACGTAATACCGATAAATATCACAACTCATTTCTTATGTACGGATACATGATGAAAAATGTCCGGTCGGAAAGAACCGGTGGGTTTCTCGACCCACATGTGGTATCATTGCAAACCATCCAAAGGCACTCGCCCTTCGCCGAAATACATAACACGTGCATTGCTTCGCTGCCAGAACACGAAGTACATCGTGGTGCCCTACAACCGTGGGTAAGTGTCACTACTTGCTCTACTTTATACGCAAAGACGAACTCGGGTTTAATGACTATAGTGACATACATGAGTAGGTACCATCGATCCTTTTAGTCATCATACCAAAAAGGAACCATGTGATATACCTTGATTCCCTAATCCGCAACAACCACGACTTCAGCATTCTAGGAGGAATACTCGACAGGTATGCTCATTTCCTTCATACATAACTCTATTTTAGTCTTCATTAGTTTGAAATGGTCGAGGATAAATTTTTGGAATCATGTAGGTCGTTCATCGACTATGTTGCCAACAAAGGAATATACGATGGAAAGAGCGCCAACTAACACACAGACAAAATTTCCAGACGCGCTATAATACGATAATCCTATATCATACTTCATAATAACGCATCTCGAATCGATATATGTAATTCTATTTTTGCAAGCCGCCACAAGAAAAATGATGAGTTATGTGCAATCTCGCTTGCCATCATATGGACCAAATCATTAGAGCTAGGAAGAAGGATCCGAGGTTTGTGAATCTCCAAATAATTATTTTCTAATTATAAAATTAAATATATATGCATAACACTTTACTCTTGCTAGCGCTTAGTTTTGAATATAGAATTAGATGGACTCGTTGATAATGAGATCGTGACATTCGAGGAAGCTCGCGCTTTATCATATCGAGATAATTAAGGACAGGAGAATTTCACTCACGCCGATCGAGCGCATCACCGCGCAGCACTTCTCAACCACCCCGCAAACAATTGACTCAATTGTAATCCAATTTATTTTGTAACAATACTTGAACAAATGTGATCTTTTGTAATTTATTTTGAGTAATGATCGATTCAATTTGTCGACAATTGATTATCCGTGATGTATCTGCTTTTTGTATGCTTGTTTTCGAGGGCATGGCTAGCAATTCCGAGGCTAGCCAAAAATCGAAAAAATGTAGTTAGTTTAATGAACTATCACGAGCGGTTTTTATAAAAACAATGCAGGAAGACAGAGTATCACGCAGCGGTTCTAAGTAAAAATGTCCGTGAACTCGAGTATCACAGACGGTTCTAAGTAAAACGCTGCGTGAACTCCGGTATCACGAGGCGGTTTTAACAACAAACCGCTCGCGATAATCGACTTCACAGACGTTCGTAAATAACCGTCGTGAAGACAGAGTATCGCGAGCGGTTTTTAAATAGAACCGCTCGCGATATTCGACTTCACTGACGTTTTGTGACCATAACCGCTCAGCGATACTGCCTTCACGCATGTTGTTGATAAAACCGCCCGTGATATTCATATCACGACGGTTTATCGACCGTGCGTGATAACCACCGTTATCACAGACCTATTTTTCCGCATTTGTTCAAAACTGCTCGTGATGACGGTTCCGAACCGTCTGTGATGGCTTTTTCTGTAGTAGTGTACACTTTTTCAAAATGTATGCAGGCACGTATACATCTATTTAATCTCAAGCAATATGTTGATTATGTGTGTAGGAAATTATCTTATTAGTTTACATAGTATTAGAGTACCTTGCTCACACATACACTAATGAACCATGGGCGACCTACCTTGAACCTATATCTTCCCTCATAAGCCAGCTGCCACGGAATTGTGTATCTTCTATCTCTTCTCGCTGCCACAGATTTTCTACTTCAACCTCCAATAGCAAGCCCCATTTTTTACCGATCCCTCTCAGCTGAATAATCATGTTAGTCAACTTTCCTGATTAGGTTGTTAACTATTTTTAATCTATCAATTGCTACGACTACCAGAACCCGACAAAGACTCTGGACAGATCATATCATCCATTTTCTTTATCCAAAAATTATGATCGAGCATTCTATAGAAAGAATAGACAATGATCTACAATTCTCTAGGAGATGACAAACTCAAATTTTGAAGTTACAGGACCCAAAACTACAGCGCAAGACTATTAGTAGGGAAACTGATCTGCTACCCAAAATCATCCGCGTAGCAAAAGAATTAAACAAAACCATGGAGAACTGAATGTCACCCTTGAAGACCACGATGACACACGTTGAAATCTCCACGAGAACTCCCTTTCCTCTTCCTTCTTCCTCTTCCTTCTCTCCCTTGGCCAGTAGCACCCAAGGGCTTCTCCCTCTCTTCTTGGCCGGCAGCAACCAAGGAGGCAGCACAGGGGTGTAGGAGCAGTAGGGGGTGGCACAAGAAGGGGGGGAGCTACTGCTATAGGGGAGGAGGCGGAAAGAGGAAGGGGGTGGCGGCTGCTAAGGGGGCAGGCGCAAGGAGGGGGTGATTAGGGTTTCAGCCACCCCCTTTCCCTACTTAGGCCGACTCCCCACCAGGCTGGGCTCTGTGGACCAAAAGCCCGAGGCCTAGGTTCACATACAATTACGAAAAACTCCTTTTCTTCTTTCTAATTCTCCCTCTTAAGCAATTTCCTACCTTAGAATATTTTGAATTATTATATACATTCATCATGACAGGAGTTGTATGAGCCAGGTCGATGAGAAAGTCATGTAACTATTCAGTAAGATCGGTGAGAAAGATACATGACCAGTCCAGAGTGCTCTAGAAAAAATCCTACTTTGGTGGGGACTTCACGGGAGTGAAGGATAGAGTGTGTCATCGAGGGGTGAACACTTCGCTATACCAGTATCAGCTGATGAGATGTATATGAGCATGAGCATGATGGTGCATTTGTTGGAGATATGCCCTAGAGGCAATCATATTGATGATGATATTTCATTGTATCCATGATTTAATAAATGTTCCTTGAATATTGCCTTTGTGTTGATTAACAAGTATGTGACTTGTTTGTGAAACTCTTTACTTGTATGGTTATTCTAAAGTTGTCCCTAGTCGGAGTTCATGTGAGGACACACGTGAATGATTGATTAGCACATGTATCGGTTGATGACCATGTTTCACAGGTCATAGACATGGAGATGTCAAACCAATAATGCGGACACATGTTTAGAACATGGGGTTGGACCGACCCAACATGAGACATAGTAATTATTCTTATGGTTCTCTCTACACAATGTGTACGCCTTGTCCTTAGACCCGAGATTGTCGCATGTACTTGAGATGTGAATCGACCTACTTAGGGCTATCAAACGCCATTCAGAATCGGGTAGTTATAAAGGTAGCTTTCGGGTTTGTCATGAAGCATGTCGCGAGGCATGGTCGGTCGAGATGAGATTTGCCCTCTCACCGAGAGATATCTCTGGCCTCGAGTGATCGGATCCGAAATGCATGGCCATGCTACTTAAGGTTAAGAGTTAACCTAGTAAGGGATTCGGATCACGGGATCGAGAAAGAGTGGTCAGCTGGAGCTCACCAAATATCGTGAGGCAAAGGGATTGGCATGTACATAACGCTGTGATGGTTCGTCCGATATGATCTTTACGCATGCTTAGGAGTTGGCACGCCTTGCTAGAGGCCGCTACCAACTATTGACCAAGTATGTGTACTTGCGCCATGTCTAAACATACGGAACCTATAGGGTCACACACTTAGGGGTGAAGCCTCAATTCGGATTGATCCGAATTAGACGGGCATTGAGTCCTAATGGGCCTCTATTCGTAGAAGCCCATTATAAGGACGCCTATAAAAGGAGGGCAGGGGCGCATCGTTAAGGGTTGAGTTTTTCGTGACATCCCAAACCCCGCCGCCACCCTCCCACGCCTAGTCGCCGCGCGGATCTAGTAGTCCGGCGTGCGCCGCTTCCTCCCGCACGTGTGGATACCTTTGAGGCGCCTGCATCCGTGGCGTTGGGACGAACCGCAAGAAAGGAGCAGACGTGGGACACCGCGACGAGGACGAGGAAGTAGTACGACTACTCCGCCCGACGCATCGCATCAATCGAGTACGACTACACCGCCTCGTCGTCGCATCAACTTCCGCACTGCGCCTAGTGGTAAGACGTGATCTATAATCGCAGTGATCTTGGTTTACTGGGTAGAATTTTTAATTTGCGCTAGTGTAGCCTACCCGTTTCCCTACAGCATTCGCATATATGAGTAAAATGTTAAATTGTGCAAGTTTATCTATCTAGAAATATGACTTGTTTATTTGAGTATAAAAATGGCATTAATAGATAGATGATGATGATAACCTTGATCATGGTTGATAAACTGTTGTTTATGGATTTATTATGTATTTACCGAGTCTTGGACTTACTCTTGCTTTATCGTTGTTTTTAGGTGATCATTGACAACATTCCACTTGGAAAGGGCTAGCGCACTTGGAACAACAAACCCACACTCAATTACTTGATTTATTGGACATGAGAACCTTTATTATAGAGCAATGAATTATATTTAGAACTTGATAGTTTTGAGTGGCCTAAGATGATAGGTTGGAGTTGAATATTCATTCAATAGACTTTATTTAGTTGGTTTTGTGTTGTTCTTGGATCATTATCTTGTTATGCTTCCTAGAGATTAATTATCTATGATTGTTATATCATTATACTTGTTTTTATGTGACCCGTGGATGGGTTTTATCATTAAGATGCTTATTGTAATTTTTTATAAAATGATGTTAAAATTGATTGTTAGTGTAGTTAGTGGCATTCTAGGCTCCGTGTTGGGCCTGAGTGTTACAGTTGGTATCAAAGCGAGCCCGCCGTGGTGAATAGATTACAACTTAGGAAAATTTAATTTACTAAAATTTGCTTTAGTACTAGTAAAATTAACTAAAATTTGCTAATGTTTAATTAACTTAAAATTTGACAAACTGGTGCACAGTAGGATGGGAATGGGTCAAGCATTGTGTCGACGATCGAGTTGTCGATTTTATGAAATAAATAAAGGAAGATAGCGAAGAATTCTAGGGAGAGATGGGATGTGTGAAGAATTCTTGAAAGAGAATGGGACTTCTCTTTATTGATATAAACTGGCTATTATGGGGGTGCCTACGACCAGGCAATAGACTAATCCTAATTACAGTGAGTAGGATGCTTGCTATGCTATAATCTTGATGGAATATGAATGAGTTTCTTGATCTCTAGAAAGGGATCCGATCTCTTGTCTTCTTCTAATGTTATGTGTCTCTTTCCACCATCTGCATCCTCCTTTAAGTAGTTGATGAAACAGCGACAGTTATTCCTGGAAGAGATGCATGTTGGAAGCATCGCGACTGGCTGGAGCGAGGTGGCGGTTGATGGAGTATCAACCATCACACGGTTGAATATCTGTGAGATGCTTAACCGTGTGATAGTTATTGTCAGTGTCTTAGGATCATGAGACGTCGCGTGGTATGGAGAATATAACATGTGTTCTATTCATCACACAGTACAGAATATACTGGAGGTAGATCTTGAGATAAAAAATCCGTTTACAAACCTCCAGCTTGCTTAGTTCTGCTTTTGCTCATCTTCATTCTCAAACTTCCTCTAGTTCAAGTTGATGAGCTATGGTTGTTCAGAAATGAGATTTCCATTCTCAAAGCTCATATCGCCTTGGTACCTTTTAGTAGAACAAAAGCTATAGAACAAATTGACTTTTCGGCCATCATGAAAAAAATCCAATTCTATGGGATGTGACTTTAGGGTGGTCGAAAAGTCAATTTAGTCTATGATTTTGTTGTCAAGGTGAATATAGCTTACAAATAACAGGTGAGCACTTCGCTATCTATGATCACTACAACACCAACAGGCCTCTCCCAACGCATACTTTACAACGGAAACTACTAAGCGTTGTAGACCAATACATCCTCCACGCCTATAACTACGTGAGACAAGTCGACTCGCCTCCCCATCCCCATCTCATTCCTTCCTCTTCCTCTAAAAATGGATTCCTTTGCCAAACCGCCGCACACGCTGGCCACGCCAAACCGCCGCCCCTTCCATCGCCGCTCGCCTCCACGCACGCCCCGCCCACCGCCGCCCTCCTCCCCTTCCCTCCCTAACCTTCCTTCTCCCCCTCCCCTCCCTACTGTGCTCTGTTCCCCTCTATGGCCCACCGTAGCCCAGATCTGACCGCGCGTCCTCAAGATCGCGCCGCCTCCGCGTGCGCTGCCGCCCCGCATGCGCCAAGCACCATCCCGATTCCGCTTTGTATATATGTAGAGGTATTTCATTCCGATTTGTTCTTGCAGGTGGTGGTGCTGCTGGATATTTCTTGCTCGGTTCTTGATTTGCCTCATGGGTCGAAATGTTGGATTGGAACCATGCTGTTAGCTTGGCCTCAGTGAGTTTTATTTCCTTGTGTTTCTAATATGTTCGTGCTTTGCTTCCGATGACCAAAGGTTTGTTGAACACCAAGCTACTTCTAGATCTACGAAGCAGCTTTTTCCTTTAGTTTTACTTGAACTTTCTCATCGGACATATGAGTATTGAGTCCATGTAAATATACTAGAGCATGTAAACAGTTAATACACACACTGAATAATATCCATCAGTAATTCTTCTGCTATTTTGATTACATGACAATACACATGCAGAGGTAGTTTTTTCGCTTACTTGTAGCAGCTTTTAGCAGACACATGAGAGCAGCGCAATTCGCAGGCTTTGTACTTTGCTCTTCACATGCTCCACTTGTGTAGTTCGGTTCATCAATGTCCAGCCGAGACAATCTGTCATTGTTTGTTGTACTAGTGTCGGTGCTTAACTGCATTCCACCTACTTTTATGATGGCTAATTGGTTAGCAACTTTGCTTTAGATGTATATATGCAGTTTGGAATTGGTTGTTAGGGTATGTTCATTTGGTTTCCTGAATGTAATTGTGTGGCAAACATTTGGAGTGTGTTTGCTCATGTAACGCTCGACTGCAGAAGGTCAGAATTTGGAATTCATGACGTGGAATTCTGAAGTATACCTGTATACGGGTGTTTTTCAAGTTTTATGCATCTTAAATACATGACGTGGAATTCAAGAGTTGTGTACTGGGAGTCCTTTTTTTAGGCAAAAATGTGCTGAAAATCAAAATGTACATAAACTTCATTGGACTGACTTGGTGCCTATGGAATTTCAATTTCGTAACTCTGTTTGCTCTAACACTGATACTGGAGGAGGTGGTGGTGGAGGCAATTGCTCCGCTGGCTCATCTTGGCTAGCTGATTGTCTAGTTTGAACCATCTGCACAGAACTCCCAGGTTAAAAGATAAGAAGAAAGCATAGCAGTTAAGAGGGAAAAGCACTAAGGTGGGCTAGAGCAGGGGAGAAAAGATAGAGCAACCAACTAGGGGTAACACGGTTAAACCCAAGAAGGAAAAGCCAAAAGGGCTAAAAGAAAGGCAACCAACTCAAACAAGAGGTCCTAATGACCCCACTAAACAGTACCGACAACATGAAGGACCACTACCACTTAAGTCTCGAAGAGAAACCCTATAGAGGTAGCAGGGGTAAGAAGGTCAAGTTAAACTTTGAAAACAAGGTTCCAGAGAAAAGAGAAAAGAAAAGAATAGAGTAAGGTAAGAAAAGAATTGAACAAGGTAAGATTAGAACGAATTAAGATAAGAGAAGAATCACTAAGCAACTTACAAAGTTGGTTTGATTTAGAAAATAGTATTTTGAACTTGACTAAAACGACCTTTCTATCTAGGGTCACGTCCTCGATCGACCATGATTACGATACCACCTCTGTCGGGACCACCTGCTGATGTACTAAGAGGATCTCCTAGGACCTCTTAGGAGGTCCAGCAGGACCACCTGAAGGTCATGTAGATCCTCTCAAGAACACCTACGGAGGAGGTCCTCCAGGACCTCCTAGGAGATCGCAAGGACCTCCTGGAGGTCGTGGACACTTGCGACACTGAGTTAGTCCTAGGAACTGAAGCTAACTCGCACAAGACAACATAGGTGTAATCACAACCACACAGTCCACAAAAGGAGCAGCAGAAAAGAACAACACTTAACTAGCAAGGGCCTTATGGCCAAGGTTGTTTACAGCGGTTGCCAACAAGGGCTACAAAAATCCAAGAAAGGAGCTTACAACAAAACACTGAACGTGCGGGCCATCCAACAAACCCAAAGGCTGTCGAGTGGAGGACGTCCCTAGAAGCTCGGGTCATCAAAGAACTCCTCCTCGAAGAGGTCTGAGCGACCAAGACCTGGGTTGTGGAAAGAAGCATTTCGCAGGAAATAGCATAAATAGATTAAGAGCTCAAGTTAAAAACAGTAACACATAAATACTTTTGATTGAAAAGGGAGGTCTTGAGCACCAACTCACTCCCAAAACCACGTGTGGAAGGTCCTGGTCGCACCCACGTCCAGGACCACCCCCACGACCACCCTAGAGTACCAACTCCAGAGCACCCAAGGACCTCTAGAGAGCTCTAGGACCTCCTCTGGGCACCAACCCTAGAGCATCCAGGGCCACTCTCAAAGGTCCCACGACCAGCCCTTGGACCTCTTCATGAGCCAGCCACAACCTCTCTAGTGCTGGCCAAGGTCTCTTCGAGACAAAGCCATGGCCTCTCACAGAAGCGACTAGGGACACAAGTTTGCAAAAGATCTACCCCTTGCACAAAAATCACCTGGCAATGTCCATGACCAAGGACTTAGCTATTCGAATAGATTTTTACACTCTCAGAGGTGTAAACTTTACCCACAATCCACGACCTCTCTAGCGGGCGGTTCCGTCGAAACCTTGCTCATTTCAAGATGAGCACCTAGAGAGTGTGACAAAACCATTACAAAGCTTGAATCGCTCGAGCTGCCCGCTAAGGTTTCGCTTCTAATGGGCATCGCACCACATCAGATTTGTGCCCCCTCTTGCGCCAGCGAATCACATGCTCAACCACAACAGAACCAAGCCAGCCCCTTACTAATTATTTGGCCCAGACTACCCCCATAAAATGGTCTTGTGGTTGTACGAAAACACCCGAATCAATGGATCACAAATTAAAGTCCTTAAGAGCTGCTCGAGCAAGACCAGCCACAACCCGATGTGACACTAGGGCACCACCCTAGAGAACTCACTACTCACTCCCGACCTTCTTGCCTGAGCAAAAATAGTTTTGGGTTCAACCCGTGCCAAAAGACCACCAAGTCTAGGCACACAAGTTTTAACAAAGGGGTATCACACCACAAGAGGCACCACTGGGGCATCTCACCCTAGTGGTACACCAGTGGCACCAACCATGGTTCCACATATCTTTAGTCAAGATTATTAAAGAAAGTAAAACAAGGATTTTCCAAACTCGAGATTCTAGGCTCAACTAAGCAACCTACGATCCCAAGTTGGCAAGACAAGGAATGCTAACCAAAACCTCGCCCAACTAAGGTGGTCCGAGGAAAATCATATCAACATGATGAGTTCAAGTATCCAAAGAGGAAATAGTATCAAGTAGGAGAAGCTACCGCCCAAAACCTTTTTACTAAAGTAGCCATGAAAGATAGAGTAAAACAACATATATTTGAAACACTAGGTCCAACAATGATCAAAGGTCTGTGACTTGCCTTCACTGAGCATTGGGAAAGCTTCAGAGAGGCCACTGGATCCACAAGCTCCTCTTCATACCCAAACCTACACGTCGCAAAGAACCGGATAAACAAGGCAAGCTCGAGCTAAAAACTCAAAACAAACCAAAGAGCTTAAGCAAATCCAACTTAAAACCATAAACATAGGAGGTCCCGCCTGGGAGAGGAGGTCCACTCAGGAAGAGCTCCAAGAACAAGCTCTGAGGGTCTTGGTGAGAGCAAGGAAGTTAGGAAATGAGGCCAAAGGTGGTGAAGGGAGCTCTCTCACCTACAAGTAGGCTGGAGAGGCAATGAGGAGAGCACCGAGGCCCGTGGCAAACGATCAAGGGTGGGTGGAAAACAGACAAGGATTTTGCAAGGCATGCCATCAAAAGGAGGAACAAAGTACCTCAGATGTGACTACATTCAATGTACCGCAGCAACATTAAATGTTCAAAGACTTTCTGCTGCAACGCGTGCAGAAGAGGGAAAAGGGGATAGGGCTGACTCAAACAAAGAGGTTGGCCAAAGCCGCAGGAGAAAGTCCAACTAAGGAGATGGTCTTAGGAGGAGGTCCTACGGCGGAGGAGGTCCTAGGTCCTCTGAAGGCAAAAGAGGTCCTACTCCACCAGGGTGGTCTTTGCAAAAAGACCAAAGGTCATGACCACATGAGGTGGTCGTGACAAAAGAGGGTGGTCTTTGCAAAAAGACCAGAAGTCATGACCACATGAGGTGGTCGTGACAAAAGAGGGTGATCTTTGCAAAAAAAAACTACGGGAATGCTCAAGGGGAGGAGGTCCAAACGACTAAGGAAAAGGCACAACGAATCAGGGCCACACGATCTTGATCGGGTGGTCCTGAGAGATAGGAACGTTCAGACCGTGTGGACACATCCTTACATCATAGCCGCCCAAACTAAATTGGACGATCCACAATGCAAGGGAGTGCCTGGACTATCCAAATGCCTCCTCTCAATCTAGCCATCCAACCAAAATCTAAGGGTTCTGAGTAGAGGCAGGCGCGCATAGAATTTGGACTTAAGGGAGGCCCAAAGAAGGAAAAGTTTCAATGGACCAAATTCAAAAGGGGAAAAGATCCAACGGCAGGGATCCAAGCAAAGAGGTCCAAGGAAGCCTTAACTGCCAGGATAGAACTAAAAGAGATCCCGACGGTTAAGATTTGCAAGGAGGGGGTCCTGACGGCCAAGGTCTAACGAAGGGGAGGTCCTAGCGGTCAAGTTCTACAAGGGAGAGGTCCTGACGGCCAAGATCTAACAAAGGGGAGGTCCAAACATAGGGAGGGTCTAAACCTACGGAGATTTAAACCAAAGGACATCACAAAGGAGGTCCAAACCACAGAAAGGAGGTCTGAACCACAAAGAGGTCCTGGTGTAAGAGGAGGTAAGGATCAAGAGGAGGTCCAGGAGAAGGAAAACTAAGCTAAGGAGCACTCAAAGCAAACAAAGAAAAGATCTAAAAGGCCAGGAACACTAAATAATTTCAATGGCGAACAAAGAACTAAACTAGCATTAATTGAAGTTTGAGTTAAGTCAAGTTAAACCTTAAATTTTTTCTAAAGTTCCAAGTTAAGCTTGAGCAAAACAATAAACCAAATGGTTCCTTTTAGGTTTTGAACCGACAAAACTCTAAGACAAACGGGATGTTACAATAACCCTTTTGATACTTGACTTAAACGACCTTTCTATCTAGGGTCACGTCCTATAGGCGACTAAGGCTCTGATACCACCTCTGTCGGGACCACCTCGGGATGTACTAAGAAGATCTCCTAGGACCTCTTAGGGAGGTCCGACAGGACCACCCGGAGGTCATGTAGGTCCTCTAAAAACACCCACAGAGGAGGTCCTCTAGGACCTCCCAGGAGATCGCAAGGACCTCCCAGAGGTCGTGGACACATGTGCATTGAGTTAGTCCTAGGAACCGAAGCTAACTCGTACAAGTCAACATAGGTGCAATCACAACCACAAAGTCCTGCGATGGAGACAACAGATAAAGAACAGCAAAAAAGCATAACTTAATATAAGCAAGGGCCTTATGGACAAGATTGTTTACAGCGGTTGCCACAAGGGCTTACAAAAACTGACAACAGAGCTGAACAGCGGAACCACCAAAACGTGTGACCCATTCAACAAACCCAAAGGCTATCGAGTGGAGGACGTCCCTAGAAGGCTGGATCATCGAAGAACTCCTCCTCGAAGAGGTCTGAGCCACCACGGACTGGGTCATCTTCAGCCACTGCTCAAACAGAGGGCTTAAATCCATGAGTATGTTGAATGTACTCAACAAGTCACAGGGAATAGTTATGCAAATAATATTCATGCATTGGCTTTGGCAAACGGGGAGCTGCAGGGTTAGTTTGCAGAAAGCCACATTTAAAAAAAAAAGTGATAGCATAGATAGATTAAAAGCACAAGTTTTAAAACAATAATACATTTGTTTCAAAGGAGGTCGTGAGCACCACTCACTTCCAAAGTTACTGTGGGAGGTCCTAGCCGCACTCCACGCCCGTGACCACCCCACAACCACCCTAGAGCACCAACTCCAGGGACGCCCGAGGCACCTACCCCGAGCTCCTAGACCACCCACGAGCCAGCCACGACCTCTCTCGGGCCGAACAAAGTCTCTTCGAGATAACAGTCATGACCTCTCATGAGAGCTCAGGTCCTCAACTTTTATAAAAGTCTACCCCTTGCGCAAAATCACCAGGCAAATGTCCATGACCAAGGACTTGGCTATTCGAATAGATTTTTACACTCTACAGAGGTGTACAACTTTATCCACAATTCAAAACCTCTCTAGCGGGGCGGTTCCTGTCAAAACCTTGCTCATTTCCGAAGATGAGCAATCTAGAGAGCGCGACAAGGCCTTTACAAAGCTTATAGTTGACTCAGAGCTACCCGCTAAGGTTTCGCTTCTAATGGGCCTCACACCACGCCAGATTCGTGCCCCCTCTTGCGCGAGCGAATCACATGCTCAACCACAACAGAACCAAGCCAGCTCTTTGCTAATTATTTGGCCCAGACCACCCCTATAAAGTGATCTTGTGGTTGTACAAAAATACCCGGATCATTGGATCACAAAGTAAAGTCCTTAGTTGCTGCTCAAGCAAGACCATCCACAACCCAAAGTGACTCTAGGGCACCACCCCAGAGCACCCACTACTCACTCCCGACCTTCTTGCCCGAGCATAAAACAGTTTTAGGGTTCACCCAAGCTAGAGGACCACCAAGTCCTGGCACACAAATTTTAACAAAGGTGGAATCACACCACAATCAATACAATTGCGGCCTCACACCACAGGTGCACAACCATGGCCTCACTCCACAGGTTCCATAGTTCATTAGTCAAAATTATTAAAGAAAGAAAAACAAGATTCTCCTAAACTCACGGTTCTAAGCCAAGCTAAGCAAAACTACGGTCCCATGCTGGCAAAACAAGGAGTGCCAACAAAACCTACCCAACTAAGGTGTCTGAAGAAAATCATATCAACATGACAAGTACAAATGTCCAAGGAGGTGTAAAGTCAAGTAGGTAAAGCTATTGCCCAAACCTTGCTATAAAAGTAGCCATGCATGATAGAGTAAAACAATATACGATTGAAAAGCTAGGTTCAACAATGATCAAAGGTCTGTGACTTGCCTTCGTTGAGTAATGGGGGGGCTTCGGCAGAGGTTGCTGGATCCAAGAACTCTTGTTCGAACTCAGGACCTATACGATCGCAAAGAACCAAATAAAGAGACAAGTTTGGGCAAAGGAACTTAAAAGAAATAAAAGAACTTAAGCAAATCCAACTTAAAACCAGAAGAACATGAAGTCCTATGTAACATCCCAAATTTTTGCTTGTATTTCAAATGTAAGAAAATATGTAGAAATGAAAACTTTTCTTGCATCTTGTGGTTTTTTAACTTTTCTGTAACTCTGGTAAGGGAATTGTGGGAAATCAAAAACCCAAATCTCCAAATTGACCAAAGTCATGGCCCCTCTAATCTTGTGATCATCCTCTAGAAATAATTTTCCTTGGTTCTTGGGATGTTGTGAGACTCCTCTGAAAAATTTCACAATTTTTAGAAATTGTTTGAATATTTTAAGAGGCTACAAAACTGTTGACCCTTGGTCAAACCTTAACTCGTAACTTTGAGAAATTTTTGGAGAAAAATTCTATACATAAAAACCTCTGAAAATTTTACACAAGGTCAATCTCAGAGTCAGCAAGCTCCTGTAAACAATTCAGGATTTTTGGACTTAAATTGCTATCTCTAAATATTTTTCCAAGTTATCAACTTCAATTTAAACCCTTGGTCAAAGCACTGTTGGGTTTAAGTCTAACCGAGCCCAAACCCTCTTTCCTGGTTGAACCCAACCACATCGCACCCTGTCTCAACCTGTAACATCCCAAATTTTGGCTTGTGTTTCAAATGTAAGAAATTGAGGGTAAATTAAAACTTTTCCTTCATCCTTGTACTCTTGAAACTTTTCTGAAATTCTTGTAAAGGAATTTTGGGAAATTCAAAATCAAAAGCCTCGTTTATCAAGTCAACAACCTCCTTGGTGAAATCTGGTTTCAAACCCTTGAAATAATTTTTCCTGGTTCCAGTGGTTGCTTGGTAACACCTCTGAATTATTTCATAATTTTTGGAAATTATTTGAAATATTTTAGAGGCAAGTCAAACTTGGTCAAACCACTGAAATCACATTCTGAATTTCTTGAGAAAATTTCAGTGCACAAAATCTCTGGAAATTTTATGGAAGGTTAATCATTAAGTCTGGAAGCCCCAGTTAAAATTTCATAAATTTTGGAGTTGATTTGATGCCTCAATTAAATCCCCAAAGTTTCAGGTTTAAAACCAAACCCTAATCGTTTGCACTGCTCATTGACTCGAAGTCGCTCTGCTCGAGTCACTTGACTCGACCGAGCCAACTAACCGCGCTCGCGCCAGCTCAACACCGCTGTCACCGTTGGATCTCAATCGGACGGCCCTCATTCGTGTAGGCATTCTGACAACTCCGCGTTGCCATCGATTCTCACCGTTGGATCTCGATCCAACCATCGCGGATCGCATGCTTCGCGTTAGCGTTTTCAAATCGGCGATCACATCGTGGCCGCTCGATTCTAATCCGACGGTCAAGATCGAGTGGGTTGGGCTCGACCGCGCTAGCTGTTGAGTCCGAGCCGCTGTTCTCTCTCGCCGATCGGGCCCGGACGTAGGCCGTCATCTTTCTCCTCGCGTCGTGCAGCCTGTGCCGTGGCGAGAAAGAGAGGAGGTGCGATGCCTTGTCACCTCCTTGAGCCCTTTAAACGCTCCTCTCGGCGCGTTAATTGCCCGTCGTGGCGGCGCCCGAAGTCGTCGAACTTACTCGCTCCGCCGCTCCAAGCGACCGCACGACGCTTGTGGTCAAGTCCACCCATGGGCATGTGCTTGCTACTTTTTCGTCCCCTCGGCACTTAAGCCCCTCAAGACCTTCAAGAGCTTTCTTTACACCCCTTGAGCTCCAGCGTGCACTCTCTTTGCTTGCTTGAGCCCAAATCTCCGTAACCCTTTCTACGCCATTGTTGAGTCTGGAGCTCCTCGCAACCCGCCCAAAGTGGCTTTTCTTCCCTTCTTTTTGCTTCGGTTTGTGTCCTCACTTCTTGGAGCAAAACCCTAACTTAATTGTAGTTGCTTTTCACAGAGCAACTCAATTTTGGGATTTCTTTTTCGTGTGAGCACCCTTCTTCCTCACCGCAGAAGAAGCTCCATTTCCTAATTCTTTGCTCGGAAGCATATATGGGCTCATCGTGGAGTCAGAGTGATGACCCTGCCTCACCCCGTTGCTCGTGTCGTCATCTTCACTCCTTCTCCTTCTCGTCCGACGCCGTTCTTCGTCGCCGAGCCACCTCGACCACCTCCGAGCTCCACCGTGCTCGGTACCCTTCTAGTAGCCCCTAGAAGCTTGGACACCACCGGAATGGTTTATCGCGAGCTTTGGTCATTATGCATTTCGCCGCTTTGGTCGCGCGCTCATCGTCGGCTAGCCGCTCGGGACACCGCCGATGGTGTGGGTGGTCCGATGGGTGCGCAATGCTATTGCGGTTCCATTTTGGCACTTAGCTCCCGCCGCCGCGCCTTGGGTCGCCGGCGATGCTTCGAGGGTGCCCTCGGTTTTGTTGTCGGACGAAACGGCGGTGCCGTGAATATCGTTCTGGACACGATAATGACGCTCATTAATGCTAATCATTGTTAATCATGGGTTAGTAATCATTAGCCGCCCTAAACCCACCTCCTCGACCATCGACCGTGGGCCCGCCATCTTCAAAACCCCAGGCGCTGTGTTTAAACCCGCATGTGACTTAGCGCCACTAACCGTGGGCCCCTATTGTCGATAGCCACTGCTCAAATCATAAACGCCCAATCAACCTCGGTAGCTCGATATTGGATCTGTGGCGGGATCGTGGGGGCAATTGACCGTCCAAGACTCCTCAATCCCAGCCCTTCATCGCTTGATCAACGGTCCGGTTAGCGAGCAATTGGATTGTCCAAGGTCACACGATCCGACCGTTGAGTCAAATCCAACGGTGCGCGCGGCGCGCATGTTGAGTCGGCCGTCGCGCGTGGCCGTCGGATCTTTAATCAGCGCCCACGCTGAGCCACGCCTTTCTTTTCGGTTGAGGGATATAAAATTGGTCGGTGAGCTTTATCTTTCTACTGAAAAATATTGTTAAAACTTTAGAAATTCATATCTTTTTCGTTATAAATCCTTTTTGGGTGAATCCAGTAGTATTAATTTTCTTTTAAGCTAGAGATTAATCTAGAAATATTTCTAGGCCCTGTTAAGAACCAGAAATGTTGGGAATCGATTTTAGCCTTTTCAACTTTTTATTAAATATTCCAAAATGCTATAAAACTTAGAAAATCCATAACTTGTTCTCTGTAAATCCAAATAGAGCGAACTAAATTTTGTTAATTTCCTTTAGGGATGAACTTTAGTGAAGGACCAGTTTGCTAGTGGTCTTTGCTACTGATATAAATGATGTCCTAATTTTAGAACTTAGAAAAATCATAACTAATTCGTTGTAACTTCAAATGACCTGAAATTTTATATGGGTTATCACCACACCAGTAGGTAGCCACCCTAAAAATTTCAGCTCCAAA
Source organism: Ampelocalamus luodianensis (assembly GCA_036346255.1). Classification (NCBI taxonomy): domain Eukaryota; kingdom Viridiplantae; phylum Streptophyta; class Magnoliopsida; order Poales; family Poaceae; genus Ampelocalamus; species Ampelocalamus luodianensis. The sequence continues at coordinate 61,408,220 of CM070634.1, forward strand.
ATCTTTCTAGAAAATATTTTTGCTACAGTGCTAATTATGACCGAAAATAGGTTTTTAGAGAATATCTTTTGCACCACAAATCCAAATTAGGTTTTTCCAATTCCTATGTCTAGGTATATTAGTATTTTACCTCGTGTATAAATTTCGTCGCATTTGGATAATTTTTGCTTGCTCTTTTGTTTAAGTGTTGCTCGTCTTATTGGTTGTTTTCGCTCTTTCGCTTAGGATTCGATATTTGCGGTAACCCGAGAACGACCCTCCGCAACAATTTGAGCAACAACAAGCGCAAGCGTTTGATCATTTCCCATTGATCCCATTACTTTTAAAGTCTAATATTTTGTTTAACTTCTATGTATGCATTGCTATTTTGTTGTTAAATTGATTAGTTAGACCTCTAGTTGCATAATCTGTAGGTAAATAGTTATCCTCTACTACCGAGCCTAGGTTATTTGTCGTGGTCGAGTTCGATGGATGAACTCTTATCACTTAGTAGATTACTTAATGGATATTGCTTAGCCATGCCTAGTTATCGGTAGTATTGGGTGATCATCGACTTAGTCGATGATCTTGATCACACAAATACTTATACTACTCCATTATGTCCAGCCCTTGTGTTTTATTGATTTACAAATCAAAACTGAAAACAAAACTATATCTTGACTTGGGCACAATGGTATGTTGATGTGATCACATTGGGTGTGTTGGAATGGTGCCTAAGTCCCCAAGGACCGAAGTTACTTGTGTCACTAAGCCAAGCGCTTATTGCGTGCAACCACACGAGGGGATATGGAACCTCTCTGACTAAGTACTTTGGGAGGTGTTAATTATGAGCTGGTCGGTGGGTGTGTTCTTGTGGGTGTGTGTTTTGGAGGGGAGCATTAGCGCACCAGGTTAGGGTGCCTAATGTGTCCTTCTCCCGTGGTTGCGGCTCTTAATTAGCAATCGTCCATTGGAAAACGCCATGTTAGCCTTAGCCATGCCTCGCATACCAAAGGAAGTGTGCTAACCGTGGTGGTGGAAGGCGGTCTATCGTGTGGGTACATTGGTACACCCTCGCAGGTTAAAACTATTCGAATAGCCTCGTCCTAGGTTATGGACATGCTTGGTAAGGTCGCAAGAACTAGACTACAACCTTTTAAAACTTAAACTTGACATGGGTGGTATGAAGGGGTACTTCATGCTATTGTTGTGGTGACTATGGGTTAGTCACTTCTAGGTTGGTGTTGTCATTTATCTATTGCTATAATTGTCTCTCTTTATTTGAACAATAAAAGTTAATTGCAAACTTGCTTTGAATCTATTACCCTATTGCAAATGGAAACTTGCTTTATGCTGAAAATAAGTCCAGAGCCTCATCCACTTAAATAAAGCTTGCATGTAGTTAATTATAGTTCATTTATCTCACACGTCGAGTCTTGCGAGTACAAAAACAATTTTTGTACTCATCCGCTTTGCTTAATATTAATTGTTGCAGAGGAAGAAGGTGAGCCCCAAGGGCCTCACTTTTGTGAGTTGTGTTATGCACTGCTTGGGACGCATTAGCTTACGGTCCGGTTGGTTGCCTTGTGGGTAAAGGCACACCTATTGGCTTTTGTTTATCGCCATCTTATGGCCATTTGCTTCATTGTTTAAATTATTTACTTATGTGTTATTTGGCCATCGGCCTCTCCTTTGTAATAACTCTCTTTATATTATGTATGTCTTTCAGCTTGTTGCTTTTGCTTCTCTATGTGTATGAATGGAATTGATGCATGATTTTGTAACGGGTGTGTATACTGCAATTTTGGGAAGTATACATATCTCGAGGCTTGGTTTATTTGATTTGTACCGTTAGGACCAAGTGGATGGTTAAGCAAAGATGTCTAATAAACCGGGTCCTCACAAAGTTGGTATCGAGCCATTCCGACCGTAGTAACCCAAGCTTGGTCGTCTTTAGGATATTTTGGAAAACTTAATTTCAAAGTATCAAATGATTTATGAAAGCTTAAGTAAGTTCTCAGATTTTATTCCTTACCTATCTTAGCTTTCTATCTCATCTTGCTCTAATTTGAGTTTTAAAAGTTGTCCTCCTTTCCTTCTCTCAAAAGATAGTCATTATCGTTTAAATGGGGTTTTGGGAACCAATGAGTTTGGCAAATTGAAGTGTTAGCTACCCTCTACAAGGTTTTGAAGCTTCCGAAGTTGAAGATTTCAATTAGGAGGCTTGGATGCAAAATCTGGACAGCGATCATTCAATTTCCGGACAGCAGGCTCAAAGGTTCTAACTAGGGTAGAAAATGAGAGGTTAATCAACTAAAAACTTGTGGGAATAAAAGGGTAAGATGTGATACTAGTTAGCTAAGTACCTAACGCTTATTTCGCTGGTTTAACCTTGCTCTTAAGTAGTGTTAGATTTATGGTAGGGTGCTGAAATTCTTATTTTCTCAAACCATTGCTCGTCCATTCAATACGGGTTGATGGTATTGAGAAGTTGAAATTTGGTTTGGTGTTTCCCTTACTGTTTTGGATCCTTTTTGGAAGCATTTAAAGTTTGTTTACTTGCTGTTTTTGGCTTTCGGTTAGGGTGATATCTCATTCCCCTAATCGTAGCTTTTCGCTTTCATCAACTTCTAGTATAAGTGTTTTGGTTTCTAACCTAAAATTCTTGAACCAGATGGTCGAGGTACTGCAATGGCCGTGGTCGCACTTTGGTTTGATGAGGAGCTTCGCCTCCTCCAACCATGGCTGAGGTCCTTCTTGGATCGAGCGCAACTGCTCGGAGGACGGAGGGTCCCGCCGGATGTTATTGCGCGCAACACCTCCGCCTCTTCCGGTGCCTCGTGATCCGGCAAGGGTGGACATCGATCTCGTGGGGTTTGGCCGAGTTTCTTCGCACTCACCCCCACGCTCTCCGTGTCCGAGGACCCTTGGACGCAGATGACCGGCTGCGTCAAAGTTGAGCGTAAGCTCGACATTGCTCGGTCTGACCAGACAGAGCACTCTTTGCCTCCCATCGGCCTTCAGGCAAGCACTCTCTGGTGGGAGAACTTCTTAGCCATGCAGCCCGCCACCACTGCCTCTTGGGATGAGTTCCGACGGCGTTCGTCGAGCTCATATCCTGCCGCTTGATGAAGTCAAGAAGAAGGAGTTTCGCGCTCAAGCAAGGGCGTAAGTCGCTGATGGAGTACCTGCACGAGTTCAACCACTTGGCTCGTTATGCTCCATCCGAGGTGGCCACCGATGAGGCCAAGCAGAGAAGTTCATGGAGGGTTTGTCCGAGGAGCCGCAAGACAGGCTCTCCATTGTGGACTTTGCCGACTTTCGTGCTTTGGTGGACAAGGCCATTGTTGCCGAGCACAAGGCGGCGCGCCAGAGTCCCGCAAGCGCAAGTGGGAGGCCCACGGCTGTTCGCAGGCCGGCCTCTCCGTCCCGTGTCGGGCCTACCCCTGGGCTCGTTCGTGGCTTCACTACCACCGAGGCCGCCAAGCACCGCCTCCGCCCTCGCAGCCGTGCCCCGCCACGCGCGCCGCGAACCGCCAGGTGGCCCCGCAATCCGGCCGCCGGTCACTTGCTGTGCAACCGAAGGGGCATTATGCAAATACTTGCCCTAACAGATGGAGCGACCCCTCGCCCTAATGGAGGACGCGGCGGGAGGTGGTTCTTCCGAGATCGGAAGTTGTCCCCGCTACCCATGGCGTGGGTAGTGGCCGTCAACCTCATCTCCGCGGAGGAGGCACGGAGGCACCCGACGTCGTGTTGGGTACCTTTTCGGTTAACTTTTCCTACTAGAGTTGCTTTGATTCAGCGCATCTCATTCGCTTGTTTCGAGTCTTTGTCTTGTGGGGGTCTCCTTTTACTCCATTGTTGGTCCCGCGCTCATTCGCTCTCCGGTTGGAGTTGAGAGCCGAGTCCGAGTGTAGGGATGTCCTGTTGAGATAGAAGGGTAGGATTCTTGGCAAACCTTATCCTCCTTCGATCGGTGAGCTTAGATGTAATCCTAGGCATGGATTGGTTGTCTCAAAGACATGGGACAAATTGATTGCGCTAGGAGGCTCATCTACCTCACCAGCCTTCTCAAGCAGCGTGTTCGCCTGGCCGCAGGATCCGCATCTCTTCGCGCCAGCGCCCGCTCTAGATATTAGTGAAGTCCCGGTGGTGTGTGACTTTGTTGATGTCTTCCCGACGACCTTCCGTGGATGCCACCAGCTCGAGACCTTGAGTTTGTCATTGAGTTGGTTCCTGCATCGCCCGATTTCAAAGAGGCCTTCCTGATGGACCCAATTGAGTTGGTGGAGTTGAAGAAGCAAATGAGTGAGCTTCAAGAGAAGGGTTTCATCCGCCTAGCTCATCTCCTTGGGGATGCTCAGCAATCTTTGTCCCGAAAAGGACAAGACGCTGCAGATATGTGCGCGATTACCGCCCACTTAATGAAGTAACGGTAAAGAACAAGTACCCTTTGCCCCGTATCGACGATCTCTTCGATCAATTAACCGAGCTCGAGTTTTCTCAAGATTGATTCGAGAGTGGGATATCATCGAGTTCGATTCGACCGAGGATATTCCAAAGACGGCTTTTTCTACTCGTTATGGCTTGCACGAGTATACCGTCATGTCATTCGCTTTAACCAATGCTCCGCCTTGTTCATGAACCTCATGAATTCGGTATTCATGGAGTATTTGGATAGGTTCGTTGTGGTCTTCATCGATGATATCCTTATCTAATCCAAGAGCTATGAGGAACACACCGAGCATTTGAAGCTTGTGTTGGGCAAGCTTCGCGAGCACAAGTCGTATGCAAAGTTCGGCAAGTGCGCTCGTTGAAGAAGTAGCCTTCTTAGGCCATATTCTTTCGGCAGAGGCGAGCGCGTGGATCCTAGCAAGATCAGCGATGTGCTTTCCTCGAGTCAACCCACTTGGTCCACCGGTTCGGAGTTTTCTTGGTTTAGCGGGATATTATCGCCGCTTTATCGAGAACTTCCAAGATAGCGGCCGGCGACGGAGTTTCTCAAGAAGGACAAGAAGTTCTCGTGGTCCGCTGATTGCAGAGAAAGTTTCAAGCGCTAAGCGATTAACCACCGCCTCCCGTTCTTGTTCTCCCGATGTCCGCCGAAGCTTCGATATCTTTTGTGACGCTTCGCCGAGGCCTCGGTGCTGTGTCCTTATGCAAGAAGGCAAGGTAGTGGCCTATGCATCAAGGCAATTGAGACCTCATGAACTCAACTATCCTACCCATGACTTGGAGTTGGCCGCGTGATTCATGCACTTAAGATCTAGCGACATTACCTAATCGGTAATCGTTGTGAAGTGTATTCGGATCACAAAAGCTTAAAGTATTTGTTCACCCAACCGATATGAACCTCCGGCAAAGGAGATGGTTGGAGTTGATCAAGGACTATGACATGGGCATTCACTACCATCCGGCAAGGCCAATGTCGCTATGGATGCGCTTAGTCGCAGCGCATTGCAATGCATTGTTGCTTCAAGAGCCTCACCACCCTTCCGAGGAGTTTCAGCGCCTCAACTTGGGGTTGGTTGAGCATGGTTCCTCGCTGCCTTGGTTGTACAACCAACCTTGGTGGATCGGATTAAGTCCGCTCGGCATGGATGTTGGAGTGAACCGCATCAAGGAAAATGTCAAGAATGGAACAGCCAAGTGCTTCTCCGTAGATGAGCTTGGTGTCGTGAGGTTCGGCAACGCCTAGTGGTTCCAAAGGACATGGAGTTGCGGATTTGATCCTCCGCTAGCCCACGATTCTCCATTATCCATTCATCCCGGGCCACGAAGATGTATCATGATCTCCGACGAGATTTTGGTGGACCCAATGAAGAGGAGATCGCAAGGTTCGTGTCGAGTGCGACGTGTGTCGTCGTGTCAAGGCCGAGCATCGCCCGGCAGATCGCTTCACCCTTACCAATTCCGGAGTGGAAGTGGGATTCGGGATGGACTTTATCACCGGGTCTACCCCGGTCTCCAAAGAAGAATGATGCTATCCGGGTCGCCATCGATCGATTGACTAAGGTGGCTCATTTCCTTCCCGTCAAGACCGACCTTCGAGTGGGTCTTCCGCGGAACTCTACATAGCCCGCATCGTGAGTTTGCATGGTGTGCCAAAGACGATTGTCGCATCGTGGTTCGCTGCTTCACTTAGCGATTTTGGCATAGCTCGCAAGAGGCTATGGAACTCGCTTCTCTTTCACCAAAGATTTCACCTCAAACAGATGGTCGACCGAGAGGGTCAACTAAGTTTTGGAGGACATGTCATGAGCTTGTGTCCTTTCCTATGGGAAGCATTGGGAGAAGTGCTTACCATTCGCCGAGTTTTCTTATAACAACAGCTTCCAAGCCGCCCTCGGCATGGCACCATTTGAGGCCTTATACGGAGAAAGTGTAGGACCCGTTGAACTGGTCTCGAGACCGTGAAAGACCTTTCTTTGGCCCGACTGATTAATGAGGCCGAGGGTCAAGTCCAGCCATTCGTGATCGCTACGCACGCACCAATCCGTGCAAAAGAGCTATGCGGATCGCCGTCGTGAGTTAAGCTTTGAGCCCAATGACTTCGCTTATCTCAAGGTTTCTCCTCCAAAGGTCACCGCTTTTGGTGTCAAGGGCGTTAGCTCCTCGATATGTCGGTCCATACCGTGTCATCGAAAGAAGGAGCCGCCGCCACAAGTTGGAGTTGCTCGCTGCACTTGCGGGAGTACATGATGTGTTCCATGTGTCCCAGCTAAAGAAGTGCCTCCGTGTTCCAACAGAGGAAGTTCGCTGGAAACTCTTGATGTTCGGAGGATTTGACCTATCGCGAGCACCTGCTCGCATACTCGAGGAGGCCGAGCGAAGAACAAGGAACAAGACCATTAAGTTCCTTAAAGTTCAGTGGTCAAACCATTCGAGGATGAAGCTACATGGGAACGAAGATCGCCTCGTGCGCACTACCCTCTTTCTTTTCCGAGTAAACCAAATCTCGGACGAGATTTTTGTAAGGGGGAGGTTTGTAACATCCCAAAATTTGGCTTGTGTTTCAAATGTAAGAAATTGAGGGTAAATTAAAACTTTTCCTTCATCCTTGTACTCTTGAAACTTTTCTGAAATTCTTGTAAAGGAATTTTGGGAAATTCAAAATCAAAAGCCTCGCTTATCAAGTCAACAACCTCCTTGGTGAAATCTGGTTTCAAACCCTTGAAATAATTTTTCCTGGTTCCAGGGTTGCTTGGTAACACCTCTGAATTATTTCATAATTTTTGGAAATTATTTGAAATATTTTAGAGGCAAGTCAAACCTTGGTCAAACCATCAAATCACCTTCTGAATTTCTTGAGAAAATTTCAGTGCACAAAAATCTCTGGAAATTTTATGGAAGGTTAATCATTAAGTCCGAAGCCCCAGTTAAAATTTCATAAATTTTGGAGTTGATTTGATGCCTCAATTAAATCCCCAAAGTTTCAGGTTTAAAACCAAACCCTAATCGGTTTGCACTGTTCATTGACTCGAAGTCGCTCGGCTCGAGTCACTTGACTCGACCGGCTAACTAACCGCGCCGCGCGGCTTCAACCGCGCCATTGTCACCGTTGATCTCAATCGGACGGCCTCATTCGTGTAGGCATTCTGACAACTCCGCTGCATTCGATTCTCACCGTTGATCTCGATCCAACCATCGCGGATCGCACTGCCGCGTAGCCGCTTTCAAATCAGCGATCACATCGCGGCCGCCTCGATTCTAATCGACGGCCAAGATCGAGTGGGTTGGGCTCGACCGCGTAATTACCGTTGAGTCCGAGCCGCCGTTTTCTCGCCGATCGGTGGGCCCGACGAAGGCCGTCATCTTCCTCTCGCGGCGTGTGCCCTGCGTACGCCGCGCAGAAAGAGAGGAGGTGCGATGCCTTGTCACCTCCTTGAGCCCTTTAAACGGCTCCTCTGCAGCGCATTAATTGCCGTCGTGGCGCCGCCCGGTCGCCGAACTTACTCGCCTCCCGCCGCCCAAGCGATCATGACTCTTGTGGACCAAGTCCACCATGGGCAAGTGCTTGCTACTCTTTTCGCCCCCTGCTACTTAAGCCCTCAAGACCTTCAAGAGCTTTCTTTACACCCCTTGAGCTCAGCAATATGCACTCTCTTTGCTTGCTTGAGCCCAAATCTCCGTAACCCTTTCGGCCGCCATTGTTGAGTCGAGCTCTCTGCAACCCGCGCCCAAAGGGCTTTTCTTCCCTTCTTTTTGCTTTGGTTTGTGTCCTCACTTGGAGCAAAACCCTAACTTAATTGTAGTTGCTTTTCAGAGCGGCCAATTTTGGGGATTTCTTCGGCCGTGAGCACCCCCTTCTTCCTCACCGCCGTAAGAAGCTCCATTTCCTAATTCTTTGCTCGTGAAGCATATATGGGCTATCAGGAGTCAGAGTGATGACCCTGCCTCACCCTGGTTGCTCGTGTCGTCATCTTCACTCCTTCTCCTTCCTGCCGACGCCGTTCTTCGTCGCCGAGCCACCTCGACCACCTCCGAGCTCCACCTGCTCTCAGTACCCTTCTAGTAGCCCTAGAAGCTTGGACACCACCGGAATGGTTTATCGCGAGCTTTGGTCATTATGCATTTCGGCCGCTTTGGTCGCGCGCCATCGCCGGCTAGCCGCTCGGGACACGCCGATGGTGTGGGTGGTCCCGATGGGTGCGCAATGCTATTGCGGTTCCATTTGGCACTTAGCTCCCGCCGCGTGCCTTGGGTCGCCGGCGACAAGCCGAGGGTGCCCTCGGTTTTGTTGTTCGACTAAAACGGCGTATCGTAATATCGCTCGGACACACGAATGACGCTCATTAATGCTAATCATTGTTAATCATGGGTTAGTAATCATTAGCCGTCCTAAACCCACCTCCTCGACCATCGACCAGGCCCGCCATCTTCAAACCCCCGGCGCTGCAGTGTTTAAACTCCGCATGTGACTTAGCGCCACGACGGTGGGCCCCTATTGTCGAGAGTCTGCTCAAATCATAAACGCCCAATCAACCTCACCGCTCGATATTGGATCTGCGGGTCGGATCGTGGGGGCAATTGGATCGTCCAAGACACCTCAATCCCAGCCCTTCATCGCTTGATCAACGGGTCCAGTTGTGCGAGCAATTGACCGTCCAAGGTCACACGATCCGGACCGTTGGAGTCAAATCCAACGGCGCGCGCGGCGCATGTTGAGTCGGCCGCGCGCGCGGCCGCTTGGATCTTTAATCGCCCACGTTGAGCCACGCCTTTCTTTTCATGTGAGGACCCGGTTTATTCGGCTTGTACCGCTTAACCATCCACTTGGTCCTAACAAGACAAATCAAATAAACTAAGCCTCGAGATATGTATACTTCCTAAATGCAAAGATACACACCCCGCTACAAAATCATGCATCAATTCCATTCATACACATAGAGCCAAGCAAAGCAACAAATCCGAAAGACATAGATAATATAAAGAGAGTTATTATAAAAGAGAGGCCACCGCCAAAATTCATAAAGATAAGTAAATACACAAATGAAGCAAATGGCCATAAGATGGCGATAAACAAAAGCCAATCGGTGCCTTTACCCACAAGGCAACCAACCGACCGCCAAGCTAATCGCCCCAAACAGCAAGAACACAGCTCACAAAAGTGAGGCCCTTGGGGCTCACCTTCTTCCTCTGCAACAATTAATATTAAGCAAGCGGATGAGTACAAAACTTGTTTTTGTACTGCAAGACCGACGTGTGAGATAACAGAACTATAATTAACTACATGCAAGCTTTATTTAAGTGGATGAGGCTTTGGACTTATTTTCAAAGATAAAGCAAGTTTTCATTTACAATAAGGTAATAGATTCAAAGCAAGTTTGCAATTAACTTTTATTGTTCAAATAAAAGAGAGACAATAATAACATAGATAGAGAACAACACCAACCTAGAAGTGACTAACCCATAGTCACTACAACAATAGCATGAAGTACCCTTCATACCACCCATGTCAAGTTTAAGTTTTTAAAAGGATGTAGTCTAGTTCTTGTGGGAAATAACTGCGTGTCCATAACCTAGACGAGGCTATTCGAATAGTTTTAACCTCGCAGGTGTACCAATGTACCCACACGATAGACCGCTTTTCCACCACCCACTGTTAGCACACTTCCTTTGGTATGCATGGCTAAGTCTAACAAGACGCTTTCCAATGGACGATGCTAATTAAGAGCCGCAACCCACGGAGAAAGACACATTAGATGTGCCTAACCGGTCCGCCAATGCTCCTCCAAACACCACACCAAGAACACACCCACCAACCAGCTCATAATTAACACCTCCCAAAGTACTTAGTCAAGAGAGGTTCCATATCCCCTCGTGTGGTTAGCACGCACAATTGCTTGGATCAATGGCACAAGTAACTCGGTCCTTAGGGACTTAGGCACCATTCCAGCCACACCCAACAGATCACCCAACATACCATTGTGCCCAAGCCAAGATATAATTTTTGTTTTCGCTTTTGATTTGCAAAATGGTAAAGCGCAAGGGTTGGACATAATGGAATAATATAAGTATTTGTGGTGATCAAGATCACCGACTAAGTCGATGATCGCCAATACTACCGATGCTAGGCATGGCTAAGCAATATTTATTCGAATCTACTAAGTGACAAGAGCTCATCCAACGAACTCTAATCACAGCAAATAACCTAGGCTCGTGTAGTAGAGGATAATTATTTACCTACGATTATGCAACTAGAGGTCTAACTAATCAATTTAACAACAAAATAGCAATGCATACATAGAAGTTAAACAAAATATTAGACTTTAAAAGTAATGGGATTAATGGAAATGATCAAATCGCTTGCCTTCTTGTCGTTGCTCAACTTGTTGCGAGGGTCGCTCTGGTTACCGCAAATATCGAATCCTAAGCAAAGAGCTAAAACAACCAATAAGACGAGCAACACTTAAACAAAAGAGCAAGCAAAAATTATCCAAATGTGACGAAATTTATACACAAGGTAAAATACTAACATACCTAGACATAGAAACTGGAAAACTTAATTTGGATTTGTGGTGCAAAAGATATTCTCTAAAAACCTAATTTCTACCATAATTAGCACAGAGCAAAAATATTTTCTAGAAAGATTTTGAAGCTGAAACTTTTATGGTAGCTACCTACTGTATAGTGGTAACCCATATAAAATTTCAGGTCATTTGGAGTTAAAATGATTTAGTTATGATTTTTCTAAGTTTTAAATCTAAGACATGATTAATTTCAGTATTAAAGACTATCAGAAACCTATACTAAGCTAAAGTACTTTAACAGATGCATTTATAGAACTTTAGTTTGTTAAATTTGAGCTACAGAGAAAAATTTATGCAATTTTGAAGTTTAAAACAATTGAGATGTGCAAATAAAAGCTCTCGACTAAATCGAAAACCAACGAAAATCGGGAGGTCGGGTCGTTGATCAAAGATCGCACGCTCACGATCTCGAATGCTAAAACCCGCACGAGCCCTCGGCGCAAAGACCTTGCGGCGCTTAGAGAGGTCTTAACCGTTGATATTGAATCCAACGGCTCCACCACCGGATGCACAAAGACACGCGAAGGAGCTCCTCGCACTAGGAGGTCGTGGCCATCGACTGATCCGCGGCCCCGAGCTCCACGAGGAGGTCCTACGGCTATCCATCTAAGGGAAGGTCTCAAGGCGTTAAGATTTCGAGGAGGTCTTAACGGTCTAGATCTGAGCGAGAGAGGACCTAAACGGTGCTTAACAATGAGAGGTCTTGACGGTTAGGATCTCACCGAGGAGGTCCTAACGGTCTAGATTTCTGGGGAGGTCCTCCAACACAAGCTATATACAGAGAGAGATCTAGATGGCTCGAGATCTCTATGGGAGAGGTCCCGAGTGGTCCAGATCTAGGCGGGAGGTCCTCATGGTTAAGACCAAGACGAGGAGGTCCCGAGAGGGCGGCTTTGACAAAACGACCGGGTGACCTCTTCGCATTGCAGGACCTCAAGGAGGTCTTTTGCAAAGAGGACCCCAAGGAGGAGGGTGATCCTAGCGGCCGGGATTTAACCTTACTGAGGTCTTTAACGCCGTGATTCTATATGGTGGGAGGTCCCGCGCTAAGGACTTAGACTAGAGATCTAGCGGTCCGATCAACACCGAAGAGGTCATGAACGGCTAAGACCACAACCGAGAGGTCCTAGGACTTAGCTAATACTAACAAAGGATCTACTGGTGGATCTAAACAGAAGAGGTCATTACGGCTAGGATTAAATCAAGAGGTCCCGGGAGCTAGAGTTTTTGCCGACAAGATCCCACGGTGCGAATCTAACACTGGAGGTCCCGGAGGGTCACGATGAACCCGAGGAGGTCCAGTGACTTGACAAAAATGCGACAAAAGACCAGACACGGCTTTGTCACCGCTCGCCGCCGCGACACCTACCACCACGCGGCGCGGTTCATCGTGGCAAAAATGTTCGCAATACCATTGCGAACATTTTGAGGGCACAAATGTCGCGGACACGACCATATCGCCGCGAGCCGAACGAGGCGAGATCAAGTACGGAAAAGTGAAAACCGAGAAAGACTTCACCGCGACCTGCTATCGAGTGCTTAAGCTACAGGAGGTCATTGTGAACTCACCGCCTGCAGGAGGTCCAAGGGAGGTCGAGGAGTTCCAGCTGACGACGATCGCCACGGAGCGGAGGAAGATGACACGGAAAACTCCCGAGCGATATGAGAATCAAGAAAATCGCAGCTAGCTCCGGAGGACCCGCAGATAGAGCAAGAGCGGCAACGAGGGAGGGAGACATGCTCACCGAGCTAAAGATGGAGGCGGCGACGCCAACCGAAGGCCGAAACCCAATTCAGCAGCCTTCCGAGAAACAAGCCGAATCAAGTTAGTGGACAGGACCTGGAGGTCGAAAGAAATGCCGCGACGCTTAAGGAGGGGCCAGGGACCACCGAGCTCGATGGTGACGAGGCCTGGTGGTCGACAATGGCGGCAAGTGATTCCAAAGACTATGCGATTTGGTTCACAGAGGGAGAGCTAAGGACTCGCAAAAGGTGCATAAAGGAAGCCAAGGGGGAAGCTCGGGACCATATAAAGCTAGTGAGCAACGGAGGAAATCCGAGCAATTCACGGGAAATGGAGCTCACAAGCACCGCGCCCGAGGAAATGACAGAGTTGGTAGCGGGAAGACTTTGGAGGAAAGGTGCCGACGAGCATTTAAGAAGGCAAAGAAAGAGCCGTTGATTTGAGGATGGAGACGATGGACAAGCCATCGTGCAATGCTCGCACGCCATCTCCCGTGGATCGAGGAAGAAGAAGAACAGTGAGGAGGTAGGGTGGTCGTGGATCCCGATCCAACGCCCGCACCAACTCAATCGATCGCACTGAGCCCGACGCCACTAGGTGGCTTGGTGCACTCACGACCTAGAGTCGACTCGGTCCGAGTCCAAGCCCCACTGCACTGTGGTTTCAAATTGGGAGCTGGACTTTAGGGATTAATTAAAGCATCAAATCAACTCCAAAATTTCTGAAATTTTAAAAGGAGCTTGCTAACTTAGATATTGACCTTGCATAAAGTTTTCAGAGGTTTTGTGCTGTACATTTTCCCCAAAATTATACAATGCTTTGAGCTAGGGTTTGACTATGAGTCAAGCAAGTTTGATTGACCCATAAAACTATTCAATCAATTTCTAAAATTGTGAAATTTTTCGAGGGGTCACATATCAACCCAAGAACTTAGGAAAAATATTTCCCAGAGATGATCAATGCACTTGTGACTTTGTATTTCCATACTCGATGCAACAATGGTTTAATACACACCGAAACACATGGTGTAAGAAAAAGTTTTAATTTCTACTCATTTTCTTACATTTAAAACACAAGTTAAAAATGGGGATGTTACAAACCCCTCTTACAAAAATCTCGTCCCGAGATTTGGTTCACTTTAAAAGAAAGAGGGGTAGTCGCGACGGAGACGATCTTCTCGCTCCCAAGTAGCCTCATCCTCTAATGATTCACCACCGAACCTTAAGGAACTTGATGGTCTTATTCTCGCTCTTCGCTCAGCCTTCCTCGAGTATGCGAACAGACGCCGCGTAGGTCAAATCTTCCCGACATCAAGAGTTTCCAACTGAGCTTCCTCGCTTGGAACACGAGGCACTTCTTTAGCCGGGACACATGGAACACATCATGTACCCCGCAAGTGCAAGAGTAACTCCAACTTGTAGGCAACAGCTCCTTCTTCTCGATAATATGGTAGGGTCCGACATATCGAGGAGCTAACTTTCCTTGACACCAAAACGCCGTGACCTTTCAGAGGAGAAACCTTGAGATAAACGGTCATTGGGCTCAAAGCTCAACTCACGACGACGACGATCCGCATAGCTCTTCCGCTCGGATTGAGCCGCATGCGCAAGCGGTCACGAATGAGCGGACTTGACCTCGGCCTTCATTAATTGAGCCCGCCAAAGAAAGGTCTTTCACCGGTCTCGCACTGGGCCAACGGGTTCTACACTTTCTCCCGTATAAGGCCTCGAATGGTGCCATGCCGAGACCGCTTGGAAACCGTTGTTGTAAGAAAACTCGCGAATGGCAAGCACTTCTCCCAAAGGCTTCCCATAGGAAAGAACACAAGCTCGCAGATGTCCTCCAAAACTTGGCTGACCTCTCTCGGTCCACCATCCGCTTGGGGGTGATATGTCAGGCCGAAGAAAGACGAGTTCCCATAGCTTCTGCAAGCTATGCCGAATCGAAGTGAAGATGGAACCACGATCGTAAATGATCGTTTTCGCACCCCATGCAAGCTCACTATCCTCGGCGAGATAGAGCTCGCAAGGTGACCGGTGACGAATCTTGGTCTTGACCGAAGAAAGTGCGCCACTTTTGTCAACCGGTCAATGATAACCCAAATGGCATCATTGCCCGCGTGACTGGTAGGCCGGTGATAAAATCCATCCCGACCAATCCCACTTCCACTCCGAATGGGCAAGGGTCAAGCAATCCACTGGACGCCGATGCTCGCCTGACACGACGACACACGCCGCACTCAAGAACGAACCTCGCGATCTCCTCTTCATTCGGTCCACCAAAATCTCTCGCGAAGATCCCGTACATCTTCGTGGCCCCGGATGAATGGATAACGGAATCGTGGGCTTCGCGGAGGATCAAATTCCGCAACTCTATGTCCTTTGGAACCACGAGGCGCTGTTCAACCTCAAGACACCAAGCTCATCTACTGGAGAAGCACTTGGTCGTTCCGCTCTTGACATTCTCCTTGATGCGTTTACCCCAACATCCGATCACGAGCGCACTGATCCGATCCACCAAGGTTGGTCTGACAACCAAGGCAATGAGGAACCATGCTCAACCAAACCTGTGTTGAGACGTTGAAACTCCTCTAGAAGAGGGGCCGATGTTCTCAAGCAAGAATGCATTGCAATGCGCTTATGCACTAAGCGCATCCGCAACGACATTGGCCTTGCCCGATGGTAGTGAATACCCATGTCATAGTCCTGATCAACTCCAACCATCTCCTTTGCCGAGGTTCAGTCTGGTTGGGTGAACAAATACTTAGCTTTTGTGATCCGAATACACTTCACAACGACACCGATTAGGTAATGTCGCCAAATCTTAAGTGCATGGATCACAATGCCAACTCCAAGTCATGGGTAGGATAGTTAAGTTCATGAGGTCTCAATTGCCTTGATGCATAGGCCACTACCTTGCCTTCTGCATAAGGACACAACCGAGGCCTCGACGAGAAGCGCCACAAAAGATATCGGCTTCGATCGACATCGGGAGAACAAGAACGGAGCGTGGTCAATCGCTTAAGTTCTGAAACTTTCTCGCAATCAGCGGACCACGAACTTCTTGTCCTTCTTGAGCAACTCCGCCATCGGCCGCTATCTTGGTGAAGTTCTCGATAAAGCGACGATAATATCCCGCTAAACCAAGAAACTCCAACTTCTGGTGACCAAGTAGGTCGACTCAGAAAGCACATCGCTGATCTTGCTAGGATCCACAACCACGCCTCCGCCGAAAGAATATGGCCTAAGAAGGCTACTTCTTCAACCAAACGCGCACTTGCCGAACTTCGTGATACAAACTTGTGCTCGCGAGCTTGCCCAACACAAGCTTCAAATGCTCTGTGTGTTCCTCCTCGCCTTAGAGTAGATAAGGATATCATCGATGAAGACCACAACGAACCTATCCAAATACTCCATGAACACCGAATTCATGAGGTTCATGAACAAGGCCGAGCATTGGTTAAGCCGAATGACATGACGGTATACTCGCATGCTTCATAACGAGTAGAAAAGCCGCCTTTGGGATATCCTCGTGTCGAATCCGAACTTGATGATATCCCACTCAAATCAATCTTGGAGAAGACTCGAGCTCCGCTTAATTGATCAAGAGGTCATCGACACGGGCAAAGGGTACTTGTTCTTTACCGCTATTTCATTAAGTGGACGGTAATCAACGACATGCGCAGCTGCCTTGTCCTTTTTCGACAAAGATTGCCGAGCATCCCCTGTGGAGACGAGCTAGGCGATGAAACCCTTCTCTTGAAGCTCACCTACCGCTTCTTCAACTCCACCAACTCAATTGGGTCCATCCTAAGGCCTCTTTGAAATCGGGCGCACGGAACCAACTCAATGACAAACTCGAGGTCTCGAATCGTGGCATCCCCGAAGGTCGCCGAAGACATCAACAAAGTCACGCACCATCGACTTCACTAATATCTAGAGTCAAGCTTCGCTTCAAGCCGAATAGATGCGGATCCCGCAGCTTCTGCAAAGCTAACCCGCCGCCGTAAGGATCGTGAGGTAGATGAGCCTCCTAGCGCAATCAATTTGTCCCATGTGCCGAGACAACCAATCCATGCCTAGGATTACATCTAAGCTCGCGATCAAGGAGGATAAGGTTTGCCAAGAATCCTACCCTTCTATCTCAACAGGACATCCCTACACTCGCACTCGCTCTCAACTCCAACCGAGAGCGAATGAGCAATGGACCAACAATGGAGTAAAAGGAGATCCCCACACAGCAAAGAAAAGACTCGTAAACAAACGAATGAGATGCGCTCAATCAAACAAAATCAGAGCAGTGGAAAGAGTTAACCGAAAGGGTACCTAACACGACGCCGGTGCCTCCTCGTGCCTCCTCCGCGAGATGAGGTTGACGCGCCACTACCCACGCCTTGGGTAGCGGGACAACCTTCGATCCCGGGAAGAACCACCTCCTCGCCCGCGCCCTCCATTAGGACGCAGGGGCCGCCCAGCCTCGTTAGGGCAACTATTGGCATAATGCCCCTTCTAGTTGCACGAAAGCAAGTGACCTCGCACTGGATTGCGGGGCCACTCGCTGTTCGCAGCGCACGTGATCGGGGCACGCCTCGCGAGGGCGAGGAATCGTGCCGCGGCCTCTGGTGGTAGGAAGCCGCGTAACGGGCCTCGAGTAGGCCCGACACGAGGACGAGAGGCCGGCCGCGGCATCATCGGGCCTCCCACTTGCGCTATGACTCGCCAGCTTGGCCTTGTGCTCAAGAACAATGGCCTTGTCTACCAAGGCCCGAAGTCGCAAAGTCCACAATGGAGAGCCCGCCTTGCAGCCTCGCGCACAAACCTCCATGAACTTCTCCCGCTGGCCTCATCGCGGCCACCTCGATGGAGCATAACGAGCCAAGTGGTTGAACTCGCATGTACTCCATCACCGACTTACGCCTTGCTTGAGCGCGAAACTCCTTCTTCTTCGCCTTCATCAAGCCGGGCAGGATGTGAGCTCGACTAACGCCGTCCGAACTCATCCTAAGAGACAAGGTGGCCGCGGCTGCATGGCCAAGAAGTTCTCCCACCAGAGAGTGCCGCCCCTCAAGCCGATGGAGGCAAAGAGTGCCCGCCCCGGTCCAGCATCGAGCAACGCCGAAGCTTACGCCAACCCGACGCAGCCACCATTCGCGCCCAATGGGTCTCTCAGACCGAGAACGGGGGCCGAAAGTAAGAAACTCGCAAGGCCCCACGGATCGATGTCCACCCCCGCCCGATCCCGAGGCACCGGAAGCGGGCGGAGGTGTTGCGCGCACAACATCCAGCAGACCTCCCGCCCTCCCGAGCGGTTGCGCCGATCCGAGAAGGACCTCACCATGGTCTGAGGAGGCGAAGTTCTCATCCAAACCAAAGTCACGACCACGCCGCTACGAGTACCTCCACCATCCTCGCTTAAGAAACTTAGGTTAGAAACCAAAGCACTAACATTAGAAGTTGATGAAAGCGAAAGCTAACGATTAGGGAATGAGACATCACCCTAACCGAAAGCCAAAACAGCAAGTAACAACTTTAAATGTTTCCAAAGAAGCTCCAAAACAGCAAGGAAACTCCAAACCAAGCTCAACTTCTCAATGCCATTAACCCGTATTGAATGAACGAGTAATAGTGTGAGAAGATAAAAATTCCAGCACACTACAACCAGCCTAACACTACTCAAGAACAAGGTTAAGGCGATAAAATAACGTTAGATACTTAGCTAACTAGTATCACATCTTACCCTTTTATTCCCACAAGTTTTACTTGGTTAATCTCTTATTTTCTACCCCGGTTAGAACCTTTGAGCTCGCTGTCCGAAATTGAATGATCGCTGTCAGATTTTCGATCCAAGCCTCCTAATTGAAATCTTCAACTCGAAGCTTCAAAACCTTGTAGAGGGCGCTAACATTTCAATTTGCCAGGCTCATTGGTCCCAAAACCCAATTAATCGATAATGACTGTCTTTTGAGAGAAGGAAAGGGGGAAACACTTTTTAAAACTCAAATTAGAGCAAGACGAGAAGAAAGCTAAGATAGGTAAGGAATAAAATCGAGAACTTACTTAAACTTTCATAAATCATTTGACCCTTTGAAAATAAGGTTTTCAAAATATCCTAAGGACGACTCAAGCTTGGGTTATTACTACTTGAATGGCTCGATACTAACTTTAGAGGACCCTGTTTATTCGGGCTTGTACTGCTTAACCATCCACTTGGTCCTAACAAGACAAATCAAATAAACTAAGCTCTCGAGATATGTATACTTCCAAATGCAGATACACACCCCGCTACAAAATCATGCATCAATTCCATTCATACACATAGAGCCAAGCAAAAGCAACAATCAAAGACATAGATAATATAAAGAGAGTTATTATAAAAGAGAGGCCGACCACCAAAATTCATAAAGATAAGTAAATACACAATGAAGCAAAATGGCCATAAGATGGCGATAAACAAAGCCAATCGGTGTGCCTTTACCCACAAGGCAACCAACCGACCGCCAAGCTAATCGTCCCAAACACACAAGAACACAACACAAAAGTGAGGCCCTTGGGGCTCACCTTCTTCCTCTGCAACAATTAATATTAAGCAAAGCGATGAGTACAAAACTTGTTTTTGTACTGCAAGACCGACGTGAGATAATGTAACTATAATTAACTACATGCAAGCTTTATTTAAGTGGATGAGGCTTTGGACTTATTTTCAGATAAAGCAAGTTTTCATTTACAATAAGGTAATAGATTCAAAGCAAGTTTGCAATTAACTTTTATTGTTCAAATAAAAGAGAGACAATAATAACATAGATAGAGAACAACACCAACCTAGAAGTGACTAACCCATAGTCACCACAACAATAGCATGAAGTACCCTTCATACCACCCATGTCAAGTTTAAGTTTTTAAAAGGTTGTAGTCTAGTTCTTGTGGGAAATAACCAAGCGTGTCCATAACCTAGGACGAGGCTATTCGAATAGTTTTAACCTCGCAGGTGTACCAATGTACCCACACGATAGACCGCTTTTCCACCACCACGGTTAGCACACTTCCTTTGGTATGTCGGCATGGCTAAGTCTAACAAGACGCTTTCCAATGGATGATGCTAATTAAGAGCCGCAACCCACGGAGAAAGACACATTAGACACCCTAACCGGTCCGCCAATGCTCCCTCCAAACACCACACCAAGAACACACCCACCAACCACTCATAATTAACACCTCCCAAAGTACTTAGTCAAGAGAGGTTCCATATCCCCTCGTGTGGTTAGCACGCACAATTGCTTGGATCAATGGCACAAGTAACTCGGTCCTTAGGGACTTAGGCACCATTCCACCACACCCAACAGATCACCCAACATACCATTGTGCCCAAGCCAAGATATAATTTTGTTTTCAGCTTTTGATTTGCAAAATGGTAAAGCGCAAGGGTTGGACATAATGGAATAATATAAGTATTTAGGTGATCAAGATCACCGACTAAGTCGATGATCGCCCAATACTACCGATGCTAGGCATGGCTAAGCAATATTTATTCGAATCTACTAAGTGACAAGAGCTCATCCAACGAACTCTAATCACAAAGAAATAACCTAGGCTCTGTAGTAGAGGATAATTATTTACCTACAGATTATGCAACTAGAGGTCTAACTAATCAATTTAATAAAGAAAATAGCAATGCATACATAGAAGTTAAACAAAATATTAGACTTTAAAAGTAATGGGATTAATGGAAATGATCAAATCGCTATTCGCTTGTCGTTGCTCAACTTGTTATGAGGGTCGTTCTCGGGTTACCGCAAATATCGAATCCTAAGCGAAAGAGCAAAACAACCAATAAGACGAGCAACACTTAAACAAAAGAGCAAGCAAAATTATCCAAATGTGACGAAATTTATACACAAGGTAAAATACGAACATACCTAGACATAGAAACTGGAAAACTTAATTTGGATTTGTGGTGCAAAAGATATTCTCTAAAACCTAATTTCGCCATAATTAGCATCAGTAGCAAAAATATTTTCTAGAAAGATTTTGAAGCTGAAAGTTTTATGGTAGCTACCTACTGGTATAGTGGTAACCCATATAAAATTTCAGGTCATTTGGAGTTAAAATGATTTAGTTATGATTTTTCTAAGTTTTAAATCTAAGACATGATTAATTTCAGATTAAAGACTATCAGAAAACCTATACTAAGCTAAAGTACTTTAACAGATGCATTTATAGAACTTTAGTTTGTTAAATTTGGAGCTACAGAGAAAAAGTTATGCAATTTTGAAGTTTAAAACAATTGAGATGTGCAAATAAAAGCTCTCGACTAAACTGAAAACCAATGAAAATCGGGAGGTCGTGGGTCGTTGATCAAAGATCGCACGCTCACGATCTCGATGCTAAAACCCGCGACGAGCTCCTGGCGCAAAGACCTTGCCGCGCTAGAGAGGTCTTAACCGCTGATATTGAATCCAACGGCCCGACCACCGGATGCACAAAGACACGCCAAGGAGCTCGCAAGACTAGGGAGGTCGTGGCCATCGATCTGGATCTGGCGGCCCCGAGCTCCACGAGGAGGTCCTACGGCTATCCATCTAAGGGGAAGGTCTGGGCGGTTAAGATTTCCCGAGGGGAGGTCTTAACGGTCTAGATCTGAGCGGAGAGAGGACCTAAACGGTGCTTAACAGCGAGAGGTCTTGACGGCTAGGATCTCACCGAGGAGGTCCTAACGGTCTAGATTTCCCTCGGGGAGGTCCTCCAACACAGTGCTATACAGAGAGAGATCTAGATGGCTCAGATCTCTATGGGAGAGGTCCTGAGTGGTCCAGATCTAGGCGGGGAGGTCCTCATGGTTAAGACCAGCACGAGGAGGTCCCGAGAGGGCGGTTTTGACAAAACGACGGGGTGACCTCTTCGCACAGAGGACCTCAAGGAGGTCTTTTGCAAAGAGGACCCCAAGGAGGAGGGTGATCCTAGCGGCCGGGATTTAACCCACGGAGGTCTTTAACGGCCGTGATTCTATATGGTGGGAGGTCCCGCGCTAAGGACTTAGACTAGAGATCTAGCGGTCCGATCAACACCAAGAGATCATGAACGGCTAAGACCACAACCGAGAGGTCCTAGGACTTAGCTAATACGAACAAAGGATCTACTGTGGATCTAAACAGAAGAGGTCATTACGGGCTAGGATTAAATCAAGAGGTCCCGAGCTAGAGTTTTTGCCGACAAGATCCCACGGTGCGAATCTAACACGGGAGGTCCCGGAGGGTCACGATGAACCCGAGGAGGTCCAAAGACTTGACAAAATGCGACAACGCATCAGACACCGCTTTGGTCACGGCTCGCCGCGGCGACCACGACCACGCGCGCGCGGTCCATCGTGGCAAAAATGTTCGCAATACCATTGCGAACATTTTGAGGGCACAAATGTCGCCGGACACGACCCATCGCCGGCGAGCCGAACGAGGCGGAGATCAAGTACGGAAAAGTGAAACCGAGAAAGACTTCGCCGCGACCTAAGCTATCGAGTGCTTAAGCTACAGGAGGTCATTGTGAACTCACCCGCCTGCAGGAGGTCCAAGGGAGGTCGAGGGAGTTCCAAATGACGATGACCGCCACGGAGTGGAGGAAGATGACACGGGAAAAACACTGAGCGATATGAGAATCAAGAAAATCTGCAGTAGCTCCGGAGGACCGCAGATAGAGCAAGAGCGGCAACGGAGGAGGGAGACATGCTCACCGAGCTAAAGATGGAGGCGGCGACGCCAACCGAGAAGGCCGAAAACCCAATTCACCGCCCGAGAAAACAAGCCGAATCAAGTTAGTGGACAGACCGGAGGTCGAAGAAATGCCGCGACGCTAAGGGAGGCCAGGGACCACCGAGCTCATGGTGACGAGGGCTCTGGTGGTCGATAATGGCGCAAGTGATTCCAGCACTATGCGATTTGGTTCACGAGAGGAGAGCTAAGGACTCGCAAAAGGTGCATAAAGGAAGCCAAGGGGGAAGCTCGGGGACCATATAAAGCTAGTGAGCAACGGAGGAAATCCGAGCAGCTCTACGGAAATGGAGCTCAAGCACCGCCAAGCCCGAGGAAATGACAGGAGTTGGTAGCGGAAGACTTTGGAGGAAAGGTGCCGACGAGCATTTAAGAAGGGCAAGAAAGAGCCGCTGACGAGGATGGAGACGATGGGACAAGCCATCAGGCAATGCTCACGCACGCCATCTCCCGTGGATCGAGGAAGAAGAAGAACAGGAGGAGGTAGGGTGGTCGGGATCCCGATCCAACGGCCCGCACCAACTCAATCGATCCGCACCTAAGCCCGACGCCACTAGGTGGCTTGGTGCCACCACGACCTAGAAGTCGACTGGTCCGAGTCCAAGCCCACTGCACTGTGGTTTCAAATTGGGAGCTGGACTTTAGGGATTAATTAAAGCATCAAATCAACTCCAAAATTTCTGAAATTTTAAAAGGAGCTTGCTAACTTAGATATTGACCTTGCATAAAATTTTCAGAGGTTTTTGTGCTGTACATTTTCCCCAAAATTATACAATGCTTTGAGCTAGGTTTGACTATGAGTCAAGCAAGTTTGATCGACCCATAAAACTATTCAATCAATTTCAAAATTGTGAAATTTTTCAGAGGGTCACATATCAACACAAGAACTTAGGAAAAATATTTCCAGAGATGATCAACAGACTTGTGACTTTGTATTTCCATACCTGATGCAACAATGGTTTAATACACACCTAAAACACATGGTGTAAGAAAAAGTTTTAATTTCTACTCATTTTCTTACATTTAAAACACAAGTTAAAAATGGGATGTTACATTTCGGTTGAGGGATATAAAATTCCTCTGAGCTTTATCTTTCTACCAAAAATGTTGTTAAAACTTTAGAAATTCATATCTTTTCGTTATAAATCCTTTTGGGTGAATCCAGAGTATTAATTTTCTTTAAGCTAGAGATTAAATCTAGAAATATTTCTAGGCCTCGTTAAGAACCAGAAATGTTGGGAATCGATTTTAGCCTTTCACCTTTATTAAATATTCCAAAAATGCTATAAAAACTTAGAAAATCCATAACTTGTTCTCTCAGAATCCAAATAGAGCGAACTAAATTTTGTTAATTTCCTTTAGGGATGAACTTTAGTGAAGGACCAGTTTGCTAGTGGTCTTTGCTACTGATATAAATGATGTCCTAATTTTAGAACTTAGAAAAATCATAACTAATTCGTTGTAACTTCAAATGACCTGAAATTTTATATGGGTTATCACCACACCAGTAGGTAGCCACCCTAAAAATTTCAGCTCTAAAATATTTCTAGAAAATATTTTTGCTATAGTGCTAATTATGGCCGAAAATAGGTTTTTAGATAATATCTTTTGCACCACAAATCCAAATTAGGTTTTTCCAATTCCTATGTCTAGGTATATTAGTATTTTACCTTGTGTATAAATTTCATCGCATTTGGATAATTTTTGCTTGCTCTTTTGTTTAAGTGTTGCTCGTCTTATTGGTTGTTTTCGCTCTTTCGCTTAGGATTCGATATTTGCGGTAACCCCGAGAACGACCCTCCGCAACAATTTGAGCAACAACAAGCAGGCAAGCAGTTTGATCATTTCCCATTGATCCCATTACTTTTAAAGTCTAATATTTTGTTTAACTTCTATGTATGCATTGCTATTTTGTTGTTAAATTGATTAGTTAGACCTCTAGTTGCATAATCTATAGGTAAATAGTTATCCTCTACTACCTGAGCCTAGGTTATTTGCTGTGGTCAGAGTTCGATGGATGAACTCTTATCACTTAGTAGATTACGAATGGATATTGCTTAGCCATGCCTAGTTATCGGTAGTATTGGGCGATCATCGACTTAGTCGATGATCTTGATCACACAAATACTTATACTACTCCATTATGTCCAACCCTTGTGTTTTATTGATTTACAAATCAAAACTCAAAACAAAACTATATCTTGACTTGGGCACAATGGTATGTTGATGTGATCTGTTGGTGTGTTGAATGGTGCCTAAGTCCCCAAGGACCGAGTTACTTGTGTCACTAAGCCAAGCGCTTATTGCGTACAACCACACGAGGGGATATGGAACCTCTCTTGACTAAGTACTTTGGGAGGTGTTAATTATGAGCCGGTCGGTGGGTGTGTTCTTGTGGGTGTGTGTTTTGGAGGGGAGCATTAGCGCACCGGTTAGGCTGTCTAATGTGTCCTTCTCCGTGGGTTGCGCTCTTAATTAGCACCGCCCATTGGAAAACGCCATGTTAGACTTAGCCATGCTCGCATACGAAAGGAAGTGTGCTAACCGTGGCCGTGGAAAGGCGGTCTATCGTGTGGGTACATTGGTACACCCCCGCAGGTTAAAACTATTCAATAGCCTCGCCCTAGGTTATGGACATGCTTGGTAAGGTCGTGCAAGAACTAGACTACAACCTTTTAAAAACTTAAACTTGACATGGGTGGTATGAAGGGTACTTCATGTTATTGTTGTGGTGACTATGGGTTAGTCACTTCTAGGTTGGTGTTGTCATTTATCTATTGCTATAATTGTCTCTCTTTATTTGAACAATAAAAGTTAATTGCAAACTTGCTTTGAATCTATTACCCTATTGCAAATGGAAACTTGCTTTATGTCAAAATAAGTCCAGAGCCTCATCCACTTAAATAAAGCTTGCATGTAGTTAATTATAGTTCTGTTATCTCACACGTCAGTCTTGCAGTACAAAAACAATTTTTGTACTCATCCGCTTTGCTTAATATTAATTGTTGCAGAGGAAGAAGGTGAGCCCCAAGGGCCTCACTTTGTGAGTTGTGTTGCGCGCTGTTTGGGACGATTAGCTCAAGGTCCGGTTGGTTGCCTTGTGGGTAAAGGCACACCTATTGGCTTTTGTTTATCGCCATCTTATGGTCATTTTGCTTCCATTGCTTAAATTATTTACTTATGTGTTATTTGGCCTACGGCCTCTTTTTGTAATAACTCTCTTTATATTATGTATGTCTTTCAGCTTGTTGCTTTGCTTCGCTCTATGTGTATGAATGGAATTGATGCATGATTTTGTAACGGTGTGTATACTGCACTGGAAGTATACATATCTTGAGGCTTGGTTTATTTGATTTGTACCGTAGGACCAAGTGGATGGTTAAACAAGACAAACCGAATAAACCGGGTCCTCACACAACCCGCTCAAAACGCGTGGGTTTGGAGCCGCTCGATTTGCATCGATCGCCCGCACTTATGTGAACCTTCGACCTCCTACCCCGCCACCGCTTGGGAGCCGTTGATCCCCATCGGGCGTCCACATTGTCGTGAACGTCGACCACTCAACGCGCCGCTTCTCAATCGTTGGATTTGGATCTAACCGCCGCGGTGCGCATTTCTTCGTGTTTCGGCCGATTTGAATCAAAACGACCGAGCTAATTTGAGCCGTTGGTTGAACCCGATCAACTAAATGTACCGCTCGCTCAAAGTGGTGCACGTGTTTTAACCCTGGATCTTAATCGGACGCCTAGATCGCTTTGGAACATTTGGACTCGAATTGGCTAATCAATCTCAACCGCCCATTTCTAATCTAGCGCCAAAAGGCTTGGACTCAAGTCAATTAGTTCGCTCAACCCATTTGAATGTTTAGACTGAGCCACTTTGAATTATGCCGCCGACAGTGGGCCCGCACAGATCTGTTCTTCTCCTACCTCTCGCCCACGCCATTGCCAACAAGACAAACATGGAGAGGCAAAGGTTCGTCAATTCCTTAAGGACCTTTAAACGGCTAGTTGTCGCAAGTATTAAATGTGCACCGAGCTCCTCCCAAAAGTCATGTTCCTACCGCCTCCGCCACTCACAAAGGTCCAAAGGGGGGGCATGAACCGAGCTCATCTTTGACCCTTGCTTTGCTCCATCCCGTTGTCCTCCACCTATATAAAGCCCTCAAGCTTTTCCTTGACTTTTCCCACTCTAGCTTACTGCTTCTCTGTTGTTAGCTCCAAAACACCAGAGAATTCACAATCGCCATTGTTGGACCATGGAGCTCTTCGGTGACGACAGTGCTCTAAGGGTTCTTTTGGCAATCTTTTGCTTCACTTTATTCCTCTCATCATCCTTAGCAAAACCCCTAACTTAAGTTTGTTTGGCATTCACAGAAATTGTCAAATTTGGGGTTTGTTCAAATTCGGTCGAAGTCACCCCTTTTCTTCCTGAACTCCGGTAAGGGCTTCACTTCTCAATTAATTGCTCATGGACCTTCTCTGAACTATTATGAAGCTAACTCTACCACCTGGTTCTGTTATTTTTGCTCAAACCACCTTCTCCGCTTCATCTTCTTCGTTGCCGGTACTATGCTTCGTCGCCGGAGCAACTCCAGCCATCTCCTAGCCCCTACAGCGTTAAGGTACCCCCTAGTAGTCCCTAGAAGCTTGGCATTGCTTCTCTGAACCACTGCGGAGCTCCTTTTCGCTTTTTGTCTTTCGGCCGTGTTTATCACCGCCACCTTTCTCCGGCTCGCCGGCATTCTAGGCCGCTGCTGCCGTCGAGGGTACCTCCTTTAGATGCGTAAGGCTATTGCGAACCCATTCATGCCTTTGGTTTGCAGTGCCGTGACCGGAGTCCCTGGCGGCAAGCCGTTCTTTGCACTCTATTCTTTTGTCGGACGAGAACGCGTTGAAGCGTTGTCATTAGGACAAAGATCCTCTCATTTAATAGCTAATCATTGTTAATCATTGATAATAATTGATTAGAAATTAATGGCAGTCCTTAGGTGTGCGTGGCTGTCACTGACAAGTGGGCCTAGCCACTTAAACGCCCTCTCTGCACTGTGTGTTATCGATTAGGACATCATTAATGCTAATCATCGGTTAATCATTGCCAATCATTGGTTTAGTAATTAATGGCTGTCCTAAATGGCTTATTATGTCACTTACAAGTGGGCCCGCACACTTAAATCCTCGCGGTGCACTTAAAACCCACGTGTGCTAATTGCGCTACGCCGCTGATCACGGACCGCCGATTTGAAATCAACGCCCAGATCTTCGAACGCTCGACCACCAAACTTCCCAAAGTGTTGTGGGCCGCTCGCTTCAGATCCGCACTCGATCTCGGAATGTTCTGACCTCGGTGACCTTGATCCGAGCCATCCTTTTCAAATCCATGGCCCAGTTGGTTGAAGCTTTGAGGTCCGAAAGTCTCGCCACGGGCCGTTAGATTCTAATCCAACGATTGGCTCGGTTCAGTGCGATTCCGATCACCCTCATGTTTGGACCGCTCGATTCAAGATCAATGGCCCACGCTTTTCCTCTTGTGTTAGATTTTAATAAAGGCCCTGTAGCTTTATTTGCCAAATGAAAATTGTGATAAACTTTAAAATTGCATAACTAATTCATTTTAAATCCTTTTCGTTGATTCAAATTTTGTTAATTCTGATTTTAACTAAGCTTTACTCTAAAAATGGTTGTAGGCTTAGTTTATCTCCAAAAATTTGTTAATAGATTTAAATTGGGTTTAGCTTTAATTATTGCTCTAAAATTTTAGTTAACTTGAAAAAGGCATAAGTAATTCCTGAATTTCAAATTTAGCAAACTAAAAATTTTTAGATTCCTTTATTAATATGCTTTATTGTAGAATAGGTTTTAATATGGTTTATGCCTCTGAAAGTAGTTATGCACTAGTTTCATTACTTAGAAAAATCATAACAAATTCATTTTAACTTCAAATGTAGTAAACTGAGTTTTGCTGTTCTTAGGATGTCATTACCTACTTGCCATAAAAATTTCATGCTCACAAACGTTCTAGAAAAATATGCTATGAACAGTAACAGAAAACAATTTAATTTGAATTTACGAGCTGAAAGAAATTATTTAGGCCATAACTTTTGCATGCTTTGTCCAAATTGGTTGATTCGTGTTGCTAAATTCATTTAAAATCATGATCTTCCTGTTGTGTAAGTTTCATGCATTTTGGAGCAATTTGGTTTTTGAGTCTTTTTCGATGTTCGTTGTTTTTATTGGATTTTCTCGTTCTTGCGATACGTTACGAAGAAATTGTTGATTGTGAAAGCGATCCTCTCATAAGAAGAAAGTATCTCCAACAAAACAAGCAGATGTAGCATCATTTGATCATATTGCTCCCATTACTTTTAAATTCTAATATCTTGTTTACAAAGAATAAATATGCGTGCTTCTTTGTGTCAAAGTTAATTTTGTCGATTAGAGGTAGCTAAGCCTATTACATTGTTTCCCTGAAATTGTTCACCCCTGCCATAAACCTAAGTTAATATCCTCACTAGTGAATTAGAGCTCGGTGAATGATTTATGGTCCTTTTTAATTGTCTTTACGATATGATGCTTAGCAATGCTTAGTTATCGGTAGAATTGGACGGATATCGAAGTCGATGACCTTAATCACACAAAAACTTGTTATTACTTATGATCAGTACCTTTGTGCTTTGTCTATTTGTGAAATCTAAAACTGAAAATAAAATGTTTTAGACTTGGGCACATTGGTATGATGGTGTGATCTTTTAGTGTGAATGGAATGGTGCCGGAGTCATCAAGGATTGAGTTACTTGTGTCACTAAGCCAAGCGATATTTGTGTACTAACCACACTAGAGGGATATGGGACCTCTCTTGGCTAAGTACTTTGGGATGTGTTAATTAATGAGTCGCTAGTGGTATTGATAGAGAAAAATGTTCGTTTTGGGATGAGAGAGATGGGGTTCCGGTTAGGTTCTCCATACCTAGGAGCACCCGCAGCTGCCTCGGTTGGGCCGGTGTCTCCAACTCAACGTATGGGTCCTTGTGATCTTCGTCGTCGGTGGATCACTAAGGATCAACCCCCATACGTGCGACTCTTAATTAATGCAATCCATTGGAAATGTCTCGTAGGACTTAGTCGTTCCAGCATACCAAAGGAAGTGTGCTTAATAGCTTGGCAAAAAGGCGGTCTGAAGTGTGGGTACATTGGTACACCCCTGCAGGGTTCAAACTATTTGAATAGCCTCGTCCTAGGTTATGGACATGCTTGGTAAGGTCGTGCAAGAACTAGACTGCAACATTTTAATTAAAACTTGATGTGGGTGGTACGAATGGGTAATTTGTGCTATTGTTGTGGTGGCTATTGGGTTAGTCACCTCCTGGTTGTCTTACTTTCGTTACTTATTGTCTCGCTGTTATTTGAACAAATAAAATTCAGATTGTTAAAACTGCTTTCAATCTATTACTTATTGCAAATAAAACCTGCTTTATGCTGAAAATAAACCTTTAGCCTTCTCCTTTGATTAAAGCCTACATATAGTAATAACTAGGTATGTTATTCGTAAGTCTTGCGAGTACATCTTTGTACTCATTTGCTTTGCTTAATTATTGTAGAGGAGGTTGATCCCCAAGGGATCGACTTTTGTGAGTTTTACTGCAGTGGGTGCGACTAGCTTATGCCCAATGGATTGCCTTATGGTGTATGGCAAACCGGTTGGCTCTTGTTTATAGCCATCTTATGGAATTTTCACTACTACAAAACAGGTCATATCGACGCCATCGCTGCATTTGTTCCAAAGGAGCCGCTCGTGTTGAACTTATATAGACGGTTCTTTGGAACCGCTCGTGATAGTGCTCATCACGCACGGTTCTTATTACTAACCGCCTATGATACTTCATAGACGCCATAATAAGAACCATATGTGATAGTGCCTCATCACGACGGCTCCTTCTACCAACCGTCGTGAAGTATCACGACGGTTGGTAGAAGGAGCCGTCGTGATGAGGACACTCATCACGCATTTGCTAGTATAACGAACCGCCTATGATATTTCACGACGGTTCGTGATACCAACCGCCGCGATAGTACCTCATCACGCACGGTTGGGATTAACAACCGTCAGGATTTTGATTTTACCATGGCTTCAAATTTTCCTTACTCTCTAATTTTACCATGGCTTGAAATTTTACCATGATTTGGAATTTTCCTTACTCTAAGCCATGGTAAAATCGAGAGTAAGGAAAATTTAAAGCCATAATAAATCCAAATCACGCACGCTCTTAATACCAACCGCTCGTGATGAGGTATTTATCACGCACGGTTCGTATTAAGAACCGCTCGGATGAGTTATTTATCACGACGCTTTCATGATACGAACTGCTCGCGGATTTGTCATCGCAGACGGTTTTTGTATGAAACCGCTCGTGATTCGCAGCACAGAATTTGAAAATTTTGAACACGTGCGGAGGCAAAATATGTCCTTATATATTATGGTCGACCTCCTCCGGGTGCTCGGGCCTCGCACTCGTAGTCCCGGCCCTCCTCTCGGCTCGGTCCTCCCTTGCTCCGGCAGTCCTCCTCCGACCTCCGGCTAGTAGCTGCTCCTCCGGTCCTCCCAGCCTCCTCCCTCGCACACCTCCAGCTCCGGTCCTCCTTGCCCTCGTAGTCCCCAACCTTCGACGTGGTCTTCCTCCCAACACCGAGAGTCGACGCCGACACCAACGCCGACCTCCTCGACGCCGACGCCGAGCTCCTCCAGCCCTCCTCCGACGCCGATGTCTCTGGTATATGAGGTTCTGTTGGTACTTTTGTATATGAGGTTCTATTAGATTCAGATCCAGATTTGTATGTATGAGCTTGTGGTACTTGTGTTAGATTCATATCCATATTTCTGTTAGATTCTCCTCCAGATTCTACTGCTGGTACTTGTATATGATCGAGTGTATGCGTGTATCCATGAATTCATGGCTTGAGAAATTTATTGGGAGGCTTAGGAGTTGGGAATCCATGTATGTGTATCAATGAATCCATGTTTGGGAGGCTTCGGAAATGGCAGTGTATGTGTATGAGTGTATCCATGAAAAATGGCAATATTTTTTTGCAATCAAAAGCTTTCCGCAGACGGTTCGGAACAAGAGCCGTCAGGAAAACAGCTATCACAGATGGTTCATGTGATAATTGATTATCACGCATGCTTCTTGTTCGAACCGTCTGGATATTGCGCCTGACGACGCTCTTGTTCCGAACCGTCAGGATAGCTTTTATCACGACGATCAAAAACCGCTCGTGATAACCGCCATTATCACAGACGATTTTTACATGCATTTGGAAATCGTCTATGATGACGGTTCCGAACCGTCTGTGATGAGGCTTTCTGTAGTAGTGTTTGCTTCCGCTGTTGATTATCTCTTTTAGCTTGTTCTTGGCCGGTTGGCCTCTCTTTTGTAATAACTATTATGTACATCTTTTGCTTGTAAATCTTCCATTCTTTTGTATGGAACTTGGATGGAATTGATGCAATGTTTTGTAAAAGGGTGTGTATACTGCAATTCTGGAAAGTATACATTTTCTCGAGGCACGATATATTTTTTGTGATGCTAGGGTCAATGGGAGACTAAGTATTACAAGCTAAATACACCAGGGTCTCACATCCTGGCTTGAGGGGGATGTCCAACTCAGGGGAGAGTGGAGCTTCAGATTTCAAGCACAAATAGAACAAAGTGAAAGCAAGGAAGCTAGGAATGAGAAAGTGGTGGTGGAGGGAGTCTCTCTCTCAGCTACAAATAGCAAGAGAGGCAGTGGTGAAAGTTCTGAGGCTCAGGGCAACGTGTCAAGGGTAGGTGCAAAAATAGTACAAGGATAAGACAAGGTAGGTCATCAAAAGGAGGAACAAAGTACCTCAGATGTGACCACATTCAATGTGCCGCAGCAACATTAAATGTTCAGAGACTTTCTGCTGCAAAGCGTGCATAAAGGGAAAAGGGGATAGGGCTGGTTTAAACAAAGAGGGCGGTCAAAGCAACAGGAGAAAGTCCAACTACGGGGTGATCCTGCGAAGGAGGAGGTCCTACGAAGGAGGTCCTGAGAAGACTCCGCAGAGGGCAAAGGAGGTCCTATTCCACCAGGGTGGTCTTTGCAAAAAGACTAGAGGTCATGACCACATAGGGTGGTCGTGACAAAAGAGGGTGGTCTTTGTAAAAATACTAGAGGTCACGACCACATGGGGTGATCGCGACAAAAGATGGTGGTCTTTGCAAAAAGACCAGAGGTCCTAAGGACAAGGGGTCCTGAGGAAAAGAAGGTAGCCCAAAAATAAAGGAAAAAAGGTGCGACGAACCAGAGCCACACGATCAGGATCAGAGGGGTCCTAGGGGGGAGGTGTGCTGTGAGGACCCCCGAGATCGGATCCGTATCAAGCTAAGTGATTACGCCGTAAACGCAACACTTAACGTGAGATGAACTCGATTCCGAGTGACCCGGATACGTGTCACATGCTAGCTCCCAAGGATCAGTGGCTAACATGCACATATCCTAGTACACAACATTGCAATCACATCCATACACAATATACGAGAATAAAAGAATCAATTACAACATCATTTAAATGGAACCTTATAGTACAAGGTTGCATAAGAGGGCCGATCGGCCAAATCTAATTAACACAAATAAATTGCAGCGAAAGATAAACTTAAAATAAAAAGGGAATAACCGAGTTGGTATGCCCACAATCCCACAAGCAACCAACTGGAGTTAAAGCCGTTGCACCCTCGCTCTCACCGAACAAATAGACACCTTAGAGTACAAAGTTGTACTCATGAGACTTTCAAAAGAAATAAGGATGCATGTAAGTATCAAAGGAAGGCTACTAGACTAGTCAAATTTTTGGCATAAAGCAAGTTTTGCATAAGGATAAAAGATTCTAACTTGCCATTTGTAAAATATTTAGAAAACATTTTATGATAGTAAGTAGTGATCAACAAAGGTATAATCTCCAAGCATAATCAACACACGAACATCTCATTCGTGGCACAATTCGTTCCTCAACAAATTTAACGCGCGAACTACGCGTTCATGAGATAATTTCAGATTTGAACAAACTAACATAAAGACATGACATTTCCAATCATAACCCAAACTTAAGTTCCCAAAAGCTAACTGTGCCTGCTTTCCCACAAGTGTTGTCCATAACCTAGGACGAGGCTATTCGAATAGATTTAGTTACTCAGCAGAGTTGTACAGCTTTACCCACACGATATGCATTCCTCATAATGTCGGCCAATGCACTCTTCCGTAGGAGTGTGACTGAGGTAGCATAACGAGGCCGTTACAATGTCATGTCCTAACTATCAAACCACCCGAGGATAGTCCCATGGTAGACAGTACAGTCGCCTGAACCACAGGGGAAACCCCGTTGCGTAAGTAAGTCCCAATCAAACAAGAGATCCTTAAGAACAAGTAAGGCGACCCTTAACATGCCCCCGCGAGATTGACAAAAGAACAAATAAATACACAACAATAACAATTGTCAATCTCATTGTGTTTTGATAGCTAACACACAACAAATTATTAAGCCAAGCCTTCGCCATTATCCCGGCGTGTGGTTGCACGTAAGACTTGGTTCATCACACCACAGACCGGTCCTTAAACACCCAGACGGGGCTACACAATTCTATAATAACAAACAGCAATAGTAATTCATCATCAACCTACACCCGTCCAAGTTAAGAACACAAAACCCATGCCCAACGTGTCCACAATACCAAATTCGAAGATCTGGATACAATCCTTAAGTTCAACATAATCCAATCCATAAAATCCTCAAATTTCATTAAGATTCAAATCAATCCATCGGCTGATGGACTAGCTCCATCAACCGCTTTCGGCTATAACTACTAGCATGGCTAAGCATCGTTCTACAAACTAGCAAACAAACCCATATAACATATAACCTTAGTCATTCAAGGCTAAAGGGGTAATCAACATTCAAAGGAGGGCTAATGCAGCAATTAGGAGGTTAACTACTTTTACCCATAAACATACATATCAAAATAGTATGCAATTGCGCTAATAAAACTCACACAAAGCATTTAAAAACTAATGGGAGCAATATGATCAAGAGGAGGGTGCTCGCACCTTTGCTGATATCACAAGTTCATTCTCAGGTTACATTTAATTTGATCTCACGAATATAATGGCATCGTCGAGAACCTAATCGAAAGACGATATTGCAATAAATATCAAACAAAGCCAGAAATTCCACATGCACATAAATGTATGAAATTTATACAGTAGGTAGATCATGATTTCAGGTGAATTTAGGTGGTATAATTAGTTCAATTAGAGTTCATATGAATTTTCTAGGAATTTATCAAGGTTTAAGTCCTTAATGTATAACTAATTTAATTAACAAATTTTTCTGTAACAGAACCATAACTCGAATCTATTCCAATTAAAAGCATTTAAAAAAAACCAACAAAATTAGTTTCATTCAATTTCGAGTTAAAGTAAATTAGTTATGAATTTTATTCTAAGGTGGGGCTACAATATTCTTAATCTCTATTTGCTTTATCAGCTTTTAATAATCACCAAGGACTTATTGCTACTAATGCTATTATCATAAACAAGGCATAAAGTTATCACATACATATAATTTAACTCTTGTCCTTTACATAATTTTACTCTTTTAGATTTAATTACTAAGAGCTAGCCACTAAGAAATTGTACTTACTGATCTTTGTACTTAACAAGGTTCTAGCTCCTTGCTTGATTTGAATAACAAAATTTGGTTGTCAGGTAGGATTGCTAGTGCTAGCTTAAGAGCCAATTGAATCAATAATATTCCTAACTACTGTACTAACCAAGTCATTTGCCTATTGTCACTTTAATTTTTCATTCAAACTCCTCCTCTGCTCATGCATTCTACAACAAGACAGTTTTCTGAACTAAAGTGCTAAGTGCTACTTACCACTTCCTTCAAACTCAACCCTCAGGTTTGCCAGCTCACTAGAGTGGCCTAAAAGACAGTCAAAGCATTAACTAGTAGAGACAAAGGATGGTCTTGCAAAAAGGGTTCACTGATATTTCAAATTTTCAAATGAACCTCTTCTTTGATCATCGCTTATCCAAAGAATTTTTACAACTTGACAACTAATCTTTCTATTAACTAAATTTTCCGCTTGCCAATTATGATTGAGTGATTTAGTGAGTCATTCCAAAGGTTTTACAAGTCCTCTGTCAATTCAGATTTTTCTCCTACACTTCTCTCGCTAAATATCTATCAAGGATCTTGCATGTAAGTGAAATGTTGTTAATGCACCTCCTAACTAATTCATTTATCTATTTGTTAAACAAATTTTTGGTGATCCAAAAGTTAGCAAATTTTGAATTGATATTAATAGCTTAATCACAAACTTAGCATCGATGTGATGATTCGTAATCATGAATATCAAAACCATCGTGCTCTCAAGCTCATTGTCGGTTTCTCAAATTCTTTCACTCTTGTCAGTTCACCTTAAGATACCTCTCCTTAATCATGCATGTATCTTAAAAATTAACCTCCAAACTCAGGTTAATTACCTATTGCACTTATCACCTAATCTCCTTACTTATCGTTCTCGGACAACACCAAAGTAAACAGAGAAAAGCCATTAGATGGAGCACGGGAGCTCGTGTGTGGCACGTCGCGGCGTGAAGGACGGTGCGGAGTCGACGACAACCACAAAAATGTGTTGCCCCGAGCATAAGGAGTCTAGGGCTGGTGGTGTTAGAGCTCGGGTGGCTCGGTAGCGGCTCGGCATGGGCACAGGGCGGCCGGCCGTGGGGGTGACAAGGCGCGGCGGCGCCAGAGAGGGTTAGGGGAGGATTTAGTGGGAGCACGAGCTAGAGGGATGTGAGTGGGTCTTACCGAAGTGCTCGGAGGGAGACGAGGTGACCGGAGGTGGGCTGGCGGCAGGAACCGGCGGCGGCGTGACGAGGGCGTCGTGGAGGCAGCAGCCGGGTGGTGGAGAGCTCCAGTGGGAAGTTGGGGAAGGACAAGTAGGCCACGGAGGTGCTCCTGGTACGAAGAATTGACGTAGGGCTCGCCGGGGATGATGCGGCGGTGCGGGCGGCACTTATGGCCGGGGTCGGGGAAGAGAATGGTTGCGGTGGCGATTTCCTGCACCAAAGACCAATTAACTTGGTGGGGACACTCAACGGGGTAACGAGGAGCTCCTAGACATGGTTAGAGGTCTCGAGGCTCACCAGAGGCGACAGGGGCGCGGTGGAGCTCCACAGAGCGTGCTCCGGCGATGGTAAGGGCCCGGTTGTGTCTCGGGAGCTACAAAGCGAGGGAGAAGCTCGGGTTAGATAAAATGGGGAAGGCAACAAAGGAGAAAGAGAAAGGAGCAGTTTCGGTTGAAGCTTACCGAGAGGAGGCGGAGCTAGAGCCTCCTCCTCTTCCACGCCGGGAAGAGAAGTGAGGAAGAGTGGAGGCATCGAAGGGTATTAAGCTCGGAAAGAGGACGGAGTGGAGGCGGCGTCACAAGGAGATGCTCTCGGGTTGGTCAGGTTGGGCGGTGGATGAACGACGCACGGACGGAAATGGCAGGGCGCGCAGCATGCGGTGGCCGCGTGGAGCGCCGCTCCTGCCCGAGGTAGAAGACGGGCTGACAGCGTGGGCCCGGTTGGTCAGAGGCACAAGCGAAGGGGTGTAGTGGATGCGGTTGGATCAAACCAGGTTTGGTTGGGGTCCGTTTGATCACGAATGGACAGCTCGGATCTAAAGGGAGGTTCTGATCGGTCAAATAACGTTAAGATCCGGACCGTTGAGTTTGGATCAAACGGCTTGCAAGCACCGTGTGGTTAGGCGGTTGGTGAGTCGTGGGTGCGCTTGACTCGAGCCGTGTCCGTTCGGTCGGTTGAACAAAGGTCGAGCCTGAGTTTTGAGAACAGATTTGACCAATTAAGTAGAAGGTTTGACTGAGGCTCTAAATATAGAAATAAAATTCTAAAAATTATGAAAATTTTTAGAGGGGTTCCAGGGATGACCTAGTATTTATAACAATTATGAAAGTAACTGTTCATAATATACTTCGAGTAAAAATAAATTCAAACCTAAATTGTGTCACTGAATTGTGTTTGAATTTTGTAAGGGTTGAAACTAGTTCCAAAAATTTTGGACAAATTATATTTATTCATGATAATTATTATAGTATTTGAATAAATTATTTACAGGGGATGATCATAAGTTTTTATTCCTAATTGCTTTTGGAGTTTAAATTTGAAGTGTTTGTTTGATATTTGATTTAAATTTTCCAATTGCAATAATTTATGCAAATGATTTCAAAATGTCAAGCATGCTGATAGGATGCATACTAAATCCCATTAATTAAATTGGGGATGTTACATGTGCACAAGATCTGGGCTTAAGGGGAGGTTGGTCTTTGCAAAAATACCAGAGGTCCTAAGGACAAGGGGTCCTGAGGAAAAGAAGGAGGCCCAAAAACAAAGGAAAAAAGGCGCGATGAACCATGGCCACACGATCAGGATCAAAGGGGTCCTAGGGGGAGGTGCGCACATGATCTGGGATTTAGGGCAGGTCTAGACGGTCAAGATCTAACAAGGGGAGGTCCTGACGGTCAAGATCTAACAAGGGGAGGTCCTGACTATTGGAAATATGCCCCAGAGGCAATCATAGAGATGATTATATTTCATTATGTTCATAACATTTGATAATATGTTATCTTGTTCCTTGAATTAATCATGAGTTGTATAGATCAATGAGTATGTGACTTGTTGGTGAAACTCTTTATCTTATATGATATCATTCTAAAAGTATCCCTGGTCGAATGTCACTGGTCGGAACACCAGTGACTCTACGACCAGTACATGTATTGATTGATGACCATGTTTCACCGGTCATGGATATAGAGATATCGAATCAATAATGTGGACACATGTTAGAGAACATAGTGTTGGATAAGACCCACCTTGAGACACTATTGAGATTGTTATGATTCTATGTGTCGTTAGTTGGTCTCAAGCAATGATGATGTATAATCCTTAGACCGAGATCGAGATGGTTTCCTACATGTGTAATAGCACTCTTAGGGGTTGCCAAACGCTACTCGTAACTAGGTAGTTATAAAGGTAGCTTTCGGTATGCTATGAAACATGCGGAGGAATGTGACTGGTCGGATATGGATTTGCCCTCCTAACATAACGGAGAGATGTCTCGGGCCCTCGTTGTTGTCGAATAAAGAAAGTGCATGGCCATGCCACTAGTGGTCGAAGTGTCAACCACATGAAGTTATTCGATACTTGATCGAGAAAGTATTGAACAGTCCATGGATGATATATTATCTCACCTGGAGTTCAACCAGATGTCGTGAGGTAAAGGGAGAATAGACAAGCAGGTCGTTCAGTTGCCGAGGTCGTAGACTGGTCGAAGTCGTATGGAGATGCGATCTAGTCGAAGACTACTCGAACATAATCACCAATTGGTCGTAAGGAGTTGCAAACTGGTCGTAGTTACATACTAACTGGTCGTAAGGAGTTACGAACTAGTTGTAACTGATTATGAACTGGTCGTGACTAAGTACGAGCTGGTCGTAAGTGATAAGGACCTGGTCGTAGATCATATTGCATTAAGGTTCGTCCGATATATTAATTGTGTGTTCGGGAATCGTTATGTGCTGCTAGGTACTGCTGACGACTCGTGATCGGGAAAGAGTTTCCGAGTCACAACCGATTACACACGAACCTATAGGGTCACACACTTAAAGGGCTAGGATTTGATTTGGATGGTGATCTGAATTCTTATAGGCCACGAGTTCCTATTGGGCCTCCTGTTCGGGACCCATTATGGATGCCTATATATAGAGGAGCGGTGGCATGGGGTATGATTGATCAATCTTTCTGGAAGAAATCTCGAAACCCTAATAGCCACACTCTCCTCAACCACACCGCCGGCGCTAGCACTCCTGCGCGTGGTGTCCCCGCCCGCACGTGTGGATACTTGGAGGTGCCGCGCGCATCGGACTAGGATCGATCCGCGACTCACGACGCTCATCTGAGTAGGAGGAGAAGGTGCGCGACAAGTACGACTACGACTGCTTCAACTCGCTACATCGACTCTACTTCTGCTACGGGTCGGCGCGTCTAGTGGTAAACTCGTGATCTATTACTAGCGAAGGTTCCTTGGTTGCGCGGTAAAAAAAAAATTTGTGCTATCGTAGCCTACCTGCGATCCTTCACTGACTATCAAGAGGGAAACTCAAATGAAAACGGAGAAGGTCCAACTGAGAGGAATTCAACCAGAGCTTGAATTCCAAGAGAACAAGGAGGTTTGAAACACAAACCCGAGCTTGGAACATCTCGAGGTGGTTGCGAACTAGGATGAGGTCAGAACTCAGGGGAGATCTTAACAAGGAAGAGGTCCAAGGGCAAAGGAGGTCTAGGCCTGAGTGGGGTCTAAACCAAGAAGAGGTCCTGACCTTAGAGGAGGTCTGGAACAGGGTGGTCTAAAAGAGAGAGACTGGGCTAAGGAGCCCCCAAAGCAAACCAAGAAAGAGAACTAAAAGCTAAGGAGCACCAGAGAACTCCAACCGTAAACAAAAAGCTTAAAGGCTTTAGATGAAGTTAAGTTGGTTCAAGTTAAATCTCCAAGATTTCCAAAATTCCAAGTTAAGCTTGAGCAAACCAATAAACCAAAAGGTTCCTCTTTAGGTTTTGAAATCCGGCAATAATCTCTAAGACAAATGGGACGTTACATCTCCTCCGTTAGATCTTTCCCCCTTCGTATCCTGTTTGTTGAAACTCTTTTGTATCTGGACCTCCCCTAAAGCCTAGATCCTTTGCGTACCTTTCCCTCTCTAGGACCCTTCGATCTCGATCGTGTGGCCCTTGTTCTTTGCGCCCTTTTTCCTTTTTCTTTGGACCTCCTTCTTTTCCTCAGGACCCCTTATCCTTAGGACCTCCCGGTGGTCTTTCTGCAAAGACCACCCTCTTGTGTCACGACCACCCTATGTGGTCATGATCTCTGGTCTTTTTGTAAAGACCACCCTTTTGTATCACGACCACCCTAGTGGAGCAGGGCCTCCCTTGTCTTCCTCAGGACCTCCTTCGCAGGACCTCCTCCCAGGACCACCCCTTTGTTGGACCTCTCCTTTGGTCACGACTTTCTCCTGTTGCTTTGACCACCCTCTTTGTTTGAGCCAGCCCTGTCCCCTTTTTTTCCTTTCTGCACGCCTTGCAGAAGAAAGTCTCTGAACATTTAATGCTGCTGCGGCACATTGAATATGGTCACATCTGAGGTACTTTGTTTCTCCTTTTGATGGCCTGCCCTGTCTTATCCTTGTACTGTTTTCACCTACCCTTGACACGTTGCCCTGAGCCTTAGTGTTTTCCCCCACTGTCTCTCCTGCTATTTGTAGCCAAGAGAGCCTTCCTTCACCACCTTTTTCCTCATTCCTAGCTTCCTTACTTTCACTTTGTTCTCTCTGTGCTTGAGATCTGAAGTTTCACTCTCTTTTGAGTTGGACCTCCCCTCAAGCCAGGACCTCCTGTTCTTCTAGTTTTAAGTTGGATTTGTTTAAGTTCTTTCGTTTTTTTTAAGTTCTTTTGCCCGAGCTTGCCGTGTTTATTTGATTCTTTGTGAACATGTAGGTTCTGAGTTCGAAGAGGAGTTCTTGGATCCAGCAGCCTCTACCGAAGCCTCCCCATTGATCAACAAAGGCAAGTCACAGACCTTTGATCATGTTGAACCTAGCTTTTCAAATATATATTGTTTTACTCTATCATGAATGGCTACTTTTATAGCAAGTTTTGGGCAGTAGCTTTACCTACTCGACTCTATATCTCCTTTGATATTTCTACTTGTCATGTTGACATGATTTTCCCTCGAACAGCTTAGTTGGGTAGGTATTGTTGGCATTTCCTTGTCTTTGCCAGCATGGGACCGTAGTTGTGCTTAGCTTAGCCTAGAACCGTGGGTTTCGAGAACCTTGTTTTTCTTTCTTTAATAATCTTGACTAATGAACTATGGAACTTGTGGTGAGATGCCACTTTTGGGCAACCATGGTGAGATGCCACCGTTGTGTCATTTGTGGTGTGATGCCACCCTTGTTAAAACTTGTGTGCCGGGACTTGGTGGTCCTTTGGCTTGGGTGAACCACAAAACTGCTTTATGCTCTCAAGCAGAAGGCCGGGAGTGAGTAGTGGTTGGTGTTGTGTGCACCTTGGGCTGTGGATGTTCTCGCTTGAGCAACAACTAAGGACTTAACTTTGTGTTCTTTGATTCAGGTATTTTTGTGCAACCACAAGACCACTTTATGGGGGTGGTTGTAACAGCCCAAAATCCTTAAGTTGGATTAACTATGCACCTACTGTGCATTTATGAAATTTTGAACCTTTTTAAAACTTTTTGTGCTAAGCAACTAGGTTACAACCTGGTCTTTCAAAACCTAGAAATGAAAATTTTTAAACAAAATAAAAGTTTGTCAAGATTTTGAAACTTAGATCGGAGTGGGGTTAAACCCTCTGTCGAAAGTCTTTTGATTATGGGAAATAGCAATTAACCTTGGAAATCCTATCCTCCTTTTCCAATTCAAACTTGAAAATATATGTTCTCGAGTTCATAACTACAAACTAAATCTCTATTTTTGAAAACACCGTGGAACTCAAATCTGAGAGTACCTTGATTGGGTTTCATCTGCTCTCTTATGGTTGTTTGAATTTTTCTGGAGTTTTGGAGAATATTGGTTTTTCATTTGAATTGCTTGTTTGAATTTAAAGTACAAACAAAACTTGTGAGCAGTGCCTGGGAGTATTTTTCCTAAGTTCTGTAACACCTTATAAACTCACTTTCAAAAGTTCACAAATTCTAGAAATAAATTGCTATTCTAAAACAATTAGTCAAAATAGAAATTTGAAAGTCAAAAATCAAGAGCAAGCAATTAAAATAATTTTGGGAAGAATTTACTTCAATAAAAACTCTTGAAATAATTTATTTAAATCTTATAATAATTATCATGAATAAATATAATTTTTCCCAAATTTTTGGGGCTAAAATTCAATCCACAGAAAATTCAAACTTGCTTCCATAACCTTTTATGAATTTGAATTCAAAATAAGCAATTAACTCTTGAAGAATGAGATTTAAAATTTTATTTGGTCACTTGTTTACCCTAGGGACCTCCTGAAAATTCCAGAATTTTGAGATTTATTTGCTATATTTTGAAGCTCGGTCAAAGTTGAGCTTTGAATTAAAACCCACCAAACCTCCCCGCACTATTCCTTGGGCTCGACCCAACCCCGACCGACCCAACCCCGGTCCGATCGAGCCAACGCGACTTGGTCGAACCACCTCGCCGCGCCAAGCCACTCAACTCCCGCGACGCATCCTAACCGTCGGATCTTGATCGAACGACCGACGTTCGCGAGAGACAATCGGACCTTCCGAGCGCAACTCTCCATCTCAACCATTCATTTGGAAACCGACGGCCCGGATTAAGTGACCGTTCGGCCCGTTATAAAACCCAACCCAGCCCTCCTTGTGCCGCCGACAGATGGGTCCCGCCGGCCTCTTGTCTTCTTCTTCGCGCGGACGCCGCCCCGCCACCGCACTCCGCGACCGCCATGCTCCTTTCACCTCACCCTCATCTCCTTGTCGCCCGAGCGCCACCGCTTTGGCCCCGCCCACACGCCTCTCCTCGTTTCCTCGCCATCCCCTCGTCCGCTTGTCCCCGCGACGTGACCGGGGAGCATCACCGCCATGCCGCGCCTCCTTTCGCCGCCTCCGTGCCGGCCCTTGTAGACCACCGAGGAGCTACCCTCGACGCCCTTTTTCTCTACCCGCCACTCGCCCTCCATTTCCTCCCCTCCTCGAGCCCCATTCGACCCAAGCTCCGAATGCCGGAACAGAGCCGCCGCGCCGCCTCCAAGCCCTCCGGCCGCTCCGGCGAGCCCTAGCCAACCCCGACCGCGCTATGGCGTGCCCGCTACCCCGAGGGGCAAAACCCCTCGGTCGATTTGGGGATTTACCTTACCGAAGCCTCGCGCATCACCGTCTTCATCAACACCGGCCGCAACCGCCATTTTCACCGCCGCACCTTCTCCGGCGAACCTCCCTCCAATTCCCCTCTCCATGAGTATCACTTGAGCTCCCTCTACTTGTCCCTACCACTCACTTGCGCCTCACTTCTCCCTGTGTCGCCGCCGTTGGACCTCCCCGTGCCACCATCGGTTGCCGCCGCCGGCTCAACTCCGGTCACCTCATCTCCCTCCGACCACTCCATCGTGCTCCTGGAGCCCAAGGTATGCCCATGCTCCCTCTATTTTTGCTTCAACTCCACCCGGCGCCGTTGCCCTCCTTTCACCCCCATAGCCGACCGCCGCTCGCCTTGGTAGCGCCGCCACAGAGCCTCTCGAGCCGCGCCGCCGCCACCCCTAGCCTACTTCTACTCCGGGTGATCCATTTTGCTAGTCCCTTTCACCTCCCCACCACTCAACCGCCGGCGACATGCGCCGCCCCAAGCCACGGCAGAGCTGCCCTGCTTGTCCTGTAGCTTCATTTTTTTAAAAAAATTTGGCTCTGTAACTGACTAAAAGTAGAACCCATTTGTAATCTCAACTCTTTTGAACTACCCAATTTTGTGTATTTCATCTGGGCACTCTAATTTAAATGACCATTGAATGATTGAATTAGTGCTAGATTAGTTTCCTTAACTATAAAAGTCTTTTGGCTGAACTGGAAAGCAGAGAAGAGGTGATAAGATAAAAAGTTGTTTTGTAAGTGTTTGACCTGACAAGATGAGCTAAGGCTGTATGGTTTTGGCAGTGAGCCAGCCCATTAGGGTTCAGTCCAAATGCTAGGAGGTTTCCTATTTGCAAGTTCCCTAATAATAGCTAAATCAAGTGGTTAAAGAAGTCATTGATTTTAGTAGCCATGCTGTAATAGATCCAATGAGTGAGAAGTTTAGTTAAACATTACCCCCTGTAAGCAACTCAGTCTCAACAATTCAGGCCATCTGAACATGAATAGTAAGAAGGTAAATGAATTTTACAGTAAGCCACTCTCCTTTCTAATAAAAAGGCACCTAGGAAGTCATGGGTCAAATTAGCCCTTTTTCTAAGTGTTGTGATTAACAAATTGAACACCTAGCTATAGTTGGCATTTGGATAATTAAGTTAGTAGTAAGAGTTGTTGTCAAACCCTGTAGATGTTCTTTGAAGGATCTGATGATCAGAGAAGGTGTTGTAAAAT
Source organism: Ampelocalamus luodianensis (assembly GCA_036346255.1). NCBI lineage: Eukaryota > Viridiplantae > Streptophyta > Magnoliopsida > Poales > Poaceae > Ampelocalamus > Ampelocalamus luodianensis. The sequence goes on from CM070634.1 coordinate 61,452,962, forward strand.
GTTGTGTTGCTAATAAAATTCATATACAAAAACCGTTGTCTTTCGCTTTCAAATATTGAAAAGGTTAATTAAACCACTCCATTGAATCAGTAAATTGGAAGTTTGAATTGGTAGCACTTATTTCAGAACAGCATGCTGATTGTAGGGTGGTTGAATAGAAAAGAAAAAGTAGCTTTGTGTTTGACTAGAATAGTCAGTAAGACTAATAGCTAATGAGGATTTCTAAAGGTTCAAACCACTTGGTGTAGTAAGTCCAGCAACTGAATATTGTTAGCAATACTTAGAAGTAGCCCTTCTCAGCCTTTTGAACCTAGAAACAAGAATCAGAACCTCCATTAGAATCGTGTTCACTTTATAACAACTAATCCCTAGAAGGCAAGAATTAAAATAGGAGGCATGGTAGGAGGCAGCAGTACCCAGGTTGCTAGAAGTTTGCACCTGATCTAATGCCAAAGTAAATGGTTTAGGAAATATAACTCTAACTTTTCGCATCTAATCTAAGGAGTAAAGGTTATCTTGAGTCAAAATTTGAATATTTGACTTAGCTAATCGACAGTAGAATTTATGCTTTCATTTCCATTTCTATAACTCATAACTAATTCAAACCAACTCCAACTCCAATGATATGTGTTCCTAAAGTTATCAAAAACCATTATCTACCTTCTGTTTTAACTTCTTTAGTTTGAGACTTTTTGGGTTTTGGAGTTTATTCGATATTTTTGCTTTGTTGATTCTTCTCGTTAGATGACGATGACTCGGGAGTGCAACCGAAATGATCGTGAGAATGTCCAGAGTTCCAAAGAAAGCAAAGGCAAGCGATGTAACATCATTTGATCATATTGCTCCCATTACTTTTAAAGTCTAATATCTTGTTTGTAAAACCTAAATATGCATGCTTCTTTGTGTCAAGATTAATTTTGTCGATTAGAGGTAGTTATCCCATTGCATTGTTTCAAAATTATTCACCCCGCCATCGCCATAGGTTATTATCCTCACTGGTGAATTTGAGCCAAGTGAATGATTTATGGTCTTTTATTGTCTTTGCGATATGATGCTTATCAATGCTTAGTTACCGGTAGAATTGGGCGGTTATCGACTTGTCGATAACCTTGATCACACAAAATTATTATAACTTGATATTCCAGCATTTTTGCTATATTTAATTGTGAAAACTAAAAACTGAAAACAAAATGATTTCGACTTGGGCACAATGGTAAGATGGTGTGAATTTGGGTGTGATTGAATGGTGCCCGAGTCAATTAAGGACCGAACATCTTGTGAGTACCATTATCCAGTAATTTGTGCGTGCTAACCACACTAGAGGGAAATGGGACCTCTCTTGACTAAGTACTTTGGGGGGTGTTAATTAATGAGTCACGTGGTGGGTTGCATATGGAATATATGCAACATGGACGTGTTTGTGGGGAGGGGAGCACCACGAGGCGGTGTCTCCTACTCCACGTATGGGTCCTTGTGATCCATATTTCGTCGGCAGTCACTAAGGGTTAACCCCATACGTGCGGCTCTTGATTAGCATTTTCCATTGGAAAGCGCTCGTAGGACTTAGCCGTGCTGGCATACCAAAGGAAGTGTGCTTCATCTAGTGGCAAAAAGGCGGTCTGAAGTGTGGGTACATTGGTACACCCCTGCAGGGTTAAAACTATTCGAATAGCCTCGTCCTAGGTTATGGACACGCTTGGGTAAGCTTTTCAAGAGTTAGACTACAACCTTTTAAATTAAAACTTGGCATGGGTGGTACGAATGGGTAATTCGTGCTATTGTTGTGATGGCTATTGGGTTAGTCATCTCCAGGTTGTCTTTATGTTATTACTTACTGTATATTCGTTAATTCTGCAATTAAAATTCAGTTTGTCAAATCTGCCTTCAAACTATTACTTATTGCAAATAAAACTTGCTTTATGCTGAAAATAACCTTTGAGCCTTCTCCTTTGATTAAAGCCTGCATGTAGTAGTAACTAGGTTTGTTACTCGTAACTCTTGCGAGTACATTCGTGTACTCACTGTTTGCTTGTATTTACTAATCTGGACAGCAGGTGGTGAGATCAATTTGGGTAAGGAAAGTTTGCGCAGAACGCGTCGGTTTGCTTTGGTTTCAACCCACTGTTGCCACTGCGGTTATGGCAAGCCATTGGGACTTCCTTCATGGTTAATTCATGTTCTTGATTCAGTTAATTTACTGTTTTCCGCTGCGTACTTGATATTTATCTTGTTATTTAGCCGGTTGGCCCTTTTTGTATGAAACCGAACCTTGTAAGTTCAATATGTTGTAATTATGAAGTTTTGTTATTGTAAGCACTTGTGTATGGAATTGATGCTTGATTTTGTAACGGGGTGTGTATACTGCATTTCTGGGAAGTATACATATCTCGAGGCTTGGTTTATTTGATTTGTGGTGCTAGGGTCAATGGAAGGCTAAGCATTACAAGTCAAATAAATCGGGGTCTCACAGTGGTCTGGGCCAAATAATTAGCAAGGAGCTGGCTTGGTTCTGTTGTGGTTGAGCGTGTGATTCGCTGACGCGAGAGGGGCACAAATCTGGCATGGTGTGAGACCCGTTATGTCATATCCCCAAATTAATAAAGAGCTTTATTATGCATCTCATTAGCATGCATCATGATTTGAAACTTTTTAATTACATGTTGTACTTGGAAAATCTCAAAAATACATATGAAACATACACTTTGATTCGAACTCCAAACTAAAAACTGAAATACATGCTACTAAAGATCCTCTGGAAATAATTTATTCAAATACTATATTAATTATCACGAATTAATATAATTTTTCCCAAATTTTTGGGACAGGTTTGAACCCTAAGAAAATTCAAACACCATTAAAAGACCTAGCCTAAGTTTGAATTTTATATTACAAAATATATCATGAACAGTAGGGTTCAATAATTTTTATGGACACTAGGCTATCCCAGGAAACCCCAGAAATTATTTCATGATTTTAGGAATTTTATTTATATTTTTAAGCCTCTAGTCAAAGTAGGAAAAACAATTTAAATCTCAGTCAAAGCCAAAAACCCTAACCGGTTGCACTGTTCCTTGGGTTCGAGCCCGACCCGACGAACTGACTCAACCCAACCCCCTAGCTGCACCGCACTTGGACCGTCCGATTGAAACTCGGTGGTCCAGATCGCGTACCCCTTTGTCACGGCCCGAACCACCCACCTAATCCTGGTCGTCCAGCCAAGATCCTACGGTGCACACCACATCACTTAAACTCCGTCTGTGCGCGTGCGGTGAGTCGCTGTCGCGCTGGGACCACCTGGTCAGCGTCGTCTTCAACCTTGGGCAGGCGCACGTAGGAGCCGAGTGCCACGCGGTCGTGTTTCTCCGACGCGCCCAGAACGGCAACTCGACACCGACAATCCGCCGCTGCCGTTGGCCACTCCTGGAGTTTCTTCACTTCAAGCCGCCTCCATCTCCGTCCTTTCCCGGGCATAATACCCCCTCGGCACCCCTCTTCTTCCCCACTTCTCCTCTGTTTGACCGAGGAGAGGGAAGCTCATATCAGTGTTTCGCTCGGGTAAGCCTCCACCGGGTGGTAGCCTTCAATACCCTACTCGATGCCCTCTCCATTTTTGCTAATGGGAGCTTACTTCGTTGTTTGTAGCTCTCAGACCATTCTCGTGCTCCGGTTCACGTCCAGAGCGCGCACTCGGGGACATCTTCTTGCCATCTTCCTCTTCGGTGAGGTACTTGAACCTTCTTTCGCGTCATATCGTGCCTTATAGCATGGTTATGATAACCCCTAAACTTATTTCGACAATGCACGATACCACTTCGTGGATTTGAAGAAATTGGGCTTTCGGTCGAAGAACAAACCCTTCATCTCCCACCTTGATTCGGTAAGGCTTATGTCGATTCCTTGCTGTTACAGCATCCTTATAGGATCTTCGAGCTATCCCGAGCATTCATTTGTTTTAGTTTTGCTTCCAGATCTTATCCACGTGAAGCCGTGTTCTCACCATCTTCTTCTCCGCGCACACGCAGCCTCAGCTGATTCTGAGCTTCCTCGAGCATCATTCTTCGCTCGTAACTCACTCATAGTCCCTAGGACCACAGGCACTCGCTTTGTATGTCGCTACGAGCTCTATTTGCTGCATGCACTTTGCAGAGAACCGCCGCCGCTTAGCTTCGGCTAGCCACGGCGGGGCATCCTGCACTCGCCACCACCTCTCAAAGTTGCGTAGCACTATTGCGGTTATCTCGAGCTTTGCGGCTCCGCCGCGTGTGGATTCGCCGGCGAACCGCCGGCAAACGCACGGAGGAACTCCGTTGTCGTACTCGACCAAAGATCAGAGCTGGAGGTTACGAAAATGACACCCATTAATTAGCTAATGATTGGGTTAGCATTTAATTACTGTCTTAGCCGTAGTAATGAGTCACTTACAGGTGGGCCCCTTGCACAGAAATTCGTAGGTTTAAATGAAATGCGACAGCCTCTGACAGGTGGGACCAGCCGCGTAAGTGTCGTGCACCGTGCGAGCGCACCAGTGGATCGAGTCCATTGGACCGTGCCACTGACGGCGGGCCCCGCGTGTCCGAATGGATTTTAAAATCTGAGATAAAATGGAATGTGCACTGTTTCCGGTCCCGCACGTCAGCCACTGCGGCTAGCGTGTGGTCGGTAGAAAAAGTAATTAATACTTTATGAAATTCAAAATCTGTTAATTTGCACACTGAAAATTGGCATTAACTTCTAAAAAAGCATAACTAAATCATTTTAACTCCAAAATGAGTGAAACCACTTCTGATAATTTTCATATTTGGTGAACTTAATATTAAAATTGGTTTCAAACATGTCTATGTAACAGAGAGCATTATTTTGGAAAATGAGCCATTAACACTATTATTTTTACAATAGAAAAAGGGCTGATAACTTCAAAAATTCATAAGTAATTCTTGGAAACTCCAAAAACAGTTAAATCAGTTTTGATAATTTCTATTTCAAATGAACCTAATTATAAAAATGGTCTCAAACTTACCTCTGTCACAGAAACTATAGTTTGAGGAAAATGGTCCTAAAGGGTTTTATTTTTACACTATTAATGCTGATAACTTTAAAAATCAATAACTAAATCATGAAAACTCCAATTGGAGCAAACTCAACTGTTTTGAACTTGTAATAATATTGCCTATTTATCCATGTAATCCATGTACTCACCACTGCTCTACAAAATTTCACCTTATAATTAAATTACATAAATGGAGGCATATTGAAATCTGAATTTCAAACCACCATAACTTTCATATACTAAATCAAAATGAAATAATTCTTTCACCAAAAATCATCTAAAATCATGACTTAGCTACTGTATAAAAATCATGCATTTTTGAGCATCTTGATTTTTGGAGTATTTCTCGATGTTTATTCAGATTGTATTTATATAGATTCGAGCTCGTTGATATTGATTCTTACGCTACTGAAGGAGAGCAATTAGCCTACCAGCAAGGCAAGCATCCTTTGAACTTTCTTTTTGCATCATATTTGATCCCAATTTTGTTAGGGTAGATGCAATGATAATTGCTTGCATGTTAGTCTTATATTGTCGCTATTTCTGTGATGAATGGTTAGACACATCCTATTATCTTGTCATTGAGGCTATCCATGAATTATTCCAGTACTAAAATGTTTATGATAGGATGTGTGAAAGTATATTATTCGGGTTTGCTTAGCCATGCAAGTCTAGAACCGGTATTTCGATTGTCGGGAATAGCCTGACAACTTTGGGATAAACACAACTATCATTTATATACTTTTGTTTCAGATCTTCATATCTGTTTTGTGAGTTATATTTTGTCATTCTAAATGAAACCTTGGTCTGGACAAGTGATGGTTAGTGATGGTGCCTTCGCGCACGAGATTTGGGTATGTGGTTTGACTTGTCTGGACAATTAAGGACCGAACTTTGGGTACCTGCCGTTCAAGCAACACTCGTGCTATCACACGCGGTATATGGGTACCGTATGGTTAAGTAGGGGGAAGGTTTTGTTGTGTTGAGTCCCACGGTGGTGAAATTGTAAGGGCATGGGACCGTGAAAATCTCGTGTTCCTTTTTGGGCCGATAGGATGGGGGCGTTAACGTCTTGTGTTTCCTAGGAGATAGGATGGAGACGTTAACGTCTTGTGTTTCCTAGGAGATAGGATGGAGACGTTAACGCCTTGTGTTTCCTAGAGCCATGGGTTGAGGGACTTAGCTCAATGGGATCTTCTTGCTAAAAACGATCGTATCTTGATTTACCCGCCAAAGATACCATAGGAAGTATGCTATATTCGAGGCATCCGGAGGCTTACAGGCTAATCAAGTCATGTGGGTAAAGTAGTACACCCCTGCAGGGTATAAATCTATTCGAATAGCCGTGTCCGCGGTTATGGACAACCGCTTGAGTTTGGGAGTTACTATTGTTAGACTTGGAATTAAAATTGTGGTTATAACTTGGTTTTGTCATGAATAGGATATTCATGCTTGTTGTTGCATCAAAGTGGACCGCCACTTTGATTTTGGTATGATTCATTTATTATTGAATTTATCAATTGTTCACATGTTTTACTTCTGCTTCAAATCTGATTTTGAAATGGCACTTGAAAAACTAGTATGTGTAGGTTGTTCAGTATTGCGTCGTTTTCGCAAAAATTAAGCCAATATGAGCCTTCCCTTGAATGACCTTATGCATAACTATTTTTATTTGTGTAAGACTTACGAGTACTCCTTTGTACTCAGCCAGATGTTTGCTGGCTTTTACAGGTGAGGAAGATAATGAGACCGATGAGCTTGTCGGTGTCGATTTAGGCGACACCGATGAGTAGTGTGCTATCTTTAGCTCCCAGTCGGTTGCCGATGGGTTGTGTAGCATACCACTGCAGGTATTTTGGTTTATTTACTTGGTTCCGCTATGAACTTGTTTAATTTGGCCGGTCGGCCACTCTTGTAGTTGTAAACTTGAAACTTGATGTATCACTTTTGTACTATTTATGTATGAATGTTGTATGGATGTGAGCAACGTTGTATGAGAGTATGATTATATTGGTCGCTGATCTTGAGAGCCAATATAAGTCGTACTTGCTGTTCGTAGCTTCCTATTTAACTCACTAAGTGTAGGGCTCGACTTGTTGGAGAACCGACAATCATGCAGTGCTCGCAGAGGAGCGGCGCGCATGATCGTTGGGGCTCTAGCACTAGTTAAGCCTCTCATTTGGATTGAGTTAAGTTGGAATCCATTTACTGGAGATCTAGAGTTATGTCCCTAAGACCTTGATTAGTCTTGGTCTTACGGAGATAACTCCGGGGTCCCCACACGTTAGAAGCAAAACCTTAGTGGGTAGCTCTGAGCCAGTTCCAAGCTTTGTAAAGGCCTTGTCGCGCTCTCTAGACTGCTCATCTTTGAAAATGAGCAAAGGTTTCGACGGGAACTACCCCGCTAGAGAGGTCGTGAATTGTGGGTAAAGTTGTACACCTCTGTAGATATAAAAATCTATTCGAATAGCCAAGTCTTTGGTCATGGACATTGCCTGGTGATTTTGCGCAAGGGGTAGTTTTTCATAAACTTGTGTTCCTGGACGCTTATGCGAGAGGCCATGGCTTTGTCTCAAAGAGACCTTGGCCAGCTCCAGAGAGGTCGTGGCTGGCTCGTGAAGAGATCCAGGGGCTAGTCGTGGGAACTTTAGAGTGGTCCTGGATGCTCCAGGGTTGGTGCCCAGATGAGGTCTTGGAGCTCTTTAGTGGTCCTTGGGTGCTTTGGAGTTGGTGCTCCAGGGTGGTCGTGGGGGAGGCCTTGGATGTGGGTGCGGCCAGGACCTCCCACGAGTGGTCTTTGGGAGTGAGTTGGTGCTCACGATCTCCTTGCAAAAAATCAAATGTACTTATGTATTATTGTTTTTAACTTGAGCTCTTAATCTATTTATGTTATTTCCTGTGAAATATTGCTTTCTGCAAACTAACCCTACAGGTCCCCGTTGCCAAAGCCAATGCATGAATATTATTTGCATAATTGTTCCCTGTGACTTGCTGAGTACATTCAACATACTCATGTTTTTTATCAGGACATCACTTCCATGCATATAACCAACACTCCTCACAATAGATCTGAACCTTTGCACTTGCAAGGTCTAATCACAAGAGCTCGTGCACGTCAATTGAACCATCATGTAACTTCATTTCTAGGAGTGCATTTTGTTTCTAATAAGAATATGCTGCTACCTAATGCATGTGATGTTCTTTTTATCAAGAACTTAGGAGCTGATCATGAAGAGAAGCTTGTGTAATCCAATTCGGCCACCGGAGATAGTACCGATTTCAAACATGCATAACTTTCACATACAGACTCCGTTTGAGATGCACGAGTACTTGATTGAAAGCTTATTTCGTCCTCTTTCCAACGGATCTAGCCTCATCTCCAATTTCTTTCTGAGCGCACTGCAATCGCCAAAAGAGTCAGAAGCTGTTTTTGAGTCGAACTTGGGCCCATGGGCCTTGTAACCATAAGCAGCCTGTACTATTCACATAGTTACTATTCATGCATGAACAGTACCACCGCCTCCTCCTTTCACCTCTCCCTCCTATACACAGTGGTTGCCGCCCATAGGGTTTGGCGGATTTTGTTTGCTTAGTTTCTCCATTGTGAAAACTCTTGTTCTTCGATTGTGTCGACTAGACCAACCGTAAAGAACCTCTGCGGAATCCCACCTTTTGAACTCAATTATATATTTGCAATTCAGATTGCTTGTTACTTCGTTCTTGCTTGTTCTTCGATTGCTTGCAGGAATTGATCATCGTGATCCGGTCAATCGGGTCTTTGGCACGCTAGATAACGACTTGGTGATTAGTTTAGCGATTGCTTGGTTCGTACGTGCTGCATTCGTAGCCTGGATCGTGAGAGTTGATCATCATCCAATCGAAATTTATCTTTCTCATCGAAAGATTGGGACAACAACAGTTCATCAAGTGGTATCAAAGCTACAGTTCATCGATGATAAATTTTTTCCTACAGTCCAAAGACACGAAAATCAAAAAAATAGGGTTAGTTCTTATAGTCCAAACCAATCTGAGCCTTTTGCAATATTTCTTTTCAGTTTTTGCTTGTTGAATTATTAATTGCATCATCGTGTCTAGTTGCTGATTTCTAGTTTAGTTAGAGTCTAGTTCGTCATTGTCTAGTTTGCATCTTGTTCGTCGTGTATCCTTTGCGCAGCTTTATCTTTGTTCTACCACCACTATCATCATCCCTGCCACGCAATTCCTCCCTACCGCCGTGCCAACACATCTCCCTACCGCCGTGCCACCACATCTCCCTGCCGCCACACCACCACATCTCCCTGCCGCTTCTTTCCCTGCCGCGGCAACCACCATGTCACCGTTCACCGCTCATTGGCATCCTCCCTAACGCGTCTACCAGAGCCACTGCCGCCACTGCCTCTAGCACTACCATGGCAATAACCACCTCCTACCGCCACTCCCACTCGTTGCCGGGACAACCGAAGGCCCTGCCTCGCCACCCCTCGCTGCCACCAACCCTAGTAGGTGGTTTCAGGTTGAAAAAGAGAGAGAGAGAGAGAGAGAGAGAGAGAGAGAGAGAAATAGAGAAAAAAAAAAGGAAAAAAAAAAGAAAAAAGAAAAGAAAAAAAGAGTAAAAAAAAGAACAGAAGAAACAGAAAAAGAGTCTCTCTGTCTGAAATTGTAAAACCTTTGCTAAATCTAGTGAAATTTGGTGGAGCCCTTCTTGATACACCCACAAGCTGCCAAAAATATTTGAGCACATTTGGCCCACGGAATCAAAAGTTATAGAAATTTCAATTTGAGGCGAGTCCATTTCTGACACACCTTCAGTAAAACGAGCATAACTTTTGTATACATAGTCAGAATTCGATGTTCTTGTACTCGTTTTGAAGCTATCGATGATGCGCATCTGAAAATCCTACAGGGAAATGGCCTGTCACCCCCTAAGACCCCCAAAATTGGCCATCTTTAGCCCTGAAATCGCATCGCAAGTTTTCGATTTTCTGTTTTTGGCGATTCTTTTGGTCTTCCCTTCAAAATTTGGGGTTCGTCCAGTTGAGGAAGTTGTAGATCTCATCGAAACCTCTCAAACAAGTATATGTAAGCCATATAAAACTTTGCATTTTCATCGTTTGAGACTAGTTGTTGTTTCTTCTCAATCTAGAGGGCTATTCGCGTTTTTACCGATATCACTGTTTTGTAAGGGCACAAGATTTTTCGCTTCATAGGGCTTTGATTCGCTAGTTCTGATTAGGCTAGGATCAGCAACATTTGACTAGTACTTTTGTAACATCCCCATTTTGGCTTGTTTTTCAAATGTAATAAAATGAGGGTAAATTAAAACTTTTCCTTCATCCTTTACTCTTGAAACTTTTCTGAAATTCTTGTAAAAAGAATTTCGAGAAATTCAAGATCAAAACCCTCATTTATCTCAAGTCAAAACCTTCTGGGTCAAATCTTTTGTTAAACCCTTGGAAATAATTTTCCTTGGTTCTAGGGTTGCTTGGTAACACCTCTGAATTATTTCCTAATTTTTGGAAATTAATTGAAATATTTTAGAGGCAAGTCAAACCTTGGTCAAACCTCTGAAATCACCTTCTGGAATTTCTTGAGAAAATTTTAGTGCACAAAAATCTCTGGAAATTTTATGAAAGGTTAACCCTAAGGTCAGGAAACTCCAGTTAAAATTTCATAAATTTTGGAGTTGATTTGATACCTCAATTAAATCCCCAAAGTCTCAGCCTTTAAAAATTAAAACCTAATTGGTTTTCACTGTTCCTCGGGTGCGAGTCAGACTCGGGCTCGAGCCAACTGACTCGGCCGAGTCAACTAATCGCACTCGGCGCGGTCGAGCGGGCGCGCGCGTCATCAGCCGTTGGATCTCCATCGAACGGCTCTCATTCGTGTAGGCATTCGGACAACTCCGGTTGCCATCTGATTCTCAGCCGTTGGATTCTGATCCAACCGTCACGGGACCGTACCGGTTCGTTTCAGTCTTTCAAATTAGCGATCGCATCGTGGCCGTTCAAATCTTATCCGCGCCAATCTATTGAGGTTGGGCTCAACCCACTAAAACGCTTTGGGCTCGAGCCGCTTTGTGCCGCTGACTGGTGGCCCCGCTCGCGTCGCTGGTCATCTTCCTCCTCCCACCGCTCGCATGCCCGCCTGTGCGCCATGGCAGAGAGAGGAGGTGACTTGTCACCTCCTTGAGCCCTTTAAACGGCTAAATGCTGCCATGCATTAAATGCACACCGCTCCTCCTCCCCAAAGTCGTCTCCTACCGCTCCCGTCACTCACGATGCCCATGGCGAGGCATGAACCAGTCCACCCGAGAGCTTGGGCTCAACCTAGCTTGAGCTCCTTGAGCTATAAGTAGCTCCTGGCTCTCCCTCGGTTCCTTTCAAAACCCAAGTGGTCTTGCCGAGCATCTTTGGTGCTTTGTGAGCTCAAAACACCAAAAGCACCTAAACCGCCATTGTTGAGTTGGGAGCTCCTCGGTGCAACCGTGCTCGATGGTTTTTCTTTGGAGATATGCCTAGAGGCAATCATATTGATGATGATATTTCATTGTATCCATGATTTAATAAATGTTCCTTGAATATTGCCTTTGTGTTGATTAACAAGTATGTGACTTGTTTGTGAAACTCTTTACTTGTATGGTTATTCTAAAGTTGTCCCTAGTCGGAGTTCATGTGAGGACACACGTGAATGATGGATTAGCACATGTATCGGTTGATGACCATGTTTCACGTGTCATAGACATGGAGATGTCAAACCAATAATGTGGACACATGTTTAGAACATGGGTTGGACCGACCCAACATGAGACATAGTAATTATTCTTATGGTTCTCTCTACACAATGTGTACGCCTTGTCCTTAGACTCGAGATTGTCGTATGTACTTGAGATGTGAATCGACCTACTTAGGGGCTATCAAACGCTACTCCGTGAATCGTAGTTATAAAGGTAGCTTTCGGGTTTGTCATGAAGCATGCTGCGAGGCATGGTCGATCGAGATGGGATTTGCCCCTCTCTACACGAGAGATATCTCTGGGCCTCGAGTGATCGGATCCAAAATGCATGGCCATGCTACTTAAGGTTAAGAGTTAACCAAGTAAGGGATTCCGATCACAGATCGAGAAAGAGTGGTCGACTTGGAGCTCATTGAATATCGTGAGGCAAAGGGATTGACATGTACATAACGTTGTGATGGTTCGTCCGATATGATCTTTACGTATGTTTAGGAGTTGGCACGTCTTGCTAGAGGCGCTACCAACTATTGACCAAGTATGTGTACTCGCGTCATGTCTAAACATATGTGAACCATAGGGTCACACACTTAAAAATTGAAGCCTAATTCGGATTGGATCTAAATTAGATCGGCATTGAGTCCTAATGGGCATCTATTCGTAGAAGCCCATTATAAGGATCGCGTCTATAAAGGAGAGAAGCGGCGCTGGTTGAGGTTGAGTTTTCGTGACATCCTCAAACCCGGCGCCACCCTCCCACGCCCTAGTCGCCGCGCGGATCTAGTAGTCCGGCGTCGCCGCTTCCTCCGTGCGTGTGGATACCTTTGAGGCGCCGCATCCGTGGCGTTGGGACGAACCGCAAGAAAGGAGCGTGACGTGGGGCCGCGACGAGGGGCGAGGAAGTAGTACGACTACTCGCCTCGACGCATCGCATCAATCGAGTACGACTACACCGCCTGACGTCTTTGCATCAACTTCCGCACTGCGCGTCTTGTGGTAAGACCGTGATCTATAATCTGCAGTGATCTTGGTTTACTGGTAGAATTTTTAATTTGCGCTAGTGTAGCCTACTGTTTCCCAACATTTTCTTCCCTTCTCTTTGTTCGGTCGTGCCTCGACCTCTCCGGACAAAACCCTAACTTAATTGTAGTTGCTTTTCACAGAGCGGCTAAATTTTGGGGATTTGTTCTTTCGGCCGTGAGCACCCTTTCTTCCTCACCGCGGTAAAAGCTTCTTTTCCTAATTCTTTGCTCAGAAGCATATATGAGTTATTGTGGAGTCATTGTGATGACCCGGTCTCACCACTGGTTGCTCAGTCGTCATCTCCACTTCTTCTTCTTGGTCGCCGCCGCTCTTCGTCATTGGAGCCACCTCGACCACCTTCGAGCTCCACCAGTGCTCAGGTACCCTCCTAGAAGCCTCTAGAAGCTTTGGCACCCACTGATGAGGGTTGTTGCGAAGCTTTTGGTCATTATGCATTTCGGCCGTTTTGGTGGCCGCCGCTCATCGTCGGCTAGCCGTTCGGGCACTATTGCGGTGTGAGTGATACCAATGTGTGCGCGGTGGTATTGCGGTCCCATTTGCCCTTGGCTCGCGCCATACCACGGCCGATCGCCGCGGCGAGCCCGGATCGCATCGGTCTTTTTGTCGGACGAAAACGGCAGTACCGTAATGTCGTTCGGACACAGTAATGACGTTCATTAATGCTAATCATTGTTAATCATGGGTTAGTAATCATTAGCTGTCCTAAACCCCTCGCAGATCACTTACGGTGGGCCGCCATCCTCAAAACCCCCCCTGTGCGCGTGTGTTTAAACCCGGCATGTGACTTAGCGTCATTGACCTGTGGGCCCCTATTGTCAGTGGTCCCTTTCAAATCATAAACGGCCCAATCAACCTCAGCCGTTCGATCTTGGATCCGTGGCCGGGATCGTGGGAGCAATTGGACTATCCGAAGGCTCCCTCAATCCCAGCCCTTCGTCGCTTGATCAATGGCCCAGGATGGGCGAGCATCCGCTCGGTCCGATTGCCATCTCGATCTAGATCGTTGGATCTTGATCCAACGGTGAGCCTCGTGGTCTTTGTCGTGGGTGTCTTTGTGCGGCGTGCGCATGGGCCGTTCGATCCAGGATCGACGGTCCATAATCAGCCACGTCTTTTCTTTCGGTTAAGGGATATAATTTCCTCGGTAAGCTTTATCTTTCCACTGAAAATGTTGTTAAAACTTTAGAAATTCATATCTTTTTCATTATAGATCCTTTTTGGGTGATTTCAGTAGTATTAATTTTCTTTTAGGCTAGAGAATAATCTAGAAATATTTCCCGGCCCTGTTAAGAACCAGAAATGTTGTGAATCGATTTTAGCCTTTTCAGCCTTTATTAAATATTCCAAAAATGTTGTAAAAACTTAGAAAATCCACAACTTGTTCTCTGTAAGTCCAAATAGAGCAAACTAAATTTTGTTAATTTTCTTTAGGGATGAACTTTAATGAAAGACCAGTTGACTAGTGGTCTTTGCTACTGATATAAATGATGTCCTAGTTTTAGAACTTAGAAAAATCATAACTAATTCGTTATAACTTCAAATGACCTGAAATTTTATATGGATTATCACTACACCAGTAAGTAGCTACCATAAAAATTTCAGCTTCAAAATATTTCTGGAAAATATTTTTGCTACAGTACCTAATTATGACCGAAAATAGGTTTTTAGGGAATATCTTTTGCACCACAAATCCAAATTAGGTTTTTCCAGTTTCTATGACTAGGTATATTCATATTTTACCTTGTGTATAAATTTCGTCGCATTTGGATAAGTTTTGCTTGCTCTTTTGTTTATGTGTTGCTCGTCTTATTGGTTGTTTTCGCTCTTTCGCTTAGGATTCGATATTTGCGGTAACCCCGAGAACGACCCTCCGCAACAATTTGAGCAACCGCAAGAAGGCAAGCAGTTTGATCATTTCCCAATTGATCCCATTACTTTTAAAGTCTAATATTTTGTTTAACTTCTATGTATGCATTGCTATTTTGTTGTTAAATTGATTAGTTAGACCTCTAGTTGCATAATCTGTAGGTAAATGATTATCCTCTACTACCGAACCCTAGGTTATTTGCTGTGATTAGAGTTCGTTGGATGAGCTCTTGTCACTTAGTAGATTTCGAATAAATATTGCTTAGCAGGCCTGATATCGGTAGTATTGGGCGATCATCGACTTAGTCGGTGATCTTGATCACACAAATGCTACTATTATTCCATTATGTCCAACCCTTGTGTTTTACCAATTTGCAAATCAAAAACTAAAAACAAAAATTATATCTTGGCTTGGGCACAATGGTATGTTGGCGTGATCTGTTGGGTGTGATTGGGATGGTGCCTAAGTCCCTAAGGACCGAGTTACTTGTGCCATTGATCCGAGCAATTATTGCGTGCTAACCACACGAGGGGGATATGGAACCTCTCTTGACTAAGTACTTTGGGAGGTGTTAATTATGAGCTGGTTGGTGGGTGTGTTCTTGTGTGTGTGTGTTGTGGTTTTGGAGGGGAGCATTAGCAGGCCGGTTAGGCTGTCTAATGCGTCTTTCTCCCGTGGGTTGCGGCTCTTAATTAGCATTGTCCATTGGAAAGCGTCTTGTTAGACTTAGCCATGCCTGCATACCAAAGGAAGTGTGCTAACCGTGGCTGGTGGAAAGGCGGTCTATCGTGTGGGTACATTGGTACTCCCCTGCGAGGTTAAAACTATTCGAATAGCCTCGTCTAGGTTATGGACACGCTTGGTTATTTCCCACAAGAACTAGACTACAACCTTTTAAAAACTTAAACTTGACTCGGTGGTATGAAGGGGCACTTCATGCTATTGTTGTGGTGACTATGGGTTAGTCACTTCTAGGTTGGTGTTGTCATCTATCTATTGTTATAATTGTCTCTCTTTTATTTGAACAATAAAAGTTAATTGCAAACTTGCTTTGAATCTATTACCGTATTGCAAATGAAAACTTGCTTTATGCTGAAAATAAGTCCAGAGCCTCATCCACTTAAATAAAGCTTGCATGTAGTTAATTATAGTTCTGTTATCTCACACGTCAGTCTTGCAGTACAAAAACAAGTTTTGTACTCATCCGCTTGCTTAATATTAATTGTTGTAGAGGAAGAAGGTGAGCCCCAAGGGCCTCACTTTTGTGAGCTGTGTTGCTTGTTGTTTGGGCGATTAGCTTGGTGGTCCTGTTGGTTGCCTTGTGGGTAAAGGCACACCGATTGGCTTTGGTTTATTGCCATCTTATGGCCATTTTGCTTCATTGTTTAAATTAGTTACTTATGTGTTATTTGGCGGCGGCCTCTCTTTTGTAATAACTCTCTTCATATTATCTATGTCTTTCATTGTTGCTTTTGCTTCGCTCTATGTGTATGAATGGAATTGATGCATGATTTTGTAACGGGTGTGTATCTTGCAGTTGGGAAGTATACATATCTCGAGGCTTGGTTTATTTGATTTGTACCGTTAGGACCAAGTGGATGGTTAACGGTACAAGCCGAATAAACCGGGTCCTCACAAAGTTGGTATCGAGCCATTCCGACCGTAGTAACTCAAGCTTGGTCGTCCTTAGGATATTTTGAAAACCTCAATTTCAAAGTATCAAATGATTTATGAAAGTTTAAGTAAGTTCTCAGATTTTATTCCTTACCTATCTTAGCTTTCGATCTCATCTTGCTCTAATTTGAGTTTTAAAAGTTGTTCTCCTTTCCTTCTCTCAAAAGATAGTCATTATCGTTTAAATTGGGTTTTGGGAACCAATGAGTTTGGCAAATTGAAGTGTTAGCTGCCCTCTATAAGGTTTTGAAGCTGCCGGGGTTGAAGATTTCGGCTAGGAGGCTTGGATGCAAAATCTGGACAGCGATCATTCAGTTTCCAGACAGCAAGCTCAAAGGTTCTAAATAGGGTAGAAAATGAGAGGATAATCAACTAAAACTTGTGGGAATAAAAGGGTAAGATGTGATACTAGTGAGCTAAGTACCTAACGCTATTTTTGCCGCCTTAACCTTGCTCTTGAGTAGTGTTAGCCTTGAGGTAGTGTGCTGAAATTTTATCTTCTCACACTATTACTCGTTCATTCAATACGGGATAATGGCATTGAGAAGTTGAGCTTGTTTTGGAGTTTCTTTGCTGTTTTGGAGCTTCTTTGGAAACATTTAAAGTTTGTATACTTGCTGTTTTTGGCCTTCGGTTAGGGTGATATCTCCTTCCCCTAATCATTAGCTTTTCGCTTTCATCAACTTCTAGTATTAGTGCTTTGGTTTCTAACCTAAATTTCTTGAACCAGATGGTCGGAGGTACTCGCGGCGCCGTGGTCGAAATTGTTTGGATGAGGAGCTCCGCCTCCTCCGACCATGGTCGAGGTCCTTCTGCAGTCGAGCGCAACTGCTCGGAGGACGGGAGGGTCTGCCGATGTTATTGCGCGCAACACCTCCGCCCTTGCCGAGCCTCGTGATCCGGCAGGGGGGCGGACATCAGTCTCGTGGGGGCCTTGCTGAGTTTCTTCGCACTCAGTCCCCCACGTTCTCCAGGTCTGAGGACCCATTGGACGCGGATGATGGCCGCGTCGGGTTGAGCGTAAGCTCGACGTTGCTCGCACTGACCAGACGGGCACTCTTTGCCTCCCATCGCCTTCAGGGGCACTCTCTCCGTGGGAGAACTTCTTGGCCATGCAGCCCGCCGCCACACTGTCTCTTGGGATGAGTTCGGACGGCGCCCGCCGAGCTCATATCCCTTCCGGCTTGATGAAGTTGAAGAAGAAGGAGTTTCTCGCGCTCAAGCAAGGGCGTAAGTCAGTGATGGAGTATCTGTACGAGTTCAACCACTTGGCTCGTTATGCTCCATCTGAGGTGGCCACCGATGAGGCCAAGCAGAGAAGTTCATGGAGGTTTGTGCGAGGAGCCGCAAGACAAACTCTCCATTGTGGACTTTGTTGACTTTCGTGCCTTGGTGGACAAGGCCATCGTTGTTGAGCACAAGGCCAAGGCGTGGCGAGTCCCGCAAGCGCAAGTGGGAGGCCCACGTTGCGCACAGCCGCCTCTCGCCCTCGTGTCGGGCCTACCCGGGGCCCGCTTCGTGGCTTCACTACCACCGAGGCCGCGGCACGATTCCTCACCCTCCGCAGCCGTGCCCGCCACGCGGCGCTGCGACCGCCAGGTGGCTCCCGCAATCCGGCCGCCGGTCACTTGCTTTGCAACAACCGGGCATTATGCCAATACTTGCCCTAACAGATCGGAGCGCCCCTTGTCCTAATGGAGGACGCGGGCAGGGAGGTGGTCCTCTCCAGGATCAGAAGGTTGTCCCCGCTACTCAAGGCATGGGTAGTGGCCACGTCAACCTCATCTCCGCGGAGGAGGCACAGGAGGCACCCGACGTCGTGTTGGGTACCCTTTCGGTTAACTCTTTCCCTGCTACAGTTTTGTTTGATTCCGGCGCATCTCATTCATTTGTTTCGGAGTCTTTTGCTGCTGTGGGGGGTCTTCAGTTTACTCCATTGTTGGTCCCGCTGCTCATTCGCTCTCCCGGTTCGGAGTTGAGAGCTGAGTCTGAGTGTAGGGATGTCCCTGTTGAGATAGAAGGGGTAGGGTTCTTGGCAAACCTTATCCTCCTTCGATCGGCGAGCTTAGATGTAATCCTAGGCATGGATTGGTTGTCTCAGCACATGGGACAAATTGATTGCGCTAGGAGGCTCATCTACCTTACCAGATCCTTACGGCGGCGAGTTAAGTTCGCCGCCGGCCGCAGGTCCACATCTCTTCGCGCCGGCGAAGCCACTCTAGATATTCGTGAAGTCCCGGTGGTTCAGGACTTTGTTGATGTCTTCCCGACGACCTTCCAGGATGCCACCATTCGAGACCTCGAGTTTGCCATTGAGTTGGTTCCTGCATCGCCCGATTTGAAGAGGCCTTACCGGATGGACCCAATTGAGTTGGTGGAGTTGAAGAAGCACCGTGGTGAGCTTCAAGAGAAAGGTTTCATCCGCCTCTAGCTCATCTCCTAGGGATGCTCGGCAATCTTTGTCCCAAAGGACAAGACGCTGCAGATAAAGGCGACACGTCCACTTAATGAAGTAACGGTAAGAACAAGTACCCTTTGCCCGTATTGATGACCTCTTCGATCAATTAACCGAGCTCGAGTCTTCTCCAAGATTGATTTGAGAGGGATATCATCGTTCGGATTCGACCGAGGATATTCCAAAGACATGCTTTTTCTACTCGTTATGGCTTGTACGAGTATACCGTCATGTCTTTCGGCTTAACCAATGCTCGGCCTTGTTCATGAACCTCATGAATTCGGTGTTCATGGAGTATTTGGACAGGTTCGTTGTGGTCTTCATCGATGATATCCTTATCTACTCCAAGAGCGATGAGGAACACACCGAGCATTTGAGGCTTGTGTTGGGCAAGCCATGAGCACCACCGTATGCGGTTCAGCAAGTGCGTTCGTTGAAGGAAGGAGCCTTCTTAGGCCATATTCTTTCGGCAGAGGCGTGGCGTGGATCCTAGCAAGATCAGCGATGTGCTTTCCTGGAGTCAACCCACTTCGGTCACCGAAGTTCGGAGTTTTCTTGGTTTAGCGGGATACTATCGTCGCTTTATCGAGAACTTTTCCAAGATAGCGAAGCCGATGACGGAGTTGCTCAAGAAGGACAAGAAGTTCTCGTGGTCCGCTAATTGCGAGGAAAGTTTCCAAGAACTTAAGAAGCGATTGACCACCGCTCCCGTTCTTGTTCTCCCCGATGTCCGTCGAGGCTTCGATATCTTTTGTGACGCTTCTCGTCGAGGCCTCGGTTGTGTCCTTATGCAAGAAGGCAAGGTAGTGGCCTATGCATCAAGGCAATTGAGACCTCATGAACTCAACTACCCTACCCATGACTTGGAGTTGGCCGCTGTGATCCATGCACTTAAGATTTGGCGACATTACCTAATCGGTAGTCGTTGTGAAGTGTATTCGGATCACAAAAGCCTAAAGTATTTGTTCACCCAACTGCACCAACCTCCGCAAAGGAGATGGTTGGAGTTGATCAAGGACTATGACATGGGTATTCACTACCATCCGGGCAAGGCCAATGTCGCCGCGGATGCGCTTAGTCGCAAAGCGCATTGCAATGCATTGTTGCTTCAAGAGTATCAGCCCCCTCTTCTGGAGGAGTTCCAACGTCTCAACTTGGGGTTGGTTGAGCATGGTTCCCTCGCTGCCTTGGTTGTACAGCCAACCTTGGTGGATCAATCAGTCCGCCGGTGAGTCGATGTTGGAGTGAACCGCATCAAGGAAAATGTCGAATGGAACAGCCAAGTGCTTCTCCGTAGATGAGCTTGGTGTCGTGAGGTTCGGGCAACGCCTCGTGGTTCCAATGGACATGGAGTTGCGGGATTTGATTCTCCGCGAAGCCCACGATTCTCCGTTATCCATTCATCCCGGGCCACGAAGATGTACCAGGATCTTCGCACGAGATTCGGTGGACCCAATGAAGAGGGAGATCGCAAGGTTCGTTGTCGAGTGCGACATGTGTCGTCGTGTCAAGGCGAGCATCGCGCCTGCCGATTGCTTCACCCTTGCCCATTCCGGAGTGGAAGTGGGATTCGGCGGGATGGATTTTGTCACCGCCTACCTAGGTCACCAAGGGCAATGATGCCATTTGGGTTATCATTGACCGGTAGACGAAGGTGGCGATTTTCTTCCATCCAAGACCAAGATTCGTCACGGTCACCTTGCGGAGCTCTATATCGCCAGATAGTGAGCTTGCATGGTGCCAAGACGATCATTTCGATCGTGGTTCCATCTTCACTTCCTAGCTCGCATAGCTTGCAAGAAGCTATGGAACTCGTCTTTCTTCAAAGACAAAGATATCACCCCAAAGCGGATGGTCGACCGAGAGGTCAACCAAGTTTTGGAGGACATGTCGCGAGCTTGTGTTCTTTCCATGGGAAGCACTGGAGAAGTGTTTGCCATTCGCCGAGTTTTCTTATAACAACAGCTTCCAAGCCGCCTCGGCATGGCACCATTTGAGGCCTTATACGGAGAAAGTGCAGGACCTCGTTGAACTGGTGCGAGACCGTGAAAGACCTTTCTTTGGCCGGACTCGATTAATGAGGCCGAGGGTCAAGTCCACCATTCATGATCGCTGCGCACGCCTCAATCCGGCAAAAGAGCTATGCGGATCGTCGCCGCCGTGAGTTGAGCTTTGAGCCCAATGATTTCGTTTATCTCAAGGTTTCTCCTCCGAGAGGTCACCAACGTTTTGGTGTCGAGGCAAGTTGGCTCCTCGATATGTCGGTCCGCACTGTGTTATCGAGAAGAAGGAGCCGTTGCCTACAAGTTGGAGTTGCTCGCTGCACTTGCGGGGTACATGATGTGTTCCATGTGTCCCACTCAAGAAGTGTCTCCGTGTTCCAATCGAGGAAGCTCCGTTGAAACTCTCAATGTTCGGGAGGATTTGACCTATCGCGAGCACTCTGCTCGTGATCCTCGAGGAGGCCGAGCGAAGAACAAGGAACAAGACCATTAAGTTCCTTAAAGTTCGGTGGTCAAACCATTCCGAGGATGAAGCTACATGGGAACGAGAAGATCGCCTCAAGTGCACTACCCCTCTTTCTTTTCCGAGTGAACCAAATCTCTGGACGAGATTTTTGTAAGGGGAAGGTTTGTAACATCCCCATTTTGGCTTGTTTTTCGATGTAATAAAATGAGGGTAAATTAAAACTTTTCCTTCATCCTTTACTCTTGAAACTTTTCTCAAATTCTTGTAAAAGAATTTTGAGAAATTCAAGATCAAAACCTCATTTATCTCAAGTCAAAACCTTCGGTCAAATCTTTTGTTAAACCCTTGGAAATAATTTTCCTTGGTTCTAGGGTTGCTTGGTAACACCTCTGAATTATTTCCTAATTTTGAAATTAATTGAAATATTTTAGAGGCAAGTCAAACCTTGGTCAAACCTCCAAATCACCTTCTGAATTTCTTGAGAAAATTTCAGTGCACAAAATCTCTGGAAATTTTATGAAAGGTTAACCTAAGGTCAGAAACTCAGTTAAAATTTCATAAATTTTGGAGTTGATTTGATACCTCAATTAAATCCCCAAAGTCTCAGCCTTTAAAAATTAAAACCTAATTGGTTTTCACTGTTCCTCAGTGCAGTCGACTGCTCGAGCCAACCGACTTTCGGCCGAAGTCAACTAATCGCACCCGGCGTGGTCGAGCGGGCGCGGCGCGTCATCACCGTTGGATCTCCATCGAACGGCTCTCATTCGTAGGCATTCGACAACTCGGTTGCCATCCGATTCTCACCGTTGATTCTAATCCAACCGCCACGGACCGCACGGTTCGTTTCGATCTTTCAAATTAGCGATCGCATCGTGGCGCTCAAATCTTATCCGCGGCAAGATCTATTGAGGTTGGGCTCAACCCACTAAAACGCTTTGGGCTCGAGCCGCTTTGTGCCGACCGGTGGCCCGCCGCGGCGCCGGGTCATCTTCCTCCTCCCACCGCGCATGCCCGCCTCATGCGCTATGGCAGAGAGGAGGTGACTTGTCACCTCCTTGAGCCCTTTAACGGCTAAATGTCGCCATGCATTAAATGCACACCGCTCCTCCTCCCAAAGTCGTCTCCTACACCGCTCCGTCACTCACGATGCCCATGGCAGGCATGAACCCACCCACCCGAGAGCTTGGGCTCAACCCTAGCTTGAGCTCCTTGAGCTATAAGTAGCTCCTCGGCTCTCCTCGGTTCCCTTTCAAAACCCGGTGGTCTTGCCGAGCATCTTTGGTGCTTTGAGCTCAAAACACCAAAAGCACCTAAACCGCCATTGTTGAGTTGGGAGCTCCTCGGTGCAACCGTGCTCCAGTGGTTTTCTTCCCTTCTCTTTGTTCCAGCCTGCGACTCCTCCGGGACAAAACCCCTAACTAATTGTAGTTGCTTTTCACAGAGCAGCTCAATTTTGGGGATTTGTTCTTTTCTACCGTGAGCACCCTTTCTTCCTCACCGCCAGAAGAAGCTTCTTTTCCTAATTCTTTGCTCGGGAAGCATATATGAGTTATTGTGGAGTCATGTGATGACCGGTCTCACCACGTTGCTCAGTCGTCATCTCCACTTCTTCTTCTTCTGTCGACGCCGCTCTTCGTCGCGGAGCCACCTCGACCACCTTCGAGCTCCACCTGCTCGTGTACCCTCCTAGAAGCCTCTAGAAGCTTTGGCACCCACCGATGAGGGTTGTTGCGGCTTTGGTCATTATGCATTTCGCCGCTTTGGTCGCCGCTCATCGTCGGCCAGCCGCCGTTCAGGGCACTATTGCGGTGTGAGTGATACCAATGTGTGCGCAGTGGTATTGCGGTCCCATTTTGCCCTTGCTCTCGCGCCACGGCCGAGTCGCCGCGGTGAGCCCGGATCGCATCGGTTTTTTGTCCGGACGAAACGGCAGCATCGTAATGTCGTTGGACACACGAAATGACGTTCATTAATGCTAATCATTGTTAATCATGGGTTAGTAATCATTAGCTATCCTAAACCCCCTCCGCAATCACTTACATGTGGGCCGCCATCCTCAAAACCCCACGCTGCGGTGTTTAAACCCCAAGATGTGACTTAGCGCCATCGACTGTGGCCCCTATTGTCGCTGGTCCCTTTCAAATCATAAACGCCCAATCAACCTCGGTAGCTTCGATCTTGGATCCGTGGCGGGATCGTAGGAGCAATGGGTGACAGTCCGGCTCCTCAATCCCAGCCCTTCGCCGCTGATCAACGGCCCAGATGGGCGAGCATCCGCTTCGGTCCGATTGCCATCTCGATCTGGGTGTTGGATCTTGATCCAACGGTGAGCCTCCGTGGTCTTTGTCGGGTGTCTTTGTGCGGCGCTGTGCGCATGGGCCGTTCGATCCGTGATCGACGGTCCATAATCACCACGCTTTTCTTTCGTTAAGGGATATAATTTCTGGTAAGCTTTATCTTTCCACTTGAAAATGTTGTTAAAACTTTAGAAATTCATATCTTTTCATTATAGATCCTTTTGGGTGATTTCAGTAGTATTAATTTTCTTTTAGGCTAGAGAATAATCTAGAAATATTTCCCGGCCCTGTTAAGAACCAGAAATGTTGTGAATCGATTTTAGCCTTTTCAGCCTTTATTAAATATTCCAAAAATGTTGTAAAAACTTAGAAAATCCACAACTTGTTCTCTGTAAGTCCAAATAGAGCAAACTAAATTTTGTTAATTTTCTTTAGGGATGAACTTTAATGAAAGACCAGTTGACTAGTGGTCTTTGCTACTGATATAAATGATGTCCTAGTTTTAGAACTTAGAAAATTCATAACTAATTCGTTATAACTTCAAATGACCTGAAATTTTATATGGATTATCACTACACCAGTAAGTAGCTACCATAAAAATTTCAGCTTCAAAATATTTCTGGAAAATATTTTTGCTACAGTACCTAATTATGGTCGAAAATAGGTTTTTAGGGAATATCTTTTGCACCACAAATCCAAATTAGGTTTTTCCAGTTTCTATGACTAGGTATATTCGTATTTTACCTTGTGTATAAATTTCGTCGCATTTGGATAAGTTTTGCTTGCTCTTTTGTTTATGTGTTGCTCGTCTTATTGGTTGTTTTCGCTCTTTCGCTTAGGATTCGATATTTGCGGTAACCCCGAGAACGACCCTCCGCAACAATTTGAGCAACCACAAGAAGGCAAGCAGTTTGATCATTTCCCAATTGATCCCATTACTTTTAAAGTCTAATATTTTGTTTAACTTCTATGTATGCATTGCTATTTTGTTGTTAAATTGATTAGTTAGACCTCTAGTTGCATAATCTGTAGGTAAATGATTATCCTCTACTACCTGAGCCTAGGTTATTTGCTGTGATTAGAGTTCGTTGGATGAGCACTTGTCACTTAGTAGATTTCGAATAAATATTGCTTAGCCAGGCCTAGATATCGGTAGTATTGGGCGATCATCGACTTAGTCGGTGATCTTGATCACACAAATGCTACTATTATTCCATTATGTCCAACCCTTGTGTTTTACCAATTTGCAAATCAAAAACTAAAAACAAAAATTATATCTTGGCTTGGGCACAATGGTATGTTGGCGTGATCTGTTGGGTGTGATTGGGATGGTGCCTAAGTCCCTAAGGACCGAGTTACTTGTGCCATTGATCCAAGCAATTATTGCGTGCTAACCACACGGGGTGGATATGGAACCTCTCTTGACTAAGTACTTTGGGAGGTGTTAATTATGAGCTGGTTGGTGGGTGTGTTCTTGTGTGTGTGTGTTGTGGTTTTGGAGGAGCATTAGCGGCTCGGTTAGGTCGTCTAATGCGTCTTTCTCCGTGGGTTGCGTCTCTTAATTAGCATCGCCCATTGGAAAGCGCCTTGTTAGACTTAGCCATGCCTCGCATACCAAAGGAAGTGTGCTAACCGTGGCTGGTGGAAAGGCGGTCATCGTGTGGGTACATTGGTACTCCCTGCAGGTTAAAACTATTCGAATAGCCTCGTCCTAGGTTATGGACACGCTTGGTTATTTCCCACAAGAACTAGACTACAACCTTTTAAAAACTTAAACTTGACCTGGGTGGTATGAAGGGGTGCTTCATGCTATTGTGGTGGTGACTATGGTTTAGTCACTTCTAGGTTGGTGTTGTCATCTATCTATTGTTATAATTGTCTCTCTTTATTTGAACAATAAAAGTTAATTGCAAACTTGCTTTGAATCTATTACCCTATTGCAAATGAAAACTTGTTTTATCTGAAAATAAGTCCAGAGCCTCATCCACTTAAATAAAGCTTGCATGTAGTTAATTATAGTTCATTATCTCACACGTCGGTCTTGCAGTACAAAAATTAGTTTTGTACTCATCCGCTTGCTTAATATTAATTGTTGCAGAGGAAGAAGGTGAGCCCCAAGGGCCTCACTTTTGTGAGTCAGTGTTGCGCGCTGCTTGGGGCGATTAGCTTGGCGGTCGGTTGGTTGCCTTGTGGGTAAAGGCACACCGATTGGCTTTGGTTTATTGCCATCTTATGGCCATTTTGCTTCCATTGCTTAAATTAGTTACTTATGTGTTATTTGGCCGCCGCTCTCTTTTGTAATAACTCTCTTCATATTATCTATGTCTTTCAGCTTGTTGCTTTTGCTTCGCTCTATGTGTATGAATGGAATTGATGCATGATTTTGTAACGGGTGTGTATACCAGCACAGGAAGTATACATATCTCGAGGCTTGGTTTATTTGATTTGTACTGTTAGGACCAAGTGGATGGTTAACCAGTACAAGCCGAATAAACCGGGGTCCTCACAACTTTGAACAATTTTTCAACTTGCATTACTGATTTGATTATTGCTAATCCTTGCTACATATATCACGCCTGTCCAAGCTCGACTAACCGAACAGGTATTGCACCCTTGCAATCGCTTTTCTCATCGGGCCAGTGTCACGCTTATCACGAACTAGCCACCGGTTGCACCACCTGTTTGCTTTGGTAAGAATTTGCAAGAGCTTGGTAAGAGCTTGAGCGTGTGTGACTTGTAACCACCAGAACCTAGTAGTTCATAGGAAATTTTATACACTTGTGTATTTTCCTTGTTGGTACTAACAATGGTAGGTTCAGGGTCACATGGGAGTAGGACCAACATTGAGGATGATGCAACTCTCACACCTCACACGAAAGACATCATGCAGCGCTTTTTCACGCTTGCTGAATAAACATTCGGAGCATATTGAGGGAGTTCTAGATCGCACCAATAACGACCTTGCTGCGATTGCTACACGTGTGGAGCAGCTCGAGAGAGCTCCACCTCCTGCTGCTATCGACATTGCATAACCAAACCATAACCCATCTGTTGCTAGCTCATTGGCCGATGAGGTAGAAGATGAAGCAAACTCATATGTTGCTGATACGGAGTCTGATGGTGGTTTCAATCCCAACAATGATCGTGACCATCGGCAACAACGCTTCAATCGACAAGGTATGAGAAGAGACCCACCACGTGAGGTACGTGATCGTAATGATGCACTTGGAAAAATTAAATTCACTATGCCTCCTTTTGCTGGCAAATATGATCCTGATGCTTACCTCACATGGGAGTTAGCCATAGACAAAAATTTGTATGCCATGAATTTTCTAAAAATAAAAGGGTTAAGGCTGCTACTAGTGAGTTCACTGATTTTGCATCTATTTGGTGGAATGAATTGTGCCGTAATGAACAAAACATATCTAGAACCTAAGATACTATGAAGAGAGCTATGAGAGATAGATTTGTGCCTTCATATTATTCTCAAGGTTTGCTGAATAAATTACAACGTTTAAGATAAGATAGTAACACTGTAGAAGATTACTATTAAGAATTGCAAACTGGTTCGTTACATTGTGGTTTAGAAGAAACTGAAGATGCTAAAATGGCTAGATTTTTAGGAGGGCTTAACCGGGACATTCAGGATATTTTAGATTATAAGGAGTATAATTCTATCACTCGTTTATTCCATCTTGCTTGCAAAGCTGAACGTGAAGTGCAGGGAAGACAGTCTCGCTCCCGAGGCTATTTTGGAGTTTCTTTTGCAGGTAGACAGAATCAGGCGTAGTCTTCGGGCAGGGCACCACCCCCTGCTGTCCCTGCCACTCCTAACCGTCCCACCCCCTCTGGCCATGGGCGACCAGCAAGCACCACTCCCACTCCCCAAGCCTTCGACGCAAGCAAATCAACTTCAGTTCAACAAGCTAAGAGTTCTACTTCAGTTGCTTCCACCGGGACAACATGAGACATACAATGCCATCACTGCAAAGGCTTCAGACACATGATGAGAGATTGCCCAAATCAGCGAGCATTTCTTGTTCGAGACGATGGTGAGTATACTTTAGCTAGTGATATTGATGAAGAACATGCATTGCTTGTAATCGACTTCATGAGCGAGCAATATGAATCTGAACACGACCAAGAATGTTTTGGAGCTGAAACAAGTGATAAGTTTTTTAGCATAATTGTGAGGCATGTCCTGAGTGCTCAAATGGAGCGTGTGGAATAGAATCAACGCCACAATCTGTTTCAAACAAAATTTATGGTCAATGAGCATTCTTGTCGTGTGATTATTGATGGAGGAAGTTGTAACAATTTGGCTAGCATTGATATGGTTGAGAAGCTTGCCTTGACCACACAACAACACCCTCGTCCTTACTACATTCAATGGTTTAATTCATATGGTAAGCTGAAGGTAACTCGCATTGTGAGAGTACACTTTTCTATTGGTTCATATCATGATTATGCTGATTGCGATGTCGTACCTATGCAAGTGTGTTCATTACTGTTAGGTAGACCATGGTAATATGATAAAGATACTGTGCATCATGGTAGGACAAATCAATATACTCTCATGTCAAAAGGAAAGCGAATCACTTTGCTGCCCATGTCTCCAGAAGCAATTTTAAAAGATAAATTAGAGAGAGCTAATAGAGAAAAGGAGAGTAGCAAAACTGAAAATCATATTGTAGCTAAAGAACTTGCACCGCACAAGAAGAAGGAACCTAGTTCTAAGAAAGGTGAAATTAAATTGAAAGGTTCTGTTTTGTTAGCTACAAAGCCTGATATGAGTGAGGTATAAGCTGGTCATTCTGTTTGCTATGCTTTAGTGTGCAAGGTAGCATTGTTTTCATTTGAGGATATCCCCCCTTCTTTGCCTCCTGCTGTTGCTCACCTTTTGCAGAAGTATCATGATGTATTTCCAAGTGAAGTACCTATAACGTCCCAAAATTTGGCTTTTCAAAAATCTTTTGAGTAGTTTAGGTCCCTGGAAAATTTCACCAATTTTATTTGAATTAATAAAGCTTAATTGGGAATTTTCTAAATTAAAAATATTTAATTTGACTAATATAAACATTAATTAAATAAAAATTTGTGTTATTTGGCTTCCTTGTCTTTCAAGGAATTTTTGGGTATTTTCTGAGATTTTTCCGGATTTGTTTGCTATTTTATTTGATCTCCTTAATTTTCGGAATTTCTTTTAATTCCGAAAATCAGTTTTCTCTCTCCTGCCCGTGCTACAGTACTCGCGCGGCACTGTTCATCTTCCAGCTCGATCGCAACAGAGACCGAACGCACGACTCAAATGAAAAATTCAAACTTCCATATCTTCCTCCACGGTGCATATAAAAGCGAGTCGTTTTGCGCCCACGCGTCCGTGTTGATCCTCTTCAATCCCTGAATTGGTTTCCTCCAAACCGATCTAATTTCGTCGCAATCTCCAAAAACCGAGCTCCAACCAAAGGTTTTCTCCGGCGAACTACGGCTTCATCAGACGTCCCCGTGAGAACCGTCTGCGGCGTTGGCTTCGCGATCGTCGCGTTCTACATCATGGTTCCTTCCTCTTCGCGAAGATCACGAAGCACCGTCGGCCATGTCAAGCCCTAAAGCCGAACGTGTTCATCGCGTTCCTCGCTTCCTCGGTGAGTTTTTCCAAAATCCGATCGCGTCATCTTGTGCCCTCGTCAATACCTATTTTCCCCTCTTGTAGATTCAAGTTTCATCCACCGTGCCGAAATTTGGCGTTCTCTCGCCTCTTGTTCGTCGTCCTTCTCCGGTCAATTACTCGCAACCGTTGATCCCACGCCTTCAACTCCACCACCGTTGAGTTCGCGTCGCGCGTTCTCGCCGTGCTCACCTCCCTTTCGCAGAGCATCACGGAAGTGTTCGCGCGTGAGGCCGCCATCGTCGGCGTTCTTGGCGTCGTGCCGTCGCATGGAGCAAAATCTCGACGTCGGACGCGTCATCATCTTGGCTCGTCGTTTCCTTTCCGCTTTGCCCTTCGCGAAGTTGGTTCACCTCAGTTCACCATCCTCCTTGCATCAAAATCACTTTGTTCGTTGTTTTACTTGTTCTGCGCACCGTTTCTCTATTGCTCTGTTACTACTAGTTGCTCTGTATCTATGATGAATGGACCCCATTTGTCATCCAACTAAATTAAGTCATTCTATCTCTCTTACATGTAGACCCCACATGTCATCGTCCTAATTAAACACCATAATTATTTTCCTCACTTACATGCGGGTCCCGTATGTCACCAATCTTAGTCAAACCTATTCATAAGCTTGGTCCACCGTGGAACTAGCATATCTCCGTGGACCGGTCCATAGACCATGGCCACATGTCAATCCTTAATCCTATTTTCGGAATTAATTTAATTCTTGAAAATCCTTTTATCTTATTGGTCCTACTTGTCACTCTCTCTACCTTATTTCTGGAATTATTTTAATTCTAGAAATTCATAAATACCAGTCGGTCCCACCTATCATACACTTATTCTTTTCTAATATTTTCGGAATAGAATATTCGAGAATATTCCGTGAAACTTTTCATCATTTCATGTGAATTCCAATCTTCCGAGAGCCATATCTTCTTCATCCGAATTCCGATTGAACCCATTCAAGTTTCTAAATTCATCTAAATTCAATACCTACCTTCCAGTACCATTCAATTTCAATTTGGAGTTTATTTGATTTGTCTTTTGAATTTAGTTTGTTTTGCGCTTTCTTTCTCGTTAGACGCCGAATTCCCGGAATCGTCCGAAGGAGCTGAAGATCAAGCAAGTAGAAGATTGAAGATAAAATAAGGTCATCATTGCTATAGCAAGGCAAGTTATACCTTTGATCATATTGAATCCCAGTTTTTAAAATTACTTTGATTTAAATTATTGCATTTACTCTAAGTAATTATTTAAATGCTTTTGGGTTTAGCTATTAATCTAATTTGTTATATCCACTTTGTCTATTGTATGTCATAATCTTTTGTCACCCTAGATTGGTTCATATTTAGTTGGTGCTATGGTATTACCAACGTGGGTTGGTTAGTACGAGTAGATTGCTTAGCCATGCAACGAGTCATCATCATAACCTGAGTTGCAATTATAAATTTGACTATGTGATTATGGAACTTTGTGTAAAACTGTGTGCTATGTGTTATTACTTCGTGATGGCATGTGTTGCACTAAAACCAACTGGGTGGTAAAGGATTTGGACTGAGGCAAGTGGTGGAGACTGTGTGACATGGTGGACTTTGTGATGGGTATGATAATCTTTGTGACTTAGTTAGAACATGGAAGTCTTCCCTTGGTCGATTAAGGACTTAACTTTGTGCGCCATTGAACTGAGCCTTACTGTACGACCACATGTCTGATAAAACGGGCCTAACTTAGTAAGTTATGGAGTCTTGACATTGATGTTCAGGTGGATAGGTTAAGCTATGTGATATGGGTACTATCTGAATAAGAATGTCAATGTCGAGATGAAGTTTCTGAACCGTTTTGTTATGATCAGTGCGGCCACACTGGTTATATCGTGTGGGTAAAGTGTACAACCTCTGCAGAGTGTTAAACAATCTATTCAAATAGCCGCGTCCGCGGTCATGGACAATGCTCGGGGATTTCACACGAGGGGTAGTTTTCATAAAACAATTGGGAAGGGACAGCTGTGTGATTTAAGTCATATGGCTGTGTGAAAGAATTTGATTAGGCTATGTGTCTTTGTGAAAACAACTGTTAAATTAATATTGTCTATTTGTTTTGAATTATGCTTTCAATCTATTATTCATATTCAATTGCAAATGTTGCATTTCTGCAAAATAACCACAGAAGCCATTTCCTTTGGAATAAGCTGCATCTATAAATTGCATTCGTGGTATGACTTGCAGTGCGGTTGTGTACTCACGCTTGTTGTAAAACTTACGCCCAAACCTACGTAAATGGAGGAATCGTCGGTCAACAAGGTCTACTTCAAGGATCGAGAAGAACTAGGTCGCGCACTGACCATTGATTGCTGTGGGCATATGGATGGGCTTCACCGAGTTATTCCGTTAAGTTCACCATGACTTCGTTGAGTTGTTCGTCTTACGAGGCATTAATTGTAGCTTTGACCTTAAGGTCTTTACTCGATATTTATTGTTATTTGCCTATTTATTAGTCATCTTTGTATATGGAAATGATATTTCATCGATGTTGCCACTTGTGTGCACTAGCGTGATCTGGACTAGTGCAGTATACGAGGTCCAGTGTAATTTTGGGTCCCGCGAGTTGGTATCGAGCCATATCATTGTAGGTCGTGACCTTAGTTAAATTGCCATTGTAAGGAAAAGTTCAAAACTTATTTTACAAATGGAAAATCTTAATGATGTGCTATTCTTATCTTGTCTAGCTTCTATACTCTTCCATTCTATTCCTTTCTCATCTATATTCGTCCCCACCATTTTGAGTATTAAATTGGACTCTCTCCCCTCATAACTTCTATAGTCAGCGTTATTCGTGTTAAATGTCTTGGTGGATGCCCAAGAGCAGTTTTGAGCAACTGTTTGAAGACCACGCAACAAACAACAACGCATCAACATCTCTCCAAGTGTTTAAGACAAGTGCGTTGCCAAAATTGAAGACCAGGAAGAAGTTGTACGTCACCCCATCCTTTTCCAAGATTCGCCTGGAAGGATCGCAAGCAGTCAACGTTTGATGAAGACCGTGATCAGATCGAGTTTTCTTCAGACCAACCATATAGGATAAATCAGTGTAGGTTCCTCCCGTGTGTTGAGCCAAGTCGCCCTGTTAAGTTAGAGTTTAATCGACTAGACGATTAGATCTTTGTTTCCCTTCTTCGGTGTAGTTTGGCTGTGAGTTTTATGCTTCTTAATAGCTTTCCGGCTATTTGTGTGTTCCTTGGTGTTCTTTGGGTTAAACCTGCTCCCTTAGTAGATTCTCTTCCCGTACCTTGTGCTTTCCCTCGCATCTATGAGCCTTGGTCAGCCAGCAGATGGAGAACCCCAGTGAAGTCAGCCTTGTTAGTAATCTCGAGACAGTCTGTACCAGCTCAGACCCTGTCAATCCCAGTGGACACTTGTCAGTACCAGGAGTAGCAGATCCAGTCATGGAACAATTCTTGGTAGCTCAGACTCAATCCATGAACGCAATGATGCAAAACATGAACAACATGGTGACCTGGTAGGATCAGACCACCGCTACCTTAGTCAATTTGATGAATCAGAATAATCAAGCAAGTCATCGTCATCGTCGCCGATGTCGATACGAGCGACGATGACCAACAACAATCTCGCCGATAGTGACACATCGGGACCCGAGCGATTTCTGTCACGAGAATCAACTCATGCCAAAGAACAATGCGATCGTCGGACATTAGTAATGTTTGCAATGGTGCACAACTCGTTGCCATCCCAAAGACACACCTTCAGTTCAAGTTTGCAAAGTTCTTAAGGACCAAGACGCCCGTCTTTGAAGGATCAACCGTACTCAAGGATGCAGAATCTTGGATTCGCACCATAGAAGAAAAGCTAACTGTTGTGTAATGCAACGATAATGATAAAGTTTTCTACGCTGCTCATCAATTAGAAGAAGTTAAATTAGATTGGTGGAAAAAATTTCGCGCTACCCATCAGGACGAGCACACCATCACTTGGGCAGAGTTCACCATCGTTCTGTGCCAACAGCATGCGATATCAAGCATAAGTGATCAAGAAAAACCTGCTATTTCGATATCCTACAACAAATCTAGCCGTTGTCAGTTGAAGTGCTGCCAACCAGATAAGTCAGAAGATTGTGCATGTACCCACTGCGGAGAAATAGGCCATAGTGCCGATGAGCACAATATCAATTGTTCGATTGCGAGGAAACCATTCCGTTGGAAAATGTCCTATGAGTAAGATCACATGTTTCTTGTGTGGCGATGATCATTGTCCGAGCGATGCCTATGTATTCGTGTTGACTTTTGCAATGCAACGTCGTGAAAACTTTCGAACTCTTTAGTCGGAACATTAGCAAGAGAAGGCAAACCATTGTCGGTACAAGATATGTCAGCTAAAGAATTACAAAAGCAGAATATTGACCTCAGCAGCCCACCTCAAAAGAGAAACAAGCCAGTATCGTCAGGTGGTTGTTTCGAGTGTAGTAAGCAAGACCACAATATCAAGAAGATTAGTCGTTCGGTGCAATATCATCAGGCAAGCCACAATGTCCGCCACGTGTATGTTATAGTTGTCGCAAGGAAGGTCACTACATCAGCTAGTGTCCTCAGTGGAACCACTGACTCACTCCAGATGCAAGAATGCCGGAAGATGCATCAGTCCAGATCATAACTCCTAGATCAGTTGGTAACGCACTAGGATCCGTTTGCCCAACGAAGCAGTCAAAGAAGAGACGTATGAACGGTGATGTTACCAAGAAAGTCTAGATTGGTGATACGAGATCATGCAGTGTCATGCCTCTGTTAGTAGCAGTAAAATCAGGGAATCATTGTAACCTTTCCTTTGTTAGAAAGCAAAAATGTGGACATCTTTGCATGCAAGTTACGGAGAAAAAGAAATTATTGGATATTAAATCATTGGATACCTTTCCAAGAGTCTGCCTTTGCAAGTTGAGTAATCAAGCGTTAAGTCATGATGATTGAAGGTTGTAGAGCTGTAACTATGTAATGTGATGTTGAATTCCAACTCATCATTTTGCATAGCAGTGAGACAATAGTAAATGATTGAAGAATCTAATCAATGGATAATGTTTGTATCCGCAAGAGAATATGCAGTCTTCATTGCAAGTGGTCTATGCAGCATGCAACCATATTCAAATTCAAGTTCGTCTCTGACTTGGTACCTAGGATCAGTCAATTCCAGAAGGAATTACGTCACGATGAATTATGACAAAAGTTGCCAACGAGTTTGCAAAAATGATAGAGTAGATCGATGACTTTATCGGATAAAGCGTTGGCAAATCAAACCCGTCAGCTTAGAAGTGTCAGTTGAATACCAGTGAAGCAATCGTTTTGAGACAGTGTTAGTTGAAGATAAATGAGACAGTCGTTTCAAGTTAGCCAAGACCCTCACCGGTTGCAAGAAGAAGTTCGCCGAGCCACTAGAAGTGAACGTGTTTGTAAGAATTTGAAGAGATTAATCACAACTCCAATGTTCGTATTGTCGGATACCGAAAAGAACCTTGATAGCTTTTATCACGGAACATTCAAGAATTGGTGTGTTAAGAAGTTTCAGGTGGTGAATTATCTTAGTCATAATTCGAAGTTGCTACCGTGGAGCAACAAAGATGGTTATTGGATTGAGAACCATGAGGTTGGAATCCATTCCTCGACGGACCAGACGATCTGGCAGCGGATACTTTGAAACGAAGAGCTACCACAAGGATCATTGATCGATCGACTAAAGTTACCTGTGAAATTCAGAGTTTGGATCTTGAGTCAGTTGCAAGGATATCTGTTGAACCCCAGAGTTCGGACCGATGCTAGAAATCAGTGAGGTGACAGCAACATTAAGAGATCAGTCATCATGTGAAGTAAAGGAAAGTGTAAGAACCCGCTAAAGGCGAACCGAAATGATGCAAAATCAATGAGCATATCTGCATATCTAATGGGGAGAAACTCAAGTAGTTAATGCTCAAACCAACATTTGAGTACAAGCATTCTATTTTCCTTGAAAGTACCAAGGTGTACGAAGATCTCAAAGTTGCATTGTGATGATCCAAAATAAAACGAAATATCGCAGAATGGGTTACCATGTGTTTGGTATGTCAGAAAGTCAGCCAAAATATTGGAGGCTAGTCAGAGTACTTCTATCCCTGAGAATTCAGATATGGGATCTCCCAGGATCCAATCGGGATATAATTTCTTGAAGGGTGATTGTTGATCATTTGACAGAAATTTGTCGCTTCATTCCTGTCAAATCACCTAGTTTGGAGATCGCCTAGCAGTGGTATCTGACGAGAGGTTGTATCAGCAGATATGGTATTCGTCGGCATGGGTGCGATGTTAGATCTCTGAGAGATGGTCAAATTGCACGACGTGTCAGAGAAGTTAGTGTCAGACCAAATGTAATACCCTGTTTTTGTTCGGGAAAGAAAGGTTTAATCGGGGAACTTCGGCTAGCGTTAAATTTTCGTTTTTCGTTGAGGATGAGGTTTTGGGCCTCCGGTAGCCTTTCGGGCCTTGGCCGGCCATGGGCCTAGGCCCATGCGCCCCTCCCCTCCCCTTGGTGCAAACCCTAGCCCTCCCCTTTTATTCTTTGGCCGGCCACCCTCCCTTTTTCCCCCTTGGCGCCACCCCTCCCTCCTCTCCTCTCCTCCCTTGCGCCCTGCCTTGGAGCCGCCCCATCTCCCCTTGTGGCTGCTCCTCCTGCTGTGGTGCTGCCCCAACCGGTCTCGGAGTTTCCCAGCGGTTGGTGTTCGCAAGATTCGAGGCGGGCTGCTGGTTGTTTCGGCCAAAGGAGGAAAAGGAGGAAGAGCTTCACCGCCAAGAATCCTTCCCCTACTCCTGGTTGCAGCAAGGGTAACGATGCGATCCTCGTGGTTTGATTGTTGTTAGAAGTGTTTTGGTTACGTTTT
The DNA here is from genome assembly GCA_036346255.1 of Ampelocalamus luodianensis. NCBI lineage: Eukaryota > Viridiplantae > Streptophyta > Magnoliopsida > Poales > Poaceae > Ampelocalamus > Ampelocalamus luodianensis. The sequence goes on from CM070634.1 coordinate 61,489,112, forward strand.
TGATTAGGCAAACCTGCTGAAAATTAGAAGCTGTTTCTGTCCAGTACGTTGTAGAGGGTGTTTCGGTTATTTTTAGGCAGAATCTGAAGGCTTGGTCTCCTAGAGATATCTAGGTCTTGTTCTTACGTTTCAGTGGCCGCCGAGTTCACTCAAATCCGAGGTCCGAGTCAAAAGTTATGATAGAATTAGTCTTGACTGTCCAGAATCCTGACGAGATTCTGCAGTCAATTTGTAAATTGTATAAGAAATTGTTATTCACAGATTTTGAACTTGGTGTCTCCTAGAAAATTGAAGTATCCCCTGTCAGGTTTAGATGGCCACTGAGTTTACTTGATTCCGAGTTCTGGGTCAAAAGATATGTCTGCTTTATCAGTCGCTGCCAGAAACCTGACGTGATTAATCTGTCTGTATATTTTCTATATTATGATAGAGAAGTTGGAAGAATCTGAAAGTTCACCCAACTAGGCTATTGTAGGTAATTCGATAACCTTTTCAGATTGGTAAAGAACGCTCAATTCGGAGTTGTAACATAGAAGTTATGATCAACTGAATATTTCTGCTGAATTTTGGTAGGCTGAATCTGTGCTGAATGTTCAAACAATTATTAGCCTATTTATTTGACCAAATTGGTTTGTCGCGTCAACTAGAGTTTTGTAGTTAGACCAGTTAAGAATCTACAGAAATTGGGTTTGCTTTTTTTTCGACTTCCAGGCTGTGAGTTATGTTTGTCCCCGTGTTGCTGTCCAGGATTTTCTTATTGGACAGACTCCGCTGTTTTTCAGTCTATGCGATATAGGATTTAATTGACTCCTAATAGAAGCAAAATAGAACACCGACTAGATGAGCTGGGTATCATGTATACTTATTAAGTTATTTCGTTGGTTTAGGCGTGAAACTTGGGTATAAGAGCGCCGTTGCGGATAACGCAACAACCTTGAAGGCAAGTACCATGTTTATTTGGATGTTTGTGCATTGTGGTTTTTAGCATGAGTTGTTTTGGTAACTTGTGAGACATGTGAAATGACTTATTCATGCCTTGTTCAATATATTGAGTTCATGAATGGAAGTGATGTTATGGTATATTTCATTTAATTGTTGCATGCATTCATTGACATTTGGCGTCCACGGAGTGGATGAGAACCACCATCAATTCCAAGATGGTTGGATAAGACCCATTAATTCCAATATGGGCAATGTTGGACACCGTATGAAACGTTCTTCATACGGGAAGTGGATCCCGCATTTTTGTTAAGATGCGGGCTTGAGTGATCACCGACGGTGTTCACGGCTATCTGCGATATCTGCGTGTGTGCAGTCCATTTTCCTTGATTTGAGCATTCATATCATGTATTCATAAGTAATCAATGTGTTATGATCGAACCCAATGATGTTATGTTTGATCTTCAATGAATGAATGTTTTTCTTAATCATCGTACTTGCTGAGTCATGGACTCACTCTTGCTTTGTTTGTTTATTTCTAGGTGATCGTTGATGAAGTTCACTTGGGAGGGAGTAGATGAGCACTACTCGAATAATGCACTTCACATTAGACTCATTGCTATAAGAAATAATTATTCTTTTTTGTCATCTTTTGGTTTGTAATAAATAAATTTAGTCATGGATGGTACCTTTATGATCAATGAGAACATAGATGAGAACTTTAAGTCATATGGTTATTTGTTATCTTAGCTCATTATCGTTGATTCATGTTTAGACCTTAGAATTGGATTTCATGACTAGTTTTTGATTATTTGTGTGTTTTGTTGTGTGGAACCTCGAGTATCCTCGTATACAACGGAGGTTCTGCCGAAATTTAGTTTTTCAGCTTAGGGTAGTTGCATTCCAGGCTCGTGCTGAGTTGGGGTGTTACACCAAGGATCCCAGCTTATCTTGTGTTAGCGATAGAGTCTGCATGATGCTTGGGTGATCATTTCAGTTCAGTATTGTGAATCGCCCTGAATCAATAGACAGATTGAAAAGATTAATGAGTTATGCCTTAACTCATTGTACCAAGTCGAGCAAGTAAGTGTTGTGTGCGAGTTTCCTACAACCCGATGTCGGCCGATCGTGAGTTGTCACCCTCGAAGTTGAGTGGTTGATCGTGTAAGTCATCGCTCGGCTAGGAGCGGATCAAATTACAAAGTATGTGGATGTTGCATTAATCATGAAGCGAAGACCAAGGGTCCTTAATCCTAAATGGAATTTAAGTAGCGGTGTTCAAAAGAAAGCTACACAGACTATCTGATTTTCACCTTAGCGACCATGTCTATCTTGAGAATACTTGTTGGAGTTACGTGCTAAAGAATTGTATGTGAGTTGACAAAAATGTGTTAGTTAGTTCAGATTCGAGCGCGAAGAAGATATAGTTTGCCAACTGAGTTGTCGATCGTGACAAGATTTCCTCCACTTGAAGTGCCTTCAAGCACCGATCAAGCGACCCGGTAGAAGCAATCAAGTTTCAAGATGCCTTCGACCAAAAGCGATTCGTCAAGTTTTGGTGAAGCGAAGTTTAGCAAGAATCAAGGCGTTGTTACGTAAGTGGTCGGAAGAAGCGACTCTGTCAAAGTCAAAGCAATTTGAAAGCAAGAAGTGAACCGAAGGTGAGTTCTGATCCTATTCTATAGCGGCTGAATCTCGGGGCGAGATTCCTTTAAGGGAGGTTTGTAACGTCCCAAAATTTGGCTTTTCAAAAATCTTTTGAGTAGTTTAGGTCCTGGAAAATTTCACCAATTTTATTTGAATTAATAAAGCTTAATTGGGAATTTTCTAAATTAAAATATTTAATTTGACTAATATAAGCATTAATTAAATAAAAATTTGTGTTATTTGGCTTCCTTATGCGAGATTTTTCGGATTTGTTTGCTATTTTATTTGATCTCCTTGATTTTGAATTTCTTTTAATTGCGAAAATCAGTTTTTCTCTCTGCCCACGTGCTCTGATGCTTTCGCGCAAGACTGTTCATCTTCGACTCCGATCGCATGAGAGAAGACCGAGCGTGCGACTCCAGCGAAAAATTCAAACTTCCATATCTTCCTCCACGGTGCATATAAAAGCGAGCGTTTTGCGCCAGCGTCGTGTTGATCCCCTCTTCCAATCCACCGAATTGGTTTCCTCCAAACCGATCTAATTTCGTCGCAATCTCCAAAACCGAGCTCCAACCAAAGGTTTTCTCCGGCGAACTACGGCTTCATCAAGCGTCCCCGCGAGAACCGTCTGCGGCGTTGGCCGCATCGTCGCGTTCTACGTCATGGTTCCTTCCTCTTCGCGAAGATCACGGCACCGTCGGCCATGTCAAGCCCTAAAGCGAAACGTGTTCATCGCGTTCCTCGCTTCCTCGGTGAGTTTTCCAAAATCCGATCGCGTCATCTTGTGCCCCTCGTCAATACCTATTTTCCCCTCTTGTAGATTCAAGTTTCATCCACGCGTGCGCCGAGAATTTGGCGTTCTCTCGCTTCTTGTTCGTCGTCCTTCTCGGTCAATTACTCGCAACCGTTGATCCCCGCCTTCAACTCCACCACCGTTGAGTTCGCGTCGCGCGTTCTACGCCGTGCTCACCTCCCTTTCGCGAGCATCACGGAAGTGTTACGCGCGCGTGAGGCCGCCATCGTCGGCGTTCTTCGCGTCGCTGCCGTCGCATGGAGCAAAATCTCGGCGTCGGACAGCGTCATCATCTTGACTCGTCGTTTCCTTCCGTTTGCCTTCGCGCGAAGTTGGTTCGCCTCCGTTCACCATCCTCCCCTTGCATCAAAATCAGCTTTGTTCTGTTGTTTTTACTTGTTCCTGCAGCTTCGTTTCTCTGTTGCTCTGTTACTACTAGTTGCTCTCTGTATCTATGATGAATGGACCCCATTTGTCATCCAACTAAATTAAGTCATTCTATCTCTCTCTTACATGTAGACCCCACATGTCATCGTCCTAATTAAACACCATAATTATTTTCCCTCACTTACATGCGGGTCCCGTATGTCAGTCAATCTTGGTCAAACCCTATTCATAAGCTTGGTCCACCGTGGAACTAGCATATCTCCGTGGACCCGGTCCATAGACCAGTGGCCCACATGTCAATCCTTAATCCTATTTTCGGGAATTAATTTAATTCTTGAAAATCCTTTTATCTTATTGGTCCTACTTGTCACTCTCTCTACCTTATTTCTGGAATTATTTTAATTCTAGAAATTCATAAATACCAGTCGGTCCCACCTATCATACACTTATTCTTTTTCTAATATTTTCGGAATAGAATATTCGAGAATATCTGTAAAGCTTTTCATCATTTCATGTGAATTCCAATCTTAGAGTCATATCTTCTTCATCAAATTCGATTGAACCCATTCAAGTTTCTAAATTCATCTAAATTCAATACCTACCTTCCAGTACCATTCAATTTCAATTTGGAGTTTATTTGATTTGTCTTTTGAATTTAGTTTGTTTTGCGCTTTCTTTCTCGTTAGACGCCGAATTCCCGGAATCGTCCGAAGGAGCTGAAGATCAAGCAAGTAGAAGATTGAAGATAAAATAAGATCATCATTGCTATAGCAAGGCAAGTTATACCTTTGATCATATTGAATCCCAGTTTTTAAAATTACTTTGATTTAAATTATTGCATTTACTTTAAGTAATTATTTAAATGCTTTTGGGTTTAGCTATTAATCCAATTTGTTATATCCACTTTGTCTATTGTATGTCATAATCTTTTGTCACCCTAGATTGGTTCATATTTAGTTGGTGCTATGGTATTACCAACGTGGGTTGGTTAGTGCAGTAGATTGCTTAGCCATGCAACGAGTCATCATCATAACTGAGTTGCAATTATAAATTTGACTATGTGATTATGGAACTTTGTGTAAAACTGTGTGCTATGTGTTATTACTTCGTGATGGCATGTGTTGCACTAAAACCAAGCTGGTGGTAAAGGATTTGGGTGAGGCAAGTGGTGGAGACGTGTGACATGGTGGACTTTGTGATGGGTATGATAATCTTTGTGACTTAGTTAGAACATGGAAGTCTTGCCTTGGTCGATTAAGGACTTAACTTTGTGCGCCATTGAGTGAGCCTTCTTTATGCGACCACATGTGCGATAAAACGGGCTAACTTAGTAAGTTATGGAGTCTTGACATTGATGTTCAGGTGGATAGGTTAAGCTATGTGATATGGGTACTATGTGAATAAGAATGTCAATGTCGAGATGAAGTTTCTGAACCGTTTTGTTATGATCAGTGCGGCCACACTGGTTATATCGTGTGGGTAAAGTGTACAACCTCTGCAGAATGTTAAACAATCTATTGGAATAGCGCGTCATGGTCATGGACAATGCTCGGGGATTTCACACGAGGGGTAGTTTTCATAAAACAATTGGGAAGGGACAGCTGTGTGATTTAAGTCATATGGCTGTGTGAAAGAATTTGATTAGGCTATGTGTCTTTGTGAAAACAACTGTTAAATTAATATTGTCTATTTGTTTTGAATTATGCTTTCAATCTATTATTCATATTCAATTGCAAATGTTGCATTTCTGCAAAATAACCACAGAAGCCATTTCCTTTGGAATAAAGCTTGCATCTATAAATTGCATTATGTGGTATGACTTGCGAGTACGGTTGTGTACTCACGCTTGTTGTAAAACTTGCGCCCAAACCTCGAAATGGAGGAATCTTCGGTCAACAAGGTCTACTTCAAGGATCGAGAAGAACTAGGTCGCGCACTGTACCGATTGCTGTGGGCATATGGATGGGCTTCACCGAGATTATTCGATTACGTTCAGCTGCGGCTTCGTTGAGTTGTTCGCCTTACGAGGCATTAATTGTAAGCTTTGACCTTAAGGTCTTTACTCGATATTTATTGTTATTTGCCTATTTATTAGTCATCTTTGTATATAGAAATGATATTTCATCGATGTTGCCACTGTGTGCACTAGCGTGATCCTGGACTAGTGCAGTATACACAGAGGGTCTAGAATTGTAATTTTGGGTCCCGACAGTACCGCTGGGGCTGCCGCCAATTAGGGGCATTGAACATCAGATTGACTTCATCCCAGGAGCTTCCCTACCCAACCGCGTGCCATACCAAACCAACTCGGAGGAGACTAAGGACATTGAGCGTCAAGTGCAAGACTTGCTTGACAAAGGGTACGTACGCGAGAGCCTTAGTTCATGTGTTGTTCTTGTACTTTTGGTTCCAAAGAAAGACGGCTCATAGCGTATGTGTGTTGATTGTAGAGCTATCAATAATATTACCATTATATATCGTCATCCTATTCCTAGGTTAGACAACATGCTTGATGAATTAAGTGGCTCTACTGTGTTTTCTAAAGTTGACTTGCGTAGTAGATATCACCAAATTCGTATGAAATTAGGAGATGAATGGAAAACAACATTCAAAACTAAGTTCGGTTTATATGAGTGGTTAGTGATGCCTTTCGGTCTAACTAATGCACCTATTACTTTCATGAGATTGATGAACGAAGTTTTACGTGCTTTCATTGGAAAATTCGTGGTGGTATATTTTGATGACATACTAATATATAGCAAGTCACTAGAGGAACATCTTGATCATTTACGTGTTGTTTTTAATGTTTTACGAGATGCACGTTTATTTGGTAACCTTGAGAAGTGCACCTTTTGCACCGATCGAGTATCGTTTCTTGGCTATATTGTTACTCCACAGGGCATTGAAGTTGATCAAGTCAAGATCGAGGCTATAAAAAGTTGGCCGACTCATAACACGGTCACACAAGTGCGGAGTTTTCATGGACTTGCTAGATTTTATCAACACTTCGTCAAGGATTTCAGCACCATTGCTGCACCATTGAATGAGCTCACCAAGAAAGGTGCTCCTTTCCATTGGGGCCCTGCACAAGAACAATTATTTAACCTTCTGAAAGAGAAGCTTACACATGCACCACTTCTCCAACTTCCTGATTTTGGTAAGACCTTTGAGCTTGAATGTGATTCTAGTGGAATTGGAATTGGAGGTGTGTTACTGCAAGAAGGTAAACCTGTTGTTTATTTTAGCGAAAAATTGAGTGGGCTTAGTTTGAACTATTCTACTTATGATAGATAATTATTTGCTCTCGTTCGAACGTTAGAAACATGACAGCATTATTCATGACCTAAAGAGTTCGTTATACACTCAGATCATGAATATTTAAAACACATTCGTAGTCAAAGTAAACTGAACCGTCGACATGCTAAATGGGTAGAGTTCATTGAATCGTTCACATATGTTATCAAACACAAGAAAGGAAAGTGAATGTTATTCTTGATGCTTTGTCTAGACGTTATACCATGTTATCTCAACTTGGTATTGAATTTTTGGCACGAAAAAGTTAAAGAACTTTATGCTCAAGATGATACTTTTATAGATGCCATCTTTGAATTGTGCAGAGGAAAGAGTTGGAATAAATTTGTGTTGAAAGATGGATTCTTGTTTAGAGCTAATAAGCTATGCATTCCACTAGCTCTGTTCGACTTTTGTTGTTCTGAGGCGCATGGCGGAGGATTGATGGGACACTTCGGTGTCAAGAAGACTGAAGAAATTCTGACCGAGCACTTCTATTGGCCTCGAATGAGGCGCGACGTTGAGCGCTATGTGTCTCGCTGCACTACATACCATAAAGCTAAGTCCCGACTTAATCCACACGATTTATATATGCCTCTTCATGTGCCTAGTGTTACTTGGGAGGATATTTCAATGGACTTCATCTTAGGACTGCCTAGAACAAAGAAGGGAAGAAATAGTGTTTTTATTGTTGTGGATAGATTTTCTAAAATGACCCATTTTATACCTTGTCATAATAGCGATGATGCTACACATGTTGCTGATTTATTTTTCTGAGAGATCGTTCGCCTACATAGGGTGCCCAATACCATTGTTTCAGATCGTGATGCGAAGTTTTTGAGTCACTTTTGGCGTACCATTTGGGCGAAATTGGGGACCAAGCTGCTGTTTTCTACTATTTGTCACCTCAAGCGGATGGACAAGTGAAGTTATCAACCACACATTATCCACTATGTTGAGGGCTATTTTGAAAAGAACCTAAAGATGTAGAAAGAATGCTTACCTCATGTAGAGTTTGCTTACAATAGATCGCTGCATTCTACCACGAAAATGAGCCCTTTTCAGGTAGTATATGGCTTTAATCCTCGCGCTCCTATTGATTTATTGTCTATGTCTACTTCTGAAAAAGTAAATTTAAATGCTAAGAAGCGTGCTGAATTTGTTCTTAAACTACATGAAACAACTAAAGAAAACATAAAGCGTATGAATGCTAAGTATAAGGTTGCTAGTAGTCAGGGTAGAAAGAGTTTAACTTTTGAACCTAGTGATCTCGTTTGGTTACATTTGCATGAGATAGATTTCTGAATTGAGAAAATCTAAGTTGATGCAGAGTTGATGGTCCATTCAAGGTGTTAGCTAAGATTAATGATAATGAATATAAGCTTGATTTACCTACAGAGTTCGGGGTTAGTCCCGCATTTAACATTGCATATTTGAAGCCGTATTTGGGTGAGGAAGATGAGCTTGAGTCGAGGACGACTCAAATGCAAGAAGAGGAGGATGATGAGGACATCACTTCCATGCATACAACCAACACTCCTCACAATAGATCTGAACCTATGCACTTGCAAGGTCCAATCACAAGAGCTCGTGCACGTTAATTGAACCATCAGGTAACTTCGTTTCTAGGAGTGCATTTTGTTCCTAATAAGAATATGCTGTTACCTAATGCATGTGATGTTCTTTTAATCAGGAACTTAGGAGCTGATCATGAAGAGAAGCTTGTGCAATCCAATTCGGCCACCGGAGACAGTACCGATTTCAAACGTGCATAACTTTCACATACAGACTCTGTTTGAGGCGCACGAGTACTTGATTGAAAGCTTATTTCGTCCTCTTTCGAACGGATCTAGCCTCATATCCAATTTCCCTCTAAGCGCACTTCAATCATCAAAAGAGTCAGAAGCTATTTTTGAGTCGAACTTGGGCCCATGGGCCTTGTAGCCCTAAGCAACCCGTACTGTTCATGTGGTTACTATTCATGCATGAACAGTACCACTACCCCCTTCTTTCACCTCTCCCTCCTATACATAGTGGTCGCCGCCCTTAGGGTTTGAAGGATTTCATTTGCTTAGTTTCTCCATTGTGAAAACTCTTGTTCTTCGCTTGTGTCAACTAGACCCACCGTAAAGAACTTCTGCGGAATTCTACCTTTTGAACTCAATTATATATTTGCAATTCAGATTGCTTGTCATTTCGTTCTTGCTTGTTCTTCGATTGCTTGCAGGAATTGATCCTTGTGATCAGGTCAATCGGGTCTTTGGCACGGTAGATAACAACTTGGTGATTAGTTCAGCGATTGCTTGGTTCGTATGTGCTGCGTTCGTAGCCTGGATCGTGAGAGTTGATCATTATCCAATCGAAATTTATCTTTCAAATCGAAAGATCGGGACAACAGCAGTTCATCAGCTTTAAACCCTTTGTTTGAGCAGTGGCCGAAGATGACCCGATCCATGGTGGCTCAGACCTCTTCGAGGAGTTCTTTGATGATCCAGCCTTCTAGGGACGTTCTCCACTCGACAGCTGTGGGCTCCCCGGGTTATTGGAAATGTACTTAATTGAATTCATACAGTAACATGATTATTAATGAAGGAACAGTACTGCCCCTCAATTAAGGATCATGCTAAAGGTATAAACTCAACAAGTAACAATTCCAATAAACAGGATCCCCGGATATATATATATCTCACAATGGTTCCCAGGATCAATGACCATTGCATATATATATCCTTTAACAACATTCCATCATACACATACAAGTCGTACATTTGCATTATTAAACATAAGTTTACAACATTTGGGTTTAGTACTACAATATAGAGTGACTTGGTCACTACAACATATTCAACAGCGGAAGCAAAATAAACTGAAAAAGTCCACCAATGGCCTCATCCACCCGCAGGCAATTGCGTGGAGGAAAGAAGTAGCGTTACTCGTTAGCGTCACCCTGATTGGCGCTAACGGGTACTTCGTAAAGGAAACCGTCCTCACCTGCAACAATAGGTGATAGCACCTTGAGTACGGAAGGTACTCAGCAAGTCTTACACAAACTAATTAAAGAAAGTGGTAGTTAGGGCCTATTCAAAGGAATAGAGTTATTACACGCATAAGGTTACAACAGGAAGGTATAAAGGTTCAAATTTGCATAAAGCGATACATCTTAACCTACACAGGCTAACTTTTGACAAAGCAATTTAATAAATCAAAGTTTGCTTAGAACGATAAGTAAATGACATAAAAGTAATGATGCGGTGCATGATTCCCTCATGCAAACCGAAAATAAACCAAAACCACATTTTTGAAAATCAAAACTTCTATCTGAGATGACATCAATTCAAGTTATCGTCCATGACCGTGGACACGCTATTCGAATGATTATACCTGCGGGGGTGTACATCTTTACCCACATGACTTAGCTAGCCCGTTGCCTTGGATGCCTCCGAATGATGACATACTTCCTTTGGTATGCCGGCCGGGAAACTAAGATTTGGTATTTTCAACAAGTCAACACTATTGAGTTGGACCCCATGTGTGAACCGATCCCGCTTAAACAACGATCGATAGCATCCGCTAACCGGGCACACATGTTGCGTCGATGAATGCCGATCCAAACAATTTAATGCGAATTGGGTTCCCTACCCATAGTAGAATGCTATCGGCACCATTAAGGTATCGTATATGCGACGAGGCACATATCGCCTCACCCTCCTAAGAACATCGATCTCGACATACAAGCTCACATGGCATAAAACGCATCCTCGGACCAAAGCATCTATGCCATACAAGGTCAATAACCATATCCTTACTCTCTGTTTCCAACTCAATAGTCTTAACATTTTACTTAACCAAACAACGCCCATACACTGCATGTGGAAGTACGTGGGGACTTGAACCAATAGTCGAGTTCGGTCCTTAATTAACCGGACAAGTCCACCACAAAACCCAATCTCGTGCAAAAAGCACCATCACTAGCTTCCTCTTGTCCGGATCAATTTGAATTTCAAATACAAGACTGATTTAAAGAAACTGGACAAAGAGTTTAAAATAACAATAGTTCGATTGTGATTCCATGTTTGACAAGATATGCTTGTCAAACTCTAAAATCTCTAGACTGCATGTCTAAGCTAAAACTAAAAATATAGCTCATGATATACAGTACTATGCTAGGGTTAAGTGTATGGTGACAATTGAGGTAATCCATCATGTTTGGTCATAGCTAACTACTAACAGATCACATTTTGTATTTTCAGAAAAATAGCATGCACAGATATCACTGGATTTGTAAAAGCTATTGTACAAAATTTGGGATCAATATGGTGCAAAGAGGATGCTTGCCTTGATAGTAATACACTTCTGTTGCAGGTTCAGGTTGCTCAGAAATATATTCAATTGCTTCAATGAACAGATTCTAAAAGAAGTAATAAGATCCAATAAATACCAAAATCGACAATAAGTATAAAATGGAAGAAATATGCATGATCAATGCTGAAATGCATGATTGACAACATGCTTAAGCCATAACTGCCCATAATAGTGAGAATAACCCATAATATCGCTACTTGTTTTCAAAAGACATAAACTAGAGTTTAGTGCAAAGTTCCAGTTTTCAGATTTTAAAAGAGTGAAAACAGATGATTGCAATTTTCGAGAAAAAGAAGTATAGAACATGCAAAAGTTCATAAATGAAACTTAGCATGATCCTTTAGGTAATTAATATCCCAAACCAAACTTAGTCTAACCTAACTAGTTAGATTACAACAACTAAGAAGAAAGTCATTTTTGTCGGTTAAGTTTCGACAAAAAGAAACAGAGAGATCTCAACTAGAAGTTAAAATAGATGATGACAAGAATTGAAAGATCAACTTGTCATGCTGCTAGGTTTAGTCAAAATCTAAATAAGATGATAAGTTGACAGAAGAACCCTAGGTTTTGAAAATGACATGGAAAACCGAAAGGTATAATACTAACTTTTCAGTTTGAAGCAAGTTGAAGCTACTGATGCTTAAAAGAATGATTCACAGGAGCTTCTTAAGTCCTTAAGATGCTCAAGATATCATAACTAGGGTTTTTGGCTTACCAGTATAGGAAAGATACCCAGATTCTAAAAATTCAAGTTGATCGACAGAGAGTAAATTCGATTTAACTGCAAAGATGCCGAATCTTTAATGCAAGGTAAAACCAGTGTTTAAGGATGGATAAGCAAAGGATAGGAGCAAGAACTCCACTGGACAGCAAGGAAGAAAATGAGCTTCAGTGGTCAACAATGGCTGCAGCTCCAAAAAGCTAGGGTTTATATATGGATGTTGAGCTACAGAGCAAGAGGGAAAGATCTAGAGTTGATGAGGTGTCCATTTAGGGCTAATTATCCCAAAATTAGTTGCAAAACTTTGGGATAAATCCTCTCCTCTGTTCTGAGAGAGATTTGCTGTGAGAGAGAGGAAGAAGATAAGCATACTCTTACATGTGGGTCCCATGGTCATTCTCACCCTGCGCTCTTCACAAAAGCTCAACGAATGTCACCGTCCGATTGGAAATGGGCGGTGGGAAAAATAGATAGATTAAATGATTTGAATCGGTACCGATTAATATGGACCATACGATCTAGATTGACCGATCGGGATTAAACGGAGCTTAAAGGAATCTTGAGATCCACTTTCAAATCGACGTTGGATTGAAATCAACGCTCACCGAAAGAATACACGTCACCTCCTTTAGATGCGATGGCGCAACACCGTTGGATTGGATTTCTACGGTCAGGATGTAAAATGGAACAGGATGGTCCGATTGCATACACTCATATGGACCTTGCGATTGAAATCCAACGATCCACCGATTTTGGGCTTTAAGGCCCACGGTCAAAAGGAGTGCCGAGGATTGAAATCCAAAGGCCCATATAATTGCGCCTCGATTTCAAATTGAAATAAGCGACGCCGTTAGATCAAGAATGAATGGCTGCGATCGTGAGGGGATCCGGAGTCGTCCGAATGCATACACTAATCTGGACCACACGATCAAGATCCAACGGTCCAGAGGAGTGCGGGCTTTATAACACGCGGTAAAAAGGAAAAGCGTGAGGATTTGAATCTAACGGCTCAGATAAAAGCGCGCCTTTAAGTTTAAAACGAAAAGGGGTGCGCTTGTTGGATCGAGAATGAACGGTGGAGATTGAAAAGGGATCCGGAGTTGTCCGGTTGCACACATCGATCTTGCTCGTTAGATCAAGATCCAACGGAGATTAAAATGCACACGTGGACGCTCGCGGGGTGTTATAAGCCGCTCGCTCGATTGAAGATCGACGGCTCATAACACGCGATTTTGGGCTCGCGCCGAACGTGATCGAGCTAGACCAAGTCGATTGGGTTGGACCAAGACACGTGGTCGAGTCGCTCTGATCTTGAGTTTGGGTTTAGACCGGTTTAGTTGACGAACCTTATTCAAATATGCAAAGGTTTGACTGGCTTTTAAAAATAGCAAATAAATTTATAAATTCATGAAATTTTCTTCGTAAGCTACTTTGGGATGATATATTTCCCGATAAATTTTATAAACCACATTTTCACTTTGTAAAATACATAAATATTGATTTCAGGCCGAAAATATTTATTTAAAGACAATAAATTTTTCTTTAAGCCCAAATAATTTCTAAAAATGCAACAAAAATATTTTTAGCCAAGATAATTTATCTAGGCTTTAATAAAAATACTTCCCAGTCATAATACAAGTTTTATCTTGTATTCCTTTAAGACTTCAAATGGTTCTTTAAGGTTTTGGCTAAAAAGGAAGGTTTTTAACTTGTAACATGCTGCCCAAAGTGTAAACATGAACAGTAATGCTATGAACAGTATCTCATTACTGTTCATAAAGCATTTTATTACTGTTTATAAACTTGGGGCTGTTACAAACCTACCCCCCTTAAGAAAATCTCGTCCCCGAGATTTGGAACAAGTTAGAGATTAGGAAGAAGTGAAGTGAAAATGATTTATGAGGAAATTCAACATCTGTTGTCTTGATTTCCTTCAAGGATAACAAAGAAGAACTTTACATAACAACATAGTGTTATTATTACATCTTTGTTTACATTGCTTTGATTAAACTTTCCTTTCTTGATTCAAGGGAAAGTACTAAACAAAAAGATGGGGGTGCTCAATCTGCATCAGATCTTCGCGCTCCCAAGTGGCTTCATCCTCAGAATGATTAGCCCACTGAATTTTCAAGAACTTGTGATCGATTTCTTGTCCTGCGTTCCATTGTGTCGAGGATACGCCCGGTTGTTCTTGATATGAAAGGTCGAGTTGGAGATTAAGATGCTCATATGCAGTTGCCTCAATAGGAACACGAAGGCATTTCTTTAATTGAGACACATGAAAAGTATCATGCACTGCTGAGAGGGATTCAGGTAGTTCCAATTGGTAAGCTACTGACTCCTCGCTGGCAATTATTCGGAAGGGTCCGATATAACGAGTGCGAGCTTTCCTTTTACTTGAAAACGATGAGTACCCTTCATGGGTGACACTTTAAGATAGACATGGTCACCTACCTCAAAGCTCAATTCACGGCGGCGATGATCGATAGCTCTTCGGCGAGGCATGCGGTTTTCAAACAATCTTGAATCGGGCGAACTTGCTCTTCTCGCTTCTTTTACCAAGTCCGGACCATAGAATGATCTTTCACGGACTCGGACCAATTCAATGGAGTCTACAAGCTCTCCCATACAAGGCTTCAAAGGTGACATTTGAATACTTGCTTGGTAGCTATTATTGTAGGAAAATTCCACATAAGGCAAAGATTTCTCAGTCTTTGCTATAAGATAGCACATAAGCTCGAAGAAGATCTTCCATTACTTGATTCACTCTCTCGATCGACCACTAGTTTGAGGATGGTAGCGATCGAAAGAAAGTTCGATCCCATAGCACGATGAAGGCTATTCCAAAAATGGGAAGTGAATCGGGGACCACGGTCGAAACAATGACCTTAGGAACACCATGAAGACAAACAATTCTAGCAATATAAAGCTCGCTGGTTGCTTGCCATTGAAATCGGTCTGGCCAGGAATAAAATGGGCCACTTTAGTTAAGCGGTCGATGATTACCCAAATGGCATCGGACCCTGGAAGTCTTGGGAAGACCAGTCACAAAATCCATACCGATCTCTTCCCACTTCCATCGTGGAATAGGCAAAGGTCAAGGGTACCGGTTGGCTTGGATGTTCGACTTTAACCCTTTGACAAATATCACATTCAAGAACATCTTGAGCAATTTGCCTTTTCATTTGACTCCACCAAAATATTTTCTTTAAATCTTGATACATCTTGGTACTCCCGTGATGTAGAAAACTTGCAATTATGAGCCTCTCTAAGATTAGACTTCTTAGATGGGGATCGTGAGTACTACCAAACGATTGCGATATCGAATCATACCGCGATCATCTTGAAAACTCGTTGGCTTTACCTTCATGTTTTCCTTAATTTCGCCACCTCGGCATCATTTTACAGGCCTCCGAATCTGAGATTCTAATGTCGGCTCCACATGTAATGCAGCGAGGAAACTGCTCTCACCAATTCAAGATTTAAGCGCGAAAATCAGCACACAAGTCTTTTTCGGTAGAGAGGATATGCGATTGCATTGTGACTTTCGCTAAAGCGTCGCCACAACATTGGCTTTACCGGGATGATAATGAATACCCATGTCGTAGTCCTTGATCAATTCAAGCCATCTTCTTTGTCTCATATTCAAGTCGATTGAGTGAATATGTACTTGACTTTATGATCGGTGTAGATCTCACAACGATTACCTAGAAGGTAATGCGCCAAATCTTCAATGCATGGACCACGGTAGCCAATTCTAAATCATGAGTAGGGTAATTAACTTCATGAGGGCGCAATCAGGGATGCATATGCCACAACTCGGCCTTCTTGCATAAGCACACAACCAAGTCCATGGCGAGATGCATCGCAATAAATGTCGGCTCTTAAGAACATCCGAAGAGTAAGAATGGAGCTTTAGTCAAGAGGGTTCTCGAAGCGAAAACTCTCTTCACATTTAGTCGACCATTCAAACTTCTTCTCTTTCGCAAGAGCCGAGTCGAGGTCTAGCAATTTTGGAGAAATTTTCAATGAACCTACGGTAATAACCCGCAAGTCCAAGAAAACTTGGATCTCCGGGACACTTTTGGGAGGCTTCCAATTCGGTACATCTTGTACCTTGCTTGGATCAACAAAGCAATGCCTCCTTGGATAACACATGCCCCAAAAATGCAACCTCTCGAGCGAAAGCACACTTCTGAACTTAGCATATAATCGATGCGGCGAAGTGTTTCCAACACAAGTCGCAAATGTTGTTCATGGTCTTGATCGGACTTGGAATAAATAAGGATGTCGTCAATGAACACGACAACGAACTTATCCAAGAATTCCATGAACACCGAATTCATAAGATTCATGAAATAAGTTGGAGCATTGGTCGACCAAAGGACATAACGGTATACTGCATAAAGCGTAACGAGTAGTAGAAAAGCTGTTTAGGAAAGTCCTCACTCTAACCTTGATTTGATGATAACCCGACCTCAAATCAATCTTTGAAAAGACTGGGCACCAACCAACTGATCAAAAAGATCATCAATTCGAGGCGAGAGGATATTTGTTTTGATGGTGACCTCATTTAACTGACGGTAATCCACACACATCCGTAAAGTGTTGTCTTTCTTTTGACAAAGATTGCCGCATCCCCAAGGTGAGAGCTCGGTCGAATAAATCCTTTGTCGAGCAATTCTCGAGTTGCTTCTTCATTTCAACCAACTCATTGACGGGCATTCGATACGGACTCACGGATATCGGGCGATGCGAGAACGAGTTCAATAACAAACTCCACTTCCGATGCGTGGCAATCCGGGAAGGTCTTGAGAAAAACATCGATACTCACGACAATTGGTACTAACTCCAAAGAAGGAGTGGTATCAACTCGGTGAGCACAAAGATGAGAGCCAATTGGTTTGGAATGGTAAACAACTTGAATACCGTGCGCATTGGTCATAGAAATAGACCGCTGGGAACAATTGATTTGACCCTGGTTCTTGGACAGCCAATCCATACCCAAAATGACGTCCAACCCTTTAGAGTCAATCACAATTAGATTTGCTAAAAACTTTACCCCAAGGATTGTTATGTTGACCCCAGCGACTGATCGGTTTAAAGACCGACCTGGTGATTGAATAATAAAAGATGGTTGGAGGGTATGCATGTCTAATCGGTGTTGAGCAACAAATTGATTGCTAACAAAAGAATGAGATGCTCCAGAGTCAAATAAAACAGTAGCTGGACTGAAATTAACTAGGAGCATACCCATAACAACTTCAGGTGTATCAGCCGCCTCTTCCGCGGTGATCTGGTTCACATGCCCACGGACTGGAGCCGGATCAGCTTTGATAGGAGGCCTCTGCGAAGGGGCTGGTCGCACAGGCGCTGGATATGGTCGAACAGGAGGCAATCCTTGCTGCTTTGCCACACACTTGTTGGCATAATGCCCCGGACGACCACAATTAAAACAGATAACCCCCGGGTTAACATTGTTAACAGGACGGGGCTGATTCCCACTTGGTCTGATCGATGGGGAGGAGATGGACGAGGGCAAACACCGCCGCCTTGGTGAAAATTGAGCTGGTGCTCGCGGTGGTCTAGACAACCACATACGAGGCCTTGGTGAGCTGCCACCAGGAATAAACTGAGAAGTCCGCTGTCGCTTGCGTGACTCCTCCAACGCCTTGCTCTTACTCTCGGCCACAATTGCTTTATTGACCAAATGAGAGAAATTTCTGAAGTCATGCAAAGCCACCGCCATCTGATTCTTTAGATAGCCCATTCAAGAACCGGTTTCGACGACGAAGGTCGGTCGAACGTCATCGAGGGCATATCGGCAAGAAGTTGAACTCATGAAGATATTCGGTCACGCACTTTCGCCCTTGCTTGAGAGCGAAATTCTTGTTGCTTGATCATCATGACCCTTCAGAATATGAGCTTCGCGAAAAGCTTCCACGAACTCATCCCAAGTAGGAACATGTCCAAGAGTGAATGGCAGAAGATTATCCCACCATATGCTAGCTGGCCCATCGAGTGATAATCGGCAAAAGAACCTTTTCCTCTCGGAACATTGAGCAATCAAAAGCTTCTTCTCAATGGTCCAAGCCAATCTCGACTTCCATGGGATCACGAGAACTAGAGAACACCGGCGGGTTAGTCCGAAAGTCGACAAGACGCCCGCACATGGTGGCCTCTGCTCGACGGTGATGCAACAGAGAAGAAGTATTACGCGCAATCTGCTCCAAGATGCGCTCGTCCATCCGTTGCGCTCAATTTGCATGAGCACATTGGCCATCGAAGGTGGTGGAGGAAGCTCCTCTTCACGGGACCATCTTGCGGACCACGAACTGGAGGGTTGATCGGCCCTCCACGAGAATGAGGCATGGGAGTCGACATGCCCCTCCCTTGTTGCGCTTGCGCACGAGTAGTAGGTCCTGTCATCCTGTTACCACACCATGGTTAACAACACAACAAGGACATACTCGGCAAACACAAACAAGGTTGCAATTAGAAAAGGAACAAACACTGTACATATAATGCATCATGTTATGTTATGCATTCAAGTTAACACCAAACCAGAAACTTCATATATATACAACAAAATTTCGGTTCCAGTCTTACATTATAGTCGGCCATAATGTCAGATTACAAACCGAAAATTAAACTTACATACTTTGTACAAAATACTACTGCCCTATTACATACAATTTATTTAAGGGCAACTACTAGACTAAAAGACACTCAACCACGAGGATTCATCGTCGAGGTGCTAGCGTAGAGATCCCGGTTAAAGTTCACCGGAAACTCATTCAAAAGATGAGCTCCAGGGGAACCAGTATCAACAGGATCCAACGGGCTAATGAGTCGCCTCGGGGAACCCAACAGTGGCTGATGACCTCCAGGAGGTGCAGTCCGCAGAGTGCGAGGAAAGCCTGCAGTCATCCGGGCTTGGCGCACTTGTCCATAAACAGTGCGCACCCGCCACCGGAAGTCGGTAAAGAGGTGGTGCGGCGGCGAGCGGGAGAGGTCTCGTTGTCACCATAAAGCACGTTGCGAGCGCGGTTCATGTTGACTCAAGCAGCAGTACTACTGGGCCTCATTAAGGCGATGCCTAGTTTCCCATAACTCCTCACAAGACGATGGATTTGGTCCATGATGCGGACCATCCTCGCCAACTGTCGCACCTGGGGGTCTTCGCCAAACTGTATCTCAGCGAACATGTTCACTTCGGAGGTAGGACCTTGATTCGGGAAGTGGTCGTAGGGTGGTTGAGACAATTCCGTCAAATCATGACGAAGAAGGCTCATCATCCTACTTGCAGCTTCCTGAACTGCCATAGCCTCAGAGGTGGCAAGTGCTGGACACGAAGGCGCTTCTGAACGCCATAGCCTCGGAGGTGGCAAGTGCTTGGACACGAAGGAACATCGCTGCCACGTGCCTAGCGATGACATTGATGAAGGCACGGTACTCCTCCATCCGTGGTCCTCGGTCTCGCCGATAAATGGCATACTCCACTGATAGGTGAAGTTGGAGCGCCACATCATGTCCCGAAGTAATGCTGGGAACCCATCAACATCTTCAGCTCGAGTCTCCTTGACCAAGTACCAACCGCTCATCTATAGACAAAAAGAGAAGATAAGAAGCAATTCACTTTTAAATAAACCAACAGAAAGTTGGGCCAGAAGTGACATTAAGGAGGATAAGGAATAAAAGATGTCATACTTAAGCTTTCAAAATTATACTACTACTTGAAATAGTTTTATTAGAAGACTCTCTAACAACTTCGGCCATGCTACTTCTAACCTACAGGCAACGTATGCTCTGATACCAACGCTGGGCTCCGGGTTATTGAAATGTACTTAATTGAATTCATACAAGAAACATGATTATTAATGAAGGAACGATCGCCTCAATTAAGGATCAAGCTAAAGGTATAAACTCAACAAGTAACAATTCCAATAAACAGATCCCTGATATATATATATATCTCACAATGGTTCCCGTGATCAATGACCATTGCATATATATATCCTTTAACAACATTGCATCATACACATACAAGTCGTACATTTGCATTATTAAACATAAGTTTACAACATTTGGGTTTAGTACTACAATATAGAGTGACTTGGTCACTACAACATATTCAACAATGGAAGCAAAATAAATCAAAAAGTCCACCAATGGCCTCATCCACCCGCAGCAATTGCGTGGAGGAAAGAAGTAGCGTTACTCGTTAGCGTCCACCGATCGGCGCTAACGGTACTTCATAAAGGAAACCGTCCTCACTGCAACAATAGGTGATAGCACCTTGAGTACGGAAGGTACTCAAAGAAGTCTTACACAAACTAATTAAAGAAAGTGGTAGTTAGGGCCTATTCAAAGGAATAGAGTTATTACATGCATAAGGTTACAACAGAATGTATAAAGGTTCAAATTTGCATAAAGCGATACATCTTAACCTACACAAAGCTAACTTTTGACAAAGCAATTTAATAAATCAAAGTTTGCTTAGAACAAGTAAGTAAATGACATAAAAGTAAATGATGCGATGCATGATTCCCTCATGCAAACCGAAAAAAAACCAAAACCACATTTTTGAAAATCAAAACTTCTATACAGATGACATCAATTCAAGTTATCGTCCATGACCGTGGACACGGCTATTCGAACAGATTATACCCTACAGGGGTGTACATCTTTACCCACATGACTTAGCTAGCCCGTTGCCTTCGGATGCCTCCGAATGATGACATACTTCCTTTGGTATGCCGACCGGGGAAACTAAGATTTGGTATTTTTCAACAAGTCAACACTATTGAGTTGGACCCCCATGTGTGAACTGATCCCGCTTAAACAACGACTGATAGCATCTGCCTAACCGGGGCACACATGTTGCGTCAGTAATGCCGATCCAAACAATTTAATGCGAATTGGGTTCCCTACCCATAGTAGAATGCTATCGGCACCATTAAGGTATCGTATATGCGACGAGGCACATATACGCCCTCACCCTCCTAAGAACATCTGACACTGACATACAAGCTCACATGGCATAAAACGCAGTCCTCGGACGAGCATCTATGCCATACAAGGTCAATACACATATCCTTACTCTCTGTTTCCAACTCAATAGTCTCAACATTTTACTTAACCAAACAAATACCATACACTGCGCATGTGGAAGTACGTGGGGACTTGAACCAATAGTCGAGTTCGGTCCTTAATTAACCCTGACAAGTCCACCACAAAACCCAATCTCGTGCACAAAAGCACCATCACTAGCTTCCTCTTGTCCGGATCAATTTGAATTTCAAATACAAGACTGATTTAAAGAAATCGGACAAAGAGTTTAAAATAACAATAGTTCAGTTGTGATTCCCATGTTTGACAAGATATGCTTGTCAAACTCTAAAATCTCTAGACTGCATGTCTAAGCTAAAACTAAAAATATAGCTCATGATATACAGTACTATGCTAGGGTTAAGTGTATGGTGACAATTGAGGTAATCCATCATGTTTGGTCATAGCTAACTACTAACAGATCACATTTTGTATTTTCAGAAAAATAGCATGCACAGATATCACTGGATTTGTAAAAGCTATTGTACAAAATTTGGGATCAATATGGTGCAAAGAGGATGGTTGCCTTGATAGTAATACACTTCATTGCATTGTGTTCAGTTGCTCGAATATATTCAATTGCTTCAACAGAACTGATTCTAAAAGAAGCAATAAGATCCAATAAATACCAAAATCGACAATAAGTATAAAATGGAAGAAATATGCATGATCAACTGAAATGCATGATTGACAACATGCTTAAGCCATAACTGCCCATAATAGTGAGAATAACCCATAATATCGCTTACGGTTTTCAAAAGACATAAACTAGAGTTTAGTGCAAAGTTCCAGTTTTCAGATTTTAAAAGAGCTGAAAACAGGACAGATTGCAATTTTCGGAAAAAGAAGTATAGAACATGCAAAAGTTCATAAATGAAACTTAGCATGATCTTTTAGGTAATTAATATCCCAAACCAACCTTAGTCTAACCTAACTAGTTAGATTACAACAACTAAGAAGAAAGTCATTTTTGTCGGTTAAGCCGACAAAAAGAAACAGAGACAGATCTCAACTAGAAGTTAAAATAGATGATGACAAGAATTGAAAGATCAACTTGTCATGCTGCTAGGGTTTAGTCAAAATCTAAATAAGATGATAAGTTGACAGGAAGAACCCTAGGTTTTGAAAATGACATGAAAAACCGAAAGGTATAATACTAACTTTTCGTTTGAAGCAAGTTGAAGCTACGATGCTTAAAAGAATGATTCACGAGGAGCTTCTTAAGTCCTTAAGATGCTCAAGATATCATAACTAGGGTTTTGGCTTACGATATAGGAAAGATACCCAGATTCTGAAAATTCGAAGTTGATCGACAGAGAGGTAAATTCTGATTTAACCTGCAAAAGATGCCGAATCTTTAATGCAAGGTAAAACCAGTGTTTAAGGATGGATAAGCAAAGGATAGGAGCAAGAACTCCACTGGACAGCAAGGAAGAAAATGAGCTTCAGTGGTCAACAATGGCTGCAGCTCCAAAAAGCTAGGGTTTATATATGGATATTGAGCTACAGAGCAAGAGGGAAAGATCTAGAGTTGATGAGGTGTCCATTTAGGGCTAATTATCCCAAAAATTAGTTGCAAAAACTTTGGGATAAATCCTCTCCTCTGTTCTGAGAGATTTCTTGTACTGAGAGAGAGGGAAGAAGATAAGCATACTCTTACATGTGGGTCCCATTGTCATTCTCAGCCGCGCGCGCTTCACAAAAGCTCAAACGAATGTCAGCCGTCCGATTGGAAATGGGCGGCTGGGATAAATAGATAGATTAAATGATTTGAATCGGTACCGGTTAATATAGACCGCACGATCTAGATTGACCGATCGGGATTAAAACGAGCTTAAAGGAATCTTGAGATCCACTTTCAACTGGGCGTTGGATTGAAATCCAACGCTCACCGAAAGAATACACGCCACCTCCTTTAGATGCGATGGCGCAACACCGTTGGATTGGATTTCTACGGTCGATGTAAATGGAACCGGATGGTCCGATTGCATACACTCATATGGACCTTGCGATTGAAATCCAACGATCCACCGATTTTGGGCTTTAAAGGCCCACGGTCAAAAAGGAGTGCCGTAGGATTGAAATCCAAAGGCCCATATAATCGCGCGCCTCTGATTTCAAATTGAAATAAGCGACGCCGTTAGATCAAGAATGAATGGCTGCGATCGTGAGGATCCGAGTCGTCCGAATGCATACACTAACCGGACCACACGATCAAGATCCAACGGCCCAGAGGAGTGCGGGCTTTATAACACGCGGTAAAAAGGAAAAGCCGTAGGATTTGAATCTAACGGCTCAGATAAAAGCGCGCCTTTAAGTTTAAAACGAAAAGGGGTGCGCTGTTGGATCGAGAATGAACGGTGGAGATTGAAAAGGGATCCGGAGTTGTCCGACAGCACATCGATCTCGCTTCGTTAGATCAAGATCCAACGGCGGAGATTAAAATGCACACGTGGACAGCTCGCGGGGTGTTATAGCTTCGCCCGTTCGATTGAAGATCGACGGCTCATAACACACGCGGATTTTGGGCTCGCGCCCGAACGTGACTGAGCTAGACCAAGTCGATTGGGTTGGACCAAGACACGTGGTCCGAGTCGCTACAGTACTGAGTTTGGGTTTAGACCGGTTTAGTTGACCAGAACCTTATTCAAATATGCAAAGGTTTGACTGGGCTTTTAAAAATAGCAAATAAATTTATAAATTCATGAAATTTTTATCGTAAGCTACCGGGGGATGATATATTTCCAGATAAATTTTATAAACCACATTTTCACTTTGTAAAATACATAAATATTGATTTCAGTAAAATATTTATTTAAAGACAATAAATTTTCTTTAAGCCCAAATAATTTCTAAAATGCAACAAAAATATTTTTTTAGCCAAGATAATTTATCTAGGCTTTAATAAAAATACTTCCTATCATAATACAAGTTTTATCTTGTATTCCTTTAAGACTTCAAATGGTTCTTTAAGGTTTTGGCTAAAAGGAAGGTTTTTAACTTGTAACATGCTGCCCAAAGTGTAAACATGAACAGTAATGCTATGAACAGTATCTCATTACTGTTCATAAAGCATTTTATTACTGTTTATAAACTTGGGGCTGTTACAAACCTACTCCCATAAGAAAATCTCGTCCCTAGATTTGGAACAAGTTAGAGATTAGGAAGAAGTGAAGTGAAAATGATTTATGAGGAAATTCAACATCTGTTGTCTTGATTTCCTTCAAGGATAACAAAGAAGAACTTTACATAACAACATAGTGTTATTATTACATCTTTGTTTACATTGCTTTGATTAAACTTTCCTTTCTTGATTCAAGGAAAGTACTAAACAAAAGATGGGGTGCTCAACTGCATCGATCTTCGCGCTCCCAAGTGGCTTCATCCTCAGAATGATTAGCCCACTGAATTTTCAAGAACTTGACAGTACGATTTCTTGTCCTGCGTTCCATTGTGTCGAGGATACGCACTGGTTGTTCTTGATATGAAAGGTCAGGTTGGAGATTAAGATGCTCATATGCAGTTGCCTCAATAGGAACACGAAGGCATTTCTTTAATTGAGACACATGAAAAGTATCATGCACTGCTGAGAGGGATTCAGGTAGTTCCAATTGGTAAGCTACAGCTCCTCGCTTGGCAATTATTCGGAAGGGTCCGATATAACGAGGTGCGAGCTTTCCTTTTACTTGAAAACGATGAGTACCCTTCATGGGTGACACTTTAAGATAGACATGGTCACCTACCTCAAAGCTCAATTCACGACGACGATGATCAGCATAGCTCTTCTGACGAGACTGTGCAGTTTTCAAACAATCTTGAATCAGACGAACTTGCTCTTCTGCTTCTTTTACCAAGTCTGGACCATAGAATGATCTTTCACCAGACTCGGACCAATTCAATGGAGTCCTACAAGCTCTCCCATACAAGGCTTCAAAAGGTGACATTTGAATACTTGCTTGGTAGCTATTATTGTAGGAAAATTCCACATAAGGCAAAGATTTCTCCCATCTTTGCTATAAGATAGCACATAAGCTCAAGAAGATCTTCCATTACTTGATTCACTCTCTCGGTCGACCACTAGTTTGAGGATGGTAAGCGATCAAAGAAAGTTCAGTCCCCATAGCCTGATGAAGGCTATTCCAAAAATGGGAAGTGAACTGAGGACCACGGTCAGAAACAATGACCTTAGGAACACCATGAAGACAAACAATTCTAGCAATATAAAGCTCTGCTAGTTGCTTGCCATTGAAATCGGTCCTGACCGGAATAAAATGGGCCACTTTAGTTAAACGGTCGATGATTACCCAAATGGCATCAGACCCTTTGGAAGTCTTGGGAAGACCAGTCACAAAATCCATACCGATCTCTTCCCACTTCCACTGTGGAATAGGCAAAGGCTGAAGGGTACCAGCTGGCTTCAGATGTTCAGCTTTAACCCTTTGACAAATATCACATTCAGCAACATACTGAGCAATTTGCCTTTTCATTTGACTCCACCAAAATATTTTCTTTAAATCTTGATACATCTCGGTACTCCTGGATGTAGAAAACTTGAATTATGAGCCTCTCTAAGAATTAGACTTCTTAGATGGGGATCAGCAGGTACTACCAAACGATTGCGATATCGAATCATACCGCGATCATCTTCAGAAAACTCGTTGGCTTTACCTGCCTTCATGTTTTCCTTAATTTCGGCTACCTCGGCATCAGTTTTCTGGGCCTCCAGAATCTGAGATTCTAATGTCGGCTCCACATGTAATGCAGCGAGGAAACCTGCTCTCACCAATTCAAGATTTAAGCGCCGAAAATCAGCACACAAGTCTTTTTCGGCAGGTAGAGAGGATATGCGCTTGCATTGTGACCTTCAGCAAGCGTGCGCCACAACATTGGCTTTACCAGGGATGATAATGAATACCCATGTCGTAGTCCTTGATCAATTCAAGCCATCTTCTTTGTCTCATATTCAAGTCAGATTGAGTGAATATGTACTTCAGGCTTTTATGATCAGTGTAGATCTCACAACGATTACCTAGAAGGTAATGCCGCCAAATCTTCAATGCATGGACCACGGCAGCCAATTCTAAATCATGAGTAGGGTAATTAACTTCATGAGGGCGCAACTGCCGGGATGCATATGCCACAACTCGGCCTTCTTGCATAAGCACACAACCAAGTCCATGGCGAGATGCATCGCAATAAATGTCGAAGCTCTTAAGAACATCCGGAAGAGTAAGAACTGGAGCTTTAGTCAAGAGGGTTCTCAGAAGCCGAAAACTCTCTTCACATTTAGCTGACCATTCAAACTTCTTCTCTTTCTGCAAGAGCTGAGTCAGAGGTCTAGCAATTTTGGAGAAATTTTCAATGAACCTACGGTAATAACCCGCAAGTCCAAGAAAACTTGGATCTCAGGACACTTTTGGGAGGCTTCCAATTCAAGACATCTTGTACCTTGCTTGGATCAACAAAGAATGCCTCCTTCAGATAACACATGCCCCAAAAATGCAACCTCTCTGAGCCAGAAAGCACACTTGCTGAACTTAGCATATAATCGATGCCGACGAAGTGTTTCCAACACAAGTCGCAAATGTTGTTCATGGTCTTGATCAGACTTGGAATAAATAAGGATGTCGTCAATGAACACGACAACGAACTTATCCAAGAATTCCATGAACACCGAATTCATAAGATTCATGAAATAAGTGGAGCATTGGTCGGACCAAAGGACATAACAATACTCGCATAAACCGTAACGAGTAGAAAAGCTGTTTTAGGAATGTCCTCACTCTAACCTTGATTTCATGATAACCCGACCTCAAATCAATCTTTGAAAAGACTCAGCACCAACCAACCGATCAAAAAGATCATCAATTCGAGGCGAGAGGATATTTGTTTTGATGGTGACCTCATTTAACGGATGGTAATCCACACACATCCGTAAAGTGTTGTCTTTCTTTTGACAAAGATTGCCGGGCATCCCAAGGTGAGGAGCTCGGTCGAATAAATCCTTTGTCGAGCAATTCTCCGAGTTGCTTCTTCATTTCAACCAACTCATTGACGGGCATTCGATACGGACTCGGATATCGGAGCGATGCAGAACGAGTTCAATAACAAACTCCACTTCCCGATGCGTGGCAATCCGGGAAGGTCTTGAGAAAACATCAAGATACTCACCGACAATTGGTACTAACTCCAAAGAAGGAGTGGTATCAACTCGGTGAGCACAAAGATGAGAGCCAATTGGTTTGGAATGGTAAACAACTTGAATACCGTCGCATTGGTCATAGAAATAGACCGGCGGGAACAATTGATTTGACCCTGGTTCTTGGACAGCCAATCCATACCCAAAATGACGTCCAACCCTTTAGAGTCAATCACAATTAGATTTGCTAAAAACTTTACCCCAAGGATTGTTATGTTGACCCCACAGCAGATCTGATCGGTTTTAAAGACCGACCCAGGTGATTGAATAATAAAAGATGGTTGGAGGGTATGCATGTCTAACTGGTGTTGAGCAACAAATTGATTGCTAACAAAAGAATGAGATGCTCCAGAGTCAAATAAAGCATGAGTGGACTGAAATTAACTAGGAGCATACCCATAACAACTTCAGGTGTATCAGCCGCCTCTTCCGCGGTGATCTGGTTCACATGCCCACGGACTGGAGCCGGATCAGCTTTGATAGGAGGCCTCTGCGAAGGGGCTGGTCGCACAGGCGCTGGATATGGTCGAACAGGAGGCAATCCTTGCCGCTTGCCACACACTTGTTGGCATAATGCCCCTGACGACCACAATTAAAGCAGATAACCCGGGTTAACATTGTTAACGAGGCGGGCTGATTCCCACTTGGTCTGGATCGATCGATGGGAGGAGATGGACGAGGGCAAACACCGCCGCCTTGGTGAAAATTGAGTGGTGCTCGCGGTGGTCTAGACAACCACATACG
The DNA here is from genome assembly GCA_036346255.1 of Ampelocalamus luodianensis. NCBI lineage: Eukaryota > Viridiplantae > Streptophyta > Magnoliopsida > Poales > Poaceae > Ampelocalamus > Ampelocalamus luodianensis. Next base: position 61,517,306 of record CM070634.1, read on the forward strand.
AGGCCTTGGTGAGCTGCCACGAGAATAAATCGAGAAGTCCGCCTGCCGCTATGCGACTCCTCCAACGCCTTGCTCTTACTCTCGGCCACAATTGCTTTATTGACCAAATGAGAGAAATTTCAAGTCATGCAAAGCCACCGCCATCTGCAGCTCTTTAGATAGCCCATTCAAGAACCGGTTTCGACGACGAAGGTCGACCGAAACGCCATCGAGGGCATATCCGCAAGGAAGTTGAACTCATGAAGATATTCGGTCACGCACTTTCGCCTTGCTTGAGAGCGAGAAATTCTTGTTGCTTGATCATCATGACCCTTCAGAATATGAGCTTCGCGAAAAGCTTCCACGAACTCATCCCAAGTAGGAACATGTCCAAAGAAGTGAATGGCAAGAAGATTATCCCACCATATGCTAGCCGCCCATCGAGTGATAATCGCAAAAGAACCTTTTCCTCTCGAACATTGAGCAATCAAAAGCTTCTTCTCAATGGTCCGCCAATCTCGGCTTCCATGGGATCTCGAGAACTAGAGAACACCGGCGGTTAGTCCGCCGAAAGTCGCAAGATCGCTCTCGCACATGGTGGCCTCTGCTCGACGGCCGATGCAACAGAGAAGAAGTATTACGCGCAATCTGCTCCAAGATGCGCCGTCCATCCGGTTGCGCTCAATTTGCATGAGCACATCGCCATCGAAGGTGGTGGAGGAAGCTCCTCTTCACGGGGACCATCTTGCGGACTCGAGAATGGAGGGTTCGGGCCCTCCTCGAGAATGAGGCATGGGAGTCGACATGCCCCTCCCTTGTTGCGCTTGCGCACGAGTAGTAGGTCCTGTCATCCTGTTACCACACCATGGTTAACAACACAACAAGGACATACTCGGCAAACACAAACAAGGTTGCAATTAGAAAAGGAACAAACACTGTACATATAATGCATCATGTTATGTTATGCATTCAAGTTAACACCAAACCAGAAACTTCATATATATACAACAAAATTTCGGTTCCAGTCTTACATTATAGTCGGCCATAATGTCAGATTACAAACCGAAAATTAAACTTACATACTTTGTACAAAATACTACTGCCCTATTACATACAATTTATTTAAGGGCAACTACTAGACTAAAAGACACTCAACCACGAGGATTCATCGTCGAGGTGCTAGCGTAGAGATCCGGTTAAAGTTCACCGAAACTCATTCAAAAGATGAGCTCCAGGGAACCAGTATCACGGATCCAACGGGCTAATGAGTCGCCTCGGGAACCCAACGATGGTGATGACCTCCGAGGTGCATCCGCAGAGTGCGAGGAAAGCTGCGATCATCCGGGCTTGGCGCGCTTGTCCATAAACAGTACGCACCGCCACTTCGGAAGTCGGTAAAGAGGTGGTGCAAAGATGCGGAGAGGTCTCGTTGTCACCATAAAGCACGTTGCGAGGAACGCGGTTCATGTTGACTCCAAGAAGCAGGTACTCTGGGCCTCATTAAGGCGATGCCTAGTTTCCCATAACTCCCTCACAAGACAGCGATGGATTTGGTCCATGATGCGGACCATCCTCGCCAACTGTCGCACTTGGGGGTCTTCGCCAAACTGTATCTCAGCGAACATGTTCACTTCGAGGTAGGACCTTGATTCGGGAAGTGGTCGTAGGGTGGTTGAGACAATTCCACAAATCATGACGAAGAAGGCTCATCATCCTACTTGCACTTCTGAACGCCATAGCCTCGGGTGGCAAGTGCTTGACACGAAGGCGCCTTCTGAATCGCCATAGCCTCAGAGGTGGCAAGTGCTTGGACACAGTAAGGAACACTGCCGGCTACGTGCCTAGCGATGACATTGATGAAGGCACGGTACTCCTCCATCCCTGGTCCTCGGTCTCGTCGATAAATGGCATACTCCGGCTGATAGGTGAAGTTGGAGCGCCACATCATGTCCCGAAGTAATGCTGGGAACCCATCAACATCTTCAGCTCGAGTCTCCTTGACCAAGTACCAACCGCTCATCTATAGACAAAAAGAGAAGATAAGAAGCAATTCACTTTTTAAATAAACCAACAGAAAGTTGGGCAAGAAGTGACATTAAGGAGGATAAGAAATAAAAGATGTCATACTTAAGCTTTCAAAATTATACTACTACTTGAAATAGTTTTATTAGAAGACTCTCTAACAACTTCGCCATGCTACTTCTAACCTACAGTAACGATGCTCGATACCAACGCTGTGGGCTCCCCGGGTTATTGGAAATGTACTTAATTGAATTCATACAGTAACATGATTATTAATGAAGGAACAGTACTGCCCCTCAATTAAGGATCATGCTAAAGGTATAAACTCAACAAGTAACAATTCCAATAAACAGATCCTGGATATATATATATCTCACAATGGTTCCCGTGATCAATGACCATTGCATATATATATCCTTTAACAACATTGCATCATACACATACAAGTCGTACATTTGCATTATTAAACATAAGTTTACAACATCTGGGTTTAGTACTACAATATAGAGTGACTTGGTCACTACAACATATTCAACAGCGGAAGCAAAATAAACGAAAAAGTCCACCAATGGCCTCATCCACCCGCAGCAATTGCGTGGAGGAAAGAAGGCGTTACTCGTTAGCGCCACCGATCGGCGCTAACGGTACTTCGTAAAGGAAACCGTCCTCACTGCAACAATAGGTGATAGCACCTTGAGTACGGAAGGTACTCAGCAAGTCTTACACAAACTAATTAAAGAAAGTGGTAGTTAGGGCCTATTCAAAGGAATAGAGTTATTACATGCATAAGGTTACAACAGGAATGTATAAAGGTTCAAATTTGCATAAAGCGATACATCTTAACCTACACAGGCTAACTTTTGACAAAGCAATTTAATAAATCAAAGTTTGCTTAGAACAGTAAGTAAATGACATAAAAGTAAACAGTACAGTGCATGATTCCCTCATGCAAACCGAAAAAAAACCAAAACCACATTTTTGAAAATCAAAACTTCTATACAGATGACATCAATTCAAGTTATCGTCCATGACCGTGGACACGGCTATTCGAACAGATTATACCCTACAGGGGTGTACATCTTTACCCACATGACTTAGCTAGCCCGTTGCCTTCGGATGCCTCCGAATGATGACATACTTCCTTTGGTATGCCGACCGGGGAAACTAAGATTTGGTATTTTTCAACAAGTCAACACTATTGAGTTGGACCCCCATGTGTGAACTGATCCCGCTTAAACAACGACTGATAGCATCTGCCTAACCGGGGCACACATGTTGCGTCAGTAATGCCGATCCAAACAATTTAATGCGAATTGGGTTCCCTACCCATAGTAGAATGCTATCGGCACCATTAAGGTATCGTATATGCGACGAGGCACATATAGAAAATAGGGGAAACCTCAAATTAAATCCCTAAAATTCTCACAATCCAAACATACTCGCGCATTGACATCAACACGAAAAGATTTCTTCGATCCAATTATCTTTATCAAGATTCTAACTCTTAGAGAGTTACTTACTAAGTCCAAGTCATTCCTGGCAATAATCCAATGATCCCGACTATCTCATTAATCTCTTTAACGATCAGATTACTTTGCTAATACTACTCTCATTACAACACCATCATAATTCATCTGCACAACTGTGTAAGGTACCTAATCGTGACACTCTAATAAATCGAGTAAGATTCCCCATCCTTTCGAAAATTCTAATGTTCCACCCGAATTGAACAATGGATCTTGGATCACAAATCTTCATAGGTTCTAATGGTTACAACAATGCAATCAGTTTGGCCTCCAAAGCAAACATTCTGTATCAATAAAATTCTCTCCAAGAATTACACACGAAATTAGTTCATCCTTCAACGCTCCTCGATTAACTTACAATCCAAGGTCTCACAACCACATTGAAAAAACACTTCGAAAACCAATGTGAAACGAATCGGTGGATCCTTCCTCAAAAGAAAAAAGCAAATGAAGACATTTATTGCTTGAAGTAAACACCGGACCAAGGGAAATAGTCACTTAGGCAAAGAACTCGAAAAACATAAGAGAAAGTCAACAATCGAGGGCTCAAGCCCTACTGAAAGCGAATACCACACCACAAAAGAGGAAAACGTAATGCCCTTTGAAAATTGATAAACCCTTATGGAACAATTGCATAAGGTTCAAGCACACTCAAACAAACTGCAAAATGTGAAACGATTTAAATCGCAAGCACTTATACTTCACTCCTTCCTTTAACAAGGAAAGTTATTCTCTGTGATTACTACATCACTTTGCTAGCTTAACACATGATAGGCTCTTAAAACCCAAATCACAGGAACCACTTAAGAACCAATAAAATTCTTTCGACATGTCACTTGCTCGAATCAAACTCAATCACCACAACACTCAAGAGGTCCAAATAATCACAACCGCAAAACTCGAAACACTTTTACTAAATCCAATTTACGAAAGACGATCAAATTACTTTATTTCTAAAAGAATCATCTCCACACACACAAGTCACAATCTCTTGCAGATAATCTTACTAGCATCAAGAATAATATACTCTGAATACGAATATTTATCATCAACTATTCCATTAGAAAGCCCCCAAAGTTTCACCAAATTGTTTCATACTACCTTTTCATCCCATCTTCAAAACGAGTGTATACCAAAACCATACTACCCTACTACATCGCCTTCTTAAGTTTAGAAGGGTCTACCACACAATTGAAAAGGTCCTACCAAAAATCTTTCATCAAGGCCACATTATCATCCGATGTTTTCACAATCATGCGGGCATAAGCCACCTATTATAACGTTTGAGCTTCAACTTGTAGTGTTGCTCAACATCAAAGTTCAACACACAATGCTTATACTCCAATCATTGTTATTATCCATCGCTTCATTATGAAATCCGATTGCTACCTACTTTTCTTCCCAAGTCATATGGATATTTACAAGCACATATTCAATTGTTCCTCCTCATATTTGGATTTCGGCAACATACCCTAAAACTTCAAAGATAGAAATCTTCTATCCATCAAAAGTCTCAACAACACTACGACCAAATTCATCGCGTCATTCTATATAGAAGAACTACATAGAACTCCTCCCATGAATTCTAGATCCACCGATATTCAATCCATTCAAATAGGTTGTTCACAAGTCCAATAACTAATCATACTAGGAATATGTAAATCTAGCATTTCTGTAGTTTCCCTTTCCACACATTTAAATTAATCCATGGGAACCAAAGAACCCAACAAGTTTAGCAACCTAAACGATTTTAATGATCGACTAATTCATCAATGATCCATACTTCTTAATATCTCTATTGACTCTAAATAGGTATGGACATACTCTCGTCGCTACTCATATATACAGTTCATCAAGAACTAGTAGAAGACAACATCAACTTAATCAATTTTACTTCCAAGGTTGCTAATTAATATTAATTACGCACCACACCAATGACTCAACTTGATACCCATGCCATAACGAGTTATTTGATTATAATCTCGATTTAACCATAACAAGGCATCACAAAAGGATTTTTAACAATTTCCACGAAAAGAGATGCATTAAACTTCAACACTCGGAATAATCCAAAAGAAATACATAGAGCCAAAGCTTTCTCATGTTAACAAACTTGCAAACAAACTCTCATTACCCAAACTTTCAAACGAATACATGAGTCGTTCTTTTCCAATGAGAAAGAAGAAACAACCATGGAATTATCAAGAATGCCAATTGAGGACGATCACAAATAGTAAAAAGCTCAACAATGGAAAACAATACTTGTTTCAGAGAACCATTAGAGACAATTGAAACACAACAATTAACATGAACCACGAACCCAAGAAAATTTCATCATCCACCACGTAACAAGAATTTGCCAAGATTGAGGTCAAGAAAGAAATCAACTTTCTAAAACGACTCACGCTCAACTCCTGCAACTAAGGTATTGGGTAACTACTTTATGCGTCTACCACGAACGGTGGTATAGCGACAAAGTCCAAGGCCACAACCACGGCCTCCACTTCTTAACAACTATTATCGACACGCATAAACAATATAATCACATATGATCATACACGATCATCTCATGACAATCATAGAATAGATTCATAGATATAGAATGTCATAACATATCATAGCATAGGCAAGAAAGATAGCACATAGGCAATTCAACAATTGCTCAACAAATAAAACATAACAACGAGATAATGCGAAAGTAATGTAATTCCCAACCCCACCTCATGTACGGTGTGTCAATTTAATATTTTTCTATTAACCACGGACCTAAAGCCCGCTCTGATACCAACTGTAACACCCCAGCCAGACATGAGCCTGGAATGCTACTAAACTAACCTTAGACAAACCTAACCAAGGTAATTTTAGTCAATTTAAATGTAACCTCCCTTGTAGAGTTAACTACATGGAGGTTCCAACACACAGATAAGTATTAATTAACTACACCACCATCCTGAGACATCAATAAGTATTCATAGCATATTAAGTAACTGGCAAAACCAAGGAGGTATGAAGTACCACTACTCATCATTATTACACTTAACATGTCGCATGATATAACATAACAAAACCTTTAAGTGACTTGCTCAATTATTAAATTACTGGTCCAAGTTCATTCAACTTTATTTGATTCGGGTGAGGTGTGTGTGAATATCAATCTACTCCCTCCCATGCATGATGTTCTGGATCGGTACCTAAAACAACAATAAAACAAGAGTGAGCCCACAGACTCAGCAAGTACAAAACAACGATTATAGCATCGTATCCAAAGCAAGAAACGATCAATAAGACATCTCACATGCAAATGCAATGCTCAAGGATCCTTTCTCTTTATCTTTCTTTGTGCATTACACCGGTAATGCAAAGTATGCAACCGTCGCTGCATACCCATGCTCAGGCGCGCACGCACAGGACCAATTGCCCATTACTCCGCAAGTAATGGGGACCTCATGCCCACACTCCACGAGTGTGGGGATCTCGCCCGCCACATTCATGACGGGATCTCAAAGGAAAACATACTTGGTCACCACGTGACCAAGCCTCAATATGATCTCAATATGCACATGCTCATCATTTAATCATCATCAAATTACCACAAGACAATAACATCATACGACAATAGAGCATGGACATAATTGAAACATCCACCAATCTTAACCAACATCATGCTAACAATCTCACTATGCCACCACATATCGAAAAGCACACAAATATAACCAATCAATCACAACCACGAATCAAACAATGCACTTGCCTTAACTGCGAGAGAACGAGGGGCGTGAAGACGGTGATGCCCCAGTACCACTCTCCCACCTAAATCAATTAGGAACATAAACTAAGACCATAGTAATGAACCACAAGAATTATACAAGTAATCACATTAGCCATAACTTGCAACGCCATCCCGACTCCCAATTTCTAATTACTGATCTGTATCCTCTGTGAACAGTCATGATGTAAAATTCATATCTTTCCGTACAGTAGTCCAAATTAGGTGTTCTAGGACTTCATTGAAAGGTAATTAAATTATCTAAATAAACTTACTTGGGGAGCCGTTTTGATTCTACCATCTACTGCCCTAGCAAACCAATCTATCAGACATCATAATTCACGTCGGGTTCTTTGGACAGTACACTAAAACCTCCATAACTTTTGCTACGAGAATCCAAATCTTGTGTTCTTTATCTCTATGAAAAGGTACAGAAATTACCCACATTTTTCGTTATATTGAGGTCCCTGATTCTCCCTTTAATTAGCAGTTCTAACCAGTTTTCTATAGACTGTCCAGAATCTGACAGAACAACAGGACAGCAATACTAGAAAATTCATAACTCCCAGACCGTTAATCGGATATGGGTGATCTTGGCGGACAACGAAAGCTAAGAACATAAACTACAATTCTCTAGGAGACCAAAACCTCTGATTCGGCCTCTAACCACATGAAATTAACCCCGCAAGCTTCTGGACGAATCTGCACGAACAGCAGGCAGATTGCAACCTAGCCAAAAACTACCCGATTACTCTTCTATGACTAATTACCCAACAACAACAACGCATTACCCTTGATGCCGCTGAAGGTCGCGAACCACGGATGGCGATCCCTCTTCCTTCTCTTCTCCCTTCTCTTCTTCTTCCTTCCTTTCCTTCTTTTCTCCTCTTTGCATAGAAGGGGGGGGAGGACATCAACGGAGCGCAAGGGGAGGAGGTGTTGGACCAAGGCGCCAATGGAGAGGAGAGTGGCGGCTCTAGGGGAAGGAGGGGCAAGGGGAGGGGCTCTAGGGTTTCAGCCGTCCTCCCCTCTATCCCACTTGGTCGGCCTCCACATGGGCCTCCTGGGCTAAAGGCCCGAGGCCCAGGTTCTCTCTACTTTATTTCTGTGCAGCGAACACTTCGGAGGTCGTAACTTTCTCTCCCGAACTCGGAATGGAGTGATTTTTGTCTTCAAATTTAGATAACTCATAGCACTTCAACTTTCTATTTGTGGAGTTTTTCTTAAAATACCGTCTTCATTACGAAATTTGCCTTGGAAGTTGACTCAGTTGCGGACCTTGATTCTCTGTACGACCTGCCTTGCGGGCCCCATATCTCAAACCTTAGAACTCCAAATTAGGTAAATGAGGACTCTAAATTGTACTATAGAAAATGATCTACAACTTTGTAGTTATGAGGTTTTCCATTCGAAGTCGTTCCAGTCGCGAAAATTACGTTGCAAGATGATTACAGATTCTGTCATGTTTCTACATGCGAGGCAAATAAGGGATCTCTCAATCTCCTTATATTCTCTGTACCTAAACGGGATATTACATTCTACCCTTTAAACAGAATTCGACCCGAATTCTACTTGAAAGATCACCAACTGAACTTAATAATCATTAACACGCATCGACGTTAACAACTCGGTTAAAGCTCGCGCATGCGGTTTCCAAGTCCCAAGTCTCATCACACTCAGACCATAATGTATACCAACGTCTTACACCTCAATACTCGTCTCGACCTTTACAGGTTCTCTCGACACACAAGACACAAAGGTAAGGTCTTACTCGTTGGCCAACGGCTGTATCAAAAGCTCAAGCTTTGGATCTCTCAGGTACTCCCTCAGCACTGAACTTACAAGACGTTGAGTACTCTGCACATGGGCTCGAGATAGTCCTGACGATATGCCAACCTTTAAAATCAAATCAATGTACCTTGGGCCAACCTTCCCTTCGGTACTAAACCAGACATCCTACATACATCATACGAGACTCTTGTTCCAACTCTCAATCGAACTCCTCACCGAAACAAGGATCACCTCCTTTAACGAGGGACACACGACAGAACTCGCTTTGAACAAATTCTACTATAAGCAGAGTTAACTTAAAGGAAAGGATTATCATCGTAACCACGCAAAACCAACTCCCATAAAGGGTCAAATCCAAATCGAAGATTTATCACGAAAACATTTCCACTTTCCATGTGGCAATTTGCGAATGAACGCTACTAAAGCCAAAGGGGAAAACACTTGAATGCCCAAATCAAAATTTTCATTTATTCCATCTGAATGGAAAGAATCATACATGCCAACATAAATGCCGAGCTCAACTCGCGAAAGACATCCATCAAAAAAACATAGCTCAAACAAGAATCAAGAAAACGTGTCTCTACTTGAGGAAGCATCAATTTCTCAGTTTCTCTTTTAGAAATAAAAATTTTCTCTCAACCTTTGGAATTCCAATTCATCGCATAACACACTAACTCATCTCTCTTAACTTGGCATTCTAAACGATATGCTCAAGTTGAAATACATCATCCACACATCTGTATAGAGGCTCTATCGACTCCACCAAAACTTTCTCTCAACAACTCCTCTACCGACATAATTAATTTGACAGATGACTTCCAATGCATCTCAAAATAGATCTCACATACAAACACATCACCTCAATCTTTTAAGAATAAACAACTCAAAATTCTCAGCACACACATTCATATACTTTATCAAAAGGGTTCTATCAATGATCATCCCATTGTTCGGAATCCACTCTTATTCTACTTCCTCTACACATAATCATTGGGCGAGTCAAGGTCCTAGCAAAAAGAATACGAAGCCCAAAACTATACTCCAAGAGTCCTACCATGAACTTCTCATATAGAAAATAGGGAAACCTCAAATTAAATCCCTAAAATTCTCACAATCCAAACATACTCGCGCATTGACATCAACACGAAAAGATTTCTTCGATCCAATTATCTTTATCAAGATTCTAACTCTTAGAGAGTTACTTACTAAGTCCAAGTCATTCCTGGCAATAATCCAATGATCCCGACTATCTCATTAATCTCTTTAACGATCAGATTACTTTGCTAATACTACTCTCATTACAACACCATCATAATTCATCCGCACAACCGTAAGGTACCTAATCGTGACACTCTAATAAATCGAGTAAGATTCCCATCCTTTCGAAAATTCTAATGTTCCACCCGAATTGAACAATGGATCTTGGATCACAAATCTTCATAGGTTCTAATGGTTACAACAATGCAATCAGTTTGGCCTCCAAAGCAAACATTCTCAGATCAATAAAATTCTCTCCAAGAATTACACACGAAATTAGTTCATCCTTCAACGCTCCTCGATTAACTTACAATCCAAGGTCTCACAACCACATTGAAAAACACTTGAAAACCAATGTGAAACGAATCGGTGGATCCTTCCTCAAAAGAAAAAGCAAATGAAGACATTTATTGCTTGAAGTAAACACGGACCAAGGGAAATAGTCACTTAGGCAAAGAACTCAAAAACATAAGAGAAAGTCAACAATCGAGGGCTCAAGCCCTACTGAAGCGAATACCACACCACAAAAGAGGAAAACGTAATGCCCTTTGAAAATTGATAAACCCTTATGGAACAATTGCATAAGGTTCAAGCACACTCAAACAAATCGCAAAATGTGAAACGATTTAAATCGCAAGCACTTATACTTCACTCCTTCCTTTAACAAGGAAAGTTATTCTCTGTGATTACTACATCACTTTGCTAGCTTAACACATGATAGGCTCTTAAAACCCAAATCACAGAACCACTTAAGAACCAATAAAATTCTTTCGACATGTCACTTGCTCGAATCAAACTCAATCACCACAACACTCAAGAGGTCCAAATAATCACAACCGCAAAACTCGAAACACTTTTACTAAATCCAATTTACGAAAGACGATCAAATTACTTTATTTCTAAAAGAATCATCTCCACACACACAAGTCACAATCTCTTGCGATAATCTTACTAGCATCAAGAATAATATACTCAATACGAATATTTATCATCAACTATTCCATTAGAAAGCCCCAAAGTTTCACCAAATTGTTTCATACTACCTTTTCATCCCATCTTCAAAACGAGTGTATACCAAAACCATACTACCCTACTACATCAGCTTCTTAAGTTTAGAAGGGGTCTACCACACAATTGAAAAGGTCCTACCAAAAATCTTTCATCAAGGCCACATTATCATCCGATGTTTTCACAATCATGCGGGCATAAGCCACCTATTATAACGTTTCAGTTCAACTTGTAGTGTTGCTCAACATCAAAGTTCAACACACAACAGTTATACTCCAATCATTGTTATTATCCACTGGCTTCATTATGAAATCCAGTTGCTACCTACTTTTCTTCCCAAGTCATATGGATATTTACAAGCACATATTCAATTGTTCCTCCTCATATTTGGATTTCGGCAACATACCCTAAAACTTCAAAGATAGAAATCTTCTATCCATCAAAAGTCTCAACAACACTACGACCAAATTCATCGCGTCATTCTATATAGAAGAACTACATAGAACTCCTCCCATGAATTCTAGATCCACCGATATTCAATCCATTCAGCCGGTTGTTCACAAGTCCAATAACTAATCATACTAGGGAATATGTAAATCTAGCATTTCCTGTAGTTTCCCTTTCCACACATTTAAATTAATCAATGGGAACCAAAGAACCCAACAAGTTTAGCAACCTAAACGATTTTAATGATCAGACTAATTCATCAATGATCCATACTTCTTAATATCTCTATTGACTCTAAATAGGTATGGACATACTCTCCGTCGCTACTCATATATACAGTTCATCAAGAACTAGTAGAAGACAACATCAACTTAATCAATTTTACTTCCAAGGTTGCTAATTAATATTAATTATGCACCACACCAATGACTCAACTTGATACCCATGCCATAACGAGTTATTTGATTATAATCTCTGATTTAACCATAACAAGGCATCACAAAAGGATTTTTAACAATTTCCACCAGAAAAGAGATGCATTAAACTTCAACACTGAATAATCCAAAAGAAATACATAGAGCCAAAGCTTTCTCATGTTAACAAACTTGCAACAGAAACTCTCATTACCCAAACTTTCAAACGAATACATGAGTCGTTCTTTTCCAATGAGAAAGAAGAAACAACCATGGAATTATCAGTAATGTCAATTGAGGACGATCACAAATAGTAAAAAAGCTCAACAGTCGGAAAACAATACTTGTTTCAGAGAACCATTAGAGACAATTGAAACACAACAATTAACATGAACCACGAACCCAAGAAAATTTCATCATCCACCACAGAACAAGAATTTGCCAAGATTGAGGTCAAGAAAGAAATCAACTTTCTAAAACAGCTCACGCTCAACTCCTGCAACTAAGGTATTCAGGGTAACTACTTTATGCGTCTACCACGAACGGTGGTATAGCCTGACAAAGTCCAAGGCCACAACCACGGCCTCCACTTCTTAACAACTATTATCGACACGCATAAACAATATAATCACATATGATCATACACGATCATCTCATGACAATCATAGAATAGATTCATAGATATAGAATGTCATAACATATCATAGCATAGGCAAGAAAGATAGCACATAGGCAATTCAACAATTGCTCAACAAATAAAACATAACAACAGATAATGCGAAAGTAATGTAATTCCCAACCCCACCTACTGTGCACAGTGTGTCAATTTAATATTTTTCTATTAACCACGGACCTAAAGCCGCTCGATACCAATCAGAACACCTCAAAATGACATGAGCACGAATGCTACTAAACTAACCTTAGACAAACCTAACCAAGGTAATTTTAGTCAATTTCGACAGAACCTCCCTTGTAGAGTTAACTACATGGAGGTTCCAACACACATATAAGTATTAATTAACTACACCACCATCCTGAGACATCAATAAGTATTCATAGCATATTAAGTAACTGGCAAAACCAAGGAGGTATGAAGTACCACTACTCATCATTATTACACTTAACATGTCGCATGATATAACATAACAAAACCTTTAAGTGACTTGCTCAATTATTAAATTACTGATCTCAAGTTCATTCAACTTTATTTGATTCAGGTGAGGTGTGTGTGAATATCAATCTACTCCCTCCCATGCATGATGTTCCTGGATCGGGTACCTAAAACAACAATAAAACAAGAGTGAGCCCACAGACTCAGCAAGTACAAAACAACGATTATAGCATCGTATCCAAAGCAAGAAACATCAATAAGACATCTCACATGCAAATGCAATGCTCAAGGATCCTTTCTCTTTATCTTTCTTTGTGCATTACACCGTAATGCAAAGTATGCAACCGTCGCCGATACCCATGCTGTGGCGCGCACGCACGAGGACCAATTGCCCATTACTCCGCAAGTAATGGGGACCTCATGCCCACACTCCACGAGTGTGGGGATCTCGGCCCGTCACATTCATGACGGGATCTCAAAGGAAAACATACTTGGTCACCACGTGACCAAGCCTCAATATGATCTCAATATGCACATGCTCATCATTTAATCATCATCAAATTACCACAAGACAATAACATCATACGACAATAGAGCATGGACATAATTGAAACATCCACCAATCTTAACCAACATCATGCTAACAATCTCACTATGCCACCACATATCGAAAAGCACACAAACATAACCAATCAATCACAACCACGAATCAAACAATGCACTTGCCTTAACATGAGAGAACGTGGGGCGTGAAGACGGTGATGCCCCCGGTACCACTCTCCCACCTAAATCAATTAGGAACATAAACTAAGACCATAGTAATGAACCACAAGAATTATACAAGTAATCACATTAGCCATAACTTGCAACGCCATCCCGACTCCCAATTTCTAATTACTGATCTGTATCCTCTGTGAACAGTCATGATGTAAAATTCATATCTTTCCGTACAGTAGTCCAAATTAGGTGTTCTAGGACTTCATTGAAAGGTAATTAAATTATCTAAATAAACTTACTTGGGGAGCCGTTTTGATTCTACCATCTACTGCCCCTAGCAAACCAATCTATCAGACATCATAATTCACGTCGGGTTCTTTGGACAGTACACTAAAACCTCCATAACTTTTGCTACGAGAATCCAAATCTTGTGTTCTTTATCTCTATGAAAAGGTACAGAAATTACCCACATTTTTCGTTATATTGAGGTCCCCTGATTCTCCCTTTAATTAGCAGTTCTAACCAGTTTTCTATAGACTGTCCAGAATCTGACAGAACAACAGGACAGCAATACTAGAAAATTCATAACTCCCAGACCGTTAATCGGATATGGGTGATCTTGGCGGACAACGAAAGCTAAGAACATAAAATACAATTCTCTAGGAGACCAAAACCTCTGATTCGGCCTCTAACCACATGAAATTAACCCCGCAAGCTTCTGGACGAATCTGCACGAACAGCAGGCAGATTGCAACCTAGCCAAAAACTACCCGATTACTCTTCTATGACTAATTACCCAACAACAACAACGCATTACCCTTGATGCCGCTGAAGGTCGCGAACCACGGATGGCGATCCCTCTTCCTTCTCTTCTCCCTTCTCTTCTTCTTCCTTCCTTTCCTTCTTTTCTCCTCTTTGCATAGAAGGGGGGGGAGGACATCAACGGAGCGCAAGGGGAGGAGGTGTTGGACCAAGGCGTCAATGGAGAGGGAGAGTGGCGGCTCTAGGGGGGAAGGAGGGGCAAGGGGAGGGGCTCTAGGGTTTCAGCCGTCCTCCCCTCTATCCCACTTGGTCGGCCTCCACATGGGCCTCCTGGGCTAAAGGCCCGAGGCCCAGGTTCTCTCTACTTTATTTCTGTGCAGCGAACACTTCGGAGGTCGTAACTTTCTCTCCCGAACTCGGAATGGAGTGATTTTTGTCTTCAAATTTAGATAACTCATAGCACTTCAACTTTCTATTTGTGGAGTTTTTCTTAAAATACCGTCTTCATTACAAAATTTGCCTTGAAGTTGACTCAGTTGCGGACCTTGATTCTCTGTACGACCTGCCTTGCGGGCCCCATATCTCAAACCTTAGAACTCCAAATTAGGTAAATGAGGACTCTAAATTGTACTATAGAAAATGATCTACAACTTTGTAGTTATGAGGTTTTCCATTCAAGTCGTTCCAGTCGCGAAAATTACGTTGCAAGATGATTACAGATTCTGTCATGTTTCATGCGAGGCAAATAAGGGATCTCTCAATCTCCTTATATTCTGTACCTAAACGGGATATTACATTCTACCCCCTTAAACAGAATTCGACCCGAATTCTACTTGAAAGATCACCAACTGAACTTAATAATCATTAACACGCATCGACGTTAACAACTCAGTTAAAGCTCGCGCATGCGAGTTTCAAGTCCCAAGTCTCATCACACTCGGACCATAATGTATACCAACGTCTTACACCTCAATACTCGTCTCGACCTTTACAGTTCTCTCGACACACAAGACACAAAGGTAAGGTCTTACTCGTTGTGTAACGGCTGTATCAAAAGCTCAAGCTTTGGATCTCTCGTACTCCTCAAAGACCGAACTTACAAGACGTTGAGTACTGCACATGGGCTCGAGATAGTCCCGACGATATGCCAACCTTTAAAATCAAATCAATGTACCTTGGGCCAACCTTCCTTCTCAGTACTAAACCGGACATCCTACATACATCATACGAGACTCTTGTTCCAACTCTCAATCGAACTCCTCACCAAACTTCGCATGATCTTTTAGGTAATTAATATCCCAAACCAACCTTAGTCTAACCTAACTAGTTAGATTACAACAACTAAGAAGAAAGTCATTTTGCCTGTTAAGCGACAAAAAGAAACAGAGAGAGATCTCAACTAGAAGTTAAAATAGATGATGACAAGAATTGAAAGATCAACTTGTCATGTTTGCTAGGTTTAGTCAAAATCTAAATAAGATGATAAGTTGACAGAAGAACCTAGGTTTTGAAAATGACATGAAAACCGAAAAGGTATAATACTAACTTTTCATTTGAAGCAAGTTGAAGCTATTGATGCTTAAAAGAATGATTCACGGAGCTTCTTAAGTCCTTAAGATGCTCAAGATATCATAACTAGGGTTTTGGCTTACCAAAGATAGGAAAGATACCTGATTCTCGAAAATTCGAAGTTGATCGACAGAGAGGTAAATTCGATTTAACTCGCAAAAGATGCCGAATCTTTAATGCAAGGTAAAACCGGTGTTTAAGGATGGATAAGCAAAGGATAGGAGCAAGAACTCCACCGACATGACAAGGAAGAAAATGAGCTTGATGGTCAACAATGGCCGCAGCTCCAAAAAGCTAGGGTTTATATATGGATATTGAGCTCTGAGCAAGAGGGAAAGATCTAGAGTTGATGAGGTGTCCATTTAGGCTAATTATCCCAAAAATTAGTTGCAAAACTTTGGGATAAATCCTCTCCTCTGTTCTGAGAGAGATTTGTACCGAGAGAGAGGGAAGAAGATAAGCATACTCTTACATGTGGGTCCCATTGTCATTCTCAGCCGCGCGCGCTTCACAAAAGCTCAAACGAATGTCAGCCGTCCGATTGGAAATGGGCGGCTGGGATAAATAGATAGATTAAATGATTTGAATCGGTACCGGTTAATATAGACCGCACGATCTAGATTGACCGATCGGGATTAAAACGGAGCTTAAAGGAATCTTGAGATCCACTTTCAAATCTGGACGTTGGATTGAAATCCAACGCTCAGCTGAAAGAATACACGTCACCTCCTTTAGATGCGATGGCGCAACACCGTTGGATTGGATTTGTACGGTCAGGATGTAAAATGGAACCGGATGGTCCGATTGCATACACTCATATGGACCTTGCGATTGAAATCCAACGATCCACCGATTTTGGGCTTTAAAGGCCCACGGTCAAAAAGGAGTGTCGTAGGATTGAAATCCAAAGGCCCATATAATCGCGCGCCTCTGATTTCAAATTGAAATAAGCGACGCCGTTAGATCAAGAATGAATGGTCGCGATCGTGAGGGGATCCGAGTCGTCCAATGCATACACTAACGGACCACACCATGAAGATCCAACGGCCCGAGGAGTGCGGGCTTTATAACACGCGGTAAAAAGGAAAAGCCGTAGGATTTGAATCTAACGGCTCAGATAAAAGCGCGCCTTTAAGTTTAAAACGAAAAGGGGTGCGCTGTTGGATCGAGAATGAACGGTGGAGATTGAAAAGGGATCCGAGTTGTCCGACACACATTGATCTCGCCGTTAGATCAAGATCCAACGGCGGAGATTAAAATGCACACGTGGGCGGCTCGCGGGGTGTTATAGCCGCTGTTCGATTGAAGATCGACGGCTCATAACACACGCGATTTTGGGCTCGCGCCAACGTGATCGAGCTAGACCAAGTCGATTGGGTTGGACCAAGACACGTGGTCCGAGTCGCTAAGATCGAGTTTGGGTTTAGACCGGTTTAGTTGACGAAACCTTATTCAAATATGCAAAGGTTTGACTGGGCTTTTAAAATAGCAAATAAATTTATAAATTCATGAAATTTTTATCGTAAGCTACCGGGATGATATATTTCCCGGATAAATTGTATAAACCACATTTTCACTTTGTAAAATACATAAATATTGATTTCAGTGAAAATATTTATTTAAAGACAATAAATTTTTCTTTAAGCCCAAATAATTTCTAAAATGCAACAAAATATTTTTTTAGCCAAGATAATTTATCTAGGCTTTAATAAAAATACTTCAGTCATAATACAAGTTTTATCTTGTATTCCTTTAAGACTTCAAATGGTTCTTTAAGGTTTTGGCTAAAAGGAAGGTTTTAACTTGTAACATCTTGCCCAAAGTGTAAACATGAACAGTAATGCTATGAACAGTATCTCATTACTGTTCATAAAGCATTTTATTACTGTTTATAAACTTGGGGCTGTTACAACAGCCTATGGGTTTGTCGGTTGGCTCGCGCGTTTTGGTGATTCCGCTATTCAACTCTATTGTTGGATTTTGTAAGCCCTGGTGGCAACCGCTGTAAACAATCTTGGCCATAAGGCCTTTGCTTATATTAAGTTATGTTTTATCTGTTGTTGCAATCGCAAGACTTGTGGTTATGATTTCACCTATGTAAGTTTGTACGAGTTAGCTGTTGATCCTTGGGACTAACTCAGTGCACAACGCCAAGACTTCCAGGAGGTCTTTGAGATCTCCTGGGAGGTCTTGGAGGACCTCCTCCGGGGGTGTTCTTGGAGGACCCACAAGACCTCCGGGTGATCCTGTCGGACCTCCCTAAGTGGTTCTGTAGGTTCTTCTTAGTACATCCCGAGGTGGTCTCGACATCGTCTCCGCCATTGGCGCTCTGATCAAAATGAAACTGATGCACCCTAGCGAAATTGTACCAAAAGTTCTTTTTACTTTCGGGCTTCTTCTCAGAATATTAATCTTTTTTGTGTTAATGTTGTCAACTTTGTTTTGGCATTTTTCCTAACCATCCGCAAGCTATTTTGAGGAAAATGCACGGTATTACCTACGGACCGAGTGAGATAGATCAGGTATGCCTTCATTGTGTCCTTTACATACATATACAATTCCATGATTAATCCTATCAGATCCGTTCTTACAAGCGTGGCGCGCGCGCGCGGCACATTTCTCCCGCCAAATGCTTCCATGGATGTGGATTTTGGAGTCCCCACCCACCCAGCCTGAGCGGATTGGTGCTCGGCGCTTCGCCTGCCTGCCTGCCTGCCTGCCTGTAAAACAAAAGGCAGCAGGCCCCCCTCCACCTCCGGCCGCCGCCAACTCCCCCCGACGCGCCCACAATTCTCAGTCCACCCCACCCATGGCTCCCACCATCCCGCCTTCTTTCGCCTTCGCCTGCGCCACCCAGCCGACAACGATCGTCATCTCCTCCTCCGACTCTTCCTCCCTCGTCTGCTCCGTCATCATCCTCTCCTCCTCCTCCTCTGCCGACGGTGACGGCGCGACGAGCCGGCCGAGGAGGGGGCGCTACCGGTGCTGGGAGCTCGGCGACGAGCTCAAGATCCTCGACACCATCGCCGACCTCCGAAGGGGCAACATGGGCGACCGGCCCCCGGCCTCCGCGCTCTTCCGGGCGCTCCAGGGCGCCCGCTCGCCGATCCGCCGCCGGGGCCTCGACGTCTCCTGCCTCTCCCAGAAGGTCTACCACCTAAAGAAGAAGTTCGCCAAGGCCGCCGCAAAGGCCGCGGCCAACGGCGGCAAGCGCCTGCGCAAGAAGCGCAACAGGGCGCTCTTCGAGCGCTCCATGAACGCATGGCCGGACCTGCTGCCGCCCGCCGCCGCCGCCGCCCTCAAGGCCAGGGCCGCCCGCCGGGTCCGTGCAGCATGCGGCGGCGTCAGGGTCGGCTTCTGATCGTCGACATATATGCATCTATCTGCTTATAAATAGGCTAGGCTGTCCAGTCCTCCTTGTTCATGCATGCTCGTTCAACTACGGGCATATATGTTTTGGTTATCTATCTTTTTTGTGCTGTTCGCAAGGGGATCTGGTGCTTCAGCTTTCATGAATCTTGTGCCGATGACAAATCTACTCTCAAGTCAATGATCAAGGTTGTGTGTTAGAAAAGCCCTCTTCCAAGCAAAATTACTAATTCATTTCATGCATGTCAAATGTAGTTCATTTCTGCCATGGCAGTGATTGGGGGGATCGCGCTGAAGTTGTTGCTCTTGGCACACTCTGATCAAGCAGCAAACTGACTGACAGATGAGCCATGGTGATCGTTATCACTACGCTTTTGGGATCTAGATCCAGCCTTACATTGTTCTTTTGGTTGCTTCTGTTGTTACATATTCTCTTTGCCCTGAGACGAGGATTGAGGTGTGCGAAGCCGGCCTCAGTGATTCCTGATACTGTTCTAGAAGCAGTTCTCTGGCTAGACAGAGCCCGCAAACATTGCCTTTGGCAAGGATCGGATTAACCACAAGAGGATGCAACTTAGCTGCTTGGGATTCAGTATGCAAACCTAAGAACAAAGGAGGTCTAAGCGTGATTACTGATTAACCTTAGAACTCAAAATGAAGCCCTTCTGCTAAAAAATCTGCACAAGTTCTATAACTACAAGGATCTGCCTTGGGTAAATTTGCCCTGGACAAAGTATTACAGCAATAGAGTACCTCACTGTACCAAAACTAGAGCTTCCTTTTGGTGGAGACAATATGAAATATGCAACTCCATATAGAGGAATCGCAATGGCTACCATTGGCAAATGGACGTTCAGCTCTGTGCTGGTCAGAAATGTGGAATCATCACATTCTTTGCTTGCAATATCCAGCTTTATATAGTTTCACCAAGTTTGTCAGAATCATGATTCTGAATTGGATCGGAGACACTATAGTAGGATCACATTTTATAATATTCTACCTGATTCTACCAAAAATACATTTTTTCTATGTCGTGTATTCCAAGAGTGATATGAGTGTTTATTTGCTCATTTGACATCTAATTTGATTGATATAAATGTCTAAATCGTAGTTTAGATTCCATGTCATTCAGAGCTACAGCTAAAATATTGATTTTAACAACCTTATCATTACCTAAACATTTTACATAAAAAGTAAAATAAATAAAAAATATTTTTTATTTATCCAAACCTCCAAATCTTAATGTCTAACCTACTAATTACTTAGCACTTATCATACAACTTGAATTGAGGGACAGCACACAACCAAACACCTAAATCTTTTATAATTTGAGGTGATGTGTGATTCTACACGATTCTCCCGCCATTCTATCCGATTCTGCGACTAGAGCGCTATTCTACTAGGTGCGACTCAAGGTGCGATTTTAATCATATTGATATTGTATCGCGATTTTAAGAGTTTCGCAAAAAAACAAGAGTGCTCGGTGGCCCATTTTTTCAGCAATCAATTGTTCATGACGAGTTCAACCAACCCGTATCTTTTGAAGCCTTTGAAGAATACAATCGGCCGATGGAATCTGTCCAACAATATATACCAATGAATAATTACCCAGATACTTGGTCATACATATGGGGTTCAGAATGTTATTCCTCGCAGAGATTCTGTAAGTCTTGTTTTAATGTCTCTTCTCCACCACGCCCTTTCACATGGATTTGGAAAAGTAAGTGTGTGGTAAAGCTTAAAGTATTTGCATGGCTATTACTAATGGACAGACTAAATACAAAAGACATGCTGCGTCGAATGAATTATCACATTGATGATGATCAGTTATGTGTTTTATGTCAAGATCCAGAAGAAGAGAATTTAAATCACCTATTCTTTGATTGCTCATTCAGCCAAACTTGTTGGAATATTATTGGTCTAAATTGGGATGAAGCAGAAGATGTTCAGCTAAAGGTAGAAAGAACAGGAGTTACATTTAACTCGATTTTTTACATGGGAATTTTTATTATTGCGACTTGGCACATTTGAAAGCAAAGAAATGGAAAAGTGTTTGAAAATATCAATCCGAACATCACGCTGGAAGTTGCAGTTCAAGAAAGAACTCACTCTTCATGTGCACCGAGTAAAGGATCAACATAAAGATATTTTTGAGTGGCTTGATTCAATAGTTTGATTTCTAGCTCTTGTGGGGTTGTATTTTATTTTATTTATTTATTTGTGCATAAATCTTTTTCCTATTAATACACTGTAGGGGCCTCCCCTACTGTTTACATGTCAAAAAAAAAACATTCAGGTTCATGCATTGCAAACAAGAGTTCAGGGAACTACTTCACGTCAACTGGCATATACAGGAATCAAAGTAGTATCTTCCCAAAATCTTAGTACCAACCCCATCATTTACAATTAATCTTCTCAACCATGCTTTAGAAATCTGTATATACATGCTGTACCTGTGAGTTTAGCCTTTAACATATGGCTTAATCTAGAGAGGTAGCTTTAGGGCCTGCTTGGCACGCTGCAGCTTTCCTAAAAACTACGTTGCAGCCGGACTGTAGGCCTGAACAGCTGCAGAGGTGAACGACTGAGCGGAAGAGGTTTGGTGTTTGGCTATCTGACTTTTAGGTAGACTGGCTATAGCTTTTGAGATGAAAAATATCATAAATGCCCCTGAGGACAGTAACGGCACTTAACGCAATTGGTGGCAATTAATGACAATTAATGCAATTGACGACAATTAACGCAATTGACAACAACTACCGTAATTAACAATAATTAACTGCAATTAATAACGATTAATGCAATTGACTCTAATTAACGATGACTACCGCAATTAACACAATTGATCGCATTTAACGACAATCAACGCAATAAATCGTAATTAACGACAATTATTACATAAATATTTATTACAATAAATAATTATTAAATATAATTATTACAATGAATAATTATTACAATAAATAATCATTACAATAAATAATTATTACAAAACAATTAATTTACAACTGAAAAAATTTAAAAAGAAAAAAAACTAAGGCAGCGGCGGTGGGGTCGAGGGAGGAGGCCAACGTCGGGGCCGAAGGCGGGTGACGTCGCGGGCGGGCAGAGGCGCCAGATCCGAGGGAGGAGGAGGGAGCCGGGGAGGAGGAAGGGGGTTGGGGGCTGGCGCGGGAGGAGGAGGGCGATGGCGGACGCGTGGGGGGAGGAGAAGGAGGAGAGCGGTGGCCGCATGGGAAGGAGGAGGTGGAGGAGCGGTTGCGGCTCAAGGGGAGTAGGGTGGTGGCAGCGGAGGGAGCCAGGGAGGAGGGAGGAGGTGGGGTGCCGGCGAGGGAGGAGGAGGGTAGTGGGGAAGGAGGAGCAACGCAACTAGGGAGGAAGAGGGGCGTGGCGTGGGAGAGGAAGAGGGAGCCGCAGGCGGGCGGGGCCACAGGTGGCTATGGTTTCAGGCGTGGATTAGGGGTTTTGTGCGGTGGCAAAACATTACCCCCAACTTCAAGGGTATAGTCGAAATGGCGGACGTGGAAAGCTGCGGGAAACTGTCGATGAGTTTCAAGCGTGGATTAGGGGTTTTGTGTGGTGGCAAAACACGTAATTACCCCCAACTTCAGGGGTAGAGTTGAAATGGCGGACGTGGAAAGCTGCGGGAAGCTGTCCATCGACAGCTTCCGGCTTTTCTACGTTATGGATGGCTTCCGACTTTAGGAAAAGCCGTGAAAAAAAAACCTCCCGTTTGAAACGGTTTCTGGCTTTTCTGAGCAAAAAGCCGAAGCCGAAGCCGTCCAAGTAGGCCTTTATCTTATTACTTCTGCTTATTGTATCGCATCGACTCTAATATCATACTGGACTAATATCAACTATCTTTTTTATTTTTCCTTTCGTGCTAGCTGTTCGCAAGGAGAATCCAAGGCTTCAGCTTTCATGTGTACTCTGATGACAAATTTACTTGAAAGAGAGGTGTGTTGCAAAAGCTGGCTTCCAAGGGCAAGGATATAGTGCATGAGAAATCTAGTTTAATTTTGGAATAAAGCTTGGGAGATCGATATGTTCGCTGTGTCACAGTGAAGTCTGTATGGGACGAAGTCTGATAATTAAACGGGTAGATCGAGGGATTGATTTGCTCATAACGTTAATCGAAGGGATTTGTGAAGGTCAAACTGGTGACTCCCCTGTTCGGCTGTTTGTAGGAAATTTCAACAAAAAAAAAGAGCTTTCATTTTCATTTTTTCAAAATTAAGCTTTTATATTTGTCGAGATTGAAAAATGTCAGATCCAAATTTCGGAGCTTTGGAATAAAAAGCCTTGCGCATTATTTAAAAAT
This sequence comes from Ampelocalamus luodianensis, assembly GCA_036346255.1. NCBI lineage: Eukaryota > Viridiplantae > Streptophyta > Magnoliopsida > Poales > Poaceae > Ampelocalamus > Ampelocalamus luodianensis. Next base: position 61,541,364 of record CM070634.1, read on the forward strand.
TTGCAGAGGGAAAGATCTGCAACTAGATTTGGCCACAAGTTCACCGATATATATAAACAAGTCCCCCATTTTGGTCCTTTTATTTTCTTTTCAGATCCAGCCCCCCTTTTCTGTAATCTGTGAACTAGCTAGTCAGCAATACAAAAATAAGCGTGCAGTAACCCATTTCTGAAACCCTCTGTACCGATCTGTTCGATCTTCAGTGGCTTGCAGAGAATCTATTTCGAGGAAGTAGAAATTAGAGCAAGCGTGGAACGGAGGGGGCAGTGCTGAGAAACCACTTGGCACTAATGCGCTAAAGACCAAGCGTCACGGCTATGTTCCTGATGGGAAATTAGGTAAGTAACATCAATAAAAGTTGAAATCAGATAAATAGCGTCACAATGAAACTTGACTGCTAGATAATATCCAAAAGGTTAAAACAAAATCTGGAAAACAACACTCTAAAAAAATATTCTGTCATAAATTTTTCAGAAAGACACAAGTGCCCCCTTCTCCCCCAACTCTAGTGTATCCTCTTGTGGTCTCTCTCCGTCGCGGCCACTCGGACACCAGCTTGGGGCACCACTTCCCCAGCAGTGTGTCCTGCAGTGGCCCATTGAGCTTGAGCTCGTACACTAGCATCATCCAGTGGCGGTGCGTGTCGAACCGGGAACGAAGGATTCCGAATTCTCTGTGTTTATACACTAGTCCAAAATTTCTAGCGTACACAGTCAAACAAAAGTGATAGCAAAATCATATCACACACTTTATTAATAATGATCTCAGAGTTTATTACAAAAAGGGCCTGAGGCCAAATAGAAAAGAAATAATACAGCGGAAGCAAAGCAATAGTATTAGACCACACGACTTGCTGCGCAATCGTCTGTGGGGCATAGCCTATTCCGTCAAGATCCTCACCATCCCGATAGAGGTCTTCTCCTGAATAAAGATTATTCAGTAAGAGTAAGCACAACTTCCGTGCTTGCAAGTTACACCCAATATTGAAAGTTAATGCATGCATAAGGTAAATAAAGGATAGTGGCAGAGTTGTTTTGCATAAACAATATTTTTAGGTTAAATACCAATAATAATTTTCTAAGGCCAATTTTTATATTATAACTAAAATCAGTGATTAAAATGACAATAAATAGTGGATAACCTCCAATAAATGAATGGTGAAGGATACCCTCCTAACACTTGGCTAACCGCCCAATTTTTACCATAGGATTATCTATCCTAAAATCATTTGGGGAAAGCATTTTATAAACCAAAAATAAGTCTAACTTAGAGTGGCTTTACTAGCATGTCCATTACCGCGGACGCGGCTATTCGAATAGTTTCTACTATGCAGAGTTGGTACAGCTTTACCCACATGAGATAATATGCTTTTAATGTCGGCCAAAGCACGCTTCCGAAGGCGTGTGACTAAGCAATTATCATGAGACCATTACAATGCAATGCCTTAGTGAATTTATACCCGCTAAGGTTTCGCTACCATTGGACTAACCATCCTCCGGAAGCCCCCTCTTGCGCCAGGTGGAACTACTGTCTAACCGACGCCCACACATACAACATGGCACGAATAACACTAAGGCGTCACAAATTACTTAGCCAAATCTGTCCCATTCCAGACATGTGGTGGTACGGTAAGGCGTAACAAAATACGCTCAAAGACCGGTCCTTAACTGACTTGGGGGTCTTTCCATTAAAACCCTAGGCCTTAATTCTAACCAGATTAGGCCCGTACATGAACCTGCACCCACCATCCATCCATCCCGCCCAAGTCCAAACCCATTTTATTTTATTTAGAGTCAAAACCTCTTTATAAACTTCTTGTGGTAAAACAATACCACCAAAATCAAATTTTAACCAACTTGTAAAAACCCTTCCAAATTCATGATTGTGATCTAAGCATGGCTAGGCACATGATTAATTTTGATAGTATTTTACCTAAAGGTGACAAGACATTCATATTCAAAAGTCAAATTGGCCATACAATGATAGTTGGATTAACTATATACAAAAACAGGACATTCAAACAATTATTTACACATATGCATGCAATAGTAATTTGAAAACAGGAATTAAATACTTTAAAATACTGGGAACAATATGATCAATAGTGTAACTTGCCTTCGTTGAAGTCTTGAAACTCTAAATCGTCAGAAGGATCTAACTCTCCGGAGTCGTCGAGGTCTACACGCGAAAATAAGACAAATTAACTTCAAATTCAAATAAATTCAAAAAGACAATTCAAATTAACTCCATATTGAAATATTTTGGTTTAAATAGATAGGTTATAATTTTATAAAGATTTTGCAACTTGAACCACCCAATTTGGAGTTCAGATGCAAAAGATATGAATTTTTAAGTTTTAAACTAAATCTGCAAATTAATTGAATTTCTCGAATTAATTTTCTAAAGGAACTCCTAATTATTGCGCAAGATGACGTCATCGGCTGGGAATATTGAATTTCGGCCGATTTATTTTCCTACGGAAAATAATATAGTGACTGACATGTGGGCCGCAATCGGTGTGCGTGTGTGTGTGGTGGCGGTACGAGTTGGCGTGGCGCCCGCGGCGTAAGTGACGATGTGGCGTTGACGTGGGGAGAGATGGCAGCCACGTGGCTGGCCACGGGGCCAAGTGGCCGGCGGCGGCTCGGGTGCAAGATTGCCGGCGATTGACGGTGCTCCGGCGAGTGTGTGTGGTGTCAACAGAAAGAGGGGAACGCGAGGGTATTGATGCTCACCGTAGTTTCCCAAAAGCGCGGCGGAAGGGTCACCGCGAGGAGATTAGGCGGTGGCGGCGCGGGGTCGTCGACGAAGAAGGAGGTCCGGGGGTCCTTGACGTGAGATGGTGCGCGCACCGGGTCGGCGGTGAAGTGCCGATGCCGACGGGGTGGTCGCTGTCACCGGACAGGCCTTGCCGGCGCCGGGAACGACAATTTCCCGAGCTTCAAGCGGCAGAGGGAAAACTCGAAATACGGGGTGTAGAGAGAGACGGAGGTGGGGATGTAAGGGGCGTCAACGTCGGCGAGAGGAGGCGGAGCCAGGGTGCCTTTAAATAGGTCGAGGGCGGCACGGGATTTCCGTGGTGCACACGAAGGTCTCGCGGTGTCTCCGGCGAATATCGCGAAATCGGGGAGGGAAAGGAAATTGGGAGGTGTGATTGGGTGCGGGATCAGCAAGCGATTTGATTGCGCGCGAGAAGTTAGCGATCGGAGTGTTGATTTGCGGATATAGAAGCTTCCCGAGCCGTGTCCATGGCGGTCGGTGCGGCGAGAAAAAGGAAAGGGGAAGCGGAGAAGAAAGGAAAGAAGACGACGATGCGGGCGCGTCTGATTTTGATCGCACGGTTGACAGTGACGCGGCGATTAGGAAAGTAACGGGTGCACAGCAGTCGTTGGATTAAAATCAGGCGGCTCAGAGAGAGGGAGGGAGTTTGCGCGGGAGGAGCGAGCCGAGTGGGCCGCGTGCGCGTGCGAAGTGGACTGGGCCGAGGGAGTTTCGGCCCAGATACTATTTGGAGTTTTCTTTTGATTTCCGAATTAAATAATTGCTGATAATTCAATTAAACTTTAGAATATAGCAAATTAAGTCCAAAATTTTTGAGAAAATTCACAGATATTCTCTGGAGCATTTGGGACTTTAATAAAATATTTCCAACTATTATTTGGTAATAGATTTTGCATATAAATTTGTTTAGCTTTAATTTGGTTAAGTAAAAGCTTTTGAAAATTCCACAAAAATCCACAAAAATAATTAAACTTTATTTTCAATTGAAATTTAAAATTTGGACTGTTACAAACCTACCCCCCTTAAAGGGAATCTCGACCCCGAGATTCAGGCTTGGTTAGCAAAAAGATCAGGGTAGTTGGCCTTGAGTTCTTCTTCTTTCTCCCATGTGGCTTCACTTTCTGGATGGTGACTCCAGTGCACCTTGTATGATCTGATGATTCTGCTTCTGGTAACACGTTCTGCGACATCCAGAATTTTAATTGGTCGCTCCACATAGGTGAGATATTCTTGAAGATCAAAGCTTTCTAGGAAGGTATGGTCTTCTGGCGCTCGCAGGCACTTCTTTAGTTGCGACACGTGGAAGACATTGTGTACTGCTGACAGGGCTTCTGGCAGCTCTAGTTGATAAGCTACCTCTCCACGTTTTGCCAAGATCTTGTATGGCCCGCCCGATATATCTGGGTGCAAGTTTACCTTTTGTCTGAAATCTCCTCACTCCTTTGAGTGGGTTAACCCTGAGATAGACAAAATCTCCTACCTCAAAGTTTAATTCTCTCCGACGGTTATCAGCATAACTCTTTTGTCGGGATTGTGCTACTTTCAGACACTCCTGAATAGCCTTTACTTTACTTTCAGCTTCTTTGATCAACTCGGGCCCAAGGAGCTGACGCTCTCCTACCTGATCCCAAAGGAGTGGGGTTCAGCATTTCCTACCATACAAAGCTTCGAATGGAGCCATCTGTAGACTGGCTTGGTAGCTATTATTGTACGAGAACTCTGCATATGGCAGATCTTTGTCCCATCCTTTTCCGAAATCTAAGGCACAGGCTCGAAGCATATCTTCAAGGACTTGGTTGGTGCGTTCTGTCTGTCCATCTGTTTGGGGATGATATGTCGTGCTGAAGTTGAGTCGGGTTCCCAAGGCTTCATGCAAACTTTTCCAAAACTGAGAGGTGAACTGAGAACCTCGGTCAGATACAATCTTTTTGGGTACTCCATGTAGGCAGACGATTCTGACCATGTATAATTCGGCTAGCTTACTGCTCGGTAGGTGGTCTTGACAGGAATGAAATGGGCAACTTTGGTCAATCGATCAATTACCACCCAGATGGAGTCATATCCCGATTGGGTCCTAGGGAGTCCGGTGATGAAATCCATACCAACTTCTTCCCACTTCCACTCGGGAATTGGTAATGGTTGCAACAGACCAGCGGGTCTTTGGTGCTCTGCCTTGACTCTTTGACAGACATCGCACCGAGCGACGAAATCAGCAATTTCGCGCTTCATGCTGACCCACCAATATTTTTCTTTTAGGTCCTGGTACATTTTGGTGTTACCCGGATGAATGGAGTATGGCGACTCATGAGCTTCTTTCAGAATCGACTCCTTTATCTCCTGCTGATTAGGTACACAGATGCGGTCTCCAAACCACATTGTCCCTTGCTCATCCTCGGAGAAACCTGGGGCTTTGCCTCTTCTCATATTCTTCTTGATTTCTTGGATGTCTTCATCTTCTAACTGTTTTGTTCTGAACTGATCCTGAAGCGCCGGTTGAACTTCCAAAGCGTTTACGCAACCTTGGTTGACAATCTCCAGGTTCAGGTGCTTCAGTTCCTCATATAGCTCTAGCTGATTTTGTTGTACCATGACGGTGTTGCAATACGCCTTCCTGCTCAAGGCATCTGCCACCACATTAGCTTTGCGGATGATAATGGATTCCGAGGTCTTAATCCTTTATCAACTCCAACCATCTCCTCTATCGGAGATTGAGTTCGGACTGTGTGAATATATATTTTAGGCTTTTATGATCTGTGAAAATCTCACAGTGGTTACCAATGAGATAATGCCGCCAGATTTTCAAAGCGTGCACAATTTCTGCTAACTCCAAATCATGAGTCGGGTAATTCCCTTCGTGTGGCCTCAACTGCCGGGATGCATAAGCTACAACCTTGCCTTCCTGCATCAATACACATCCGAGGCCTTGACGGGACGCGTCACAGAAGATCTCAAAATCCTTGCGGATGTCTGGCAAAATCAACACCGGTGCTGAGACTAACCTCTTCTTCAGCTCCTGGAAGCTTTCTTCAAAGGCGTCGGTCCATTCAAACTTATTTTCCTTCTTCAGAAGCTGAGTCATGGGTCTTGCGAGTTTAGAGAAACCTTCGATGAACCTGCGGTAAAAACCCGCTAATCCAAGGAAACTTCTCACCTCGGTGACTGATTTGGGTTGTTTCCAGTCCATTACTACCTAAACCTTGGCGGGGTCTACTGCAATTCCTCCTGCTGACACAATATGTCCAAGGAATGCCACTTGCCTCAACCAGAATTCTCTTTTGTTGAATTTGGCATAAAGCTGGTGTTCCCTGAGCTTGTCCAGGATCATCCTGAAATGCTTCTCATGCTCTTCTTCATCCTTCGAATAGATGAGGATGTCATCAATGAGGATGACTACAAACTTATCCAAGAATTCCATGAACACCTTGTTCATCATATTCATGAAATAGGCCGGGCGTTTGTCAATCCAAAGGATATTACTGTAAACTCGTACAGTCCATATCTGGTGGTGAAGGCGGTCTTCGCGATATCTTCCGGTCTGATCTTCAGTTGGTGATAACCGGATCTCAGATCAATCTTCGAGAAGACACTTGCTCCCTTCAGCTGATCGAACAGATCGTCAATCCTGGGTAACGGGTATTTGTTCTTGATTGTCACCTCGTTGAGTGATCTGTAATCAACACACATTCTCATACTATTGTCTTTCTTTTTGACAAATAGTACTGGGGCTCCCCATGGTGAGGAACTGGGTCGAATGTACCCTTTGCTTCGCAATTCTTTGATTTGCTTCTTCAGCTCTGCTAACTCGTTGGCTGGCATCCTGTAGGGCCGCTTCGAGATCGGCGCTATTTCGGGGACTAGATCGATTAGGAACATTATGTCCCTATCTGGTGGCATGCCGGGTAGATCATCCGGAAAGACATCGGGATACTACCGTGCCACGGTATGTCTTCCAGTTTCACTTCCTTCAAGCTGGTGAGGATGGAACTCCCTCCGGTGCGGGTCTCGGGTTTGAATTCGACAGATATGCCTTGTTCATTGGTGAGGGTGATAGACCTATTGGCACAATCTATTTGTCCCTGGTTTTTGGCTAGCCAGTCCATTCCAAGTATTACATCCAGACCTTGGGAGTGTAAGACTATCGATCTGCTAGAAAGGATACTTCGGATATCTCAAGGGTAAGATTGGGGCATAGGGAATTGGTTCTCATTTTCGAGCCTGGGGAATGGATTATCATGGGAGTGGTTAAGGAGGATATAGGTAACCCATATTTTTCCCACAAATTTATTTGATACGAAAGAGTGTGAAGCTTCAGAATCAAATAGGACAGATGCTGGTATTGAATTAACGAGGAACGTATCGAGAACAACATCTGGTGCTGCCTGAGCTTCCTCTGCGGTAACATGGTTCACCCGCCCCTTGGTGAACTGGCCTGCTGGCCTTGTGATGCTGCCGGTAGCTGAAACTCCTGAGGTTGGCTTTGCTGGTGCCAAACCTTGCTGCTTCTTTGGGCATTTATTGGCATAATGTCCCGTCTCATTGCAGTGGAAGCACGTAACTCCAGAGGCTGAGGAGGTGGAGTGCCTCTGCTGAAACTGCCCTCCGGATGAAGTGTTGCGGAAGTTGGAGGGGTTGGAGCGTTGTGGCGGTGCCGGAGTACGGGACGTGGAAGATTGGAATTTCCCACGTTGCGGTGGCTGCGGTGTGGTGATGCGAGGTTTGGGCAGACCTCCTGCGTTGAATCTTTGAGCGGCCATCCTCCGCTTGCGGTTCTCCATTTCCGTGTGTTTGGCCTCCTGCCTGATTGCTTTATCCACCAACTGCTGGAAGTCGGTGAAATTCTGAGAGATAAGTTGGACAGAGATATCATCATTTAATCCCTCTAGGAACCTCTCCTGTCTGTCTTCATCTCTGGCTACGTCAGCTGGGGCGTAGCGGGCAAGTTGGTTGAATCGGTGAAGATATTCATTCACCATACGGTTGCCCTGTCGGAGTGTGTGGAACTCCTTCTTCTTGAGCGTCATCATCCCCGCCGGGATGTGTGCATGACGGAAGGCTTGCACAAAGTCGGCCCATGAAATGGTTTGAGCATCATTGTGGGCGATGCAGTAATTGTCCCACCATTCCGATGCGGGATCGGTCAGCTGGTGAGAGGCAAACAGAACTCTCTCACGATCAGAGCACTGCGTGATGTCCAGCTTTTTCCCGATGGCCCGAAGCCAGTCATCGGCGTCCATAGGTTCGGTACTGCTGGAGAAAGTTGGCGGGCGCATCCTCATGAATTCGGACATGGTCAGCCTCTGATTGTGCGGGGCTGGAGCCGGAGTTGCTGCTGCTATGGTAGCGGCTTGAGCATTCTGCACATTCTGCAGTGATTGGGCGAGAAGGTCAATCAGATGGGTCTAATTTGCCATCATTTGGCGCCAGTCGGGTCCTTCTGCCGGCGGTGGTAGTGGCTGCGGAACGTGATTGTCTTGGTAATCCGCTTGATCATTTCCTTGGCCGCTGTCGCTGCCGCTGCCGTTCCTACGGGTGGTCACCATCTGCTGGATCCTCCAAGAATTTAGAAAGATGGCAAGGGAGTCCTAAGGGGGATAAATCTAAAATAGCCCAAGAACCAATAAACACACAACAAAGAACCAACTTTTCAAAATAGTTCTTTTGTTCATTTATTTTATTAATGGATTATGGCAATCACAAGGGTAATTGAAAGCTCATAATTCGCGACTAAAGTATGAACTAAAGGAAAGTATTTATGGGGTACTAGGGTTGTAGTCTATCTCATTAGAGCTAGCCTCGCCCGCCTTGTAACTAGCCAGCTCTGCTTGATCGCCTTGACCTTTGCTTCATGTACTCAAGCCGTCTGGGCGATGCGCAAGTCCTCCAGGGTGTTACCGTAGGCATAGTCAAGTGCCTTCGTCAAGTCCACCTGGTGCATCAGCTCGGGGGAGTCTTCTTCTTTGGCGTTGCGGAAGGTGCTGTCGAGTCTGGTCGGAAGATGCATCGGATAATAGTAAAACCTGGTGCCGACGAGGTAGCGGTCGTAGATGTGGCGAAGAAGACGGACGGCCTCTCTTGCTGCATCCTGAATGCCATCAGCGAAGGTGTCGCGTCTGATCGGAGCGTGGAAGGTGTGGAAGACTGTGTTCGGTGACAGATCGGAGTAAATCAGCACTTCCACCCTCTAGAGTCGTCGCTCTCCCACCTTGTACCGATAGCCCTGGAACGTTGGCCTCTTCTTGTACTCCAAGTGTTGTATCATCTCCCAGAGAAGCTCGGCCCAGTGTCCCACAAGAACTCCGTGAGAGATAGCGTCCGGTACCTCGGCCATCTACAATTTTTGAAAAAGAGATGACTCAGTAACCGTTTTAAAGAGAAGGGTTGAGAGAGGACTCTGGATAGACTCAAAATAGTTTTAGTTTTTGAAAATAAGTCCTTAGGAAATTGTGGGGCCACGACCTACAGTCGACATGGCTCTGATACCACTTTTGTCGAACCCGGGAACGAAGGATCCCGAATTCTCTGTGTTTATACACTAGTCCAGGATTTCTAGCGTACACAGTCAAACAAAAGTGATAGCCAAATCATATCACACACTTTATTAATAATGATCTCAGAGTTTATTACAAAAAGGGCCTGAGGCCAAATAGAAAAGAAATAACACAGCGGAAGCAAAGCAATAGTAGTAGACCACACGACTTGCCACAGGCAATCGTCTGGGGGCGTAGCCTATTCGTCAAGATCCTCACCGTCCTGATAGAGGTCTTCTCCTGAATAAAGATTATTCAGGAAGAGTAAGCACAACTTCCGTGCTTGCAAGTTACACATAATATTGAAAGTTAATGCATGCATAAGGTAAACAAAGGATAGTGGCAGGGTTGTTATGCATAAACAGCATTTTTAGGTTAAATACTAATAATAACTTTCTAAGGCCAATTTTTATATTATAACTAAAATCAGTGATTAAAATGACAATAAATAGTGGATAACCTCCAATAAATGAATGGTGAAGGATACCCTCCTAACACTTGGCTAACCGCCCAATTTTTACCATAGGATTATCCATCCTAAAATCATTTGGGGAAAGCATTTTATAAACCAAAAACAAGTCTAACTTAGAGTGACTTTGCTAGCATGTCCATGACCGCGGACGCGGCTATTCGAATAGTTTCTACTCTGCAGAGTTGGTACAGCTTTACCCACACGAGATAATATGCTTTTAATGTCGGCCAAAGCACGCTTCCGAAGGCGTGTGACTAAGCAATTATCATGAGGCCGTTACAATGCAATGCCTTAGTGTATTTATACCCGCTAAGGTTTCGCTACCATTGGACTAACCATCCTCCGGAAGCCCCCTCTTGCGCCAGGTGGAACTACTGTCTAACCGACGCCCACACATACAACATGGCACGAATAACACTAAGGCGTCACAAATTACTTAGCCAAATCTGTCTCATTCCATACATGTGGTGGTACGGTAAGACGTAGCAAAATACGCTCAAAGACCGGTCCTTAACTGACTTGGGCGTCTTTCCATTAAAACCCTGGGCCTTAATCCTAACCAGATTAGGCCCGTGCATGAACCTGCACCCACCATCCATCCATTCCGCCCAAGTTCAAACCTATTTTATTTTATTTAGAGTCAAAACCTCTTTATAAACATCTTGTGGTAAAACAAAACCACCAAAATCAAATTTGAACCAACTTGTAAAAACCCTTCCAAATTCATGATTGTGATCTAAGCATGGCTAGGCACATGATTAATTTTGATAGTATTTTACCTAAAGGTGACAAGGCATTCATATTCAAAAGTCAAATTGGCCATACAATGATAGTTGGATTAACTATATACAAAAACAGGACATTCAAACAATTATTTACACATATGCATGCAATAGTAATTTTAAAACAGGAATTAAATACTTTAAAATACTAGGAACAATATGATCAATAGTGTAACTTGCCTTCGTTGAAGTCTTGAAACTCTAAATCGTCAGAAGGATCTAACTCTCCGAAGTCGTCGAGGTCTACACGCGAAAATACGACAAATTAACTTCAAATTCAAATAAATTCAAAAATACAATTCAAATTATCTCTAAATTGAAATATTTTGGTTTAAATAGCTAGTTTATAATTTTATAAAGATTTTTCAACTTGAACCACCCAATTTGGAGTTCAGGAGCAAAAGATATGAATTTTTGAAGTTTTAAACTAAATCTGCAAATTAATTGAATTTCTCGAATTATTTTTCTAAAGGAAATCCTAATTATTGCGCAAGATGACGTCATCGGCTAGGAATATTGAATTTCAGCCGATTTATTTTCCTACAGAAAAATAATATAGTGACTAACATGTGGGCCCACAGTCAATGGACTGGGTCCACGAGACGGTCAACGCCCACGGTGGGCTCGGTTCACCGCACAGTGTGCGCGGGTGTGTGAGCTGGCGGGTGCGAGTTGACGTGGCGGCCACGCGGGCAGAAGTGACGATGTGGCATTGACGTGGGGCGAGATGGCAGCCACGTGGCTGGCCACGGGGGCAAGTGGCCGGCGGCGGCTCGGGTGCAAGCTTGCCGGCGATTGACGGTGCTCCGGCGAGTGTGTGTGTGGTGTCAATAGAAAGAGGGGAACGCGAGGGTATTCATGCTCACCGTAGTTGCCCGAAAGCTCGGCGGAAGGGTCACCGGCGAGGAGATTAGGCGGCGGCGGCGCGGGGTCGTCGACGAAGAAGGAGGTCGGGGGGTCCTTGACGTGAGATGGTGCGCGCACCGGGTCGGCGGTGAAGTGCCGATGTCGACGGGGTGGTGCTGTCACCGGAGAGGCCTTGCCGGTGCCGGGAACGACAATTTCCCGAGCTTCAAGCGGCGGAGGGGAAACTCGAAATACGGGGTGTAGAGAGAGACGAAGGTGGGGATGTGAGGGGCGTCAAGGTCGGCGAGAGGAGGCGGAGCCGGGGCGCCTTTAAATAGGCCGAGGGCGGCACGGGATTGCCGTGGTGCACACGAAGGTCTCGCGGTGTCTCCGGCGAATATCACAAAATCAGGGAGGGAAAGGAAAGTGGGAGGTGTGATTGGGTGTGGGATCAGCAGGCGATTTGATTGCGCGCGAGAAGTTAGCGATCGGAGCGTTGATTTGCCGGATATAGAAGCTTCCCGAGCCGTGTCCATGGCGGTCGATGCGGCGAGAAAAAGGAAAGGGGAAGCGGAAAAGAAAGGAAAGAAGACGACGATGCGGGCGCGTCTGATTTTGATCGCACGGTCGATAGTGACGCGGCGATTAGGAAATGTAATGCACAAAGCACGCTGGATTAAAATCGAGGCGCTCGAGAGGGGTAGGGAGTTTGCGCGGGAGGAGCGGGCCGAGTGGGCCGCGTGCGCATGCGAAGTGGACTGGGCCGAGGGAGTTTCGGCCTAGATACTATTTGGAGTTTTCTTTTGATTTTTTAATTAAATAATTACTGATAATTCAATTAAACTTTAGAATATAGCAAATTAAGTCCAAAATTTTTGAGAAAATTCACAGAAATTATCTGGAGCTTTTGGGACTTTAATAAAATATTTACAACTATTATTTGGTAATAGATTTTACAAATAAATTTGTTTAGCTTTAATTTGGTTAAGTAAAAGCTTTTGAAAATTCCACAGAAATCCACAAAAATAATTAAACTTTATTTTCAACTAAAATTTAAAATTTGGGCTGTGGGAGGAGGTGGGAGACGAGGGAGAACTTGTTGTTGAACTTACGCTTGCCCTGGAGGGAGCCTGCAGCGTCCATGACCTTCACGACTACAGGTTGACCTAACTTGGGTAGCACAAAGTCCGAACCCACCCTACCTCAGCTTGCTCCCCGCATTGAAGCAGCTTGTCGCACGTCGAAGTTGCTGGTACCACCGCCTCCACAGCGTGAGTGCGAGCAGTCCTCGCCCCTATCCCCACCGCCGCTGCCACAAGCACAATGGCAGGCGTGGCTTGGAGACCTATGGTGGCGACGCAAATTGACAGTGAAGCCGGAGAAGAGAGGGGGGATGGAAGAGACAACAAAAACGTTATTTTACCCCGTGGGTGTTATTTTCCTAATTTTTGGTTGTTCACGCTGTTACCAGACAGACAACTATGAATGTGATGTCATCTCTCTAAATCCCACCGATTGGGATGTCATTGGCCTAATTTCCCTGTTCCTGATGTCGCTCATTCCAGAGCAAACGCAGTCGGATAGTGCATATCTAATGGTCAATGCTTCATCGTCATGAAATAACTAAATACAAGAAAAGATATGAGAATACATGTACTATAGAAGGAGTAAGCTCATAAGAAGTGTTCGCATATATGCAAAATACAGAGCAGATGAGTGCACTATATATAGGAAGGAAAATGAATATGAGTTGGTAGATGAAATCAACAGTGTATGATTGATGAGGGGTAGTGGATTCCTCTAGTGTACGCTGAAGAATCTAGACTTGTCATTATAAATTAACAAAGTATTTTAGTAGTTAATGAAAGTCGTCCTGTGGCCTAATATTTTTTATGAGTTGGTGAAATAGGTTAAGTCCCGAGAAGATGAACACTTTGGACTACTCAATGTGTTGGAAGTCATCAAGTTAAATGAGTAGCGTCATGTGTTGATGCTCAAGTCAAGAACCCGGTTTTAGAGAGAAGATGTGAGTCATCATCTAAACACTCCAAGCGGATGCACAAAGCAAAGTTATAATTAGCATAGGTTAAGGATGTGTTTTTAGTTATTGTACTGGCCTCGGTGTTTGGTTTGGAAACTGGATTGCTAGTGTAGGTTCTTATGCTATTAAGAGGGTCTTGACTAGTAGCTTAAGTGTCATGTGTTCATAACATGTTTTGCTTGCACTAGCTTTTGTGGCATGTTGCGGTATTTGCGAATGTGTTCAAAATAGCCAAGGCTGATGCATAATACTTATAGAATGTGATTTTAGTTTGCGAATGTGTTTACAAATGGTTCAAGTCCATGTTCCTAACCCTTGTGGCATGATTCTAAAGTCGGCAAATGTGTTTGCAACTTATTATAGATCATGCTTTATTATTTGTTTGCATGACACTACATTTTGTGAATGTGTTGAAGTGCATGCATCCATGTTCTGCTGATTTTTAGTAGCGATGTCATTGGTTGCTATGGTCTAACCAAGCATGCGCTAAGTCCGACGATGGTTGTGGTCTGACTCGGCATTAGTTGCTGGTCTGACTGGGCATTAGTTGCTGGTCTGACCGGGCCAATCAACGTTTTCCAAAAGGTTTTTGGATGGGTTTGTTTGAGCTCCTATGTGGAGGTCATTGGTGAGCATAACGACTAGTTTTGTAGCCATTGCAGTGGCGGCCGATCTAATCGGCTATATATCGGCATCAGTCCGGCTTCCCGAATTTCGGTATCTTGCACCAAACGGCTAGTTTCTTGGTATAGGGTATAAATACTCCCTTGTGGCCAGTTTGGGTGCAAGTGTCGATGCCATTTTCATCTTTCTTGAGCTAAGAACAAACCCTCTCTTCTCTTGTATGCATGTGTTGCACTTAGTGAGCTTGGAGAGTGTCAGGACCCTCTCGGGGAGCACTGAGAAAGGCCTCCAAGGACCTCTTAGGGAGGTCTGACAGGACCACTCAGAGGTCTGGGAGGTCCTCCAAGAATACCCTAAGAGGAGGTCCCCCAGAGCCTCCCAGGTGATCACAAAGACCTCCCGGATGTCTGGTCTCTGTGCACTGAGCTAGTCCGAGGAACCGAAGTTAGCTTGCACAAAACAACATAGGTGAAATCACCACCACACAGTCCAACAACAGGAGCAGCAGACAAAATAAACTATATTAAACAAGGGTCTTATGGCCAAGGTTGTTTATAGAGGTTGCCAACAGGGCTAAAAAAACCAAAAATGACAACCAAACTTTACAGCGGAACCACAAAAATGCTTGGGCCCATCCGGCAAGCCCACAGGCTGTCGAGTGGGGGACGTCTCCTAGAAGGTTAGGTCGTTGAAGAACTCCTCCTCGAAGAGGTCTGAGCAACCTTGTCCTGGATCAACTTCGGCCACTACTCAAACAGAGGGCTTAAAGCCATGAGTACGTTGAATGTACTCAGCAAATCGCAGGGAACAAGTATGCAACTACTATTCATGCATTGGCATTGGCAATGGAGAGCTACAGGGTTAGTTGCAGAAAGCAAAATTTGATAGTGAATAGCATAAATAGATTGTAAAGCTCAAGTTAAAAGAATAATACATAATTACATTTGTTTAAAAGGAGGTCGTGAGCACCAACTGACTCCCAAGACCACTCGTGGGAGGTTTGGGCGCACCCACGTCCAGGACCACCCTCACGACCACTCTGGAGCACCGACTCCAGAGCTCCCAAAGACCACCCTAGAGCACCAACTCAGGAGCATCCTGGACCACCCTAGGGTTCACAAGATTTCTTTTGAAAAGCTACCCCTTGCGCAAAATCACTAGGCAATGTCTATGACCAAAGACTTGGCTATTCGAATAGATTTTTCACTCTACAGAGGTGTACAACTTTACTCATAATTCACGACCTCTCTAGCAGGCCGGGTTCTCGTCGAAACCCTTTGCTCATTTTTGAAGATGAGCAGTCTAGAGAGCGTGACAAAGCCTTTACAAAGCTTTGATTTGGCTCAATTCTGCCCACTAAGGTTTCGCATCTAACGGGCTAATCACCCGCCAAATTCGTGCCCCCTCTTGCGTCAAGTGTGAATCAGCACACACTTCCACCACAACAGAACCGAAACATCTCATTGCTAATTATTTGGCCCAGACCACCCCCATAAAATGGTCTTGTGGTTGCACAGTAATACCCGGATCAGTGGATCACAAAGTTAAGTCCTTAGACCACTCAGGCGAGACAACCTCATCCCATTGTGCGTATAGCACCCCCTTTACTGCACGATCATTCGCCCGAGTGAGAAAATATTTTGGGTTCAACCCGGCCAAAAGGCCACCCTAGTCTTGGCACAGCAAGTTTTAACAACAGTTGCATCGCACCATGATTGACACAACTGCGGCATCCCACCACAGCTACACAACAGCGGCATCGCATCACAATTTCATAGTTCAATTAGTCAAGTTTATTAAAGATGAAGCATGATTCTCAGGACCAACGGTTCTAAAGCAATGGCTAAGCATAAATACGATACCATGTTGGCAATACCAAGCAATACCAACTAAAACTACCCATTCTAAGGTGTCTAAGGGAAAACATGGCAAAATATCGCGTACAAGTATCAAGGAGGCACACTGTCAAATAGGAAAATAGCTACTACCCAAATCATTTTTATAAAAATAGTCATGCATGACATAGGAACACAATATACTTTCGGAAAACTAGGTTCGATATGATCAAAGGTCTGCAACTTGCCTTCGTTGAGAAATGGCGAGGCTTCGGCAGAAACTGCTCGGTCCAAGTACCCTCCACAAACTCGGGATCTACACATTTGCAAAAAAGTAAATTAGCAAAGCAAAACTCGGGGCAAAAGAACTTAAAAGGCTTAAAAGAACTTAAACAAATTCAACCCAAAAACTAGAGAGCAGGAGGTCCTAGCGAGAGGGGAGGTCCAACCCAAAAGAGGGTGAAGCTCCAGGCACAAACACGGAGAGAACTAGGCGAGAGCAAAGAAGTTAGGAATGAGGAAAAAGGTGATGAAGGGAGGCATGCTCGAGCTAATTATAGCTGGGGATGACGGTGAAGAACCGAGGACTCGGAGCATACGTGTCAAGGGTAGGTGAAAGACAGGACAAAGATAAGACAAGGCATGCCATCAAAGGAGAAATGAAGTACCTCAGATGTGACTGTATTTAATGTGATCCAATTGCCATTAAATGTGTGTGGCGACCCGACCTGGGGCACCCGAGAGGTCCTCCAAGACCTCCTGGAAAGTCCACCCGGACCTCCTAGGATATCCCGCAGGACCTCTTGGTAGGACCACCATGAAGGATCGCGCAAGGCTACGATAGCACAAACAAAAAAAAATACCGCGCAACCAAGGAACCACCGCAAGTAATAGATCACGAGATTACCACTAGGCGCGCCACTGCGTGGCGAGTAGAGTCGATGTAGCGAGTTGATGCGATCGTGGTCGTGCTTGTGCGCGTCTTCTCCTCTTACTCCGACGAACATCGCAAGTTCTCCTCCGGCTCCCGAGGTCGTGCGTGAGTCGCGGATCGTCCTAGTGCTGATGCTTCGCAACAGCACCTCCAAGGTATCCACACGTACGGGGCAGGGACACCACGCGCAGGAGTGCTAGCGCCGGCGGCGTGGTTGAGGAGAGCGTGGCAACTAGGTCGTATCTCCATACGACTTCGACCAGTCTACGACCTCGGCAACTGAACGACCTGCTTGTGTATTCTCCCTTTGCCTCACGACATCTGGTTGAACTCCAGGTGAGATAATATGTCATCCATGGACTATTCAATACTTTCGATCAAGTGTCGAATAACTTCATGTGGTCGACACTTCGACCACTAGTGGCATGGCCATGCACTTTCTTTATTCGACCACAACGAGGGCCCGAGACATCTCTCCGTTATGTTAGGAGGGCAAATCCATATCCGACCAGTCACATTCCTCCGCATGTTTCATAGCGTGCCTAAAGCTACCTTTATAGCTACCCGATTCTGAGTAGCGTTTGGCAACCTCTAAGAGTGCTATTACACATGTAGGAAACCATGCTGATCTCGTGTCCGAGGATTATACATCATCATTGCTTGAGACCAACTAACGACACATAGAATCATAACAATCTCAATAGTGTCTCAAGGTGGGTCTTATCCAACACTATGTTCTCTAACATGTGTCCACATTATTGATTCGATATCTCTATATCCATGACCGAGTGAAACATGGTCATCAATCAATACATGTACTAAATCGTAGAGTCACCGGTGTTCCACCAGGTGACATTCGACCAGGATACTTTAAGAACGATATCATATAAGATAAAGAGTTTCACCAACAAGTCACATACTCATTGATCTATATAACTGATGATTCATTCAAGGAACAAGATAACATATTAGCAAATGTTATGAACATACTGAAATACAATCATCTCTATGATTGCCTCTAGGGCATATTTCCAACACACCAAGACCATCCAAGAGGTCCGGTGGGACCACTTGGAGGTCTGGGGTTCTAACCCAAGGAGGTCTAGGGACCCAAGACTTCCCCAAGCGCCACACTCCAATCCGAGGGAGGCCTTTGAGAGACAATCCCGAGGAGGTTGTGGGGGCTTGGAAGAGCCTCAAGCCCACTGTGATCCGAACTAGTCCCAAGGATCAATGGCTAGCTCTCACAGCATAAACAAGTGATAACATACATCCACAAAAGACTGTATTAACATCAAAAGAGTTGGTTACAAAGTGTGCTCATAAGCCTACAAGAACATAATACACAGCGGAAACAAAATAAGTAGAGTCCATCCAATACACCACAGGCAATTGGCTGGAGAGCATTGCCTAATTATTTTGGTCTTCAACATCATCAAGTAGTCCTCTCCTGCTCAAAAGATTAATTTCAAGCAAGAGTAAGCACAACTACCGTGCTCGCAAGTCACACCCGTCAACTAACAATATGACATGCATACATGGATATCACAAGGGAGAGCTTATATGGTTGATTTGCATAAAGCCATGTTTATTTCCAATTACAAGTAATAGGTTCCAAAGCATATATCAATAATTAAAATTCATTTGCAAAGATCAATTTTACAGTTGGATAACATTCATCAACAAAGTGTGAAGGATACCCTCCTGTCACAAGGCTCCCTACCAAACCCATTTGGATAGAAATTCAAAACCAATTTTTACAAGTCCTTTGAAAACAAACCAAAGATCTAACTATGAGCAGCTTTGCTAGCATGTCCATAACCGTGGACGCGGCCATTCGAATAGTTTGACACTCTGCAGAGGTGTGCAGCTTTACCCACAAGAGGTAATCCACTTATACTGTCTACTCACACATTTTCGAAGATGTGTGACTAAGGGATTACAACAAGACCTTTACAATGCATTGTTCCACCGCGATCCACCCTATTCTTAGGTTTCACCCCACCCTACGGATAGAAACCCGTAGAGATCGAGGGCCCCCTTTTGAGCCTTGTGGGAATTACATAGTCATGAAAGATAGGCCATAAAAGACCACCTACACCCTAATTGGATCAACTGCGATGAAACTTTGCAAATTAGTCGGCTAGGTCCCGCCCATACAGGACATGTGGTTGCACGAAAAGGGCATAGCAAAATACACTCATGACCGGTCCTTATTTGACACAGGCGGCTAACAATAATCCCAAGGGCATCGATCAACCATAAAGGCACGATCCGTGCATGGACATGCACCAACCAAACAACCAACTCCGCCAAGTCTAAACCATTTTTCATTATTCTTTGCTTACCAAGATATTTGAAAAACCTCCATGACACACCAATGCCATGGTTGAAACCCCCATGGCACATCAATGCCGTGGTTGCAACCTCCATGACGCACCAATGTCATGGTAGAAATTATTTAGACAAGTGATATTTTTGGTCAAAATTTTCCCAAATCAAGATTCTTTGTCTATGCATAACTAAGCTTTACTTTTCCAAGGTCCTGGCCCATATTATTGCACATAGCCAGGTTTTGCCTAGGGTGTCAACATGTTCAGTTCAAAGGTGACAGTGGCCATAAAAAGATTTAGGCATATCTAAGATCTTAAAAATAGGTATTGACATACTTAGTAAAGTAAGCATGCATTAACATTTGAAACGGAACATAAATATGTTGAAATAATGGGTACGACATGGTCAAGGGTGTAACTTGCCTTGCTCAAAGGCTTAGGTGTCTTCTTCTTCTTCAGAGAACTCTTGCTCCTCAGTGCCTTCACAATCTACACGAGAGGAAAACAAAGCAACTCAATACAAAGCTCAAGCAAGAATCAAAAGAACCCCAATAAAACACTGAAATACACCAACAGAGAGGTTTTGATTGGTTTGGAGGAGGTCCGAAGCTTAAGGGAGGAGATCCAGAGAGCTTTGGAGGAGGTCCAAGAGCTTGCCGATGGAGCCAGAGAGGGG
This sequence comes from Ampelocalamus luodianensis, assembly GCA_036346255.1. Lineage (NCBI taxonomy): Eukaryota > Viridiplantae > Streptophyta > Magnoliopsida > Poales > Poaceae > Ampelocalamus > Ampelocalamus luodianensis. Next base: position 61,561,215 of record CM070634.1, read on the forward strand.
AAATGAGCAAAAGGATGAAGAGGAAGGGCTGCCCAGGCTTATATAGCCAAAGCCACCAAAATTTCGAAGGACTCTCAGGCTCAACAGTGAGTGAAGGAAATGATAGGAGTAGGTAAAAGATGGGACAAAAGATAGCCTAGTGCTGCCAAAAGCTGATAGCATTTAATGTGACACAACGGGCATTAAATGCTTGGTGACTTCCGAGAGCCAAGGACATGGTCAAAGGGTAAAGAAAGAGGGCGTGATTGACAAATGGGGCCAGTAAAAGCCCAAAGGGGAGGTCCTAAGAAGATCTTGAGGTGATCCCGCAAGGTTAGGGGAGGTCCTCACCCATCGGGGAAGGTCCGAGCGCAAGATCGGAGGTCCTGACAGGTAAGATCTCCAAAGGGGAGGTCCTAACGGTCAAGATCAAAAAGGGAAGGTCTCAACGGTCAAGATCTACAAAGGGAAGGTCCTAACGAGTAACATGTCCAAAGGGGAGGTCCTAACGGTCAAGATCTACAAGGGGAGGTCCTAACGGGTAAGATCTCTAAAGGGGAGGTCCTAAAGGCCAAGATCTACAAGGGGAGGTCTCAACGGCCAAGATCTACAAGGGGAGGTCCTAACGGGTAAGATCTCCAAAGGGGAGGTCTTAACGGTCAAGATCTACAAGGGGAGGTCTCAACGGTCAAGATTTATAAAGGGAGGTCTTGACGGGTAAGATCTCCAAAGGGGAGGTCTTAACGGTCAATATCTACAAGGGGAGGTCCTGACGGGTAAGATCTCCAAAGGGGAGGTCCTAACGGTCAATATCTACAAGGGGAGGTCCTGACGGGTAAGATCTCCAAAGGGAGATCCTAACGGTCAAGATCTACAAGGGGAAGGTTCTGACGGGTAAGATCTCCAAAGGGGGGGTCCTAACGGTCAAGATCTAAAGGGGGAGGTCCTGACAGGTAAGATCTCCAAAGGGGAGATCCTAACGGTCAAGATCTACAAGGGGAGGTGCTAGAGGACATGGGGAGGTCCAAATGAACGAGGAGGAGGTCCTAGAGGACACAGAGAGGTCCTAAAGGATGCGGGGAGGTCCAAATGAACGGGGAGGAGGTCCTAGAGGACATAGGGAGGTCTGAAGGGCGGGAGGTCCAAATGAGCAGGAGGAGGTCCTAGAGGACATAGGGAGGTCCTGAAGGACGCGGGGAGGTCCAAACCAGAGAAGAAACTGAAGAGGGAGGTCTGGACCAAGGAAGAACGAAACCAGCACAGAAAGAGAGAGATCACCAAAGCTCCAGCAAACCCAACAACCAACAGAGAGTTTTAGTTGAAGTTTGAGTTAGTCAATTGAAATCCATTCTGAAATTTCAAGTTAAGCTTTGAATTCTCATCAAAACCAAATGGTTCTTTTTATTTTGAAATTTTTAAAAAGGCTCTAAACACTGGTGTGTTACAATGCGCACAGGCTTTTGAGGCGAAGGAATTGAGAAAGTGAACAGGACTGACAAATGGGGCTAGTCAAACTCAAGAGAATAGACCAGCCAAAAAGGGGTGGTCTGAACCCGCAAAGGTGGTCTTTACAAAAAGACCAGAGGTCTCGACCACAAGGGGTGGTCTTGACCAAAGAGAGTGGTCTTTGCAAAAAGACCAGAGGTTATGACCACATAGGATGGTCGTGACAAAAGAGGGTGGTCTTTGCAAAAAGACCAGAGGTCATGACCACATAGGGTGGTCGTGACAAAAGAGGGTGGTCTTTGCAAAAAGACCAGAGGTCATGAGGAGGAGGAGGTCCAAAGGACAAAGGAAAAGGCGCAACGAATCAGGGCCACACGATCTTGATCGGGTAGTCCAAGGAGGTCCTAACAATCAGGAGGGAACCAAGGGAGATTACTGACGGTCAAGATGAGACCAAAGGAGGTCTCGATGGCCAAGATCTAACAAAGGGAGGTCCTAACAGCCAAAATCTAACAAGGGAATGTCCTGACAGTCAAGATCTAACAAGGGGAGGTTCTGACAGTCAAGATCTAACAAGGGGAGGTCTTGAAAGAAGTAGAAGGAGAGGAGGTCAAGCGATAGGCAAGTCGTAAAAGGGGAACTCAATTCAAAAATCGAATTTCAGAAATCAAAGGGGTTTGAAACACAAACCCAAGCTTAGAGCAACTCGGAGGTTGTCAGGACCCAACAAGGGAAGGTCATAACCAAAGGAATGTCTGGACCAGAAGGGTGGTCTAAACCCAAAAGAGGAGGTTTTAAAAACCACAAAGAGGTCTGGACAAGGGGAGGTCCAAGAGAGGAAAACTAGGCGGAGGGGCACACACACAGCAAGCAAAGAAGGGAAACTAAAGGCCAAAGAACATCAGAGAACTCCAACAACAAACAAAGAGCGCAAACCAACCAGACTTAAGTTGAAGTTAAGTTAGTTCAAGTTAAACCTCCAATATTTCCAAAGTCCCAAGTTAAGCTTGAGCAAACTAATAAACCGAATGGTTCCTTTTGGTTTTAAAATCTAGCAAGAACTCTAGGACAAGCGGGGCGTTACAGAGAGAAATCCTTGTGCATGTGTTGCACTTGGTGGTGGATTGTATATCCATTGAGATTCGGCACTTGATTCGTTCAAGTGAGCTTCTCCGACTTATTACTCTTGGAGATTATCGCCTCCTATACAGCTTAGAAGAGTTGTACTGGTGATATTCTCAAAAAAGGTTGTGAGAAGACCCGAGTGTTGTGAGTGTTTCAGTGCTTACCATCTCTGGAGGGGTGGAAGAGCAACTTTAGTGGATTCGAGGTGTTAGTTTAATTCATGGAACCGACCGAATTCGTTTGAGCTTACCTCAACGTGGATTAGGGGAGATCGACAAGTCTCCGAATACCATGGAAAAAAGATCGTGTCATTGTGGTTTGCTTTCTTGTAATTTATATTTTTAAAATGTATATTTATAGAATTAAATTGCTTGCTTGTCACATTCGGATTGCAAACTTTGACATAAACTTAAGTTATTGGTGTACTTAGTTCAAACTAATTGATTTAGCCTTTAATTGTGCAAAACCGATTTGATTTATGTTTCTGCATATAAATTCAGTTTTAGACGAAGGGTTTTTTAATACCGCCTATTCACCCCTCTAGTCGGTCTCCTCAACCTTATATACGCCACATGAAAAATCATATCTAGAATATGTTTTAGAGTATGTTTCTTAAAAGTACATATAAGTTGGCTAAACTATAAAAAAACTATGTTTTTAAGATTTCATTTCATAAAACTACACTCTTTGTGTCAAATTTGATAAAAAAAAAAACTACAGTATCACAACCAATGCTACCTAAAATGTTGGGACCACCTGTCAACCACACCGCCTCAACCTTCTTGTTTCTCCTTCCCATTTGGCCATAGCATGGGAGTAGAGACGAGGATATGATATGTTGGCGTATGTGTGATAAGAGTAAGTTTCACATGCTACTATTATATGCACATGTGTGCATCGGATATACATTCTCAATACAAATTTGTAAACTCTGAAATAAAAACCTTTTAAATTATTCAAAGAGGAAACAATCTGGAAACTAGAATTGGCCACAAGTTCAAGGAAATAAATTCTATGGGGGCTTCCGCGAGGCCCCTCCTCCCGCACCGTTGGATTCCCCCACCCCCCCTCTCCCCCTCCGTCTCTCCCCTTTCTCTCCTCGATCGAACGGTGCGGGGGGAGGGGCCTCGCGGAGGCCCCCCAATAGAATTTATTTCCTAAGTTCACTAATTGCAGCAAGTCCCCCTTTTGTTTTCTTTTGAGATCCTGCGCCCCTTTTCTGCTTTAAACTAGGCAGATATTTTTTTTTTAAAAAAAAAGAGTAAATTTCACAAAGCTACAACTTTAGTGGCAAAACTATCAGTTTGCTACATCTTTAGTAGGCAATTTTACGTAGCTGCACCGTTTGGCGATAAAGTTATCGCGGAACTGTGCTCCACGTGGTAGCTCTCTTGACATCATGAGTGTAACATCCCAATTTTTGTATTTTTCTAATATTTTCAAAATAAAAGGAACCAATTGAAATTTTCTTGATTTGTTTAAAGCTTAAATTGAAATTTTAGAAATTAAAACAATTTAATATGAATAAATCAAACTTCAATTAAATCAAATTTTGGTTTATTTGATTTTCTGGGTTTTCTTGGATTTCTCCAAGTTCTTTTGTTATTTCTTGGACTTTTAGTTTATTTAATTTCTTTTTTGTTTTCCCAAAATTTCTATTCTTTGTTGTTAAATTTAATTTAATTAATTATTTCAAAGTGTTGGCTTTTAATTTGGAATTCTTGCTTACATAAATATTATTCAAATCAAATCTTGAATCTCATTTTAACTCCAAATCAAAATCCAAATTCTAATTCTGAATTCAAATCTTTGATGCAAAATCAATTCTTTTCTCGACCAAATTTGAATTCAAATTCTCAATTTGAATTCATCTCTTCTCTCAAATTCAAACCTCAGCCAAATTCAAAATTCAAAATTCTACTTGAATTTTCTCTGAAATGTAAATCTCATAATTTCATTTCATTTCTCATGGTCTGAAAATCTTTTCTTTTTCTTTTTCCCTTTTTTCCTTTTTCCCTTCTTCTTATTCCTTTTCTTTCTCCTTTTTCCTCTCTTTCTTTTCTTTCTTTCTTTCTTTCTTTCTTTTCCTCTTTTTCTTTATTTTTGTTGTTTCTCCTAGCTCCTCTGCCCTTGCCTTTTTCTACCGCCTGAGCCGATGCCGCTTCGCTGCACACTCGCTGCGTGCGCGCCTGCGCCGCTAATTTCCCCGCATCGTTCGCCTGTTCTTGCCCCACTCACGCACGCGCCTTGCATCGCGCCGCATCGCTCGTGACCCGTTCGTGCCGTACGCACCCGCACATGTCCCACCCGCGCCGTGCGTGTCGTGTGCCCACACTTCTTACCATCACTGCTGCCAATCGCGTCGCATTTGCGCGTGCCCTTGCGTTGCGCTACAACATGCGCACATCCCGACCGCGCGCCTCATTCCCATCTTCTCTGCTACCATCATGCGCTGCGCCATTGGTGTCGTGATTCCCGCTCATGTTCCCCGTCGTTTCTCTCCCTGCTTGGCTATAAAAGGAGCACTGCATGTTCCCATCTTTCCTCTTCATTTTGCCCCAAACCTCTTAGCCTAACTCTCCACCATTTATCCGAAACGCTGATGTCAATCCACCTTCTTCCCAAAGTCCAAAGAACGACACAACCGCATTGATTTTATTCTCCCGTGATCCTCCAACTGAAAGAACAACATCATAATGTGTTCTCGGTAATCCTCTTCCCATCCCCACCTTGATTTTGTTTTTCCCGTAGCCGGAGTATGTAGACACCACGAGCTCTTCATTGGCAACGATGGTTGCCATGGCTGCACCTCCTCGGTCACCCTCAAGCCATATTGGTCGATCCTTTACCTTCCCCATGCTGTGCCCATGCCCGTACTTCCTGCACCTTCACCTCCGAACCACCAGAGCACCACCAACGCTGGCCTCCATCACCACTGCCACCACCTCCTCTCCCCTCCTCGGGCCTGGGACGACCCATTTTGGACACGCCCACCGACCATCGCGCCACCCCTCGCCGACGCTGCCCCTTGCCCATGCGCCTCCCCTGCTCTATTTCTTCTTTCTATTCTTTTGTCTCACTTCCAAGTAGGGTCCAGCTGTCATTGCCTTGCCGCTTTTCTTTTAATCCTTTAAATCCAGAAATGGAATATTCCAGGGAATATTTCGTCCTTTCTCTTTTTCCTCAAATTTCTTTGTCCGGTAATCTTCTGGGTGTTCGTTCTCCTTCATACGAATTCTGATTCTGTCGATTCTTGTTCTTAAATTCATCTAAATTAAATATCTTTTCTATCGATACTAATTTTATAATTTTTACATTTTATTTAGATTTATCTTTATTTGTTTATCTCGTTTTGCATGTTTAGATTCCATCGTTGTCGAATCCGGCTCAGATTAGTTTGTAGTCTACAAGAGTATCATCATTCTTCAACGAAGGTAAGTCATAGACCTTTGATCATGTTGTACTTATTTTTATAAAATTATATTATTTTATATCAACGTGCACTGCTAATTTTATATCAATTATTTTTGGAAGTAGCTAAATACCTATTCGACAGTATAACACCTTGATAATTTGTGAATGCCATGTTTTCCTTTGAAACCCTAGAAATGGATAATTTTAGTTAGATATATTTTATTACCAACATGGGTAAACGTAAATATGCTTAGTCATACTTTAGTTGTACGATGGGTTCCTTCATAATGATTAACCATGAAAATTTGACTTAATGAAATATGAAATTGTGGCGGGGCCACTGTTATTAAAATTTGTTGTGCTATGGCAAGGGTTGCCATTTGGCTAGGTTGAACAAAAATAGCTTCTTAGTCAGGCGAATGATCGTGTAGTAAAGGGGATGATTTTTGGGATGTGGTTGCCTCACTTGAGTAATCAATAAAGACTTAACTTTATGCGTCATTGATCTGAGCCATACCGTACAACCATATGTCCAGGATGGGGCGGACCTGGCTAATTAATTAGCATTATTTTGATTTGGTTCTGTTTGAGTTTATGTTTGCTGCAAGGGGGGTCGGTCGATGGCGAAACCTTAACGAGTAGAACTGGGTCAAAACAGAGCTTTGTAAAAGCCTTATGATAATCGTTTAGTCGCACACATTTGAAAGTGTGTCAGACGTATATTATAAACTGATTATCTCTTGTGGGTCAAGCTGTACAACCTCTGTAGAGTGTTTAACAACTATTTGAATAGTCGTGTCTCCGGTTATGGACAATGCCTGGTGATTTCACGAGGGGTAGAATTTTCATAAAAATATTGGAATGGTGGTTGGTTGGGAAGTGAACAAGTAGTTCATTAGTTGTTTCAAAGTACTTGTTTACTTATGTATTTAATCTTTTAAATTTTGCTTTTCAATCTATTTACTGTCAATACTACTTTCTGCAAAATACCATACAACTATTCCTTGTTCAAACCTTATGTGGATACTATTTGCATACCATTCCCTATAACTTGCTGTGTACTTTATGTACTCACAGCTTTATACCATTGTTGATCAATTGCTGAGGAAGAATCAGGGAATCCAAAGTTTTACAAGGAGTATGTTGAAGACCATGTGAACTAAGGGCATCTCCAATAGTTAGAGATAATCTTGCCTCTAACATATGCTACATCATCTTTAGAAACAACATTTCTAATAGATAGTTTCTAGCACACTCTTCAACATTTATATTTTATATTTTTTTTGAAACAGGTCTACATGTCAACTAGAGTAGATTAATATATCATATCTTGTTTCACGTGCATGACATTCTCTTCAAGAAGTGATGACTTATGCGCTCTCTCTCTCTCTCTCTCTTCTCCCTTTCTCCTCCATGTAGGATTTTGTTGATATGGTATAGCTAAAAGACAACAATAAAGATACTATTGGAGATGCCCTAAGATACACTCCCCACTCGATTACATGTGGGCATGTCGGATGGCTACTATAAGTTGTTTTCTTCTATTGCAAGTTTATTTATTTATCGTTAAGCCCTACGTGACAAACTTTATAAATTTTGACTATAAAGTCTGTTGCTACTAAGTAATAATAATTTGTCTTCTTCTTAGATATTCGTGATTTGGATATGATTTCATCGATGTTACCACTGTATGAACTAACTATTGATCATAGGACTAGTTCAAAATACACAGAGGGCTCGAATACAGGAAGTCCAGTCCCGACAATGAGCCCACATATCATTCTCTCTTCAACTTTCGTTGCCATTACGAGGTGCCAACTGGACATGCCATGCAAGCACCGATGTGGCTCGGACCCACTTGCCAGTCCCCTACTCTTCATCCTCTACCTCCCTACTTTGACTCCAAACCGGGGACACTCAAGAGTGCACCCACAACGGTGACTCTGGTGAGCTCATCAGTGGCAAGAAGGGCGGTGATGGGGGTGTCGTCGTCCACAAAATAGAACGGGGATAGAGTGAGGAAGCTGGAAGAGGTGGCGACGTTGATGGGTGATGCGACGACGTGCAGCGGCCGGAGCTGGGAAAGAAAGCAGGCGACTGCGCCGGAGAAAAAGCAAAAAAGCAGGGCACGCATGAGCTATAGGTGGTCAATAGGGACTCACCCGTGTGGACGATGAAGACTGAGGCATGCTAGCAATGGCAACTCAAGGTGGCGAGGGGAGCTCCATGTGGGGTGGCACTTTGGAAGACGAAAGCTTAAATTAGATCACCTCCATTCTTCTCATCTCCCACAAGGACATCGGGAGCAACGTTGTCTTGCTCCTCTGCCCACGCCGACCATGCTTCTGTCTCGCCATTCCGGGCGACCCAATGATCCTCTTCATAAATCTCCCCCGTCAAAACGTGTACCCAAGCCTCCGATGCATTTCCCCTTTATTAATTTTGGCATTAATCCTCATGACTTTCCAGTGCTTTTGTCTCGCTCTGGTCTAGCTGAATCTGCCACCGCCCTCCCGTCGCTTGTGAGTGCTAGTTCGATTCTCTCGTCCATGAGCACCACTCCACGTCCCTCTACCTTCCCCAACCTCATATTTGAGCTCCTATGCGCCCCAGGTCGTTTCAAAGTCTATATCTGTGGTTCCAGAAATGAAATCGCTATTCTCAATTCAGACAACACAGCACCTACGAGCTATCGTCGCCACCTCGGGTCATTTCGCCAGACCACACCGGGTCATCTCCACTGCCACCACCTGCTTCCGTTTGCTACCCTCTATCCATATATGCTCATGAATGCATTCTTTCCTCCGCCTCCAGCTCCGCCCCCTCCTTCCTTACCTCCGACCGTCGTGCACCACCGCAAGTGGCATCCAAGAGCTCTGTCCGCAACGCCATCTCCTCCGGCCCCTCCTCCCCCATCCCTCCTTTTGTTTCTGTGGTCGTTGTTGCCTCATCGCTGCCAGCATGCTCACCAGAGCTGCCACACTCTCCTCTTTTTTCTAGTGAAGGCAGTGCCTTTTGCTTGCGTGGCGTTGAGGTGGTGGTCCGTGACAGGGACGTTCATGTGAAGAAAGAATGACATGGGAGTCTGTGCTGTCAGGAGGGCTACCGCGTGACCGAGTTGTAGTTCTGCGATAACTATGTCTCCTAACAGTGCAGCTACACAAAATTCCCAGTGGCTCTGTGGTCGCCCTCGTCTCTATACCATTTGTTGTCCTCCCGTCCTCCGATCTCTATCGTGTTCGTTGCCGAGCTTGCCACCGCTGTTGTTGAGACTCGAATATACAAATTCGGATCATCTATGTATACATCATTAGTTCAAGATCATGCTAATACACACAATGACAACATATATAGAATATTATTCCACATTCAATGCATTGCTTAAGTTTCTAGGCCAATAATGTATAGTATGTTCAAAAAATGCAGTACTACTATGTAAGAATTTTTCTTTTTCTTTCTTTTCGGTTACATGACTATGGCCTGAGTCATGAGTCACTAGACTTCACTGCTAAAATACATAAGTTCAAGCTTAAGTTCTAATTTCGCCTGAAGGTAATAAAACAATTTATCTCTTAAAAAATAGTAGTAGTAAAATAAATGCAACAAGCCACACAAAGCATGCTTGTTAAAATAGACATGAGGCATCCACAAGACGAGAAAGATATATTGTACTTCCCATCATTCGTGTGCTCCCGTACTCTCTCTCTCTTTAAAATACGATGCAAATAGCTATGAAAAGATCTAAAAAAATCAATAGCATTGACACAAAAATCAATATATCATGCCATAGAATTTCAAATATAAATTTGATGCAGACATTGAGGAAAAAAGGGAACAAATTCCAATGAAAAGGAAATCAGAAAATAAAAAGATAAAAGCCACTATTCACTGAATTTTGTCTTTTTTTTCTTGTTTATCATAATGTAAATCATGTTTGTAGTCGAATTTTAGTGAATTTTGTCCTTTTTTTTGTTTCTCATAATGCAAGTCATGTTTGTAGTCGAATTGTGGTAGGATATTTGACTATATGATAACATGCATTATGTTTTGAAGATTTCCTATGGGAATGCCCGAAGGGTGGAAATTACATGATATATCCTCCCAAGTGAAACACAGTTTTAGTTTGCACATATATAGCAGAGTACACACAAAAAAAAAGCAACCAAAATAAACGTAAGTCAAGTACCACACTTAGTAAGGCTACTAGATATTTCACATAACCATAACATTTTTTTTTTTGATCGAAAACAGCAGGAGCCTCCTACTGTGATAAATATATTATAAATAAAAAGCATGTACAAAAGACAAAAGAAAAAGAAGAATATAAGGAGTCGAGCCAGGTACTGATTGAAGATGACATATTCTCTTTCGCTCTGCAAATGCAGAGAGACTTCATCTTTAAACTTCGTTTTCGAGTCATCAAAAGATAGGTTAATTTGTTCAAAAATTTTCCCATTTCTTTGCTTCCAGATACACCAAGATGCCATAATGAAGACTTCCATGAAACAAAAAGTTGAGCAAAGGCACCATTTGCTTGCAAAAGAGTGAGCAAGATACCATCTTCTAAACGCCAATGAATACCCAGATATTCCCAGCATCTTTTACTAAACGAGCAGCTGAAAAACAAGTGTTGAATTGTTTCCTCATCACCAGGAGAACAGCGAACGCAGGCCTCACAGTTGGCAATGTTGAAGTGCCTTCTTTGCCATACATTTACTTTTCCCGATCCACTTGTAAGGGGCATCGGAGGATTGATGGAATGAAAACAGTGAGCATAAAATCGACTCGAAGAGTATTTTGAATTACCCCAGATATAATTCCGGGGATCTGAAGTGTCAGGGCTGATGGCAACTTCTTCCAAATCGAGCTGAAGACTATCAAATTCTTGAGCAGCCTGATGAGTTAGAGGAACATTATAGGTGTCATGAATATCCTCGGTAGACAGGTATCGATGAACAGAAATATCCTGATCTTTTGCAAAAGGAACATAACCATAACATTCAATGCAGTCCACAGTCTCCACCAAAATAGAACCATAGATAAGGATGGTTGCTAAGCTTACCATCCACGGACACAGTACTAGATAATACATACGAGGTTGTTTAAGTTCAGAGAATTATACGCTAAAAGGAAAACCAAAACATGCCGTCTGAAGCCTTCATCTAACATGCACTTGCAGAAGGTTGTGCTTTTCTGGCTCGCTTCACTTTTAATAACTCAACTTCATAGACGAGCCACGAATTTGCTGGTATTATTCCTACTGCCTCAGCACCATAGCTGAAAAACAAATGCAATCGTGTAAGTCAAGTACTGTCTTTAATCTCCTCAAACAAATATGCAAACAATGTGGTTAACATATGCGAATGAAATAGAAGAAGGTAATGAAATGCTTACCCCAGAGCTGGAGGAATGGTAAGTCTCCTTTTGCCACCAACACGCATACCTACAGAAAATAATCTAAATTTTCAACAATAAATCGTTCCAAAAGGATGGAAGTTGAGCTTTACAATTAAGATGATAACCAGAAATGCCGATGTCCCATCCACAAATGACTTTTCCAGCACCTGTAGCCAACAAGAAAAATGTGTTGTTAGTATCTAAGGATTCGGAAAATGGAACAAAAGTGAGCTTTTGTCAATCTTTTACCAAGCTTGAATTTGTGAATGTCTTTGTCGTCAATAGGGTCGACAACTTCCCCATTCATCAACATGCCAACATACTTCACACAAACCTGCACTAGTAACGTTGGGATTGTTAACATGTGGTTTTTCTTGGGCAGGGAATCTGGTATATAAGACTGCACGTCTTTATAGTGATGTGTGATTGAAGAAAAGGCAACAGTTCTTAGAAATAGTCCTTGTGTGCAAACAAAGAGAAATATGCTTATAGAGCTAATGAGGTGCTACTAAATACCAGCCGAACGTGTATGTATCTGATTTAATCGTAGACAAAGCAGACTAAAGATCCTACAAATGAATGATACAGGCTGAGGATGACCTTGCTGCCATTAGATGCCATTTTGGCATTAGTGTTTCCCAAAATCAGATCCTGTATTTTCATATCATTATCAAGCGTTTCACTGCGGTTAGGAGGCACTTCAGCTTGTACAGTTTCAGAATTTTTAGCCTCTTTATTTTCTTTTTCAACATCATTTTCAGCAGCACCAGTAAAATAGTAACCTTCATCAGAGATCCTACAAAGATATGCATAAAACCTGTGATACACACATAATTAGGGGGCAAGAGAATGTTGCCAAATGAGGCGGCCAGGTTCATTACGTAATTAGAGGTCGACTTTGCCTGGTAATTTGATCTGTAACATCATTGTGTCCTTCAGTTTGTGAGGCATTTTGCTCCTGACTGGCAGTTTGAAGAACATCGCATTCCTGGGTGATCGGATGACCTTGAGCCGGCTCTGCATCCATTGCGTTGGATTCCCTATTTGAACAAGAGCAAGAAAAGATACACTGCATTATGCATCAAATGTACAACTGTATTTGGCAATACATAAGTATTTCTCTGAAGAGGATGACCGACAATGTAAATGCAAGTCATTCGAATTTTGAACGATTTTTAGAACATATACTTACATGATTTTAGAATCACATTGCTCATTCAGCTGGTCCTTGACATTATGGCATCCTTCAGGGTGTGATGTTCTTTCACATTGCACCACATTTTGATCACTTAGCATCTCCTCTATCCTCAGTGTCTTGCACTTCCTCCTGTTAGACAGAAAATGCTTCAATACACAGCAAAGGAGCTACTAAATTTCAAGCAAGAATAAAATCTTGCTTCAAAGTAAATAGGATGACCAAGAAACTAAACGATTGAATTCAGAAGATATATACTTCTCTGAATGCATTGCTGCTGCATCAGTCTTGGCAGCCCTTCTCTTCAAAAAGCATCATTTATAGGAAGGTTGTCGTCGTCATCTCCATCTTCAATTGAACTTTTAAATATTACATGTTCGGAAATAGGATTCCTTGAGAAGAATCATTCTTGCCATCAGTGTCATTGACTTGATGCTTTTTCTTCAAGCATGTACCTCTTTCAGTTGTACCAGTGGGCTTCTCAAGAACTGCCACATAATGAATGGAAATTTGTTACAGTTAAGAAAGAATTGTGAACATACATTATAGAAGAGATATATTTGGCTTTTAATACATTTGTGATAGATAAGCCTCGTGCCCGAAAACGGAAGGTTTTAACGATATATTTGGCTTTTAACACATTTGTGATAGATAAGCCTTGCATCCGGAAACGGGGGGCTTTAACGTTTACGGCAGGTCAGCCTGGCAATATACATTGGCACGATGCAGATCAACACATATATTGGATATTGAAACAGAAAATAATAAAACATGGAAGATAGCGGCAAAAACTATGTTTTTTAAAAAAAAAATCAAAACAGTAGGAAAGGATCCTACTCTGTGTGTGTATTTATTTATTTATCTAGAAGAAAACAAAAAGTTTAATTGCAAAATAAAAGAAAAAAATAGATCATCATTAAGGTAGACTATGCAGCCATTCTGCTATTGATGCAAAATACTTTTACTTTGCCCTATGGATAACCATGGCAACTCATGCTTAAATTCCCTTTTGCAATCTTCAGTTGAGGATTCAATGGGTTGAAAGACTTTATTGTTTCTTGCTATCCAGATACTCCAAGCAAAATAATAATCTCCATGAAGAAAGGTTACCGAAGCTTGTGCTTAAAATCATTGAGAGTCCTGTAGCGACAAGTTTGGTGTCCTAGTAGTTAACATTTTCAAATACAAGCACACATATTAAAGCAAAAGCAATAAAGCCATTGTTCCTCCGAGATGAGTAACTCTTTCCTTGGAAATTAGTGTTTTAGTTTAGCTCCAATTTGTACAATTAAGTTCTACTTCAAGTTTCATTATATTTCCTTCTCAAAATGGGAGCTCTAGTCTTCAATTAATGGAAGTCCTCTTTATAAATCTCTGTTACCTTTGTTATTTGGTGTGTGTGTTATCACTGGGCTTAATTCAATGTCCTAACAGTTCCATCATGCTACAATACATCATCTCTCACAATATTATTGCATAGAAGACGTCATGCCTGAGAATACTAGCTAGTTTGAATGAATAATCATTTAATCCATGTGAAACAGCCATCAGTATAGCACATATTTTGTGAAGCAAAGTATTCTGCACTAAAATCAAACCAACAGAAATCAAAATGATGAGACAATTCGCTTGAAGCTTGGTTGTGTTTACTTTTCACTATCCATCCTCTTATGAACAACGTTGACACTCTACGGATTTCACTTGCAAATATAAATAGAAGCTTAAAAGGTCTTAAAGAAAGAATCCTCAAGTGACAAATGGCCAGTAATTCAAAGCCATGGTGTAAAAAAGGAAGTAATTTAGGTTTCAGATCACGTAAATCTATACCTTTCTTTTTGATGCGAGATGGAGGAAGCATAGCATCATTCTTTGCATTGCCATTGTCAATATCTTTGCCATGAGTGTCGCTGTGTCGACATCAATTAAATATAAAGTAGCAATCCAAAATATTGCATAGAATAAAAAATAGAAAAGTGCATCAGCCAAGGAAACTACCGTTCACTATTGCACCCACGATCACTATTTTGACAAGTCCTTTCATCTAGAGTGCTGTTGTGAACATCTTGTTGCAGCATGATTTGGTCAGTTAGAGCCTCCTGTATCCTTGGTGTCGTGCACTTCCTACTGTTAGCCAAAAAAAATGCTTCAATACACAGCCAAAATTTGAAGAAAAAAGCAAATGTTGCTTCGAATTTAACAGGATGACTGAGAAACTGAAAGATAGAATTAAAGAGATTTATACTTCTCTGAAATTTCTTGATGCTTTTTCTTCAAGCATGTACTTTTTGCAGCTTTACCATTGGGAGTCTCGCTATTGCGTCCATGATCACCATTATGAGAACAGATGTAGTATCCGGACAAGTGTATCGAGCTCTGCCCAAGGACTGAGAAGACAACATTCTCATCCTCCTCAAGATCCAGCTCTAGGTGGCACATGGGAGCACTTGTAGGATTCAAAGCGCAGAGTCTCACGGGCCTCCTGTCGCCAGAATTGCCCTCTAGCATGCTCCAACCAAGATGATCGTAATTGCCTAGCGTAGCCTAAAAAATATAAAGCATCAAAAGTAAATCAAATAGAACAGGTTCAGTTCATGTTTTTCAAATATGGAGTATATATAACTGAACTTTGCTACATAACTGAGAGTAAGTTAAAAGGTGTTTTCTTTTAACTAGAAAACGTTAAGTGCTTTTCAAAAGGCACCGAGTCACCGAGCTGCTGAATGGACCAGAAATTGATGAGCCACACTCATTATATATATATATATATATATGAACATATTTAATACTAATAGTGATTTGATTTGGGTACTAAGATGTTAATGTCAATCTTGGCTATTGGATCTGTATCTAAGTGAGAGCATACCGGGTGTTTAATGCTGACGTATTAATAAAGGCGCATTGGAGGTGAGAGCATACAGAGTGTTTAATGCTGATGCATTGATGATTAAGTGGAATAGAGGTGAAAGCCCGCATTAATCTTAGCTGTTCAATCCAAATCCACAGCTAAAATTGACATTAACACTTTAACATCCAAATCACCACTAGCACTAGATATGTTCCGTGTGTATATATACACCCCCAAAAGGAAGTGATGCTGAAGCACCATCTAGTTAAGGGTGCACTTGAAATAAAGGAATTTTCTCTTACTAGCGGTAGTAAACAAAGAAAGGAGAAGACAAGAAGAGAGAGAGAGAGAGGTTAGTCGACTTTTCTGATTCGGAGGCGGCCATGGGAGGGCTCGTGGACGTACTGCTCGCCGGGCTTCACCTCCACCCCTGCGACCACCATGCAAAATCGCAAATGAATCAGCAGATTAGATTAAAAAGAGTCATCTGGATCATGGATGGCAAACATGGAGAGCAAAGCAAAATCGAAGCAAAGGTTGAGTGCAGATGAGCAGGCTGGTATACCCCAGAACGCCATGGTGGAGACCGGGGGATTTGGGAGTGGGAACGACGCTTGCTTGGTGGGAATTAATGGGATGGGGCAGAGCCAGTAGAGTACTTGTACTAGTCCTCTCCTCCTCCACTGTGTTACTCCGTTTACGAGGCAGTGCACCGCATTGGAACTGGAGTGAAGTAGTGGAGCAACAGGGGCAGAAAACGAGGCGTCTCTCCCCGTTCCCTCCCTTGTGCGTGCGGTGATCGAGTTCATAGCTGCGCTTCGGGGCCTGTTTGGAAGGATCCCATTCCTCATTTTTTTCAGCTCACAACTTTTGAATATGGAACTGGCTAACGAAGCGTTAGTGGAAGATTGGCTCCTAAAACTCAGAGTAATGATTTTATCATGCTACCCCTGTTGTTCCTGCGAGGTAACTTAAGTCCTGTTGGGTAGACCTAGTACTTTTTTTTTTGAAGTCATGTGATATGTGAGTACTAGTGTTCATCTACGAGTATTTGAATCTGATTTGATGCCTTTCACCTTGTTTTTTTTATTTGATATGAACTCAGCTCTTGTGATTTGATGAGCTCGTAACTTCATCCAACAACTCCATGTTGCATGAAATCATCGTAGCAGCAATTTTAGCATCAACAACTCCATGCACCGTCGACTCTGAATCTCTGATGAAGCACTTGAATTAGAGCACACAATATTACATTGAACACCGGAAATAACATGATTACATGACATAGTTCACCACATTACAATACATAAACCGCAACCAAATATACAAATTAAACCTTACAAATCACTTCGACTAAGACAACAACAACACTCATTGAAACATAAACATAGCATAGAGCAGCACGCTAAACCTTATAAAGTAGATCAATTCTTCTTCTCACTTTCTTGCCAAGAACACCTTAGCTCCTACAGCATAGGAAATCTTGATCCATCAAATAGATGCTGGTGCCAGCGGCGACAGCATTAGTACCGGAGCATGTGCGTGGCGATGGGCACGGCGGCGGCAGGGCAGGGGATTTGCTAGGGGCGGAGTAGCGGGTCATGGGGCAGGCACTCCTCTGGATGTTGCCCAGGGGGCGGCTTAGGTCGCTGGTAGTCTCGGTCGGGGTCTCCGGTGGTCTCAGCCTCCACTCTTCGTCCCTTACACTCACTATTATAGAAAAAATCTTCACAGACGGTTTAAAAATATTATCACAGACGGTTTCGTAAGTCGTCTGAATTTATTAGTCAGTAATGACATGAGGTCACCATAAACTGTTTTTGAACCATCTATGAAAAAATTTTATTACAGACAGTTCTAAACAAGAACCATCTGTAATAAGTAAAATTATCTGTGAAAAAACTATCACAGACGGTTCTTGTGATAATTACAGAACCGTCTGTGATAGTTTTTCTATTATAAAAAAAAACAGATTTTGAGACAAACCAATCAATTGCTGAACAGTAGTTTCCATATGCAACCTTTAACAAAACAACTAAAATCCAATTAAAATTATGATGGCAAACACATTATAGGAAAGAAAAACCAAAAGGTTTCACAACATCCCCTCCGAATGGGAAAAAAGAATAAAGTTATAAAGTTAAACTAGTTAGAAACCATTTGTGTCTCTAAGCTTCTGAAGAACTCATCGGCTTCTTGGATTGGTCTTGTGAGCTCCACTCTGTACCTCACCAGCGTATCACAAACTGTTCTTGCATGTCGTTCGAGTTCGGCTCAAGCTCGTCGGCAAGGAGAGACGACTGGAAACCTCCGGCGACGCTCTCATCTTAGGTAACACAAAATTAACACAAACAACCAACAATTGTGTATGTTTTGGGGATGTACACGTACCTTCTGACAGTCTAGCTACCTCCCATGGCAGACAAGGAGCTCCTCTGCATCCTTTCTCCTCCTCCTCGTCGGCTGTGTCTCCTCGCCGAACCACGACGGGGAATTGATGGTGGTTGCCAGAGCTCGGCGTGGGGAGGGGAGAGGAAGAGGGAGAGACTAATGGAAGACAAGACCAAAACATTTTGCCTCTCGCGCACGCATTCCAAAAAAATTTCCCTCCCACGTTGTGAATCGCAGTAAGATCATTTCGAGAATTTCTCTCACGCTCATCAGTGTTGACCCTATTCATTGCCGGAGGCCTACTTACCATCCCCACGAGAGGTCATAGGGTGTGATCAGAGGGGAGCATCCTCGGGTCTTCCTCTAGGAGACAGATCATGATCTGAGGGGGAGGACAAAGACCTCCTGTGTATGATCTCCACTTGCGCTAGAGGTCTCTTGGCTTGATGAGTAGTTGAAAGACACTATCTAACGACTTAGAGCAAACCCCTCAAAAAAGGGGAATTCTGGGTTGACGAGGATCTGATAATCCTCATTTTATTATTCCTTAATCATGTAATATGACGTCATATGGTATACCTCTTAACGTTATAAGGGAGGAGTAAGTTAGGTGGTCGTAAGCTCTTTTACGACCACCCCCATAGTCCTAAGTATTTCTACGACTACCAAGTAATTGTAAGTTCTGCTATGATTACATCCGGTCATAAGTCTTTCTACGACCAGAACCCAGTCGTAAGTTTTTCCTACGACTACCCCCTAGTCGTAAGACTTGCTACGACCAGCCCTGCTACGACTTCTTCACGATTAACTGGGTCCACTCATCAGAAGGCCCTATTTATTGGTGAAGATCTGAGCAGTCAAGATACGTAGTTATACCTGAAATAACTACAGATAATCCTCCATTATCTCCAATTGGTAACCGTTGGACAACGTGGGGAGGTTGCTAATTCGGTAATGTGGGGACCCCGGGGTTATCTTCTTAAGACCGAGACTAATCAAGGTCTTAGGGACATAACTCGGGACCTCCGGTAAATGGATTCCAACTTAACTCGGTCTAAGTGAGAGACTCAACTCAATTCTAGAGCCCCGACGATCATGCGCGCTGCTCCCCTGCTAGCACTACATGATTGTCGGTTCTCCAACAAGTCAAGCACTACACTTGGCGAGTTAAATAGGAATCCAAGAACAGCGAATATGACCTATATTGGCTCCCAAGATCAGCGACCAATATAATCATACCCTCATTACAACGTTGGTCACATCCATACAACCATCATTCGTAAATAGTACAAAAGTTACAACACAGTTCCAAGTGTACACATACATAAGGACCGACCGGGCAAATTTAACAAGTTTATAGCGGAAGCGAGTAAATAAACCAAAAGGGCCAACAGTGGTATGCCCACAACCCATCGGCAACCGACTGGGAGTTAGAAGATACATACTACTCGTCGGTGTCACCTAAATCGACACCGGCGAACTCCTCAACCTCAATATCGTCCTCACCTGTAAAAGCCAAAGAAACATCCGCCGAGTACCAAAGAGTACTCGCAAGTCTTACACAAATAAAAATATTTATGCATAAGGTCATTCAAAGGAAGGCTCATATTGGCTTAGTTTTGCGAAAGTGACGCAACAATGTACAACCTACACATTCTAGTTTTTCAAGTGCCATTTCAAAATCAGATTTGAAGTAGAAGTAAAACATGTGAATAAGTAATGAACTAAGTACAAATTAAACATACAAATAACAAAGTGGCTGCCCACTTTGATACAACAATAAGCATAAACATCTCATTCATGCTAATTACCAAGTTCACCCACAATTTTAATTCCAAGTCTAACAATAGTAACTCCCGAACTCAAGCGGTTGTCCATAACCGTGGACACGGCTATTCGAATAGATTATACCCTGCAGGGGTGTACTACTTTACCCACACGACTCGACCAGCCCATAAGCCTCCGGATAATGGCACACTTCCTTTGGTATGCTGGCCGGGGAGAATCGAGATACAGTCGTTTTCAGCAAGAAAACCCTATTGCGCTAAGTCCCCATGTGAGATGTTTCGGTCTTAGTACAAGTAGCATATAGCACTTGCTAAGGGGCTCACATGTTATATTGGAAATACCGATGTAATGAAAAGGTAATTGGTGCTCCCTTGCACACTATAGAACATTGACATCGATTCCTAAGGACAAATGATCAAACACAAATGCCCCTACACCACCATGAGACTTAACACAATAGAACCTTCCCCTACTTAACCGCAGCACCCATATCTGCGTATGGTAGCACGAAAGTACTTGAATCAACGACGTTACAAAGTTCGGTCCTTAATTGTCCGACAAGTCCAACCACATACCCAATTCGTGCATAAAGCACCATCACTAACCAACACTTGTCCGCACCAAAAGCTCATTTAAAATGACAAAATTTAACTTGTAAAACAGTGCGAAGATCTGAAACAAAAGTATATAATGAGGGTTGTGTTTATCCCATAGTTGTCGGGTTATTCCCGACAATCAACTACCGGTTCTAGACTTGCATGGCTAACCAAACTCGAACAATATAACTTCACACCTCCTATCATATCATTTCAGCAATGGAATAATTCATGGATAGCCACAATGACAATGTGAGGACCCGGAATATTTAACTAGTAACACTTAACCTCCAATTGGTTCTAGCATTACTAATTAAGCATTCTAAGCCTCGATGGGCATATGCTTCCTGCACTGCAGCATATGCACATCATCACAAAATTACACATCAATTCCATACACAAACATCACTAGGTTTAACAACGACATACATAAAGTAAAGTTATTACAAAGAGAGCCGACCGCCAAATAGAACAATATACAAGAAAGACAATGAAGCAAAAGCGCCATAAGATGGCTAGAACAAAAGTCGACCGTTAGCCATACACCCACAAGGCAACCGACCAGGCCGCCAAGCTAGTCGCCCATAGCTACCACAACACACTCACAAAAGTGAGGCCCTCGAGCTCACCTTCTTCCTCTGCAATGCAACAATTAAGCATAGCATCCGAGTACAAAGATTGTCTTTGTACCCGCAAGACTAACGTGTGGAATAGCGGACCTATTCATAAACTACATGCAAGCTTATTTAGGTGGAGGTTGTATGTCTCATTTGCACAAAGCCAACTTTATTTGCAATAATGTAATATATTTCAAAAGCAAGTTTGCAAATCTGCTTTGTTATCAAAGTAACAGATAAGTAAAGATACATACAAGTAACCACCGGAAGTGACTATCCCAATAGCCACCACAACATAGCACGAATCCCGATTCGTACCACCCATCAAGTTTTAATTTAAAAGGTTGTAGTCTAACTCTTGAAAGACCTTGCCAAGCGTGTCCATAACCTAGGGCGAGGCTATTCGAATAGTTTTAACCTGCAGGGTGTACCAATGTACCCACACTTCGGATCGCCTTCAAGCCACAAGCACACTACAGAGGTATGCATGCACACGACTAAGTCCTCTGAGACATTTCCAATCTTGTGTATTAACT
This sequence comes from Ampelocalamus luodianensis, assembly GCA_036346255.1. Classification (NCBI taxonomy): domain Eukaryota; kingdom Viridiplantae; phylum Streptophyta; class Magnoliopsida; order Poales; family Poaceae; genus Ampelocalamus; species Ampelocalamus luodianensis. Next base: position 61,582,544 of record CM070634.1, read on the forward strand.
ACGAGCCGCTCATATGGATAGAAACTCATATGCTTACATTGCAAGCCGAAAGACAACAAATCCCATCACGGGTGGATTCTTTCGGACACTACAATGCTCCCAACACCATTCCTCCTGCGACTCCCTGCGACTCGGAGCCAATACACGCCAAAGTACTAAGTCAAGAGAGGTCCCATACCCTCTAATGTGGTTAGCACGCTAAAATGCTTGGTTTAGTGTAACAAGATGTTCGGTCCTTGTTGACTCGGGCACCATTCCAGTCACACCCAAAAATCACACCATCATACCATTGTGCCCAAGTCTAAATCATTTTATTTTCAGTTTTTAGTTTTCATAAATAAACATGGCACAAGGTGGAAATCATAATCATAATAAGTTTTAAATGATCAAGGTTATCGACAAGTCGATAACCGCCCATTTTTACCGAAACTAAGCATGGCTAAGCAATTAATTCGCAACTACTAAGTGACAAGAGCCCATCCATGAACTCTAAATCACAGCAAGTAACCTAGGCTCATGGTAGTAGAGACAAATCATTTGCTAAGGAAATGCATCTACTAGGCCAACTATTAACACAAAATAGCAATGCATACATAGAATTTGTAATCAACATAAATACTTAAAATACTGGGATTAACATGATCAAACTGCTTGCCTTCTTGCTGTTGCTCAAACTGTTGTGGAGGGTCGCTCTCGGGATTACCGCAAATGTCGAATCCTAGCGAAAAGGCAAAAAGAACCAAGAACAACCAATAAGACGAGCCGCACTTTAAACAAACGAGCAAGCAAAAATTATTCAAATGCTACAAAATTTATACATAAGGTATAATACGAATATACCTAGACATAGAAACTGGAAAAATCTAATTTGGATTTGTGGTGCAAAAGATATTACCTAAAACCCATTTTCGGCCATAATTAGGTACTCAGAGCAAAAATATTTTCTAGAAAGATTTTGAAGCTGAAATTTTTATGGTAGCTACCTACTGGTATAGTGGTAACCCATATAAAATTTCAGGTCATTTGGAGTTAAAATGATTTAGTTATGATTTTTCTAAGATGCAAAATTAGCATAATGCACTTTCCAGAAATATAACATGTGCAACACCCATTTCACATTATAGTATGATAACAGAGGGATTTCCTAACATCAAATTTCTATTTTTAGGATTTACAGGGAATTATTGGTGCCTATTACAACATTAAATGGATTTTTAATTGCTACTAATAAGGTTAAATCTATTAACCTATTTTTCTGGTGCTGATTTAGACCTATCACCATTTTTAGATCAAAGTTTAGTTAATAACAAATTTATCAAAGTTAAAACCATTCAATTATCCGATATACAGGAAAAGATATGCATTTTCCAAGTTTTAATATAATTCTGGAATATATAAAAATAGCAGAAAACAAGCTATTAAAGATTACATAATTTTCTACTACAGAAGCATAGCTAAAAGCATTTTTATATTAAACTTTAGTGAAATACAAATTTATTGCAGTTGGTTTCATGTAAAAAGGTTTTATCTTGAATTAGTTATGAATTTCTAAAGTTTTGATACAATTTTCAGTTGATAAATAAATACTTACAGAAATAAAAACCAACCCAACCGGAGATAAATGACGTGGGCGCCGTGGGCCGTTGATGCAAAATCCAACGAGCCACACGCGACGGAAACAAACGCGCGCGCGATTCGAAACAGGAGCTCACCGTTGGATCAAGATCCAACAGCTCACGAGGATGAATGCAACCGGACGGTGCGGTTGCCTCGACGATCCACGACCGCAGATCTAAGGATAGACGGCCAAGAATGATGAGGGGAACCGGAGGGTCCGAACGCATACAAAATCTAGGCCGCAGATCGCCAAATGGACGGTGGTCCAAGATCGAAGTGCAATCATGAGTGCTGACACGTGGGGCCGCATGTCAGTGACTGAGAGTCACACATGCGAGATTTAACACACGTGCACAGTGCACGCGGAGCCACCTGGCAGCGACTTAAAGGAGGTTTTTAGGAAAGCTAATTAATCACTAATGACCAATGATTAATGATGATTAGCAATCAATGTGCCCTAATGATTTTGAACAGTGGTGATTTAGGGACAGAGGGCCCACACGTCAGTCAGACATTAGGCCGGGTTAAAACACCATTAATGCTCTACTGATTGGCAATCATTAAGCATTAAACGTGTCTTCAATATTTGACGAAAACAGGGCTCCCAGCTGACAAAACCCGAGTGGTTTTCACGGCTTGTCGCCGGCGACTCCGATCGCGGCGGCGCCGACAAACTATCAAAATGGGTTCGCAATAGTGTTGCGGACCCAACAGTGATGACCTCGCCGGCGGTGGAGGTCTGGAACGCCGGCGAGCCGGAAAACAAAGAAGGAGGCCGACACGGCAAAACGCGAAAATAGCAAGATGCTCCTGCTGCGGTCCAAGGAAGCGAGTGCCATGACTTCTAGGGACTATATAGAAGCTACCTTAACCGAGAGGAGCTCCAAAGATGGCCGGGGAATACTCGAACACGATGAAGTCCACCGGAGCCGAAGAAGATGAAGCGGAAGATGAGGTTCTGAGCAAAATGAGTGGAACCAAATCATCACCACAGCTTCATTATAGTTCAACGAGGCTCCAAAAGCAAATAATTGCAAAAGAACCACTTACTGAGTTGGAGAAGAAAGGGGTGAAACCAACCGAAAATCTCCAAACTTAAAATTGAGTGATTCCTGCGAATGCAACCCAAAATCAAGTTAGGGGAAATATAAAGGAGGTTGAGGAGTTCAAGAGGGTGCAAGAAAGGTTGAAGATGAACCACTGGACACCAAGGCCGCCATTGGAGCCCTCGGGTCAACAATGGTGGATTGAAGGTTTGAGATGGTTTTGAGCTCAAACACAAGAGAGAGCTAGGTGTGGTGTAAAAGAACACCAGGAGGACCTAGAGGGGCAATATATAGGGAAGGGATTAGGGTTTCGAGCAAGAACCCGAGTCCATGGTGGGCTCGGTTCATGCTACGGTCATGGACCAAGAAATGATGGGAGCAAGTGAGCACGGTGACAATGGAGGAGGAAGCTCAGTGCGCATTAAATGCCCCGCAGAGACGTTGACGAAGCAAACTTGAGGTGACACATCAAAGCCGCCCGCGCTCTCTCTTTCTCGCCATTGTGCGCATAGCTTCTGGCATGAGGAGGAAGAAAAACAGAGAAAGCAACCACGACCGTTGGATTTTAGATGGACGGTTGCGATTTAAAAGAGCCCGCCGGACAGTCCGATTGCCTACGGAAATCTGGACGGTTGGATTGAGATCCAACGGTCCCAATTGGTTAATGCAACCGGAGGGTCCGAATGCTCACACGAACGTGGCCGAGCGATTTGAATCCAACGGCTGATATCGCACGCATGTTTTAAAATGCGGCTCGGTGCAGCTAGGTGGTTCGACCGAGTCAAGTGGCTCGGACTCGAGCCCGACTCGAACCCAAGGAACAGTGAATCAGCTTTAGGTTTTAAATTAAAGCTGAGACCTTTGGGGATTTATTAGAGGTAGCAAAATAGCTCCAAAAATTCTAAAATTTTTACAGGAGCTTGCTGATTTAGACCTCGACCTTTTGTAAAATTTTCAGAGGTTTTTATGCATTGCATTTTTCTTCGAAAATTCCACAAGGTGCAGGCTCAAGGTTTTACTAGGAGTCAAACAGGTTTGACTGCCCTCTAAAATACTCAAACAATTTCTAAAAATTGTGAAATTTTTCAGAGGGGTCACATACCATCCCAAGAACTTAGGAAAAAATATCTCCAGAGGATGATCAAAAGGTTTGACAAGATTGTTTTTGAAGGAACAAGATTTGGATCAAAAGACTTGTGACTTTGCATTTCCATAAGTCTTGTACAATACTTGTCCAATGCAAACAAGAAACACATGATGTAAGAAAAAGTTTTAATTTCTACTCATTTTCTTACATTTGAAACACAAGCCCAAAATTGGGATGTTACAACTCTCCCCCTTACAAGAATCTCGACCGAGATTCCGTTTACTCGGAGAAGAAAGAAGGAAAATCGCACGAAGGCGATCTTCTCGCTCCCAAGTTGCCTCATCTTGAATGGTTTGACCACCAACCTTAAGGAACTTGATGACACGGTTCCTTGTTCTCCGTTCGATTCTCAAGAATGCGAACAGGATGCTCGCGATAGGTCAAATTTTCCTGCACATCGAGAGTTTCCAACGGAGTTTCCTCAGTCGGGACACGGAGGCACTTCTTCAGGTGTGACACATGGAACACATCATGCACACCCTCAAGTGCAGCTGGTAGCTCCAATCTGTATGCAATCGCTCCAACTCTCTCGACGATACGGTAAGGCCCAACATATCGAGGGGCCAACTTGCCCTTGATGCCAAAACGCTGATGGCCCTTCAAGGGTGAGACTTTGAGATACACAAAGTCATTGGGCTCAAAGCTCAACTCGCGGCGACGACGATCTGCATAGCTCTTTTGTCTGGACTGGGCCGTGCGCAGATGCTCGCGGATCAACTGAACTTGACTTTCGGCCTCATTGATCGAATCTGGGCCGAAAAACTGCCGCTCACCAGCCTCTGACCAGTTCAATGGGGTTCTGCATCTCCTCCCATACAAAGCCTCAAAGGGTGCCATGCCAAGACTGGCCTGAAAGCTGTTGTTGTAGGAGAACTCAGCAAATGGTAGGCACTTCTCCCACTTATTCCCATAGGAAAGGACACAAGCACGGAGCATATCTTCCAACACTTGGTTGACTCGCTCCATCCGCCATCACCGAGGATGAAAGGTCAGATCTTGAAGTGGAGGCGGGTCCCATAGCCTCTGCGGACTATGCCAAAACCGCGAGGTGAAAAGTGCACCACGATCAGAAATAATCGTCTTCGGTACACCGTGAAGACTCACAATCCTCGAGACATAAAGTTCGGCCAAAGGCCCCACACGAAGCTGAGTCTTGACAGGAAGGAAATGTGCCACTTTAGTCAACCTGTCGATCACGACCCAAATAGCATCATTCCCTTTGGACGAAAGGGCAAACCGGTGATGAAGTCCATGCCAACGGAATCCCACTTCCATTCGCACCGGCAAAGGTGAAGAAGACCTGCTGACGCCGATGCTCGGCCTTCACACGACAAAGACACGTCGCACTCGACACGAACCCGGCAATCTCGCGCTTCATTCGGTGCACGAAATCTCGGCGAAGATCCCGATACATCTTGGCAGCCGGGGTGAATAGACAAAGGAGAATCATGGGCTTCGCGGAGAATCAATTCCCGCAATTCCATGACCTTAGGAACCACAAGACGCTGCCCAAACCACACAACGCCATGCTCGCCTCCAAAAGCACTTGGCTATTCCATCCTTGATGTTCGCTTGATTTGGCTCGCACTAACATCATGCTGTGTGTCGCTTGATTTGGTCCACCAAGGTTGGTTGCACAACTAATGTAGCAAGAGAACCGTGCTCGATCAAACCCAAATTGAGGCGCTGGAATTCTGAAATGAGGGTAGGCTGCTGCTCTTGGAGCATCAACATGTTGCAATACACCTTCCGACTGAGTGCATCTGCCACAACATTTGCCTTGCCCGGATGATACTGAATACCCATATCATAATCCTTGATCAATTCCAACCATCTCCTTTGCCTGAGGTTCAGATCTGGCTGGGTGAACAAGTACTTCAAGCTCTTGTGGTCGGAATACACCTCACAACGGTTACCAATCAGATAATGCCGCCAAATCATGAGTGCATGGACCACCGCAGCTAACTCCAAGTCATGAGTAGGATAGTTGAGTTCATGAGGCCTCAATTGCCGCGATGCATAGGCCACAACCTTGCCTTCCTGCATAAGAACACAACCAAGACCCTGACGAGAAGCATCACAATAGATATCAAAACCCTTGTGAATATTAGGGAGAACAAGCACTGGGGCTGAGGTCAACCGCTTCTTGAGTTCCTGAAAACTCACATCACAAGCAGCGGACCACTCAAACTTCTTGTCTTTCTTAAGCAATTCAGTCATAGGCTTCGCAATCTTGGAGAAATTCTCGATAAAACGGCGATAGTAGCCAGCCAAACCAAGAAAACTCCGCACATCGGTGACCGACTTGGGCTGACCCCAAGATAGCACATCACTGACCTTGCTAGGATCCACAGCCACACCTCCTGCTGAAAGAACATGGCCCAAGAATGCCACTTCCTTCAACCAGAACTCGCACTTGCTGAATTTGGCATACAGCTGGTGCTCACGCAGCTTGCCCAACACAAGCTTAAGATGCTCAGCATGCTCTCCTTCACTCTTGGAGTAGATAAGGATATCATTGATGAATACCACCACAAACCTATCCAAATACTCCATGAATACCGAGTTCATAAGATTCATGAATAAAGCAGGAGCATTAGTCAAACCAAAAGACATGACGGTGTACTCGTAAAGACCATAACGAGTAGCAAAGGCCGTCTTAGGAATATCCTCGGCCCTAATCCTGACTTGATGATAGCCCAGCCTCAAGTCAATCTTGGAGAAGACTCGTGCTCCGGTCAACTGGTCCAAAAGATCATCAATACGGGGCAAAGGATACTTGTTCTTTACCGTCACCTCATTAAGCGGACGGTAATCAACACACATGCGCAAGGTCTTGTCCTTCTTCTTCACAAAGATAACTGGACAACCCCAAGGAGATGAGCTAGGACGGATAAAACCCTTCTCTTGCAGCTCACCCAGTTGCTTTTTCAGCTCCTCCAACTCATTAGGAGGCATGCGATACGGCCTCTTAGAAATAGGGGCGGTACCGGGCAGCAACTCTATCACAAACTCCAGGTCTCGAATAGGAGGCATCCCGGGCAAGTCTTCAGGAAAGACATCCGCGAAGTCACACACAGTGGGGACGTCGTGAATCTCCAATACTGGCTTTGCTTCAATGACATAAAGATGGGGCTCTCGCAACTGTGGCGAAAACCCAACCTGTTCACCTGAAGGACTGGTGAGGTAGACAATCTTCCTGGCACAATCGATTTGCCCCAAGTGTTGGGACAACCAATCCATGCCAAGAATCACATCCAAGCGCGCCGAGTCGAGTAGGATAAGATTCGCCAAGAATCCCACTCCTTCGATGTGGATAGGAACACCTCGGCATACTTGGTCAACTCTCATTTCCGAACCCGGAGAGCGAATCAGCAGTGGAACCCCCAAAGGAACACAGTGAAGTCCACAATCAACAGTAAAAGACCTCGAAATAAAAGAATGCGAAGCTCCAGAGTCAAATAAAACTGTAGCAGGATGCAAATTAACAAGGAGCGTACCCAACACCACGTCGGGCGCCTCCTGTGCCTCCTCAGCCGAGATATGGGTTACTCGGCCGCTCCCCAAGCCCGGGGTCTTCTGGTCAGGTGGGTGACCACTCCCCTGCCCGCGTCCTCCATTAGGACGAGGGGCCGCTCCGGTCTTCTTAGGACAACTACTCGCGTAGTGGCCCTTGTTGTGGCGATGAAGCGGTGGCGTCGGCGCGGGGTTACGGAACACCTGCTGGCTGGTCGCGACGCACGTGGATCGAGTCACGGCCGGCGGAGGACGTGGAGCTGGTGACGAAGGCCTCGGCGGTGGTGAAGCCAAAGAACGGGCCACCGGTGCAGGACCAACACGGGGACGAACGAGGCCGGCCTGTGCAGACCGCTGGGCCTCCCACTTGCGCTTGCGGGACTCGCCCAGCGCTCTCGCCTTGTGTTCGGCGATGATGGCCTTGTCCACCAAGGTTTGGAAGCCGGGGAAGTCCACAATAGAGAGCTTGTCTTGCAGCTCCTCAGACAAACCCTCCATGAACTTCTCCTGCTTGGCCTCATCAGTGGCCACCTCAGCAGGAGCGTACCTTGCGAGATGGTTGAACTCGTGGAGGTACTCGATCCTGAACTTGCGCCCTGTTTGAGCGCAAAGAACTCCTTCTTCTTGACTTCATCGGTAGGCGGGGACATGGGCCCGACGGAAAGTCGACGGAACTCCTCCCACGAGACCACGTGTCCCGCGGCCGCATGGCGAGGAAGTTCTCCCACCATGAGAGTGCCGCACCTCCAACCGATGGGATGCGAAAGTGCCCGCTCCCGCTCCTCGGCATCGAGCAACGTTGAGCTTCCGCTCAACCGCACGCAGCCGATCGTCTGCGTCCAAGGGATCTCGGATCGGAGAAGGTGGGAGGTCGAGCGGAGGAACTCCGCAAGCCCCCACGAGTCCGGTGACCACCCGGATCCGAGGCACGAGAGGGAGTAGAGGTGTTCCTGGCGATGACCTCCAGCACCCTGCGGTCCTCCGAACGATTGCGTTCGATTTGCATGAGGACTTCCGCCATGGTCGGAGGAGGGGGAAGCTCCTCATCGGGACTACCCGGCTGATTCCGGCCGCTACGTGTCCCACCAGCCATCCTGATTCACTAAGATGAGTTAGCTACAAGCCGAGATAAAAAGAAAGCAAAGGAATCCAAACTCAAGAAAAAGGGCTCAGGAATAACCACCAAGAGCACAGGACCAAAAATCACCAAATCGACTTCCTGAAACGACTAACCCGTATGGAAGAACGAGTAATCGTGTGAGAAAACCCAAAATTTTCAGAACTAAATTCTAGCTCAAAATAGTCCAAAAATCAAGGCATAACCACCTAATAGAGTATAGGCATTAGCTAATCTCATATCACTTCTTACCCTTTCATTCCCACAAGTTTTAGTTGAATTTACCTCTCATTTCCTACCTTAATTACTAACCACTAGCTAGCTGTCCAAATTCCTTTCTCCAAGCTCTCATGTTTCTCCCAAAACCAAGTTAATCGATAGAGGCTAATTTTTTAAAGGAAGAGAGGAACAACTTTTTCAAACTTAAGTGAGAGTAAGGTGAGATGAGCAAGCTAAGACAGGTAAGGAGCAAAATTAGAGAACTTACTTAAGTTTTACAAACCTTTTGAAAGTAAGTTTTCAAAATATTCTAGAGGCGACCAAGTTAGGGGTTTCTACGGTCAGTATGGCTCTGATACCAACTTTGTGAGGACCCGGAATATTTAACTAGTAACACTTAACCTCCAATTGGTTCTAGCATTACTAATTAAGCATTCTAAGCCTCGATGGGCATATGCTTCCCAGAATTGCAGCATATGCACATCATCACAAAATTACACATCAATTCCATACACAAACATCACTAGGTTTAACAACGACATACATAAAGTAAAGTTATTACAAAAGAGAGCCGACCGGCCAAATAGAACAATATACAAGAAAGACAGCGGAAGCAAAAGCGCCATAAGATGGCTAGAACAAAAGTCGACCAGGTTAGTCATACACCCACAAGGCAACCGACCAAGCCGCTAAGCTAGTCGCCCATAAGCTACCACAACACACTCACAAAAGTGAGGCCCTCAGCTCACCTTCTTCCTCTGCAATGAACAATTAAGCATAGCATCCGAGTACAAAGATTGTCTTTGTACCGCAAGATCGACGTGTGGAATAGCCGACCTATTCATAAACTACATGCAAGCTTATTTAGGTGGAGGTTGTATGTCTCATTTGCACAAAGCCAACTTTATTTGCAATAATGTAATATATTTCAAAGCAAGTTTGCAAATCTGTTTTGTTATCAAAGTAATGATAAGTAAAGATACATACAAGTAACCACCTGGAAGTGACTATCCCAATAGCCACCACAACATAGCACGAATCCCCGATTCGTACCACCCATCAAGTTTTAATTTAAAGGTTGTAGTCTAACTCTTGAAAGACCTTGCCAAGCGTGTCCATAACCTAGTACGAGGCTATTCGAATAGTTTTAACCCTGCAGGGGTGTACCAATGTACCCACACTTGAGATCGCCTTCAAGCCACAAGCACACTAGAAGGTATGCCACACGCTAAGTCCTACGAGACATTTCCAATCTTGTGTATTAACTACGAGCCGCTCATATGGATAGAAACCCATATGCTTACATTGCAAGCCGAAAGACAACAAACCCCATCACGGGTGGAGTCTTTCGGACACTACAATGCTCCCAACACCATTCCTCCTGCGACTCCCTGCGACTCGGAGCCAATACACGCCAAAGTACTAAGTCAAGAGAGGTCCCATACCCTCTAATGTGGTTAGCACGCTAAAATGCTTGGTTTAGTGTAACAAGATGTTCGGTCCTTGTTGACTCGGACACCATTCCAGTCACACCCAAAAATCACACCATCATACCATTGTGCCCAAGTCTAAATCATTTTGTTTTCAGTTTTTAGTTTTCATAAATAGACATGGCACAAGGTGGAAATCATAATCATAATAAGTTTTAAGTGATCAAGGTTATCGACAAGTCGATAACCGCCCATTTCTACCGAAACTAAGCATGGCTAAGCAATTAATTCGCAACTACTAAGTGACAAGAGCCCATCCATGAACTCTAAATCACAGCAAGTAACCTAGGCTCATGGTAGTAGAGACAAATCATTTGCTAAGGAAATGCATCTACTAGGCCAACTATTAACACAAAATAGCAATGCATACATAGAATTTGTAATCAACATAAATACTTAAAATACTGGGATTAACATGATCAAACCGCTTGCCTTCTTCTTTGTTGCTCAAACTGTTGTGGAGGGTCGCTCTCGGGATTACCGCAAATGTCGAATCCTAAGCGAAAAGGCAAAAAGAACCAAGAACAACCAATAAGACGAGCCGCACTTTAAACAAACGAGCAAGCAAAAATTATTCAAATGCTACAAAATTTATACATAAGGTATAATACGAATATACCTAGACATAGAAACTGGAAAAATCTAATTTGGATTTGTGGTGCAAAAGATATTACCTAAAAACCCATTTTCGGCCATAATTAGGTACTGTAGCAAAAATATTTTCTAGAAAGATTTTGAAGCTGAAATTTTTATGGTAGCTACCTACTGGTATAGTGGTAACCCATATAAAATTTCAGGTCATTTGGAGTTAAAATGATTTAGTTATGATTTTTCTAAGATGCAAAATTAGCATAATGCACTTTCGTAAATATAACATGTGCAACACCCATTTCACATTATAGTATGATAACAGAGGATTTCTAACATCAAATTTCTATTTTTAGGATTTACAGGAATTATTGGTGCCTATTACAACATTAAATGGATTTTTAATTGCTACTAATAAGGTTAAATCTATTAACCTATTTTTAGTGCCGATTTAGACCTATCACCATTTTTAGATCAAAGTTTAGTTAATAACAAATTTATCAAAGTTAAAACCATTCAATTATCCGATATACGAGGAAAAGATATGCATTTTCCAAGTTTTAATATAATTGGAATATATAAAAATAGCGAAAAACAAGCTATTAAAGATTACGAATTTTCTACTACTGAAGCATAGCTAAAAGCATTTTTATATTAAACTTTAGTGAAATACAAATTTATTGCGTTGGTTTCATGTAAAAGGATTTATCTTGAATTAGTTATGAATTTCTAAAGTTTTGATACAATTTTCAGCTTGATAAATAAATACTTACGTAAATAAAAACCAACCCAACCGAGATAAATGGCGTGGGCGCTCGTGGGCCGTTGATGCAAAATCCAACGAGCCACACGCGCGGAAAACAACGCGCGCCGCACGATTCAAAGCAGAGCTCACCGTTGGATCAAGATCCAACGGATCACGAGGATGAATGCAACCGGACGGTGCGGTTGCCTCGACGATCCACGACCGCAGATCTAAGGATAGACGGCCAAGAATGATGAGGGGAACCGGAGGGTCCGAACGCATACAAAATCTAGGCCGCAGATCGCCAAATGGACGGTGGTCCAAGATCGAAGTGCAATCATGAGTGCTGACACGTGGGGCCGCATGTCAGTGACTGAGAGTCACACATGCGAGATTTAACACACGTGCACAGTGCACGCGGACCCACCTGGCAGCGACTTAAAGGAGGTTTTTAGGACAACTAATTAATCACTAATGACCAGTGATTAATGATGATTAGCAATCAATGTGCCCTAATGATTTTGAACCGTGGTGATTTAGGGACAGAGGGCCCACACGTCAGTCAGACATTAGGCCGGGTTAAGACACCATTAATGCTCTACTGATTGGCAATCATTAAGCATTAAACGTGTCTTCAATATTTGACGAAACGGGCTCCCGGTGACAAAACCGAGTGGTTTTCACGCTTGTCGCCGGCGACTCGATCGCGGCGCGCCGATAAACTATCAAAATGGGTTCGCAATAGTGTTGCGGACCCATGATGATGACCTCGCCGCGGTGGAAGTGCAACGCCGCGAGCCTAAAACAAAGAAGGAGGCCGACACGGCAAAACGCGAAAATAGCAAGATGCTCACTGCGGTCCAAGGAAGCGAGTGCCATGACTTCTAGGGACTATATAGAAGCTACCTTAACCGAGAGGAGCTCCAAAGATGGCGGGAAGACTCGAACACGATGAAGTCCACCGGAGTCAAGAAGATGAAGCGGAAGATGAGGTTACGAGCAAAATGAGTGGAACCAAATCATCACCACGACTTCATTATAGCTCAACGAGGCTCCAAAAGCAAATAATTGCAAAAGAACCACTTACCTGAGTCGAGAAGAAAGGGGTGAAACCAACGAAAATCTCCAAACTTAAAATTGAGTGATTCTGCGAATGCAACTCAAAATCAAGTTAGGGAAATATAAAGGAGGTTGAGGAGTTCAAGAGGGTGCAAGAAAGGTTGAAGATGAACCACTTTGGACACTAAGGCCGCCATTGGAGCCCTCGGGTCAACAATGGTGGATTGAAGGTTTGAGATGGTTTTGAGCTCAAACACGAGAGGAGCTAGGTGTGGTGTAAAAGAACACCGGGAGGACCTAGAGGGGCAATATATAGGAAGGGATTAGGGTTTCGAGCAAGAACCCGAGTCCATGGTGGGCTCGGTTCATGCTACGGTCATGGACCAAGAAATGATGGGAGCAAGTGAGCACGGTGACAATGGAGGAGAAAGCCCAGTGCGCATTAAATGCCCCGCAGAGACGTTGACGAAGCAAACTTGAGGTGACACATCAAAGCCGCCCGCACTCTCTCTTTTCGCCATTGTCGCGCGCCTTCGGCGGGGCAGAGGAGGAAGAAAAAGCAGAAAGCAACCACGACCGTTGGATTTTAGATGGACGGTTGCGATTTAAAGAGCTCGGATAGTCCGATTGCCTACGAAATCGGGCGGTTGGATTGAGATCCAACGGTCCCAATTGGTTAATGCAACCGAGGGTCCGAATGCTCACACGAACGTGGCCGAGCGATTTGAATCAACGGTGATATCGCACGCATGTTTTAAAATGCGGCTCGGTGCAGCTAGGTGGTTCGACCGAGTCAAGTGGCTCGGACTCGAGCCCGACTCGAACCCAAGGAACAGTGAATCAGCTTTAGGTTTTAAATTAAAGCTGAGACCTTTGGGGATTTATTAGAGGTAGCAAAATAGCTCCAAAAATTCTGAAATTTTTACAGGAGCTTGCTGATTTAGACCTCGACCTTTTGTAAAATTTTCAGAGGTTTTTATGCATTGCATTTTTCTCCGAAAATTCCACAAGGTGCAGGCTCAAGGTTTGACTAGGAGTCAAACAGGTTTGACTGCCCTCTAAAATATTCAAACAATTTCTAAAAATTGTGAAATTTTTCAGAGGGGTCACATACCATCCCAAGAACTTAGGAAAAAAATATCTCCAGAGGATGATCAAAAGGTTTGACAAGATTGTTTTTGAAGGAACAAGATTTGGATCAAAAGACTTGTGACTTTGCATTTCCATAAGTCTTGTACAATACTTGTCCAATGCAAACAAGAAACACATGATGTAAGAAAAAGTTTTAATTTCTACTCATTTTCTTACATTTGAAACACAAGCCCAAAATTGGGATGTTACAGACAACATAATAGGATGTGTCTAACCATTCACTACAAAAATAGCGACATTATCAAAATAGCATGCAAGCAACTATCATTGCATCTATCCTAACAAAATTGGGATCAAATATGATGCAAAAAGAAAGTTCAAAGGATGCTTGCCTTGCAGGTAGCTAAGTTGTTCGCTCTCGATTGCGTAGAGTCGATATCAATAAGCTCGGTATCTAGATAAATATAACATCAAATAAATATCGAAAACAACTCAAAACTAAAATGCTCAAAAATGCATGATTTTTCCACAGTAGTTAGGTCATGATTTTAGATGAGTCTAGGTAAAAGAATTATTCCATTCGAGTTATGAATTGGAAGTTATGCTATTTTGAATTTGTGTTTCGATATGTCCAATTTGAGTAATTTTAATTATGAAGTGAAATTTTGTAGGGCAGTGGTGATTACAAGGGTTACATGAGTAAATGGACAATATTTTCACAAATTCGAAAGAGTTGGGTTTGCTCCAATTGGAGTTTCCATGTTTTAGTTATTGATTTATAAAGTTATCAGCATTAATAATACAAAAATAATGTCTTTTAAGATCATCTTTCTCAAACTATACTTTCAGATGAGAGTAAGTTCAAATCATTTTTATAATTAAGTTCACTGGAAATGAAAATTATGAAAAGTGGTCTCACTGTTTTTGAAGTTTCCAATAATTACTTATGAATTTTTAAAGTTATCAATCATTTTTCTATTGTACAAATAATAGGATTAATGACTCATTTTCCAAAATAAAGCTCTCTGCTACAGAGACAGGTCTGAAACTAATTTTAATATAAAGTTGATTGAATAAGAAAATTATCAGAAGTGGTTCCATGCGATTTGGAGTTAATATGAAATAGTTATGCATTTTCAAAGTTAATACTAATTTTGATGTGCAAAATAATCGATTCCGAATTTCATAAAGCATTTACTACCTTTCATACGACCTTGCGCTAGCCGCACTCGTGACAGGCGGGGACCGGGTCAAGATTTTGACACGGTCAACAAGACTCGGTCTCGACCGCAATAGGTTGAAGACGTATTCTATAAAATACGTTTTCCCAACTTCCCATCGCAATTCTACTTTGTGCCTTCAAAGAATACGTTCTCTTTTGTGAAAACGTCATCGCTAAGAACTACGCATCCACTTAAAGCGTACTAGGGGCCACGGTCATAGACTCATTCTCGATTAACTACGATCGTTAGCGCTAAACAAAACGCCGTGCTACAGTACGTGCCGGACGAAAACGACAACAGTAGCGTCGCCCGAGCTTGCCCGGCGACTTGCCGGAGCTGAGGTCTAAGGCGGCGCAAACTGAAAGCTAGTATGGGACCGCAATAGCCATGCACACCTCCTGGTAGTGGTGGCGAGGTCCGAAATGGGCTGAAACGACGACTAGCCGGAGATGGGCGGAGCTAAACTTTACGGCATAAACGCCCGCCGGGATTCGATAGTGCATCAAGCAAACGAGTGCATGCTTAAGCTCCTAGGGGACAAAAGGAAGCTACCTGAGTCGGGAAAAGGACCGGAGAGGCACTGGAACTCGCCAACGACGTGCGACCGAAAAGCGGCAAAGAGAGGCTCACGATGTCACGGCAACCTGAGCAAAGAAATCAACAGTGGGTGATTGGAATAGGTAAAGGAGGTCCATAAGATGCTAATATTGAGGGGAATAGAAAAATAGCTCACCCAGCCGGAGATGGAGACGAAAAGGGGCAAAGTCGGCCAAAAAGGGGGGAAGTTCCAATTTCCGACAATCCTGGTGAGTCGTTAGTGCCAAAAGGCGAGGGGTTTTACTCCTTATAGTCTAGAACATGAGGTGACGCGCAAGAAATGAAGAAGTTCTTACTGGAGATGAAGATGGTGACAAAGGTTTGCCGCGCACGCTCAGAGTCAGTGAGAACACTGTTGGTGCCTTTGGATCTATAAGCAACGACAAGAGTTCAGATGAGCTAAAATGGACACGGCATGCAAGATAGAATAAAAAGGACTAGGTCTCGAGGACCTTACCGAAGAACAGAGCTCAAGTGAGCTTCCCTCTCCTCGGCGGCCAGAGGAGAAGTGAGGGAAGAAGAGGGGCTCCGAGGGGTATTAAGCTCGGGTGATGACGGGGGTGGAGGCGGCGTGAAGAGAGGGAGCTCGGGGCGCCAACTGGCGGTGGAGTGACGGCGTCGTAGCCGCTCGGCCGTCGGAGAGTCACAGCCGCGTGGCAAACGCGCTCTGAGGAGCTCCTGCCCAAGGAGGAAGACAGGCCTGACAGGCGGGCCCGTTTTGCCAGTGACTCACGGTGCGGAGCGAAACGGGGCGACGTGGCTCAATAAGGATCGTTCGATCTGTATCGGAAGGACGAGATTAGGGGGACGTCCGGACAGGTCGAATGACGAGGAGATCTGAGCCGTTGATCCATGATCCAAGGGTTGCATGCGGAGGTGCAGCTAGTTGACTCCACCGAGTCAAGTGACCGAAGTCGGACTCAGTCGCTCAACGGTCTTTCGAGTCCGAGTTTAGATTTGACTGAGATTTAACATGTTTTCCCTACTTTCACTGAGGCTTAGAAATAGAAATAAATTTCCAAAAATTATGAAATAATTTGTGGGGGTTCTGGGATGATATAGTTCCCAGAAAAATTATGAAACCCTATTGTTCATAATATAATTTGTGATATTTAAATTCAAATATGTTGTATGTCTATGAAGGTTGTTTGAATTTTTAATTAGGTTCAAACTAGTCTAAAAATTTTGGAAAATTTATATTAATTCATGATAATTAATTTAGTATTTAAGTAAATTATTTCAGATGATGATCACAACTTTTTATTACTGATTTGAGGTGAAATGTGAATTTTGATGTGTATGTTCACCTCAAATTTGATTTTTCAAGTGCAATATATTGTGGAAAAGTTTGAAATCAGTAATGCATGCTAATGAAATGCATATTAATCCATTTTAATTGTTGGGGCTGTGACAGGTAATTACTCTCATTATTGCATAATAATGAGCGCTTATTGACCTGGAACGACAACCGCCACTGTAGCATAGTATAAATAGGTGTCTCTTGGAGATAAGGGGAGAGGGCTGTGGGGAGAGACAATCAGTAGCAGTATTAGCGCAAGGCTTTCTACTGATTGTAATCAGGATACCCAATAGAGATGTTTCAAAGATAAAATAGAAAATAAAATTATAAGACCAAAATAATTTGGTTCTACTCATTTGGAGTTCAGAAACATTTTATATGAATTTTTAAAGTTAGAAGCATTTTCTGGTGTGAAAATAATTCGGTTTAAGGATCAATTTCCAAAACTATATTTTCTAAGCAAGAAACAAGTTTGAAACCTATTTTAAAATAAATTTCATTTAAAATGAAAAATATCAAAACTGGTTTCACTTGATTTGGAGTTGAAATGAATTAGATATGAGTTTTTGAAGTAAAAATAATTTTTAGAGAGAAAAAAATAAAATAAAATAAAATCATCAGACGGCCCGAATATCCCATTTCATTGTTCATCATGTACTGTGCAAAGTTACTGTTCACAAGGTTCGGGTGCTCCGAAAAGTTTTCTTGATTTTCGGATTTAGAAAAAATATCAATAAATCAAATAGATTTTTAGAAAATAGCAAATAGCATCCGAAAATTCTAGACAAATTCACAAAAATCTCTTGAATTATTTTTGACTTAATAGAAATAATTAAAATTTAAAGTTGGTTTTTATTTCTGAACAGTAATTATTTTTGTTTAAAAAATAAATAGTAAAAAGCTTTTAAAATTCCAGAAATTACTTGAAATTTTATTTTTCACTTTAAATCCAATAAAAACTTAATAAATTTTATTTTTGACTTTTTAAATCTAGGAAATTCAAGAAAACACTATTGAAACTCAGAAAATCCAGTAAAAGAATAACTTTATTAATTTTTATTTTGGTAACAACACTTTGGGATGTTATATCAACTCCCCCAACTCATTAGGAGGCATCTGATACGGTACCTTTTAAATTGGAGCGGTACCGGGCAGCAACTCAATGACGAACTCTAGATCTCGAACTGGAGGCATCCCAGTCAAATCTTCAGGAAAAACATCCACAAAGTCACATAATGTGGGAACATCCTGAATCTCCAAAGCTGGCTTCGCTTCTAGTGCACAAAGATGTGGCCCTTGTAGCTGCGGCGAAAATCCAACCCTTTCGCCTGAGGGGCTGATGAGGTAGACAATCTTCCTGGCACAATCGATTTGCCCCAATTGTTGGGACAACCAATCAATGCCAAGAATCACATCCAGACTCGCTGAGTTGAGTAGGATGAGGTTCGCCATGAATCCTACTCCTTCGAATTCAATAGGAACATCTCGGTATTCCTGATCAGCTCTCATTTCCGAACCCAGAGAACGAATAAGCAAAGGAACCCCCAAAAGAACAAAGTGAAGGTCACAAGCAGCAGCAAATGATCTTGAAATAAAAGAATACGAAGCTCCTGAATCAAATAACACTGGAGTAGGGCGAGAATTGACAAGAAGCGTACCCAACACAACTTCAGGTGCCTCCTCAGCCGAGATATGGTTGACTCGGCAACTTCCCACACACAGGTCTTCGGACTACCTTACGGTCGGTGGGTGACCATTCCCGCCGCGTCCTCCATTAGGACGAGGGCGCTCGATCCTCGAGGGCAATCATTAGCATAGTGACCCTTCCGGTTGTAGGAGAAGCGGTGACCTCGGCACCGGATTATGAGGCCACCTGGCTCTTTGGCGCGGTGCGTGGCCCGAATCGGCTGCGGGGACGGGGAGCTGGTGCCGACGGCCTCGGCGGTGGGGAAGCGAGAACGGGCCCCCGTGCGAGCCCAACACGGGGCGAGAGGCTGGCCTGCGGGCACGGTGGGCCTCCCACTTGCGCTTGCGGGACTCGCCCAGCGCTCTCGCCTTGTGCTCAGCGACAATAGCCTTATCCACCAAGGTCTGGAAGTCAGCAAAATCAACAATAGAGAGCTTGTCCTGCTTGGCCTCATCCGTGGCCACCTCAGCAGGAGCATACCTCGCCAGGTGGTTAAACTCATGGAGGTACTCGGTCACAGACTTGTGCCCCTGTTTGAGCGCAAGGAACTCCTTCTTCTTTATCTTCATTATGCCGGCGGGAACATGAGCCCGACAGAAAGCAGTGTGAAACTCCTCCCACGTGACCACATGGCCAGCGGGCTGCATGGCGAGGAAGTTCTCCCACCATGAGAGTGCTGCGCCCTCAAGCTGATGGGATGTGTAGAGTGCATTCTCCAGTTACGCACCGAGCAATGTTGAGCTTTCGCTTAACCAAACGCAGCCAATCATCTGCGTCAAGTGGATCCTCAGATCGAGAGAAGGTGGGTGGCTGCGTACGGAGGAACTCCGAGAGTCCCCCACGAGACTGATGTCCACCACCTCCAGATCCCGAGGCACCAGAGGGAGTGGAGGTGTTCCTCGCAATGACCTCCAGGATCCGAGTCTGATCCATATGGTTCCGCTCGATCTGAGCAAGAACCTCAGCCATGGTCGGAGGAGGCGGGAGCTCCTCATCATGACCCAAAGACTGACCGCTGCGGGTTCTTCCTGCCATCCTGTTCCACCAAGATAAGTCAATAACAACTCCAGGACAGGAGACAAGAAAAAAAACAACTAATCATTTCTACGAAATGAACTCCATAAGCTTAAAAACCAGCATAAACTCACAAAGAAGATCTCACTTACAAAATCAATTTCCCAATATGACTAACTCGTATTGAAGAACGAGCAATCGCTTTTAGGAAGGCAATTTTCAGCACATCAACCTTGGTTCAATCACGACTAAAAAGCAAGGTAAGCCACCTAAAGAAGGGTTAGACACTTAGCTAGCTCATATCACTTCTTACCCTTTTATCCCAACAAGTTTTAGTTGAATTATTCTCTCATTTTCAATTAGGTATACTATAAATAGCTAGCTATCCAGAATTTCTTGCTTGTTGTCCAGATTTTGCCTCCACCTTTTCTGGCCGAAACCTTTACTTCGTAAGCTCCTAATCTTCTCCAAAGACAGCCAACACTCAACTTAAAGCCCTCATGGTTTTCCCAACACCAACTTAATCGATTAAGCAACTATCTTTTGAAAGAAGATGAGAGGGAAAACAACTTTTCAAATTCAAGCAAGAATAAGGTGAGATGAGCAAGCTAAGATAGATAAAAAGTAAAATATGAGAATTTACTTAAGATTTTCATGAATCATTTGATATTTAGAAACTATGTTTTCAAAATATCCTAAAGACGACCAAGCTAGGGGTTTCTACGGTCAGTATGGCTCTGATACCAACTTTGTGAGGACCCCGATTTATTCGACTTGTAATGCCTAGCCTTCCATTGACCCTAGCATCACAAATCAAATAAACCAAACCTCTATATATGTATACTTCCCAGAAATGCAGTATACACACCCCGTTACAAAATCATGCATCAATTCCATACATCACAACATAACAAGTCTACCAAAAGATATATTTGTTATTAAGTTATTACAGGAGAGCCGACCGGCCAAATAACATCAAGAGACAGTAACAGCGGAAGCAAAAGGTGCCATGAGATGGCTTTAACCAAAATACGACCGGTTAGCCATAACCACAGGGCAACCGACTAAGCGGCCAAGCTAGTCGTCCCAAACACCGCCACAGCACATTTCACAGAAGTGAGGCCCTTGGGACTCACCTTTCTTCCTCTGCACACAACAAGCAATGCAGTTGAGTACAAAAATGTACTCGCAAGACTTACGAGTAACAAGCCTATACATAGCTACATGTGAGCTGAATTCAAAGGAAATGGTTATATGGTTATTTGGACGTATAAAGCAATTTTCACTTGCAATAATGTAATAGATTGAAGGCAATTGATAGAATCTGTTTTTAAGTATTGAGATAACAGCGAGTAATCAATAAATAACAAGTAACCACCTAGAGGTGACTAACCCAATAGCCACCACAACATAGCACGAATCCCTGATTCGCACCACCTGTCAAATTTTAGTTAAAATGTTGTAGTCTAACTCTTGAAAAGCTTACCCAAGCGTGTCCATAACCTAGGACGAGGCTATTCGAATAGTTTGAACCCTGCAGGGGTGTACCAATGTACCCACACTTTAGACCGCCTTTTTGCCAAGCTATTAAGCACACTTCCTTTGGTGTGCCGGCACGGCTAAGTCCTACGAGATATTTCCAATATTGTATATCAACTACGAGTCGCTCGTATGGATAGAAACTCATACGCTTACATTGTAAAGCCGAAAAGACAACTACCCCTTGGGGTAAAGCTTTTCAGACAACTACAATGCTCCCAACACATAAATCATCTCATTTTACCACAACACAACGCACACACACCCTCCTGCGACTCGTAGCCAACACACGCCAAAGTACTAAGTCAAGAGAGGTCCCATTTCCCTCTAGTGTGGTTAGCACGCACAAATTGCCTGAATAATAAGTACTCACAAGATGTTCGGTCCTTAATTGACCCGGGCACCATTCCATTCATACCCAAAAATCACACCATCTTACCATTGTGCCCAAGTCAAAATCATTTTATTTTCAGTTTTTAGTTTTCACAGTCACACATAGCACCAAGGCTAAAACATAGAGTTATAATAAGTTTGTGTGATCAAGGTTATCGACAGGTCGATAACCGCCCATTTCTACCGATAGCTAAGCATGGCTAAGCACATCAACTCGTAAACTACTAAGTGGCAAGGGTTCATCTAACGAACCCAAAATCACAGCAAATAACCCTAGGCTCAGTAGTAGAGGATAAACATTTGCCTACTGATAATGCACCTAATGGGTTAACTATCGACAATAGTTAAAACAACATAGCAATGCATATATAGAATTTGCAAACAATATATTAGAATTTGAAATTAATTGGATCAACATGATCAAATGGATGCTACATCTGCTTGCCTTGCTGGAGGGCAGAGTCTGGCTGCTGTGGCTCAGATTCGATATCAACAATCTCTTCGGAACCTAGCGCGAAAAGGCAATAAAACCAATAAGAACGAAGAACACCAAACAAAACTCAATAGCAAAACTCAACCAAAACTTATGAAATTTATACAACAGCAAGGTTATGATTTTAAATGAATTTAGAAACAAGAATCGAGTAATCTGGATTTAGTATGAAAAAGTTATAGCTAAAACAATTTCCCTCAGCCTAGTAATTCAATTAAATTAATTACTGGTACTGTTTATGGCAAAAATTTCTGGAATGATCTAAAGTTTGAAATTTTTATGATAGGTAGGTTATGACATCCTAAGATCAGCAAAGTTGAGTTTACCAAATTTGGAGTTAAAATGAATTACTTATGATTTTTCTATGTTGTAAATCTAGCACATGTTACTTTTCATAAATGAAATCATGATCAAAACCTATTTCATATTAAAGTATGCTAACAGAGGAATTTTACAAGCTTGAGTTTGCTCAGTTTAGAGTTATACATAAAAAGTTATGCATTTACAAGTTTTACTTGAATTTCTGGAACATTAAATAATGGCAGAAACAAATTAATATGGTTCATAAAATTTTCTGCTACAAAAACATGTCTAAAAGCATTTTTAGATTAAACTTTAATTAAATAAGAATTTAATACAGTTGGAATCATCTAAAAAGGATTTAAAACGAATTAGTTATTAGTTTCTAAAGTTTTAATACAATTTTCAGTTGACAAATAAAGGCTTATCGAAATACAATCAAACTTATCAAAAATAAAACGACGTGGACGAGCGTGGGCCTTTGATTCGGGATCCAACGGCCCACGCGTTGGAGAAATAGCGCACGCGCGTAATCCTAAAGAGGTTCACCGTTGGATCTAGATCCAACGGTCCACGTGGATTGGGCCGTTCGGGCGACGCGAACGCTCAAACCAACCTCGACCGTAGATCTTAAGATGGAGGGCTCAGGGCGCAGTGCACTTCGGGTGACTCGAACGGCACATCCATCTCAGCAGCTCATCGCGGGATGGACGATCCAGAGCTGTTGGGAGCTCGGGTGGTCCGAACGACCACTCAGATCTAGGCCACAAATCTAGAGATAGGCTTTAATGAAAACACTTCCCAGTCAAGATACAAGTATTAACTTGTATTTTCTTAGAAACTTTGAATAGGTTTTGGATTTTGGCTAGAAAAGGAAAGTTTTAATCTGTAACAACAACCCAAATTACTAAATGTGAATGCAGAATGCTATGAGCAGTATTCCATTCACTGTTCATAAAGCATTATTATCGTTTATAAACTTGGGGCTGTTACATCCACCACCTCTTCGCCTCCATCCCCACCAACACCTACGAATTTTGACCTTTCCTCGCGCCTCTTCTTGGTCGAGGTGAGCTCAGAGGTAAAATTTGCCACCTCCGATCCTCCCCTTTCCCTTCCCCTCTCGGCTCAAGCTCCACCTCACCGCCGCCAATCTTTCCCCCACCATCCCCCACCCCAATTCCCGCCTGAACCTTGTTGGCACCGCCTCTCCCCGCCGCCCTTCTCACGGCCCACACCGCCATGCCGCCACAAACCTCCCAAGTAGCCACACCACCACCCCAAACCTTCTCCCTCATTGATGCTCAAGCACTCCTCCCTGGCCCGTACACCACCTAGCGCCGTCGGCCTAGTTTCTCTGCTCACCAGGCGCCATGGTCGCCGCCACCTTAACCCCGCACCTCCCCTACCTCTCAAAACCCCCAAAATGGAAAGCCCTTACCTTTGTGGTGCTCACCGCACCACTCACCCCCGCCTCCGGCCACCGCCTTTGTTGCAAGTGCCATCGCCACCGGCTCAGGCGAGCCAAGCGCTACGGCCTTCGGCCGCGCGCTCAAAGTTACCGACCTTTGGGCCTTTAAGGCCCAGCCAAATAGTAAACGGGCTGGCCCATGTACTATTCATTCAATTTAGCCTTTTACTGTTCAATGTATAGTAGTTCTTTACTGTTCACTCAAAAAACCAAAAATACTATTCATGATCCGAAAACAGTGAAACCCATATACTGTTCAGGTTGTTTTATGTTCAGTAACCAAAATAGCAAATCCTACTACTGTTCACTGATCCATTATCATAAAAGAATAGTAAAATAGTACTATTCCTCGTCCAACCCTTCTTCACCCAAAACCCTAATTTGACATCTTATATCCGTTTCGACCGTTTCAAACCCATGAAACCATATCTCAACTCCGATCAGCTATACCAAGCTCCCAATTAATGTGATTCATTATCTCTTTACTATATTTTTTGTTGTACTTGGATCCTTTTCTCAACTCCATTCACCCAATCAAGCACGGATAAATCTCCACCACTCGTACCACCTTCCTTTAAGTTTCTTTTCGATTTTATTTACTTGCATGTTGTTTCAGCTCATTCCATGCGGCCGGATTTTATTTGGTTTATTTTATTTTCATGCTAGGTCACGACTTTGACGACTGGACTCAGTAAGATCTTTGGACAAAACCGAGATTTAGAAGGCTCTGTGCAAGAAAGTAAGTCACATTCTTTGATCATTTTAAACCCATGTTTCATATATTTATATTATTACTTTCATTACTGCATTTGTGCCAATTACTTTAAAATATTGAAAAAAATACTTTTGAATGCCATGATAAATAGATAAATCCTAATACCCCACAAACAAACCCACCCAGCTCTTGTAGGCTATATTCACCTTGACAAGTTTAGTTTACATAGAATATTGTAAATAGCCTCATCACCAAAAATATTTATAATTTTGAAAGCAGTATTGGCCTTTCGTTAATGGTTTTGGTGGAGAGTTGAGGATTGTCCAGGAAATTGGACAATCCAATAAAGTCGTTAAAAAGTGAGCCGAAGGTGAGAGTGGACAGTCACGAGTTGGTGTTGGTCCATTTCCTCACTGGAGACAGGTAATGTAACATCCCAATTTTAGGCTCGTGTTTCAAATGTAAGAAAATGAGGGGAAATTAAAACTTTTTCTTACATCCTGTATTTCCTATTGTACCAAGCAAGTATTGTGCAAGAAGCTATGGAAATACGAAGTCACAAGTCTTTTGATCCAAA
This sequence comes from Ampelocalamus luodianensis, assembly GCA_036346255.1. NCBI lineage: Eukaryota > Viridiplantae > Streptophyta > Magnoliopsida > Poales > Poaceae > Ampelocalamus > Ampelocalamus luodianensis. The sequence goes on from CM070634.1 coordinate 61,607,489, forward strand.
TCTTGAGCTTTCAAAAACAATCTTGACGAATCTCTTGATCATCTCCTAGAAATGTTTTTCCTAAGTTCTTGGGATGGTATGTGACCTCTCTGAAAAATTTCACAATTTTTAGAAATTGTTTGAATATTTTCGGAGATCAATCAAACCAATTTAAATCTGGTCAAACCTTGGACCAGCACCTAGCTAGATTTTTGGAGGAAAATCCTCAAAGACCAAGCCTCTGAAAATTTTATGCTAGGTCCTCGTTTGAGCTAGCAAGCTCTGGAAAATTTCATAATTTTTGGAGTTCTATTGCTACCTCAAACAATCCCCAAATGTCACCTTTCTCTAATACCGGAAAATTTAAATCGGTTGAGTCAAACCTGGGCTCGGACCGAGCCCACCAACCGACTTGGTTGGACCATGTCGCCACACACGCCGCACCGAGCTCGATCTCGTGCGCGCTCGTTCTAGCCGTTGGATTTCAATCCACCGCTCACGACCTCCCACCGATCCGAGCTCTTGGCGCCCTCGGCGCCTCGGGGTGGTCCAAGCCACTAGATCTCCATCCAATGGTCACGACCTCCCAGACCTCCTCGCGCGCGCAAGACCTCCCCACCTCGGCGATTCTTGGACGCGTCCGGACCTCCCCTCGCCCTGCTCTCTCCCTCCACGACCTCCTCGAGCCACGGTCATCGTGGTTTTCTCCACCCGCGTGCGTGTGTCGAGTCGAGCGATTGGGAGCAAAGGCTGTCACTTTTGGTCCTTCCCAACGTCTCTTTCTCGCTGTGCATTAATTGTGTCAGAGCCTAGCCCTGAGAGGAGTCATCACCTACCCACCTGCTCCTTCCTCCTTCTCTGTGGGGACCCCCGATTATTGGAAATGTTACTAATTAAATTTATACTGTAGCACAATTGTTAATGAAGGAACAAGATCGCGCCTTTATTAAAAACCATGCTAAAGATATAAATTTAACAAGTGACGATCCAAGAAATGAGATTCGGATATATATGATTCTCAATGGTTCCTGGGATCAATGACCATTGCATATATATCCTTCATCAACATTGCATCAAACACATACAAGTCATACATTGATATAATTAAACATAAGGTTACATCATTCGTTGATACTACAATATTAAGTGACTTGGTCACTTTAACTGATATCTGTGGAAGCAAAATAAACGGAAAATATCCACCAATGGCCCCATCCACCCGCGAGCAATTGCGTGGAGGAAAGAAGTAGCGTTACTGTTAGCGCCACCACGATCGGCGCTAACGGTACTTCATACGAAAAACCGTCCTCACCGCAACAATAGGTGGTAGCACCTTGAGTACGGAAGGTACTCGGCAAGTCTTACTCAAACTAGTAAAATAAAGTGGTGATTAGAGCCTAACCAAAAGAGTAGAGTTTTTACATGCATAAGGTTACAACGAGGAAGGTATAAAGGTTCAAATTTGCATAAAGCGATACATCTTAACCTACAAAGGCTAAATTTTGATAAAGCGATTTAATAAATCAAAGTTTGCTTAAAAACAGTAAGTAAATGACTTAAAGGTAAACAAGATGCAAATGCATGATTCCCTCATGCCAAAGAAAATAAACCAAAACCAGATTTTTGAACATCAAAACTTCTATAGATGACATCAATTCAAGTTATCGTCCATGACCGTGGACACGGCTTATTCGAGCAGTTTATACCCTGCAGGGTGTACATCTTACCCACATGACTTAGTTAGCCGTTGCCTTGGATGCCTCCGAATGATGACACACTTCCTTTGGTATGCCGGCCGGGAAACTAAGATTTGGTATTTTTCAACAAGTTAACACTATTGAGTTGGACCCCATGTGTGAACTAATCCCATAGTGTAGGCTACACCACCTACTAACCACGAGGCACACATGTTGTGTCGAGAATGCCGATCAAACAATTTAAAAGCGAATTGGGCTCACCACCCATAATAGAATGCTATCGGCACCATTAAGGTATCGTATATGCGACGAGGCACATATACGCCCTCACCCTCCTAAGAACATCCGATCTTCGACATACAAAGCTCACATGGCATAAGACACAGTCCTCGGACCTAAGCATCTATGCCATGCAAGGCCAATACACATATCCTTACTCTCCTGTTTCCAACTCAATAGTCTCAACATTTTACTTAACCAAACAGCGCCCATACATCGCATGTGGAAGTGCGTGGGGACTTGAATTGAATAATCGAGTTCGGTCCTTAATTAACCCGACAAGTCCACCACAAACCCAATCTCGTGCACGCAAAGCACCATCACTAGCTTCCTCTTGTCCGGATCAATTTAAATTTCAATTATAAGACTGATTTAAAGGAACTGGACAAAGAGTTTGAAAATGACAACGATTGATTGTGATTCCATGTTTGACAAGATATGCTTGTCAAACTCTAAAATCTCTAGATGCATATCTAAGCCAAATCTGAATAGACCATATATTATACAAGACTACACTAGAGTTAAGTGTATGGTCATAATCAAGGTAATCCACCATGTCGGTCATAGCTAGCTATTACAAGTCATATTTTGTATTTTCAAACAAATAGCATGCTCAGATATCATTTGGATTTGTAAAGACTATTGTACAAAATCAGGGTTCAATATGGTGCAAAGAGGATGCTTGCCTTGGTAATAATAGACCTCATTGCAGGCTCAGTTGCTCGAGAAAAGATTCGATGGCTTCAACAGAACCATTCTAAAGAAACAATAAGATCCAATAAATACCAAACGACAATAAGTCCAACATGGAAGAAATATGCATGATCAATCTAGAAATGCATGATTACAGTATGCTTAAGCCATAACTACCCATAATAATGATAATATCCTATTATATAGCTCACTTGTTTTCAAAAGACAGAATTAGAGTTTATTGCAAAGTTCGCTTTGATTTGAAAAGAGTGAAAGCAGGAGATGATTGCAATTTTGGAAAAGAGGTATAGATCATGCAAAGTTCATAAATGAATCTTAGCATGATCTTTTAGAATGATTAATATCCCAAACCAACTTTAGTCTAACCTAACTAGTTAGATTACAGCTAACGCAAAAACCTATTTTGTCGGTTGGTAAGACAAAAGATCGAGACGATTTCAGCTAAGAGTCAAAATAGATGGCGACAAGAATTGAAAGATCAACTTGTCATGTCGCTAGGGTTTAGTCAAAACCTGAATAAGATGATAAGTTGACAGAAGAACCCTAGGTCTTGAAAATGACATGAAAGCCAGAAAGGTATAATATCAACTTTTCGGTTTAAAGCCGATTGAAGCTACGATGCTTAAAGAAGGATTCACAATGACTTTTAAGGTTCCTAGGATGCTCAAGATGTCGAAACTAGGGTTTTTGGCTTACCAGTATGGAAAGATACCAAGAACCCTGAAAATTTGAGGTTGATCGACAGAGAGATCAAATCTGATTTAACTTGCAAAAGATACCAAATCTTTAATGCGGGGTAACATCGATGTAAGGATAGATAAGCAATTGATAGGAGCAAAATCCCACGGGCTGCAAGGAAGAAAATGAGCTCCAGTGGTCAACAATGGCTGCAGCTCCAAAAGCTAGGGTTTATATATGTGGGAGTTTAGCTACAGGGCAAGAAGGAAAGATCTAGAGTTGATGAGGTGTCCATTTAGCTAAACATCCAAAAATTAGTGTATAATCTTTGGATAAATCCTCTCTCTGCTCACAAAAAAAAATGGTCTGCAGTGAGAGATAAGGAAGAAGAGAGGCAAAATATGACATGTGGGTCCCATTGCGATCCACCGCAGCATCCACACACGATCAAAAGAATATCACCGCTTCGATTGGGAATGGGTGGCGTGATAAATAGAGGATTAAATGATTTGAATCGGTACCAATTAATATGGACCGCACGATCTAGATCTCCGACCAGATTAAAACGAGTTCAAAGGAATCTTAAGATCCTTTCAAATGCGGGCGTTAGATTGAAATCAACGCTCGGCTAAAAGAATACACGTCACCTCCTATAGATGCAATGGCGCAACACCGTTGGATTTGATTCCTACGGTCGAGATTGAAAATTGAACGGATGGTCCGATTGCATACACCGCTCTGGGCCACCCGATCGAAATCCAACGATCCACCGATTTTGGGCTTTAAGGCCCACGGTCAAAAAGGTGTCTGGTAGGATTGAAATCCAAAGACCCACGTTAACGCGCCTCGGGTTTCAAATAGAAATAAGCGATACCGCTGGATCAAGAATGGGCGGCCACGATTGTGCGGGGATCGGAGTCGTCAGAATGCATACACAAATCGGGCCACGATGAAGATCCAATGGTCGGAGGATTGCGAGCTTTATAACACGAGGAAAAAGGAAAAGCCGTAGGATTTGAATCTAACGGTGAGATAAAAAGCGCCTTTAGGTTTAAAGCGAAAAGGCGTCGCGGCTGGATTAGAAACGAACGGTGGTGATTGAATAGGGATCGGAGTTGTCGGTTGCATACATCGATCACGCTCGTTGGATTAAGATCCAACGGCAGTAGATTTAAGTGGACACGTGGACAGCTCATGGCGTTATTGCCGCCTGTTCGATGGAAGATCGACGGCTCATGGCGATCGTGGAGCTCGGGCTCGCTTCGAGCGTGACCGGCAAACAAATTTGATTAGGTTGGACGAGACACACGAGGCCGGTCGCTCTGATGCAAGTCGGGTTTGGACCGGTTGGGTTGACCAAACCTTATTCATATATTTAAAAGGTTTGGTGGGACTTTAAAATAGCAAATAAACTTATGAAATCATGAAATTTTTACTGTAAGCTACTGGGATGATATACTTCCCAGATAAATTTCATAAACCACATTTTCACTTTATAAAATACATAAATATCTATTTCAGCCGAAAATGTTTATTTAAAGACCATAAATTTTCTTTAAGTCCAAATAATTTCTAAAAATGCAACGAAAATATTTTTAGCCAAGATAATTTATCTAGGCTTTAATAAAAATACTTCAGTCATAATACAAGTGTTACCTTGTATTCCTTTAAATATTCTAAGTAGGTTTTGGACTTTGGCAAAAGGAAGGTTTTATTTAGTAACAAAGAACTCCCAATCGAGATTAAGAATAGTAATGATATGAGCAGTAGTCTATTCTGTTCATAACACGATTATTATCGTTGATAAGATTGGGGCTGTACAAACCTACCCCTTAAGAAAAATCTCGTCCCCTAGATTTGGAACAAGTTGGAGATCAAGAAGGAGTGAAATGGAAATGAATTATGAGGAAACTCAACATCATTTGTTTTGGTTTCCTTCAAGGATAACAAAGAAGATTCTTACATAACAACATAGTGTTATTATTACATCTTTGTTTACATAGCTTTGTTTAAACTTTCCTTTCTTGATTCAAAGAAAGTTCTAAACAACAAAAGATGGGGTGCTCAATGCATCGGATCTTGGCGCCCCAAGTGGCTTCATCCTCGGAATGATTAGCCCATTGAATTTTCAAGAACTTGACGATCACGATTTCTTGTCCTGCGTTCCATTGTGTCGAGGATCGTCTTGGTTGCTCTTGATATGAAAGATCGAGTTGGAGATTAAGATGCTCATAGCGGTTGCCTCAATAGGAACACGAAGGCACTTCTTTGGTGAGACACATGAAAAGTATCATGTCTTCGAGAGTGATTCAGCAATTCCAATTGGTAGCTCACCTCTCGCTTGGCAATGATTCGGAAGGGTCCGATATAGCGAGTGCGAGCTTTCCTTTTACTTAAAAACGATGAGTACCCTTCATGGGTGACACTTTAAGATAGACATGGTCATCCACCAAAGCTCAACTCCGACGGCGATGATCGGCATAGCTCTTACGGCGAGATTGTGCGGTTTTCAAACAATCTCGAATCGATCGAACTTGCTCTTCCCTTCCTTTACCAAGTCTGGGCCATAGAATGATCTTTCACGGACTCGGACCAATTCAATGGAGTCTACAAGCTCTCCCATACAAGGCTTCAAAGGGTGACATTTGAATACTTGCTTAGTAACTATTATTGTAGGAAAATTCCACAAATGGCAAGGATCTCTCCGTCTTTGCTATAAGATAGCACATAGGCTCGAAGAAGATCTTCCATTACTTGATTTACCCTTCGATCGACCACTAGTTTGAGGATGATAAGCGATCGAAAGAGAGTTCACCCCATAGCTGGTGAAGGCTATTCCAAAAATGGGAAGTAAACGGAGACCACGATCGAAACAATGACTTTAGGAACACCATGAAGACAAACAATTCTAGCAATATAAAGCTCGCTTAATTGCTTGCCATTGAAATCGGTCTGACCGGAATAAAATGAGCCACTTTAGTTAAGCGATCGATGATCACCCAAATGGCATCGGATCCTTGGAAGTCTTAGGAAGACCGGTAACAAAATCCATACCGATCTCTTCCCACTTCCAGCATGGAATAGGCAAAGGTCAAGGGTACCGGTGGCTTTAGATGTTCAGCTTTAACCCTTTGGCAAATATCACATTCGGCAACATCTTGAGCAATTTGCCTCTTCATTTGGCTCCACCAAAATATTTTCTTCAAATCTGGTACATTTGGTGCTCCCGGATGCAAAGAAAACTTGAATTATGAGCCTCTCTAAATTAGACTTCTTAGATGAGGATCAGTGAGTACTACCAAACGATTGCGATATCGAATCATACCGCGACCATCTTGAAACTTCGTTGGCTTTGCCTCGCTTGCATGTTTTCACGATTTGGCTACCTCGGCATCGGTTTACGGGCCTCCAGTCACGGGATTCTAAGGTCGGCTCCACATGTAATGCAATGAGAATCCTTTTCCCACAATTCAAGACTTAGGCGCGAAAATCAGCACACGGTCTCTTTCTCGGTAAAGAGGATAGGTAGTTACATTGTGACTTTACGCAAAGCGTCCGCCACAACATTGGCTTTACGGGATGATAATGAATACCTATGTCGTAGTCCTTGATCGATTCAAGCCATCTCCTTTGTCTCATATTCAAATCAGATTGAGTGAATATGTACTTGAACTTTATGATCGGTGTAGATCTCACAGCGATTACCTAGAAGGTAATGCCGCCAAATCTTCAATGCATGGACCACGGCAGCCAATTCCAAATCATGAGTAGGATAATTAACTTCATGAGGCGCAATCGCCGGATGCATATGCCACAACAGGCCTTCTTGCATAAGCACACAACCAAGTCCATGGCGAGATGCATCGCAATAAATGTCGAGCTCTTAAGAACATCCTAAGAGTAAGAACGGGGCTTTGGTCAGAGGGTTCTCAACGATGAAAACTCTCTTCACACTTAGTGACCATTCAAATTTCTTCCCTTTACAGAAGAGCGAGTCAAAGGTCTAACAATCTTGGAGAATTTTCAATGAACCTCGGTAATAACCCGCAAGTCCAAGAAAACTCCGAATCTCAGGACACTCTTGGGAGGCTTCCAATTTAGCACATCTTGTACCTTGCTTGGATCGACAAATGATACCTCCTTGGATAACACGTGCCCGAAGGCAACTTCTACGAGCGAGAAAGCACACTTGCTAAACTTGGCATACAATTGATCACGACGAAGTGTTTCGGCACAAATCGCAAATGTTGTTCATGATCCTTATCGGACTTGGAATAAATAAGGATGTCACAATAAACACGACAACAAACTTATCCAAGAATTCCATGAACACCGAATTCATAAGGTTCATGAAATATCTTTGGAGCATTGGTCAAACCAAAGGACATAACCGTATACTCATTATAAACCATAACGAGTAGAAAGGCTGTCTTAGGAATGTCCTCGGCTCTAACCTTGATTTGATGATAGCCCGACCGCAAATCAATCTTTGAAAAGACGCGGCACCAACCAACCGATCAAAAAGATCATCAATACGAGGTAGAGGATATTTATTCTTGATAGTGACCTCATTTAACTGACGGTAATCCACACACATCCGTAAAGTATTGTCTTTCTTCTTGACAAAGATTGCCGGCACCCCAAGGTGAGAACTTCGGTCGAATGAAACCCTTGTCAAGCAATTCTCCGAGTTGCTTCTTCAATTCAACCAGCTCGTTGATGGGCATTCGATAAGGACTCACGGATATCTGAGCGTTCGAGAACGAGTTCAATAACAAACTCCACTTCCGATCGGTGGTAAACCGGAAGGTCTTCGAGAAAGACATCAACATACTCACGGACAATTGATGCGACTCCAAAGAAGGAGTGGTATCAACTTGGTGAGCACAAAGATGAGAGCCAATTGTTTTGGAATGGTAAACAACTTGAATGCCGTCTGCATTGGTCATAGAAATAGACCGTTGGGAACAATTGATTTGACCCTGGTTCTTGGACAGCCAATCCATACCCAAAATGACGTCCAATCCTTTAGAGTCAATGACAATTAGATTTGCTAAAACTTTACCCCAAGGATTGCTATGTTGACCCCACAACAAATCTGATCGGTTTTAAAGACCGACCCAGGTGATTGAATAATAAAAGGTGGTTGGAGGGTATGCATATCTAACTGGTGTTGAACAGCAAAATGATTGCTAATAAAAGAATGAGATGCTCCAGAGTCAAATAAAGCAAAGATTTGGACTGAAATTAACTAGGAGCATACCCATAACAACCAGTGTATCGGCGCCTCTTGATGATTTGGTTCACATGCCCGGTGGGAGCCGATCAACTTTAATAGGTGGCCTCTGCGAAAGGCTGGTCGCCGAGCCTTCGGATATGGTCGAGCAGAGGCAATCCTTGCTGCTTTGCCACACACTTGTTGGCATAATGCCCCTGATCGACCACAATGATAACAAGTAACCCACAGGTTAACGTTGTTAACAGACGGGCTGATTTCCACTTAGTCTGGATCGACGGTGGGAGGAGATGGACGAGGGGCAAATACTGTGGTCTTGGTGAAAATGGAGTGTGCTCGTGGTGGCCTAGACAACCACATACGAGGCCTCGGTGAGTGCTACTAGGAACAAATCGAGAAGTCCGCCGCCGCTGCGTGACTCATCCAATGCCTTGCTCTTGCTCTCGCCACAATTGCTTTGTTGACCAAATGAGAGAAGTTCCTAAGTCATGCAAAGCTACGACCATCTGCAGTTCTTGGATAGCCCATTCAAGAACCGGTTTCACGACGAGGTCGACCGAAACATCATCGAACATATCCGGCGGAAGTTGAACTCATGCGGATATTCATCCACCGATTTCGCCCTTGCTTCGAGCGAGAACTCTTCGTTTGATCATCATGACCCTTCAGAATGTGAGCTTCGCGAAAGGCTTCTACGAACTCATCCCAAGTAGGGACATGTCCAGCAGTCGAATGGCAAGAAGATTATCCCACCATATGTTGGTGGCCCATCGAGTGATAAGCGGCAAGAGAACCTTTTCCCTTCGAGACATTGAGTAATCGAAGCTTCTTCTCAATGGTTGAAGCCAATCCTCGCTTCCATAGGGTCCTCGAGAACCGGAGAACACCGCGGGTTAGTCCGCCGAAAGTCGACAAGACCGCTTCGCGCACATGGTGGCCTCTGCTCACCGCTGATGCAACAGAGTAAGTATTGCGCGCAATCTGTTCCAAGATGCGCGTCGATCCATCGGTTGCGCTCAATTTGCATGAGCACATCGGCCATAGAAGGTGGTGGAGGAAGCTCCTCTTCACGAGGACCACCTTGCGGACCACGAGGCTGGAAGGTTCGATCGGCCCTCCACGAGAATGGGGAACCGAAGATGAAATACTCTTCCCTTGTTGCGCTTAAAGACGAGTAGTAGGTCTGTCATCCTGTTACCACAACATGGTTAACAACACAACAAGGACATACTCGGCAAACACAAACAAGTTTACAATTAGAAAGGAAGCAAATATCGTACATATAATGCATCATGTTATGTTATGCATTCAATTAACACCAACCGAAACTTCATATATATATCTGACAAAATTTCTTTCCCAGTCTTACATTATAGTCGGCCATAATGTCGATTACAAACCAAAAGTTAAACTTTCATACTCAGTACAAAATACCGCTGCCCTATTACATACAATTTATTTAAGGGCAACTACTAGACTAAAAGACACTCAACCACGAGGATTCATCGTCGAGGTGCTAGCGTAAAGATCCCGACATTAAAGTTCACCTGAAACTCATTGAAGGTGAGCTCGTGAAACTGTGTCAACCGGATCCAAAGGACTAATGAGGCGCCTCGGAGAACCCAACAATGGTCGATGACCTCCGGGAGGCGATCCGCAGAGTGCGAGAAACCTGCGATCATCCGGCTTGGCGCACTTGTCCATAAACAGTACGCACCCGCCACTTCGGAAGGCGGTAAAGAGGTGGTGCGGAAGCGGCGAGGGAGGTCTCGTTGTCACCATAAAGCACGCTGCGAGGAACGCGGTTCATGTTGACTCCAAGCGGTACTCTGGCCTCATTAAGGCGATGCCTAGTTTCCCATAGCTCCTCACAAGACAATGATGGACTTGGTCCATGATACGGACCATCCTCGCTAATCGCCGCACTGAGGTCTTCACCAAATCAGTATCTCGTGACGTGCTCACGTGAGGAGTAGGACCTTGATTCGAAGTGGTCATAGGGTGGTTGAGACGATTCACAAATCATGACGAAGAAGACTCATCATCCTACTTGCCGCTTCGAACCGCCATCGCCGAGGTGGCAAGCGCTTGACACGATGGGGACACCGCCGGCTACATGCCTAGCGATGACGTTGATGAAGGCGCGGTATTCCTCCATCCCCGGTCCTCGATCCCGTCGATAAATGGCATACTCGGTGGTAGGTGAAATTGGAGCGCCACATCATATCCCGCACAAAGCCGAAAACCATCAACATCCTCGGCTCTAGTCTCCTTGACCAAGTACCAACCGCTCATCTATAAGCAA